>JACMZG010001911.1:37800346-37952846 GCA_018340805.1 Microvelia longipes | reverse complement strand
AGATAACTGACTAAGCTTAAAGATAAGTAACTAAGCTTTAAACTAGTGCAAATAATAGTGCGTACTTCTAATTTTAGAGGCATAGTTTTGCACAACCAACTGGATAATTATGTGTATTTCCTTTGAAAAATACAGACAAAATGAGTTACGAGCAGTGCTTGACAATCGAGTAACTGCTTAGGTTCTAAAGCATGAACCGGAACCACGCAATGGGCATGGTTCTTGCATAAGCAAGAAATGGGTTGTTTAGCACGGAAACACGCATTCTAAATTAAATTCGCCCGACAGCGGACCACCGCGCCGGAATTATTTTATTTAGTAGTTGTAAACTTATATAATGTAAAAAGCACGGTAACACGCATCCAAAGGAAATTTGCCCGACATGCGGACCACCGCGCCAGAATTATTTTCTAGTTGTAAACTTATATTAGGTAAAAAAAAAACGGCAAAAAATTATTGTCCCTACTATGATTTGAACCCAGGTACTCTGGGTTTGAGTGCTCGCATCCAAAGAAATTCGCCCGACATGCGGACCACCGCGCCAGAATTATTTTCTAGTTGTAAACTTATATTAAGTAAAAAAAACGATAAAAAATTATCGAGCCTTCCAGGATGTGAACCCAGGTACCCTGAGTTTGAATGGTCGTATTGACTCCGGACCACTGGTATTCAACTCAGAGGCCCAAAAAACATTGAAAACGACACCCTACTGAAAATTTAATTTTTTAATGACCCTAATTTTGGTTTTTCTATAATTTTTGTGGTTTTTCGACTTTTTGGTAACTTAAAGTGGTCGTATTGACTTCAGACCGGTTTCATTCGATTCAGCGCCCAAAATTACATAGAAAACGACACCCTACTCGAAATTTATTTTTTATCGACCTAAGTTTTGGTTTTCGGTAATTTACAATGGTTTTTCCGATTTTTAGGTCACTTAGAGTGGTCGTATCGACTTCAGACCGGTTTCTTTCGATTCAAGCGTCTCAAAAAACATAATTATTGACCTTTTTCGCGGCAAAAAATATTAACCCTGAATTTTGCCGATTTTTTGAAAATTTCGCTGACTCAGCAAACCGGGTTAATGACGTCACAAAAACCTGGTTTTCAATAGGGTTCGTGTCCTCCTAAAGGTTAATTTTTGTACCAAGTTTGGTTAAAAAATATTAAACTGTTCGAAAGATAGAGTTTTACAAGAAAGTGTCTAGAAATATATATATATATATATATATATATATATATATATATATATATATATATATATATATATATATATATATATATATATATATATATATATATATATATATATATATATATATATATATATATATATATATATATATATATATATATATATGATATATATGAAGTAAGAAAATACCGTAATTGTATAATAAAATTAATTAGCTAAGGAAAAAGAGAGGTCTTTTAATAGCTATTTTACCGTACATGCAATATACTTATCTAAAATACAGTATATGAAAATATACGGTAATTTTGCTTAGTAATATGTAGATACGGTAAATTGGCATAGGATAATAGTAGATTTTTATGCTTACAATGAACCGTAAGTGTTAAATTTTATATTTAGATTCAAATTATGTAGTTGTTCTAATTATAAAAAAATCAGATAAAAAATTAGGTTTCAAGTAAAACATTTACTTAATAAATATACTTTTTACATGTAGAGAATCCCAGCTCCAAAGTTGAGGGTTCAATATCTCAGTTTGTCAAAAATGCAGATACGGTAAGTATGCTAAGGGGGGCAGTATTCAGTGCTAACAGATTGAATGTAATCGATGGATCTTGACTTAACTTTTAATTTATACCACTGATTGATCACAATGAACACCTTTACCCTCTCAAATAATATAAATAATAACACTCGAATAATAATAGTTTGTGATCTAAAACAATAGGCATGATGTAAACCAAATTTTGAGTGCTTCTAGTTTAGAATCTAATTGACAAATCATGAATAAAGGTTTATAAACTCCTCGCATACGTCAGAATAGAAACGTTATTAGCTTATTGAAATCTGTTCCTAAATAATATAGGGTATAGAGTCAAATGCCATTCTTATTACAGCAATTATTGATTGTAATCAATAATTAATTACCTTAATAATTAATTTCCGAGATGTATATCGGAATCTACTTGATTAATCGTGACTATTATATATCGGTGTACCAAATAGAAACGTTTTTTTTTTTTGTAATTTTTTTTTTCCTTTTCGTTGGACTTCAAAAAGAGGGTTGAGCAGATTAAAAGTTTAAAAATGGCGAAATTGAGCGAAATAGAGCGAAAAAATAGCATTTTGAGGGTACTTTTTTTCGTTTTCTATTTGGTACACCGATCTATTAAATAGATATTATTTTACTTAAAATGCCTATAGAACAAATTAGTCATCTTCTAAGTTTCATCGAGATCCGTTTTAAAATAAAAGTTTTAAGTGATGTAAAAATAAGGGGTCGGCGTAGAGACAGTGTTCCGACTCCCACCCTTCACACGGCCCAGAGCAAATTCTGTCACTTTTAGTTCCTACGAATATCTGCAATACAGCGCTACGTGTTCCCTCTATTATTTTAATTTTCATCACCTATAACACTATAACAAACTGTTCAAACGGCTTTTTTTAATTGCTTTATACAGCGCTTAATATACTAGATTTTTTTTTATATAGATATTATTTCTTACCTGATGTTACGGATTCCTCTTTACCACCATAGAGATATATACTAGAGGGGGTATATCCTATCTCAATACATTAAAATGCCCGAAACATCGTTTTGGGGCTTTCAGGGGCTCTGTCTAACCTCATTGAAACATTCTCCAAGAGTGAGTTAAGGTTATAATAAGTAAATTGTTATCGGTTACCCGATAACAATTTGATTTGTATTTTAAATGTTCTCGTATATAAGTGAATGTAATTTTCTTCTTTTCATTTGATTATTTTGATAGTCGAAGGTGGCCTAGTTACTTTTTCGATGTTTAAAATTCAACCAATGGGGCCCTTCTAGTAATAATATCTTTATGTTTACCACAGATTCCAATGGTTTTTTTTTATCAAAGCTCAAGTAAATAATAAAGTTGCTCCAACTTTCCATGTTTGTAAGATTTGGATAGGACGTCAAAAATGAACATTAATTACCTCTGATATGACGTGCGTATCCTTTTTTGGCAATAAAGACCTATTTTTAAATACCTGGGCAATTTTTTTTTTTTTTAGAAAAGGGCTAAGGTAAAAAGTCCTTGGTTTTAGAAACGTTTAAAAACGTTAAATGTTAAAAATGGCACTATTTGTTGACCGTTGCTTAGCAACGAGTACAAATCAACAAAGCAGGATGGAGGAACAAGTGGCGCTGACTTGCGGCATAGTAGTTGAACTAGATTTCCTCTTGATTGAAAGGTGGTCCATCTCACCTCACCCATAAGGAAAACGTAGAGACAGTGTTCCGACTCCTACGGAACACTGTCTCGGGTATCACTGCTATAGTAAAAATATTTATAAACTGTTAAGATGAGGAATTCTGTTGGTTTGCCTTGCTAACCTAGTGGTTAGTATTTCGGCAATTTACTCAAAAATTTAATTGCTCGATACTCCAAGGAGCGAACGTATTTCTTCATACATTAATGTAATAATTGGTTTCATGTCTTGCAACATAAATCAAATAAAGCAAGTTTTAAATAATAAAAAGGGTCTAAAAACTAACTAATAAAGAATAAAAAATAAATGCATTGCTACCAAAGAAACAAAATTTATTACAAGAATCAAACAGATAATAGAAATCATACAATGTACTTATAATTATTTTCTTTTTTAAACCAAACACAATTTTCATTAAACTTTCACATCATAAATTATATTTTTTTTAATTTTTATTTATTTTTTTTATTACACAAAAATTTATTTATATGTATTGATAATTCAAATAGATTGTTTAATGTAAGTGGTTTGAAAGTATAAATTAAGCGATTCCATATGATTTTTAGTTAAGATATACAAGCTATGAAAAAAGTTAACAGGGTGAGTTTATATCGAGGGAGGGAGGTGCGAAGTAATTTTGTGGTTATACTACCTAACTTTAGGCCAAGCATATAAAAAATCTAGTAAAATTAACGAAATTACTTTCTTACTTCTTGTTAAAGTTATGGACAAGAAGTTAAATTATTGTTTGTAAATTTTGCACAATGGAACATATATTTTCTATATTTAGAACCCAAATAGGAGCGCCAATTGTTAAACATTAGCGTTGTCTTTTTTATACGGCACATTTGTTTAAAATGTATGACCTTTTTAACGCGACTGTGTTATAGGCGTCTTTTACAAAGAGCTTTTATTTTATGTCCTATACAGCCTAAAATTTGTTTGAAGTACTATGTACAACTTAAATTCCTGTAAAAGATTTTAAGTTGTTCACAGGTCCTACGTTTTTGATATTTACTAACCAACGAAAAAAATGTTTGGTAATTTACAGTTATAGAGGCAAATAAAATCAATATTTGTTGGCCTAAATATCGTAAAAAATAACTTGTATAATAGTATAAAAAAAAAATAAACTAATAGCAATATGTTTATACAACGTAACAAACAATTCCTTGTCCATAAATATCATGTTAGTAATAAATCAACCTCTAACTTAAAGGTTAAACAATTATAATTTGGAATTTAAACATAGTTGACCATGATGCTTGATTCCCAGTAGTTTAGGGTTTAACAATGTCATATCCTTAGGTTTCTGCCTAAGCAGCGCTCGACCTAATAGCCAAATAACTATAAATGCAATAAACTGATTAGTAATTTAAGTGGGATTATGTGTCATTAAACAAATTTTTAAATAAAATTATTTTGGGTAAGTTTTAACTTTTAACTTACTAGTAAATATATTTGAATATTGAGTATATATACAATAATATATTGAGTATATTATTGCCTAATGATAACAAAATTTTTCTTAACTGACCAAGACAATTAATCAAGTATCAATGGCACCTTCTTAAATGTTTAATTCAAATTTTAATTATTGATTTAATTATTCGACAACCAGGCCTGATGTCAGAAATTATCCTACCCATTTTGATTTTATCTTACCTTTACTTTATATGCCTTTCTTAATTTCATATTTTGTACAAGACTTATAATATAAAACATTTTTTTATATTACAGCAGAAAAATATTTTTTAATGTTATTCTAATTTATTATTGGACAACGATAGAATTTCCCTTCATGCTTTTAAATGAAATTATAAAATAACCCTTTTAAAAACTAATCATTCATTAACATTTCGTCAATCGCTCAAATATACTTTCAAAAATTATATAGCTAAATCTAAAAATTATACTTCAAGAAAATAGTTGTTTTGAAAAAAAATAATGTTTTAAGAAAATTAAATATATTTATTTATTCATAATAACAATAAGAAATAAATTTTGTTCAGTTGTCAGGTTCAGCCATAGAGTTTTCCAGATTGTGCAGCATCTGAAACAATAAAATAATTAAATACATATTAGACAAAATTAGATACATTAGAATATAACGTTGGTGTATGTATACGATACATAGGGATGATAAAATGTTTTCCCTCTTTGAGATTGGAACCGTTCAAGATATATATTAATAATTACAGGGGTTTCTTTTTTAATAAAGAAACTCTATTTAGGTGAACATAATATAACCCAGCTTTATTAACCTGGTTCCTCAACAAATACTGGAAAATTTATCTGAAATCACATGTAATTATGGCGGGTTTCAGGTTCTAGAGTTATCAAATTTTATCCTCTAATTTGGCACTTATTTAGAACATAAGCATGAAGCCTAAAATTAAACACTAATTCACTTAATTTTTACTGAATTTCAAATTAAAATTAATTCAAATTTAGTTAGCGGATTTCTGAAATATAAAATTTGGAACATCAAAAAAGTAACCTAACCACTTTAGGTTAATATA
Source organism: Microvelia longipes (assembly GCA_018340805.1). Lineage (NCBI taxonomy): Eukaryota > Metazoa > Arthropoda > Insecta > Hemiptera > Veliidae > Microvelia > Microvelia longipes. Next base: position 37,946,897 of record JACMZG010001911.1, on the reverse strand, counting down.
TGTATAATCAAATAAACTAAAAAATTATTGTAAAGCTTATATAACAGAACCCTCATAATGCAAAACAAAACACAAACATTGTGCAAAAAGCCGGCAGCGATTTATTAATTTTAACCGTAACACAAACTTGGAGTAAGTGATAATAAGGCTGCACAGAACTACGAGAGCCCGCCAAAAGATGTTTTAAACCTCTAAAACAGAGGTCTAAAACATATGTATTATGATAACCCTATCGCAATACATTTAGAGGTCTGAAATATCCTTTTGTGGGCTCTCGTGGTTCTGTTACACCCGCATCCCCTCTAGTGATGTATAGCTTTGATGCAAACCAAAGTCGACGCTCTTAATGTTTCCACGCTGGAAAAATCCCATATTATGTTAATAGAAAGTCCAATCACCGAGATAATATTTCATTTTAAAGGAATGAAAGGAATCCTATTTAAATCCTAAGTAGATACATTAAAGTAGTATGAATTAAAACGCGTGTGAAATATCGACACATCATAAAACCAAATATCTTTCGGTATTAATGGAGTTAAAAATGTTGACTACAGTGTGCCACTAAAGATTAATCCTCTCACCCACAGTTTTCATTCTAACTATGATTGCTTCACTAATAGGAACATACATGTTCAAGTAGAGCTATGACAAACTATAGGGGCATGCAGAGACGGGGGTATGTTGAGGGTTAATGTGGTTATCCTATGTCGTCCTATTGTGGTTTGAATATTCACAGTGATGTATGCTTCTCGACGTATTGGGTTGTAACAATAATTAAACTTTAACTTTTATGATAAGTTGTGATTGTATTTAACATATAGTTTGATGATATTAATTTAGTTAGATACTTACTAACTACAATCATCTCTAAACAATATTATATCAGTTTGTGTTGTTATAATTTTGATCATAAGATTCATGACATAGCTTAGATGTGGTTATTCAAATAAACACATTCGAATAAAATATTAAATTGAAAGTATCGTACGTAAAGTGCGAACTATTAAAAGCTATTAGACGATTATTTGCTAGCTTTTAGAACTAAGGTCTTCAATAGCATTCCAAGTGTCCTATAATTATTTTAAACTTTTACGACGATATTTTTAACTCGAGGACTGTTACTATTGTTGGTTAATTGTTTTTTAATTGTCACAATTGATTAATTCTCAATGTTTAATAAAGTAGGTATACTCCTAACTAATGCTTAATAGTAGAACTTCTAAGGTAATGCATAATAGAAAATACAATGCTAATTTAATTTCTCTTCCTGCCACTAGAATGCAGGGCACTTAAAACAAATGTTTTACTTTTGACCGTACTGCTCTTCAATTCGCAGATTTATTTATGAATCTATACACCCTCTTACTCTTCAAAATATCCTAGCTATTCTTTAAAAAAATATTATGTAAAAATACTTTAAGTATTTATAATGAAATGTACCTCTAGCACTAGCAGAAAGACCTTTCACAATCATAAAATTCAAGGAACTTTAGAAAACTTGTTGTTAGATGCATATCATTCTAATCTATATGTCTACAGTTAGGAAAATTCTTTCCACTTACTTTGTTCTCCTTCAAGTTATAAAATATAATAAAGCAAGCATGTCGATGCCATATTCCATAAAAATTATTTTGCTAAAAATTTATATTAAAAAATAAAACAAAGGTCCCAAGGCAAGGTGCGGTAATATCACTTTACCAACTATTTCTTTCATCTTTTCTAATCAAATAAAGGGAAAGTTTATTCCTTATTTATTAAAAATAATAAATATAATAAAAAAACTTTCTTTTACAACAAAGAAACAATTTTATATTGTAGACAACTATTTGTTAAAATATATTTTTATTAACTTTTTTTAAAGGTTTACTAAGCAATGTCACCTTCGCAAGGTGAAAAATAACAAAAGTTCACTGAATATTTTTTATAACTGGCAGAAAAGGATTTTTCCGAAGGTATAATACTGCTGTGGATTTTAGAAGCTATTCACAAAAGGTAATTTTGTTTGCAATTAAACTTTTAGAAACATTTTGAATATTTTAATCAAGAAAGATTTTCCCAATACAGCAAAATGATGTATCGAGCTTATTTTGTTTAGCCAACTTACCTAAGCTAGGGTGTCTTAATACATCTCCTTTATTTAAGAACTACTTTTCTGTGATATATATATATATATATATATATATATATATTATATATATATATATATATATATATAATATAATATATATATATATATATATATATATATATATATATATATATATATATATATATAATATATACAGGGTGTACAAAATAAAACTCCCTTCCCAAAAGGAGGTGATACTACAGTTAATTTCCAACAAAAAACTTCATATTAACTATAGTCCGATTTTCAACTGTTCTCCCACAAGGTCAAATTTTATGATTTTAAAAAACGCGTTGACTTAACTTCATAAATGACCAATTGTGGCTAAACTATAACTGCTAGCTTCAAAAATATGGTTTCGTTGGAAAGCTGAGAAAATTTGCTATAAGACCACTCACTTGTATTTCAAAAACAATTTAACATAACAGCCAAAAAGTTGCATGAAATCAAAAATTAGTAAAATTTTATGATTTCCAAAAATTTTGAAGTTACTTTGATGAGAAACTAGCAAACTTGAGAACCTCTTGGTTTCAGGAAAACTACCTTGTTTACTCCTCTTTAAGTCAATACCCATATCATTATACGTTGATACGGTGATTTTTTCAGAAAAAGCAAAAATAGGCTCAAAAAACACGCTAAAAATGACTCTTACAGAAGTGATTTCTGTATAATAGTCCAAAAGCCAGACGCAAAAAACGTGACCGTAGCCCCATAGGTTTAACCCACTAGATCGACTTATTCTGGTTCCCTGATAATGAATCAGGTGGTCTGCCGTTTCAGATAAGGGAATTTTAGCCCCGGGGCCTCTTTAAAATCCGAAAAATAACCCCAAATTCTGTTTTCGCCCAATAACGGTGTTCTATTGATTTATCTAAAAAGTTAAAGTGTTGTTTTTTAAAGTTTATTAAATTGTGATAAATCCATTTTTAACCATCAAAATCGGTCCAGTAAAACCGGAGATACAAATGTTGAAAGATTACCGAAAAAAACATCTAAAAAGCATACATTTTTGTCCATAAACGCACAAATACCTTAAAATGTCATGTTTTTCCGTATTAACATGTTTAAGAATTAGGCAGACTTAAAAATCATGCATATTCTGTTGAACTGCAGGTAATTAGAGTTGTTCTAGAGAAATAAGTCAGTACAGCTCTAATATGTGATGACTTAATGACCGACATAAAATGCTGAAAAAAGTGTATTTTTCTAAAATTCGAGTTTTAACCTATCTTTCAGCATTATATGTCGGTCAGTAAGTCATCACATATTAGAGCTGTGCTGACTTCTTTCTCTAGAACAACTCTAATTACCTGCAGTTTAACAGAATATGCATGATTTTAAGGTCTGCTGAATTCTTAAACATGTTAATATGGAAAAACATGACATTTTAAGGTTTTTGGACAAAAATGTATGCTTTTTCAGTTTTTTCGGTGATCTTTCAACATTTGTATCTCCGGTTTTACTGGACCGATTTTGATAGTTAAAAAATGGATTTATCACAAATGTAATAAACTTTTAAAAACAACCCTTTAAGTTTTTAGATAAAATCAATAGAAACACCGTTATTGGGAAAACAGAATTTGGGGTCATTTTTCGGATTTTAAAGGGGCCCCGGGGCTAAAATTCCCTTATCTGAAACGGCAGACCACCTGATTCATTATCAGGGAACCAGATGGGTTAAACCTATGGGGCTAGACGGTCACGTTTTTTGCGTCTGGCTTTTGGACTATTATACAGAAATCACTTCTGTAAGAGTCATTTTTAGCGTGTTTTTTGAGCCTATTTTTGCTTTTTCTGAAAAAATCACCGTATCAACGTATAATGATATGGGTATTGACTTAAAGAGGAGTAAACAAGGTAGTTTTCCTGAAACCAAGAGGTTCTCAAGTTTGCTAGTTTCTCATCAAAGTAACTTCAAAATTTTTGGAAAATCATAAAATTTTACTAATTTTTGATTTCATGCAACTTTTGGCTGTTATATTAAATTGTTTTTGAAAATACAAGTGAGTGGTCTTATAGCAAATTTTCTCAGCTTTCCAACGAAACCAATATTTTGAAGCTAGCAGTTATAGTTTAGCCACAATTGGTCATTTTATGAAGTTAAGTCAACGCGTTTTTTAAAATCATAAAATTTGACCTTGTGGAGAACGGTTGAAAATCGGACTATAGTTAATATGAAGTTTTTGTTAGAAATTAGCTGTAGTATCACCTCCTTTCGGGAAGGGAGTTTATTTTACACCCTGTATATATATATATATATATATATATATATAATAATATATATATATATATATTATATAATATTATATATTATATATATATATATATATATATATAATATATATATATATTATATATATATATACATACATATATACAATTCGTTTCATCATATTTGTAGATATGGCTTGTTTGTAGTTTAAAGTACAAGATATATTTTTCCTGTTAATCTTGTCTTCTTTTTTACATTGTTAAAAAATAGTTTGAGGGGACCATGTCCAAGGATTGCAGTAACTTTTGTGTAGCTAGTTCGATCCTAATCTATAGAACTTTACTTGTTATTATACTCGTGGCTATCAATACAAATATATAAACGGGACGCGTAGTGGCCAGTGTTCATTTTCTGAATTATGTAATTTAAAATATGAAAGCTTGCATTGTGCTGGAATTTGCTAAATACTCTAAACTCAGCATTTCATTTTAATGTTCATGTTTTACTCATAACATTAAACATTCAAAAGAAAAACATTATAATCAATCATCTTCTTTATCATCTTCTAAACATTATATTTAAACATAGCATTACTGCTTATGAAGAAATAGGGTTATTGTAAGTGAGAGAACGGTATGGGAGTAGGAGATTGCTCAACTGGACACTGCTTAACTTTTAATTATCCTTCAGCCTTTTTACATTTCCTTATAAACAGACCAAGAGCCCAGGGGTGTTTTGTTAATAAAAAGTGTAATGGCTGGAACCGGTCTCAATTTTTCGTAAATACCTTCCTGAACAAGGATCTGCAATTCTGCCGACTCGTATCGGATGGGTGTCCCAGGCAGAACGCACTTTAGGGGTCAAAGGCTCTGTCTCGGACACCCATCCGATACGAGTCGGCAGAATTGCAGATCCTTGTTCAGGAAGGTATTTACGAAAAATTAAGACTGGTTCCAGCCATTACACTTTTTATTAATTTTGGTGCTAAATTTAACCTTTAAAGTGCGTTCTGCCTGGGACACCCATCCGATACGAGTCGGCAGAATTGCAGATCCTTGTTCAGGAAGGTATTTACGAAAAATTGAGACTGGTTCCAGCCATTACACTTTTTATTAACAAAACACCCCTGGGCTCTTGGTCTAAAACTGCTATTTGAAGCAAAAACTTATTTGTACCTTTAGAAAAAATTTAACTACACGCACTCAAAAGGAACAACGAAACACAAATAAATTGTTCTCTTCAACCCTTTACTTCCATGCCTTACAGCTGGAAGTAATACTTCCAGTGTTTCTGGATTAATAAAATACGAAGAGTTTAATACTATTAACTTTAAAATATATTTTGTTATGTTGGTACAAAGGGTTGCAAAGTATTAAAAAGTTAAGAAAATCTAGCTGGCTTTTTTACGCAGCTTGGTAATAAAGTTAGGCAATCTAAGACCTCAATTTATCAGACACACGGTAGATTTTATGGATCCGTAGTTACAGCTATCAAGTAAGACACAAAGTGAGGGTTATTAAATAAGACTATTTAGATAAATTTATTATTAATTTATTTGATATGAGAGTCACAAAATGACTTTTTTTTATTTTTTCGCAAGACATTAATTAAAAAAGCGGGTAAGGATTATCTCAGAACTTTTCCTCGCCTCATAGGATTCGCCACTCTTATTCTTACCACTTTATAATCGCTTCGCTCCTCCTTAGAATTTAAAAATCGACATATTTATACTGTACCCACGTCTTTGGACTAACTTCTTTTGTCCTCTGACAGTAAATACATTTTTTTATTCCCAAAGGCCAACCATCCAGATACTGACCCAGCTCGATGCCGCTTAAGTTTTATGATCCAACAAAAATTATACATATACTTCCCGCATTGAAACGAAACTTATTATACTTATTTATTACGTAAAAGGATACCCTTGCTGAGATAGATCTATCTATCTCTGCTGTATTACTAGTAACTCATAAGACACTGTCCCGATATCATACAATTGTTTTCATCTCCACATGATGGGTTTTATTTTTGGGAAATTGAATGTAGTATAAATTGATGAAAAGTGCTATATTGCAACCTGTTGCCTTTAGTTAGCTGACTTAGATGGCTAGTTACAGTTTGTCAGCCACCAATATTATAGAATTGGTGTCTTGAAATTATTAGGCCGTTAAGGCTTCGCCCAACTAAACAGAGCCAGGAACGAATTAAAAAGGATGGATATGGAGTACTACGATACTCTTTCTCAAAAATACATCTCAATGCCTGAGGTAATATTATTATGTTATTGCAACCCTAGAGATAGATCTTACAATGTACAAAAATTTCATAATTTAATTAAGAAAATAAATTTTATAATTATATTGTATGTAACAATAATTATACATATAATTAGGTAAAATTTTTGCGATAAGAATTAGTAAATTTTCAGGGAGTGGCAGATGTAAACAAAATAAATAGAATTTTATCAGTATAATAAAGTATATTATTTTAATGCTAGCTCATTCATAAAGACAAAATTGACAGCTGAATGTGGTTAGCTTAAATAGTAAAAGGTATTGAAAAATTGGTGATACCTGGATGAGTAATGTATAGCAATTGCTTGAATAGGTAGCTGGGAATTTATTTACTAGTGAAAAATACTTTTTCAGGGCCGGCACAAAATTTCTATGGTTATTTATATTTATAATACATGTCTTATGAAAATTTTACTTTATAAATATAAAAATCATAGTAGTTAATAAATAGTAGTACGAATATAAAATGAAATAATTTCTTATTTATGATATACGATAAATATAGTACCCATGAAAACATATATTACACTGAAAAACATAAGTCCTCGTTTTTCTAAGCAACCGTGTTTGCTTAGAAACACGGTTGTTTCTAAGCAAATAGGTGATATTGTATAGTATTTCATCACAAAATGTCTTTTAAAAGTATATGCAAACAAATGAAGTTCAAGGGTATGTCAAATGAGTTTCCATTTGCCTCTACGTGTTAGGTGAAAAATTTAGGCATAACATTAAAATTTTTGTTGATGAGATTATTATTTGATTAGATCGTTTGTTTACAGAGTTTGATTTCTTTATTATCAACTTAGCGAGAGTTGTGCGAGACAGCACATGATAATAAATCTCTCAGCAGTACGTTTCGAGATGCCTCAAACAAATAACTCTGGTAAAATCCAGTTTGCCGTTTTAGGTATAACACAAGTTAAATTAAAAGCAAAACTTAAGCAACTAACAATATTACCTCAGGCAACAAAATTAAAAAGTAAAACTGAAACAACTAATATTTTTAGGTAAGACTGGAAAAATGGAACAAGTAGGTTGCTGGATACATTATAAGTTTTTCATCTTCGTCGTTGTAACAATTAATTGTATATCAAATCAGATTTGGAAAAGTAAGACTGGGTAGTGAACCATGAAATTTACAGAAGTTATAATATTTAATTATTAGAGATACTTTGAAAAAGATAAAGCTATCGGAAGTGGGGCTATTCTATGTGTCTTTCCTTTTTATGAATCATTCTTTGTGTCCTCTTTTTCCAGCACTCTGTCTTACCTCAGACTAAAAAATATCGGGTACAGGGCAACTCGAAACTTTTCCTCACAACTTCAGAGTTTGCTTCGCTCGTCTTAGGAATGGTTTATGCAGGCATAATGTGGTATTACTTCGGTCTCACTGTGCTCGACTTCATATTATATATCTCAATAAAGTAGTTATCCGAAGTCTAGTGTGTTATATTCGGACTCACTTCACTCGTTCTCAGAATTTTATGATTATTAAAAAGCCTAATGATTATTAGGAAACGAATATCTAGGATGATAGCAAATGGTTAAATAAAGCTTATAGAAGTAATAGGCTAGATAGGCACTCAATCAAATAATACGGGAATAATATGTTTACGAGTGCAACCCCTGTAATCATACTTGACTCCCTGATATTTATTATTAAAGTTCTTTACGGGAATATTTTAACTATATCTTATTATTGTATTGTATCAAGAATCTATAATAAAGGGGATGATGCATTAAGGAACATTTCTGACCCCCTGGAAGTTGTATGAGATAGAGAAATAGGAGCAAACGTACCTTCCCCATGGTTATAATGAAAACCTGCGCCAAACACAGGTTATGTAGCAAGATTGTCGAGTTTGCTTCTCAACTTTTTTCTGTGCTTCTCATGATTGTTACATTTGTGGTGCTTGTTAAGTAATTTGTGCTCATTTAATTTTAAATTGTGGACTATACTTAGCCACTTCAGTGAGTGTTAATTTAAGCGTGTTTATAACCTTCTCAAGTAATAAACAATGGGAAACCATTAAGAGGTAAGTTTGTCTCTAACATTTAAGACCTGCGCTGTTATAAGAATTGTAAGCATGTGCAGTTTGTACCAAGCATGTGCAGTTGGTTTTTGACGTGTTTCGTGTTGAATTGTCTTTATTTTTTGGTTTTCAATGGAGTCCCTTTTTTATGGCAAATCGACTTAGTGCGTCATCCCCTTTATTCAAGATCCTTGTATTATATGATCTATTACTTTAAATTTTATGCGGTAAAACGTCATGATTTTGACAGATGTAAACAGTCTTTTTCATAAAATTTTAACTGTCACACCAATGTACGTCAATATTGTTGTGTGATAAATATCATCTTCCAATATCTTAAATATCATCTAGCAAATACAGCGAGAGTTATGTGACTCACATCACATACTCAGATTGCTCATGAAAATACCTGAAACGGATAATTATGTTGAAACCTCGGTTTTGGATTTTTAAGGCGAACACTATACTATTCCTGATGCTTCAGGAAGAAGTAACTATATGTGCTAAGCAAATAAACAATTTTTTTATTGTCAAAATCGAACAAACATCAAGCAACTAAAATGTCAATGAATGTGAAATTTAAATTCAATATCAACAACATAAAGTTTAAAAGGAATATAGAATCCCTCCTAAATCTCAACTACTGTCTCTGACATGTTCTCAAAACCGACTTTAATCACTTTCTTGAAACTTTCAAATCTTTTAAATGCCTCTCAAGTAAAATTATTTGTATGATTTGAAGAATTATATTTTCGATTTAAACATAAACTTCAAAAATGTGTAAGCATTTTTCCAAGTATTGATTAGGATATTTCATCAATTGTTTAACAAACTTCTCTGAAAATATCCTTGTAAACTTGTCATTAAAATAAATCAAAATTTGAAATATCAGGATTCGCTAAATTATTGAGAAGAATTTCAAACAATTTCCTAAAGTATTAAAGGAAAGTCAACGTCTTGGGTAAATTTTCTTTTAAGTTGACAAAGAGTAAAATAATGGTGGTTGGTAGGTATTGGATAAAGGTAAAACCGCAGTGCAATGGTGCGGCTTGGTAAAACTTTAAGTCAAAGTTTATCGAAGAAGCTTTTGAAGTTGAAATACCATTGTTATAAACTCTAGATGACTACCTCTCTTACAGATTGAGCAATAACATAAAATTTTAATATCACCGTCGTCTAGGCTGTTTGTCGTGAAATCAAAAATAATAATTCATAAAAGTTAGACCGAAATGAGTTCATAATAAAGAATTTTGTATATGCATATATGATTTTGAAAAAGTACTCAACGTACTTCTTTATGAGTAAATCGAGATATATCCAGTATTATTAAATATATGTCATACACATTGATGATACGGAATTGTGCTTACTCTTAGTTAGAAAAAAGTGCCCTGTTTTTACTGAATTTCAAGCTTACCTTTATACTTGAAAAATGTTATTACAAAAATTATTTGTCGTGAGTATTACATCTACCTACATAAAAACAATCGCAATATATTATTTAAATCTCTGATTGGATTTTAACTTTACTTAGAACAAGTATGGCTGGGTTTTATCAAATAAATAAATATTTACTTTTTTTTCAAATTTTATTGTTCTAACTTCAATTATTTCTCATAAACTGGATAAAACTGGAAATATTAATAAAAATGTTATTGATTTGATTTGATAAAAAATAATACTTTTAATATTTATTTTAAACGAATATGAAATACTAACGTATATGAATAACTTTCTTCTTTTCTTAAAAATTAAAGTCGAAAGTTTGTGCAATAAAGAGGTGGAACGTATTATAATTTTAAAAGTAACAAAAAAACAAGGGGTCTAACTATCGGTGAAGACGAATTAAATGTCAGGTCAAAGTGTTTTAAACTGTACATGGTAAACGTGACCTTTTAAAAATTATTAACATACCGCCTACCTTTTGTACAAATGAACAAATAAACTTTTATTTACAACTATAGAAGAACTAAATGGTTAAAATATTTTATAAAAATGTAAAGCATATAAAAGAGGCTTTTAAAAAATGGTCGCTAGCAAGGACTTTAAACAAATAATGGTTCACTCTTTCCTGCAGCTAGATGTCTGAGTTGAAAGTTTCATATCCTTTTAACCCGCATACTTGGTCATACAGAGGAAGGAAACCAACTGAAATAAGTCATCTTTCTCTTTATTACTTTTTCTTTAAATTATATAACGTTGTTATAAATAATAGAATAAAACAACTCGTTAGTTGTAGTCTTATGATTTTCAAAATTATTATCATATAAATGGATATTTTTTATTAATGGAATAAATTTAACACTTGAAAGATACGGGGGAAAATGACAATACCTTCTCATCAAACGTGTTAAAAGAAGATTTTTCTCTTTACAATTATTTTTTGATTTTATGGTTAAAACTATTATTTGAAAATACCTTAGAATAATACTAATGCAGAAGGAGCATAGGGCCGTAAATACTATGGAATTCTACTGATAACACATGTTCAGTTCATGGTGGTCTTAAATATGGTAACCACCCTATCAACAAAATGTTATTTTATAATGTTTTTTAATCTGTCATAAATATTCATTATTGAAGAAAGTTCGCGAGAAAAAAATATATCAACTTAAACCAGCTAAGTATTTACTAAAATCGGTCTTAAAAAGCAAAAGAATAACTGAATCTACATTTAGGTAGTTGACGAGGACTACTTTTAACATATTTTTGATTAAAACGTTAAAATACAATTTAAAATGCTTTAAATATTATAATGCAGCAATATTTATATTAGTATTAAATGAGCATTAAATAATAATATAACTTAATAATCCATCAACCGGTGTATTGCCAACTTTTTTATAAGAAAATTGTATATGGTCAGGTTTTCAGCATTACTTAAGACCACCAGTGAACTGACTTTGCTGTTATTATTTGTGCTCCTTCTATATATATATAGCAGGCCTGGGCAAACTTTCCTAGCAAAGGGCTGCTTTGTCTTTTTACAGCCAGTCGGGGGCCGCATTCCTTAAAGTTTAAAGTATACTAAACCCGCAACAAATTGCAGTTACGCTTTTGTTTTACTAAAGTCAAATTTATTCTCAAAGAATAGGAATTGGGGAACTTTAGCATTATACGGAAAAAACAAAACGGAGTATCTTCGTGAGATCTTGAAATATAACTGAAGACAAATTTTGCTAGAATACTAGGTGTAAAATGATTTTAAAAAGTATTCCTATGAAATAAAAGATCCAAGGGATTGTATTTTATCAACTCCTTTTCGGCAATTCAGGGAAGGCAAAATAGCTTTTTTATCTTATTATTGTGAAAATAACCATTCGCTAATAAATTAGAATTCACCAAATCCGTCAGTGAGAATTGATATGAAAGACGGCCGCATTTTATGTAATTGTTTCTTTTCTTACTAGTTTTTGTTTTTCAAACTTTGAAGTTAAAGTAGCAATCCATTATTTCCTTATCTTTGTATCTAACTTTTCATAATAATTTTGAATTAAATAATTTATTTGCTTATATACCTCATATTTTTTATATTTTTTATTTATTTTATCTTTTTTCCAAACATTTTAATTTTGCCCGCGGGCCACATGAAAATGCTCCGCGGGCCGTAGTTTGCCCAGGCCTGATATATAGTATTAATCTGAGGAAAATACAGACTTTTTTAAATTAATTTATCGAATTATAAATTTCATACAAGATGACTGTTTAAAGTAGGTAAAATAATCAAACATATCAAGAGAATACAAACATATTTTATGAAAGAACAGAAAATCGGGTTAATTGGATTTAAAGTGTTTTATTGATGAGTTATGTTTGATAATAACACATTTCTAAAACAATAAAATCACTTTTTTCTTTTTTTTCTTTTTTGTTGTTGTTTTGTTTTATTTATGTTTATCAACGCATATAAAGGTTTTGATTTTATAATGAAACTACATGAGTTGAAAATCAAATATTGCCTTAGTCTAATTTACAGGTGGAACTGTCCTCTTTTCTTCCTGTTATTTTTTCACACTAGATCTTGATTTTAATTAAATTAATTTCATTTCTTTTGATGTTTGGGAAAACAATAGGGAAAAGGAAGTATTAGGAACAAAAGATATCAAGTGAGTGTTTCAGTAAATATAAGTAAATTAATCAAGGAAAATAATAACATTAAAGCCAGGCTATTGTTAGACTCCAGATGTCTCTTCACAAATTCTATTACCTAACCCCAGTTAAAGAATATTTCAATACTTAAAGTCTTCCTTAATTTTATCTTGGGGAAAATAGCCCATTTTCTCTACACACCGTACTTAGTCATTTTAATTTTTATTAATCTCAAAATATCTATGTCTATGTTAACAGACATTATTTTTAAACATGTTATTGTTTACTTTTCACAAATTTCTTTTAGTCTGCAATACAGAGACGTTTTACTCGCATTTTGAGTACTTTATCTACGATTGTTAGGTAGGTTTTATCACATAAAATAACAATAAGATTAATTTATAAAAATCGTCAGTGGATTTTTCGGCCCGTAAAAATCTCTACAGCTTGAACTTGTAGAGTGGGGGACCAATTCAGGGGGGGGGGCGATGTTTCTAACACAATTAAGGGATTTCCGCTGAAAACTGCGTGAGCGGTTATTATTTACGTATTGGATCATTTATCAATTGCTCACATTAAACACTTACATTAATAACTTGATATTTTGGTCCTGTATAAGACAAACATAAGTGCCAACTTTTATTTCATTATCAAAATGACATTTGTATAAATTTCTAAAGAAAGGGGGAAATATTTAATCGAGGAGAAACTGTCTAATTATGACAATAGATGGAAGTGTAATTTTATTGCAGCTTTGAGCCTGGTTAGTATGTTGATGAGAACAATACGGATATTTCTGTCTGAAGACCAGCGAAGAGAGCAAGAAGTGTTAAGTGTGAACCCAACACTTCCTAACTCTTACTTAACACGGTGAAGCATATCCCGAGCTACTCGAACCCGTTTTCTTTTAGGGTGGTTATGAAATGTTTAACCGCTTTTATGGATATATTTTGTTGAGAGGAATGAAAGATAATATAATTCAACCTCACCCTTGTGCAACGGATAATGAGAAAATTGCATTAAACTGGGATTAACAGCAAAACGAGCTAATTTAAATAATCAATAGATGTCTTCTAATGGGAAAAATGGTTTAAATTTTTAACATTTTAATTTCAGGGTAACTTAATTTTAATATCAAAGGGAAATGTAATTTCCTGAATTAAAGAGTGAGTTTACAAATTATACTTCCACTTACTGTTTATTAAATTTTTGTTATACTTTTAGGAATCATTTAGACACATTTCAATACAATAAAGACTGACTAGATTTAAAAAGTCATAAAATGCCACGAGGGCACCAGTGTCTGTTTACACGATCAGTTATCAATAAAATGGAACTCTATCTTGTCCCATTACATTATTTTTACGTTGAATGACAATCTGTAAAAACTATAAGTACTCAATAAAGTGTTTCAGAATTCAGTTTTTCTCATAATCTCAGTACAATATGTTTTTAACTTATATGCATATTTGCTACTTTGTAACTTTCCGTTACATTAGTCTCAAATATAGATAAAAATATTAGTATAATTTACCCCGAACTATAAAAGTCAATTTTACAAGATAACATTAATCTCTTGAGTTTGAGTTCCACAATAGTAGATTTTTATTTACTAGATGTTCGCTTCAAGTAACTGACCCATGAGTGCTATAGGCATGGACTTAGTGATCAACTGTCTGAAATATGTAAAGAAACTGTATGAAGGCTACTTCAGTGAGTTTCAGCATTCTCATAGCTCCTTATATTTGTTCTATGACTTAATCCAGACTATCTAAGGGATAAAGCTTAAGCCATAAACAAAGAATTAGATTAAGACATTTATTTATTTTGTTCAAACCCGGTTTTTATCTCTAATATTAAATCATTATTAATATTTACGATACAAAATAATTAACAAAAAATATCAAAACATTTTTCCTAGATGTTTATTTAAAATTTTATTACCATAATTTACTTTTACTCACAAGTATTTTGAAGTAGAGTTGAAACATGGTTGAATTTAAGTGTATTTAGAAATTCCGGTATCGTTTCCCGCTTTCATAGTAAAAAGTTTAGATAGTATGTACTTCAGCTCTTATGTAGAAAATGTAGAATATTTTATTGACTTTGAAACCTTTTCAATGTAGAAAATCTATTATAAAGGATACTGCAAAGGAGTGAAAGTAAAAGGGTTATGCATATCTGACCGTCCTCACTACTTGATGCTCTAAGTTTTTGCATATACTTGCAAATCTATACTGAGCTATATTCAGAACTGCGTTTATACTTAGTTTGGCATTTTACTTAGTTGAAACTAATAAATGGAAAGTAAAATTAATAAAAAGAATCAAAGACAAAACTAGTAAACTGTTGGAAAATAAAAGGAACACTTCTTCAAAGAAAATAATAAAACGTAAATATTACCAATAATTAGAAGGCATTTGCAGATAAAGATCACAGTCAATTATTCTTACTAGCGTAATTTGAGATCCCAATAAAGCATTAAACTTAAAACAATATGCTCCTAAAAAAAGTACACATATTGAAGATATTGTTTAAAAAAATTGCCATTATGGCAAGTTGTCTTAAATATTTTCATTTTTACGGCTCTTTTTAAAATGATTTCTATACTGAAATGATAATATAGTCACTAAACCAGCTTCAGTTTAATTGATTTGAATGATGCTTTATTTTATTAAAATTTGATAATCCACTGTTTACATCTTTAGAAAACATATACACAAATATCACAGATACAATTGTGTATATTGTTTTTGTGTATACTTGTGTTGCAGTTTTCTGACGATGTAAACAGCGGTTTATGATATTATAATGAAATAAAGCAATATTGAAAACAATTGTAGAACTAATGCTGGTTCAGTGATTATAATATCAAGTCGGCATAACATTATTAACTGTAAGAGTTTCGTTATCGTGCTGTATTATCAATGTACAAAATAAGAAAAGTAGGCTATTAATAACACTTTTTACAGTACTTAATAATGAAGCCCTTCAAAAACCTGATAAACTCAAGGCTACGTTTTTATACCGATTCGAAAATTAAAATTACATTTTGTTGACTTAAATATTTTCTGCGTGAGTTTCTCATTGAACTGATCAAATCAGTAGGTTACATACATAAATGAATAAAGATAAGTAAGATCTAAGATGATTTTTTTATTTTTTAAAGAATGACTTGTAACATATTGACTTAACAGAAATAAATCGATAAGTTATTTGATATTTTATTTCATTCCACTTCTAGATTATCTTTTCTGTACCATATAAACTTGGATTCAAGTAAGTAGAGAAATCAAATAAAAATATTGTTCATCATATCATATCACATTAATTAACTTTTTCTAGACACTGGTTTTAAAACTCAACAATTTTTTTTTAAATCAGGATCCATTGAACCATAGTTGGTACTAATTAAGTTTAAATAAAAACATGTACAGATAGTGCTTTATTCTACCAAAAATCGGGTACGGGGTGTCTTGAAAGATTTCCTCGCCATATCGGAGCCATAACGCTCATCATTACTACATTGAACTTCGCTCGTTCTCAGACTGCAAAAACATCTTTTTTATTTCCAGCGGTTTCCCATTCAAGCACTGACCTTGCTCGATCTGCTTAACTTTAGTGATGCAGCAAATACCACAGATACAGTAGCCGTATTAAAACGAAACTTAGTATTCTATTTTTTTTTACAAAAAGGGATACACTAAATTTGAACTCATTTGATTAATTTTTTAATTTTTAACGATTTTTTTAAACGTATACAAGTAATTTAATAAAAATTGAACTAATACTGATAATACAATGAAATTTGGTACATTTGTTGGTATTAAATATGACTAGATGTATGCTAAGTGCCATCTATCCACCCTTATTATTATTTTCAGAATAGCACAACTAGACCCTAAAAATTAATTTTTAATATTCAACTCTCATGCATGAATAAACTTGAAATAGACACACACTCACACATACATATACACATACACAGATAGCCAACTTTGTAAAATCTTCTAAAAAAAACACCTGAAATAGACAATTCAGGTGAAATACTGGTTTCGGAGTTTTAGTGCAAACACAATACTTTTCCAATATACCTACAGTATAAATGAAGAAAAGTAAAAAAGAAAATTGAGTTAATCCTTAAGATAAGGAGCAAAATCATGCCGTCTAACAAGGAAAATTGATTATAATATATTATCTAAATTTAATAATTTAATCCCATGTAAGTAAATAATTGTTCATTAAACATGATTAAATATTTAGCTATGCATTACTATCGTATTAAATTTAAATCTGATACGTTGTGTCTTCCTCAGTCATATTTTAATTCTTAACATTGAAATAATAATAATAATAATAGCCATTTATTTACATTAAAGTTAGTTACAGAACATTATAGTTTTACAGAGAGATATAGATTCTTAAATGCAGTTCGGCCATGGGCCGTGGCACCTCAACGAGGTTAGTTGGTAGCATGCAGTGGTGAATACGACTAATTTTATACATTAAAACATTTATCTTATGTAATTATCTATTTAATAACAATAATCATGCGAACCTATTACATATTATCTAACATATTAAAATAATTCACTATTAATTAATTTCTTTATTTTTATTTTTTGTTTATTTTTTTCATTTTAATTTTATTTCATAATTATCAAACCTTTTATTTTTACACTACTATTAATTATTCTAGACTATGTTACAAATTATTTTACTCTGTTTAGATTTTATATTAATTTTAACATTGAAATGCCAGCAGGAAACAAATCAAACGTTTTCGACCAAGTTAACGGCGGATTAAGTGAAACGACTATAATTTAAAGTATTTAAAAAACAATTCAGTATAATACACAAAGTTAATTTGGAAAGAACAATATAAAAAATGTTGGCACGGAGACCCGCAAGCCGGGCGAATAGTATTGATATGCAGTATGCATGCTTTCTCGCTCAATAATCTAGGTTTGCCCAAGTTTCCGGCTTATAAGAATAAGAATAAGAATGCTTTATTGTTTTTTTTAAAAACATAGATATAAAATAATTTAAAAAACTAACTTAACTTTAAAAGGAGATAAAATCAATAACCTAGGCTGTTGCATTACTAATTTTTTCGGATTATTCAAAGGAAATGTGCATTTCTTAGGTTCGATAATACTATGGTCATCACTCCAACATTGACTCTGCACAGCAATTTTCGTGCTTATATAAAGCTCAGTTCATCTTAAAAAGCTTATTTTAAAATGATTTAGCGTATTTCCTTTTAGAAATCTGGAAGAAATAGTTTAATAAGCAGTAATGCTACTGCCCAGGCCCAGGTTATCATTCATATACTGAAAACTTATAATGCAAAAACCAAGAAATGGACTGTCGAACCAGAAAGCACGAATTGTAAATAAAATTCGCCAAAAATGTTTTATATTGTTCTTTTGTAATTAACTTAGTGTATTGTACTAAATAAATGAATTGATTATTAAAACTTGAAATCTTTTTTACTCACTTATTATCTTTATAATCGATATTTTTAAAATTCAATAAAGACATCACTTTAAACTTTTGAACAAAAATAAATTTTTATTAGTTAATTAATTAGGAAGCGTTGGAAGCAGCTTAATTTGAGGTATTATTGAATTAAAACAGACAATTCCTAGAACTGGAGTCATGGGTTTTAAACAATTAAGGTTAAGTTACGACAGATATCTAACAGATAAAGTTTATGGCTATAATCTTCTTCTTATTATTAAAAATATACATAAAATAGTGAATTTTCTAGATTCCGTTTGAAAAGTTTTTATAACTTCTTCCGACGATCAGAAAATAATATTTAAATATTCTCATTTAAATAGCCTCTAGGCAAACAAAGGAGATTAGCATTTGTTAATATTTACTGCTTTTAGCGTGTTTAATATTTTCAATACAGTTTGAAAGTTTTTAAACGAAAAAATAATAAAGATACAAATTTTCCATTTAGGTAGATAAAAGGCGCAAGAATATAATTTTATCAGTCAAGAGTATACTCCTGAAGCTCTTTCTGTTGGGAAGTTAGTGATAGTTAAGGGATGTAACTATCACTTTTGCTTGTTAAGTGATTCACAGTTAGATAACTCATACAATCATTACAAATCACACTATGCGGCTTAGTACCATGATAATTTAATTGAAAATTGGTTCAGAAATTTACCTGATATGAAAATGGATCTCTCTTGCCAAACCTTAGCCTCAGTTGAGGTGATCTATTGTTCTTCCTTACGAGCCTGTGATTATCAATCCAAGGGGCATCTTGTTGGGATTCTCTCAGCATTTGGTACAATTCTCTTAGACCACCAACTGAAAAACAACAATCATTAGTAATACTTTGTATTTATACAGAGGAGTAAGAAGAAAACTAATTAATATCACAATCTGTGTGATACCTAAAAATAAGAAATAAAAATATTTAAAACAAAACTGGTATAGAGTACTTCGAAATTGAATGAAGACTTTTTTACCCAATTTTTTAGCATTGAAAAATTGGGATCTACGATGATACAGACTCATACACATACACTAACACATACTCTCACACTTTGAGACTGACGGTTATAATAATGTCTGAAAAGTATAATTCAGGTTAAATCCGGGTATTAGATCTTAGTGCGAACACAATATATACCAAAAGTGTAAATCAGAAAAAGTGAAAAGATATGACAAAGCTAATAAATAATCAAATATTTTTTGAGAACTTATTGTTAATATATTGCCTATCGGCACTTAATTTGAACACCGAAAGTCTGGGGTTCGCAGCTCGGGCTACGCTCTATGATTATATAAATATTATTTGTATTTAAAAGATGTCATTAACTTTAATTAATTCATAGAGGATAGTTGATGAAACCCACCCTAGATGGTTTCCACTGGGTGAATACCCTGATAGGCCGAAAGGTCTAAAAGCAGGCATTTTATTTGATTTTATTAATGTTTAAAACATACATTTTATGGACAAATTATCTGTTTATTGTTCATTATACAATAAACAGATATAATTAAATAATCGTAATTCTGGTATTACTCAGAATTACGATTATTCATGAAGCAAGTATGCATTCCGGTGATATTTAAACTCTCTATTTTTATAAATCCTTATTTTAGATACTATTTAATTTATAAGAACTATTGACCACTAAAAATAATGTTTAATACAAAATATTAAATAGTGTCTATAATAATCCTATTCAAACAATAAAAAAATATTCATAATATATTCATAATAAAAAGTATTCATAATATTTTAACTTCTTGATATTAATATTTTTCATAAAAAATGTAAATATTAATTATCTCAAACTCATATTGGTGAGCGGTGTTGGCGAATATATAATTTAAAAACAATTCACAAATAAAATTTTGTGATTGCATATTGTTGAAAATATTTAACTTTAGTTTTAAAATTTTCTTGTAAAGTAAGTTTAATAATAAACCGTAAACATTAATTTTAGTTTACTAGAATTCATTCTGATTGATGTTTTGGGCAAAAAAGAAACTGTGGGAAAAACCTTATTTCATTCTACTGGTCGAACACTGAATCCATTTAAACAATAAGGAAAAGGATTTTTAATGTTTTACTTTAAAGGATTTTCCCTTTTCAGGAATTTTTTCTTTGGTCAAACGTTACAAAGTCTTCTTTGACAAGAACAAACGTACGAATAAAAATAATTTAAATCTTTAAAATAATACTTAGCCAGATTAAATACAGAGATATTTACTAAATTAAACAAAGAGTTATTTTCTTATAAATTTAATTTTGTATTGTTTTTGATCAAATAACATTATATCATATTCAAATACCGGTATTTCGTGGTTAAATTTATGAATAAACTAGGTCTCACTATAAATTGATTTTCATGCCTTTACAATCTTAACCTAATTTTAAAAAAAAAGTTAAACATAAGATTGATGGGTATGTTTTAGCCGGGTCGATTTTAACCTTAACATTTTAGAATTTTATTTCATGCTGAGAATTCTTTCAATGGCAATAAAAGGAATTCGAAGGTTTAAAATAGTGTTATTGAAATGCAAGTATTATGCATTCCTTCATCTTTGGGGATATGCAGTTTTATACAAAATATCCCCTCTCTAGTAAAATCTATACGTCTTAAACCTAATTAATTTTTAATGTGTTTATTATTACCTATAGCATTTCAGTTTTTATCCAAACATTTATCAAAATTATTCGAACGCTTATTGTTATATCGAATCTACAATTATTTTAAAGTTATAATAATTAAATATCAATAATCAAGTAACTATAACGAATTGTTACTTGACTTTTGCCTCTATTTTTTCTTCTTGACTTGGCGGGGCAAATCACTGCTGCGTTCCTAAATATGATTTTAAGGTATGTTCTTCTCTAATTCAATGAGGAAGAAAAACATGTTTTTGCTTTCTCAATTAAATTTAACACCGCATATACGCATTTAACTCATTTAATTTAACATATAATTAAATGCGTGTTTATGTGGTGTTAAATTTAATTAAGAAAGCAAACATATTTTTCTTCCTCATCGAAGAAGAGAAGAACATACCTTAAAACAATATAAACATTAATTTTCTCAAAGGTAGAGGCATAAGTTAAGTAACAATTCGTTATAGTTACTTATGATAATTGATATTTAATTATTAAAACCTTTTAAATAATTATCCAAATTTACAGCATATTTTCATCATTCGAAAACGGCAAAACGACATGTAATATTGTATACTAACAAATAATATCATTATAAAATTAAGATTAAAATGATTTAATCTTAATTTTATAATGTTATTATTTGTTAGTATTATAGTTAGTAATTATTTCAGCCAGCTTATTAAAAATTAATGTCAATGTCCTATTGCTGGCTAGATTTTCTTTTGAGTTGGTGTGTAAGAACAAAATTATTTTTTCGGTTATATAGTTTGACCCCATAGCGTTGTAAACCAAATGAATTTTCCTGTATATTTTCAAGGAAAATAACTTTGTTTTTTACAAAAGAAATATGCATACACTAAATATTTTAAATTATTTACACCTCACTGTGCTTATCTAATTTGAACTCATTCAAATCACAGTTTATGCAAGTCATAAACATTTGAAGTACATTTCCTTTTAAAGATGTAGCTATTTTAAGACATTAAAAAGTTTAAGGTTTGTAATTTAAAGCAAATTTATTTACTTCCCTAAATTTTATCTTTCTGAATCTAAACTATCGTTTGTATCTTTAATTTTTGCATCACTGTTTATCTTCTATTTAGGCCGCATAAACACATTTTCAAGATGAAAGAAATATTGGTAATATTTTAGTAAAGTATTCTAAAACTGACAGAAAAATAGGAAAAATAAATGGGAATTTTTCCTTTTCACTAAATTGTTTAGTGAATTTTTTTACCACATCTGTTCATGAAAGGAGAATCATAAATCTTTCATCAAGGTGTTTAGTGGTAAAAATAAGGTGATTTTTGATGCAGTAAAAGATATAATTCTGTATAGACATATAAATATATTGATAAATAGAGAATGCAATGAACAAAACAAAAGAAAAATGTTTCTAACATTTTATTTGTGGCTATTGAATTTCATACTAATAGATTTATGGAGTTATTTTAGGAATTTTTTATTCTAAAAATTAAATTACTAAAACATTCTTGTATTGCAGTCACAGTTGTATACTTCTAAAGGAAAAAACTCAAATTAAATATTTTAAAGATAAAGAAAATTTACCTAGTTTAAATATAGGAAAGTAAAATAAATATTATTATTATTTTTTACATTTATAGAATTTTGTTACTCTATTATATATCTGTTGGTAATTTCAATTAACTCTGTTCAATAATTTAAATTTGGCTCTTCCCATTTTTAGAAGAAAATTCTATTTATTCCGGGTAAAGTTAAGAGAATATTTAATAATTCAGAGACTAACCAACCATTCTCTGACCTTAAAAGAAATAGTAGTTCCTTCTAATATATAGAGTATATCATAAATATAGAATCATGCATTAATGAAAAAATAAAACGTATTAGCATTATCTTATTTTTTTGGCTTTTCAATTTGATTTGAACTCTTTAATAAAAAATATACAAAAATTTTCTTCTAATAAATTTATTATAATAGCTTTAAGTCAGTAATGCATTAATGCTTGCATTACAGTCTCAGAGTATTATCCGTCTAAAGACAGGTAATACTCTGTTTATAAATATAAGTAAATACTTAAAAAAAGTAAAACTATGTTTAAAGAAAGAAATAGCTTTTAGCAAGCTTTGTCCTGAAGGAAATATTAACTTAAATATAAGACAGATTAAGATAATACTTTTTTTAAAAATTTCAATATAGGCCAGTTAAAATCTTATCAATATAATTGATTCAATTTGGGCTTTTTTATGACTGAAATATTATGTCTGTCGGTTATTTTAAATAACGATTCAATAATTTACATTTTGCTCTGCCCATCTATTAAAGAAAATTCTATTTATTCATGATAAAGTTAAGAAAACATTTAATAATTCAGAGACTAACCAACCATTCTCTGACCTTAAAAAGCAATAGTAATTCTTTAAGACTCTAAAAAACTGTTGGAATTTCTAGAAATATTTAACTTTCATGACTTCAGGCGAATAGAAAGCCTTTCCTGATACAAATTCTTGTATTAATTATTTTGAGGAATTTTACAAGTAGTTTTAAGCAATAATATTACATTTTGAAATTTATTTTTTGCTTTGATTCTTTTAAAAATTTAATCAAATTGATTATTCCTTATGTAATGAAACTTAATTCTTTAAAGACATTGCAAGGGACTGGAATAACAACTTCTTACTTCTTTAAATAACTATATATCGCCTGACCCCAGGCATACACTTGTCTACAGACCTAAAATACAAATGATATTATTATTTCATGGTAGACATATATAACATCACAATTAAAGTGAATATAAATATAATTAAAGTAAGATTATCAATTACAATGAAAGTAAAGAAGTTGATATTTCAGTTCCATCCGCAGTGTCATTACAAAAATTAAAATAATGTACAATGGTGACAAATACTAATAATATTAATTCTACATTATAAGTTAATTTTTATCAGATAATGACGTTTATACAATTGATCTAATGACGGAAGTGTAGGGGGAGAAGTAGAGGGAGAATCGATTCCACTCAGCTTTCTTGATAAAAAAATATATGTTTTAAAAATTGTATAACATCTATAAATGTATACGGCTATGATGTAAAGTAGGTTTAGTAGTGCTGAAGAGTGAAGAGATAAGTGAAATAAAACAACCTACCTCCATCCTATTTATTTTACCATAAAAGTGGACGGACTGTTGAATTTATCTGTGGCATTGAACACTAAATTTTGAGAACAAATAGAAAGAGTAAATTGGAAGATATATTTTCATTTGGGCTTTATAAGTTCTAGGGATAAATATAAGACATGTCCCAGGCATATTTTTGTCTAAGATTACTATTTTGGCGGGAAAAAGTGCCCAAAAATTATACATTTTAACTACAGTAGAATTGTCTTAATTTTTTGCTTAAAAACACAAATAATTACGTTTTAAATTTAAAAAAAAATTAGGTTTACTATTTTCCTTAAACCTTGTAGCATTAATTAGTGATTATAAATACCTTAAAATGAGAGTAAGGTAATAAATAACTAGTTTTCTTAAGCAAAAAAAAAAAACCATTTTACTCTTGGCAAATTCTTTCTAATGTAAACTAGGCTTCAATATTGAGTTAAAATGTCCAATTGTTACACGTTGAGCACTTATTCCTGCCAAAATAATTTGCAAGGGTAAAACGTCTTTCATTTAACCCTTAAATCCAATGAGCTCAACAAAAGTTAACCTACCAATAAACGTTTTTTGCATGCGACATCTGATGTTAACTACACCACGAAAAAGATTCCCTTTACACAAAAAAGAACTATACGTTTCATTAATTTATGTTTACTGGTTTAAAATTTAAGACTCCCCCTCTCTCTTTTGGTCTACCTTGTATATAAAGTCTTATACTTTTGTCTTCTCTATGACTGCTTATATGACTTCTTACAACTCATAATTTAAATTTAGAAAATGTCTTTATTAAAAATTTTAAAAATACAAAAAATCTATTATGATATCTTTATCAAGCCGCATTGTCCCAGAGCAGTTTAGTTGTGATTGTGCTGATAAAAGGCGGAAGTATAGTTGAAGTAAATAAAATCAAATTTACTGAGACTTTAAATCAAGATCAAGTTAGGGATGAGACCAAACATCGACCTGAATTCTAAGATTAATCGTAAATAGTTTTTGTATGGCTTTTTAGAGCGGAGTAAAATCTGAGATAGAAAACCCAAAATACTTTTAAGTAAGAAAAACTCTTGAAAAGAAAAATTCTTATAGTGATTGGCTGGTGCAAAGACAATGACATGAATGGGCGTAGAAGTAATAAGTTAAAGTGAAGATATAAAGCATCGGTCCCTTTGACTCTCAAACACTGTGGCTATATAAGATCTGAAATAAAGGTAGTTTTCCTTATCAACTATATTATCCTTTGCTCTCCTTTATGATTCTCTTAACTCTATGACTTCAGTGGGAGAGACAAAACAGATAAAACAAAAGATAAACCTCTTTTCAAACATTAAAAGTTAATCTTTGCGTCCAAGTAGAGTATACAGAAAAAGGCCTTTGTATTAGTGCTCAGGCATCCCGAAGCTGATTTCTTTACGCACTATGCTTTTTTTCGCAGATCAAGTAAAAAAATGTTTATCAGACAAAATCACTAGAACACCAACATTTTGTAATAGTAAAAAAGTAAAAAACAAAATATAAGATATATATAAATATAACTATTAAATCAAGTAAAATAAACGGAAAACTGAAAAAATCTGTGTGTTGTGGTTTCTTTTATATATATATATATATATATATATATATATATATATATATTATATATATATATATATAATATATATATATATAGTCTAAGAAGTTATAAGTTAAAGTGAAGATATAAAGCATCGGTCCTTCTTATAGGTCTTATTTTAAAGTTGTGTATAGTATGAATAATAGTGTACTTGTGAGCATGATACTGGCCAAATAGGTAAACCGTTTAAACATTTTTGGTACTAACATTACTTCTTATAGAAAGACAGCTTTCCCCTATTTTAGGCTAAATCTATTATGTATACTCGTACTTCTATCAATTATGTAATTTCTACAAATTTAAATATAATGTTATTGAATCAATTATTGTAGTATAGACAACCTGTCGATGTGTTACACACGCTCTTAATTTTATCAAATTGTTAAGATATAATTTAAAATACATAATCCATGCTTAAGCTGTCCAAGCTCAGTTAAAACAACTGTTGCCTTATTTCTATAAATCATTTCCACTCTTCACTCATGTAAACACTCTATTAACATTCCTCACTTGTTTCTTCTCTCCATTTCATTTCACTAAATAATTCCACATTGTTTTTACAGCAGACTAAACATACTAATTTCTCCCTGGAGTAAAATAAAGTACAAATTGCTTTTCTGACATCGATTAATAAAATAAAAACAGAAAATTGCTCGGTGAAACCTGTTGTGGCAGATTAGGTTATGCCGGTATTTATGTGGTAAAAATAAATATATGTACCTAAATAAATACTTATTCGAATAGTTCTCTTAAGAAATTTAGATGGGTTACATAAACTGATTGAAAAGTTATTTATAAGTAAAATAAAATAACTATAAACAAAATTTGAAAAATAAAATTTTTTAATAGCCTTACAGAAAACTATATTATTTTTATAATATTATATATATTAAATTTTGGTTCTGAAATTGATTAATATTTTAATCAATTGCAGAACCCTAAGATAAATAAAAAAATAAAATAAAATAAAAATAACAATCCACTGGTACCTTAAAATAAATAAATAACATTTATTTAAAAATAATTTTATAAAAAAATGATACAATACTTGATACAATACTTTAGACATAAATGCTGCCAAATTTTGAAAAATGTGCGTTGTACCTCGTTTTGATAAAAGAAACCTTCGCATTCCGCTCCCACTTTTTCAAGCTTGTCGTCAGCTTGAGCGATTAAGAACTTCTTATTGGTTTAACCTACTTTTTTACGGGATAAACAGGTTTAAGTATATTCTTCCTGCAGAAATATGCTGGACCTTTGCGAGCTCTAGATATTTAGCGTAATATCTTATCAAATTAATAAAATAAATTTGTTTTCAATTTTCTTGGGCCCTTTATATTTAATTTTCGCTATGGGTCGTGGAGTTTTTATATGAATGGTAGATTAACTTATGCGGTAAAGTCACATTTTATTGCTGCGTAATTTATTTTTGCTGTGAGTAATAAATAATTCCCAAAGCAATTAAATCACTTCACAGCCATGTAGGAAACATTTTTTTTTTGAGAGCCCGCATTAAACCTAACAATCCATACTAATATTCAGACAAATATGTGTCTAAATACTTGAAATCGAATAAGTTACCTCTTTCATTCTTCTTTATCTTCTTATATTTTAGTTTAAACTGTATATGTCGGACGAATATAACTTTCCGATTACTAATTTTATTGCCAAGACAGTAAAAAACTTTTACTGCCTTGGCAAAAAAAAAAAAAACACTTCACTGACTATTTTGAATCAGT
Source organism: Microvelia longipes (assembly GCA_018340805.1). Taxonomy (NCBI): domain Eukaryota; kingdom Metazoa; phylum Arthropoda; class Insecta; order Hemiptera; family Veliidae; genus Microvelia; species Microvelia longipes. Next base: position 37,919,487 of record JACMZG010001911.1, on the reverse strand, counting down.
AAAGTACTTACTTTATTGCCACTTTTAAAAAAATATATGTATTAAAAAAAGGTATAAAATATTTTAAAATTTTGAAGAGCCACTAATAATGAGTTTTTCAGTCTAATATTATACTTCTTCTTTTTTGAGAAGATCGACTTTTTTATACCTTCAATATTGCTTAGGTAAGTCCTTCTGTGTATAAGCATAAGACATAAACGCAGACAAAAACAGTGCATATTTCTCTATTTAGATTTATGAGTAGTATAAATTATAAACTGAACCACTAAAATTATACTGTTTTTACAGCTCTATTTTTATATCTGAATATTTAACTTAAATTATAAATATTTTGTTCCAAGTAGCGCCTGTAAGTTACCAATGGCTATGAAAACCTCCAATTTTTTTTTAAGTCTTTTAGCTGAGATTTCGGTATCCTGTGAGAACTGTAAAATTTTTATGTATTTCTCTTATTCCATATTCAATAGGGACATAACAGAGTGGTTTTCCTTTAAAATAAAACTTTACAAGAGTTTTGAAAATTCTTTATTTAAAGAAAAACATCAACTAGCTACATCTTAAAATTTCTTTTAAAATATTACCTCAATAGGATTTTTATTTAACTCTTAGCATATTTTTAATTTAATATTATTTCCCTCCATTTTTCCTAGTATAATTTTGCAGAGATAAAAATATGTCAATTCTTCATGAAATAAATTAAACTGTGAAATATGGTATAAAAAGAGAGCATGCACACACACACACACACACACACACACACACACACACATAATATATATATATATATATATATATTATATATTATATATATATATATATATATATATATATATATTGTATTGATACATTTTTAATTTTAAATTTATTTCGAAATAGTTTAATAAATTTGTTTAATTATTATAGTTTAATCTGTTAATTTAATATAATTTTAAATGGAAATAAATTATTTCTTTTTGCTGGTTTCTTTATAATGGATTCTCTATATTAATATTAGCTTAAGTACACTAAATTGCAAAATAGTAAGAATAAAATTTAAATTTAGTAAAAAAATCTTGAACAACATGCATGAAACAGTTATATGTTTGATTATTATTTTATTCGAAGAAAAATTTGATTAAAATATTTTTTCCTTAAAAGAGAAAAAAAAAATATTATATGGGATTAATAACTCTCTAAAATGTTTATCCACCGACTGAAAAGTATCATTATAGATCTTAATACAACGTAAATTTATTCTGAAATATCATTAAGTGTATTTAAAACATGGAATTTAAATTTGTATTTAACACCAATTAAAATGCTTAGTAGAGTAAATATAAGAGTCAAATCATTAATAATGAGTAAAATTTTATTGTTTCTTCTTTCGTCTCATAATCCGAACATTAAAAACTACACAGTTAGTATACATCTATAAAAGTTAAAACCTATAATACGTGGAAAACTAATTAGAGGAAATATTCCAACATTTCTTAAGATTTTCCAACCTCTAGAGGGAGTTAATATGATTCTCTCCAAAAAGTTAGCGAAGTATCTCTATCTTATCACCTATTTTAACTAAGAGTATTATAGACTTAACACGTAAAAGTTACCAAAACTTTATCTATAAAATAATTAGCTAGAGAATCCAAAAGGAAATTCCTACTTTAAATTTTCTTATTCGTTCTGAAATGTTATAAGAATATAAATGGAAATATGAATTTATTATCATTTTAAGTTAGTTTAACGTATGTTAACATATTTTAGTTTTATGATATGTAACATATTAAGCATCCTAATTAAATTAAAATTCGAAGGAATATGGTTCTAAATTAATTAAACCCCTCATGGTCTAAGCCTACAGATTGTTACGGACCAAGCTGATAGAGTCTTAAGGTGATTGATTGGAGGGTTTTTATGAATGAAAACAATTTTTTTGACACGTTAGGTTTATAGTCCGGATCTAGGCGTTTATCGCAAACTGTACAGCAACGCGATTGTACATTATAGCTACACAAGAAAGAGTTTTAACGCGATTGATCATTTACAGTCGATCTACGATGCACAGTCGTCTCCGCGACTGTGCAATAATAGGAATAGCACAACTTAACCTAACAATTGACTTTTGTACCAAGTTTTCAATTCTCTATGATAAATGCTATGAGAGCTACGATGGTAAGGCACACTCACACATACAGACTGACAACTTTGTGAAAACTATAACACAGTAAAAAACTACGAAACTGTCGCTGGCGGTAAAAACGCATCTCGCTTACTTTTTTGAGGATGTAAAGTGCCTACTTTACAGACACCCGAATAAAAATCTTATTAGGGAATAGGTAGTAAATAGAAAGATTCTAGAGTCTAAAGTTATCAGCAAAATTTACTAAGTATGATAACAGTACAATATTTCAAGTCTCTGTCACAAATAGTCAAGGAGCTGTTCGAAGAATTTGATAAAAGTTCGCGTTTTAACATACACGAAGACGAAAAATAATTAAAAGAAGCTTTTAATTCTAGTGCAATCGTATATAAATTTGTATACATACTCCTTCAACCATTTTCTCAGAGTAAAGTTAGATACCAAAGTAAAATACGTTAAAGTTTCTTAGCTACCACTTTCATAAATATACTTTTAAGAGAATGATGTATTATAATTTAACTTTTGTAAGAGCAATTTTCAAAATTTTTATTAACTTTTCTATTTTTTTAAGTAGACTCTTTAAGTTTCTTTTATAAGTCCTTTCTCTTCTTGTTGACTTTCCTATCAATTCAAACGTGACTTCTTTTTGTCTTGTTTTGTTAAGGTAAATAGAAACATTTCCATTCCAGAGACAATGTTTAATAAAAACTTATCTTCTTTTAATTTTTTTTTCTTCTACTTTTTTTAATATTTTTGGGATGGTTGAAGATAATTTAGTTTTTAAAAAAAGATAAAAAAGATGGCTATTTTATTTTTCATTATTTTTACAATTTTAAGTTTAAATTGTGCTGTAAGTAGTTCAGGTCTTTTCTATTGTAATAGTTTTTATATATTTTTAAAATAAATTTTGTTCTTATGTATTTCCTTGTTCTAATGAAAAATTTTAGTCTATCTTGTACATTCAAATAAAATAGACAATCTTAAGAAACTGGTTGATCTATATTGTTGACTGATTAAGCAGTTCTTTAGCATGTTTATAATTTCAAACATTAGGATATCCTTAACCAAAATCTAATTTATAAACTAAATACTCGTAATGTATTAAAGAACGTTCTTTGGAAATTTCGCTTATAAGTTGGCATGTATGGCAGGAGTTAGACTAAGGAAAATAACCAAAAGCTATTTCTGAGGTTAGAATTATACCTAGGACAAGAAAAAGGCCTTAATTTTTGGAGCGCTGAGTCAAATGAAACTAGCCCGGCTTTGATGTGACCATTTGAAGTGACCAAAAAGTAGATTAAGCATAGTAACATACAAGAATGTTTAAAATATGGTCGGTGAACAAAGAATTTTGAGTAGGGTGTGGTTTCCAAGTTTTTTGGTGGATCTGAATCGAACAAAGTCGGGCTGGAGTAAAAACTATCACTCAAAGTACTTAAAGCTAAAATTTCCTGGTTGGAATCTTAGTACTGGCACCAGTTTTAAATTATATAATCTTATTTACAGTATATAAGTATTTGAAATAAAATTTTCTTGCATATCAATTAAATTTTTGCCGTGAATTGTACAATCTGATATGAGATAAACAAACGCATGTCTTTTAAAAATTGTAAAAAAATAAATAACAAGTTGTAAGATATACCGAATTAAGCAAAAATTGGATTGGATGCAAGGAAGCACGCATTTAAAAGAAAATTTGTCCCACTTGCGGACCTACGTGCCAGAATTTTAACATACGTTAAGTACGTTCACTTAAGTAAGTGAACATAAGTACTCATCAAGTAATGTCCCAGTAATGACCTATGTATTCTTAGGGATTTTAAATTTCTTAACATGACTTATAATAACTTGTTAATGTTACCATTATAAATATATTTAAAAAATAAACCTTTTTTAAAGGCTTTTTATTTAAACTTATTTTTCATATTATATAAAAGTTAAATTAAAATATATTAATTTCCTACATCGGAAATGAAAATAGCAAGGACACCCGAGAAGGGCAGTGTAGGGTCGACAGCTTCTATTGTAATTTACGTTAATATTTTGTTAACCATGCTTTTTCTTATTCTAATATATTTTTTTTAATTTAGATAAAAATTAGATGATACAGCTTAAAAACAGTTTTCTTTTAATGAAATATGATTAAATTTTCTAAAAACATACTTTGGGATTAAGGTTAAGGATAATTGTGGTTTTTTATTCAGTTATTTTTAGTTTTTAAAATTTTAGAACCATAGCAATATATTGCCATTTGGTAAAGCTTTTTTATTATTCGTTGTTTTTACAATTTAAGTTTGTGCTGGTTTGTTACAATTTAGGGTTGTTTATAGAATAAACCTAAGCATGTAATCCCCCCCCCCCCAAACAAAAAATATATATATTTATCTTTACACCCAGGACCCGCGTATCTGATCAACTTGATTGAGGTATTTCTGTGGTTTCCCTCCAGTTTACAGGCAAATGCCAGGTTGAATCATCAAAAGTCAGTCCACAGACTGCATAGGCAGCCTTTTTTGAAACTCCTGCAAACTACTTTTACTATATAAACCTATTCAAAACACCATCAAAAATATCTTTTGACTATATTAAAAAAATAATAATATAAAAAATAAAATACCCAAACCAAAAAATATAAAATTATTCTTAACCCAAAAAAACTCCCTCACACCCACAAAAAAATTATCAAAATTCATAAATCAAAAATAATAAATAAATAAATAAAGTAAAAATAAAGAGTCACAAATTACACCAAATCAATAAATAAAATGTGGCTTCGGTATACACAAAATAAATATTGTATGCTTTTGCCAATAAAGAACTTGTTTAAAAAAAATTTGTGCTGTAAGTAGATTTGGTACAGTACAAGTAGTTTCTTATTGTAATAGATGTCATACGATGATAAGAGTCGCGAGACTAAGACTCTTCCCTGCTTTAATCCTTCATAAAAAATGACTTAATAAAAGTTTATTTAGAATTTAAATTTATTTAGAGGTAGAATTTAGGTAAATTTAAAGCAAACGTTCTTTATATAATGTGTTTTGTTTAGGCACATGGAAGGAGGCTTCGATGTTAACGATTGCCCCAAACAAATGGGAGTCGGGGCAATAAAGCAACTTTGGGCGCTAAGACTCCAATTTTTTTTTAAGTACGCCTACGATCTGTCACGTACTGAGGCACCTTATATTAGATGTGAATGAGATATTTATGCTGAGGCGTCATTTCTTTCATCTTAAGAGGTAGGAAAGCCAAAGTAATTAAAAATTCTTAATTGTTTTTTTCCAAGATTTTTTTCTTTGTAGACGTTTACTTAATTAAGACATTTTATTGAATAGCCTTCTAAACTTTGAACTAGAAAAAAGTAATTGTGACGGCATTATAATATGTTTAAAAAAGCGAATTCCTAAGCAGACTTTGAAGTGTCTTTTTGTTTTAATTTATGCTTGGCTTGACTTGTACTCTTTTATTTGCGTTCGAGATATTAAAAGGTCATTTAAAAATAAATCGAGTGGGCTTATCTTGTAAATTTTATTTCCTGACATACCGGACTAAGTTTGCTTGCCCTAAAAAATGTTAATAAGTTCCTTAAAACATGTGGTGCATTGTTACTTCTTATTTCAGAATGTAAAATCTATCCTAAGAGCTGATTGATATTTCTTTAAGTTTACGATGGTTTGAGAACATCTAATGTAAGCTATCTTAGCCTTCGGTAGCATTCTTTCAGACTTAGCTCGCTTGTTTTCAGAATCGGAATCCTCAAAAATCCCAAAAGACTGAAGACTCAGTGGACTGACATAACTTCTTTTTATTAAACAAGCGTGATTTCACATTTTCTAACCTTTTCAGCACTACGACCCTGATTCATTTTTATTATTTTAACGACTCACCTGCAAAATTTCAAAGACAAATAAGCTAATGCCATAGGAGGCATAGAGAAATACACTAGAGGGGGCATAGGCTATCTCAGTACATTGAGACGTTTTTGGGGGTGTCAGGGGCTTTGTGTAACCTTATTGAAGGAGGTTTTCTTTAAGACCAAATTAAAGTGATAATAAATCAATTGATTTTGGCTTGCCGCACATTATTTAGTTTGATTTGTATTTTTAACAATCAAAAACACAACATACATACATATAAGTTACTGTAATTTTGTACTGTTTATTTGATTTTATGTCTAAGCGATGGTGGTCAGGTTACTTTTTCGATGTTTCAATATTCAACATAGGGCCTCAATAGTAGTATATCTCTATGATAGGAGGCATAAAGAGGAAGAGGGAGGTAGATTTGTATACAGGGTAGACCAAAAGTCTCCCCCTTTTAAATTTTGAACTGTTTGACAAAAAATTATTGAAACTTAGGGTACTTTGTTATGTAATGGGAACTTCTTTTTGGTGGTGTAATTAACCTCGGGTATCTTATGAAACACTGGGTTTGCGAAAAATAGTAAATTAGAAGGTTAACTTTAATTAATCTTTTTGAGTTTCAGATATGAATACAAAACAATTTGGCCTAGGCATTTATAGTCACTAATTGTGCTAAAGGAAGAGAAAATAGTTAACCTAAAAAATGTAATCCAAAAGGAAGGTAATTTTACTTCGTTCCAATGTAAATGCTATGCTTTGATTTTATATGGTAGTATTTGTATTAAAACGATTTTGCCAACTGTCATTATTATTTAGAGAATCAGGGATGCAACCCACCTGAAGTTGTTCCCGTAGGGTGAATACACTGATGGGCTAAAAGCACATTAGAGGCCATTTTTTTATTTTTTCAGGGCCATTTTTATTTCCCATTTTTTATTTTAATGTCAATACTTAAGCTGATAGAAGCATGTGTCTATATTTTCAAAACTACCTTTGATTTTTAATTTTGACCATTATTTCAGGTTTTATAGTAAAAATACCAAAATAGGAGAAATCTTGTTTTTGATTAATACAGCAACAATTATGATTGTTACAAGTATTAGAGTTAAATAGTCTTAGTGGCTTGAGAGGCTTGGCAGAGAAACAATCACAGTGATCACACTCAGGTGAGAGTAATTAAATTTATTAAAAATATAATGGTAATAAATTGTAAAAAATAATAAGATGAATAAATAAATAAATACAAATAAAATAAGAAAAAAAATATAATAATAATAAAACCTTAAGAGCCTGCGGCCTCCAACAGCTAAGAACTTAAAAATAGGCATTTTATAGCCTCAGCCTTATAAGCTGGTGGAGGCCGCAATACCTTCAGGGGGAAGTATAGCGGGTTTAATTGATCTCTGGGCCACTGCCGCCTCAGATTTTCCGGGAGGATTTCAGAGGAAAGCAGTTGTACTAAAGGATTAGGATGATCAATTAGGGATTCAAGGAATTTTTGATAACGGGTTTTGGAGAGGTCTTTGACAAATGGGACATAAGAGAAATCTAAAATGCAGATGCTGGCATCTAGCAAAATTTCTGTTTTTCTAGCGAAATAATAGAAAGAGAAAAAATTTTGAAAGTAAAAAATTATTTATTTCGTCCATAGAATCAGAATCTATCCTTAGAAATGTACCTTGTGCATAATTGTTTGTGGCCAAAACGGTGCTAAACAGGACTTAAAAGGTCATATAAAAATGATTTATAATTTATTATAAATTGTTTTTAATAGTTTATTACAATTGTTTTTTAGAGCTTTTGCAAATAAGAAATTAGCCTTAACAAGTGGGTGAAACCCGCAACACTACCTCGAAATCGGATTTTTCCTGTAAAGTGTTTTTTGACTAAAAACCATCCCCGGAGACTGTATCTCGATATCTTTGTTAGTATCCGGGATAAACATGGAGGGACTTTCTAGTGAAACACCTTGTATATTTTTCGAGTCAAGTGGTAGAAATAAGTTTGTAATTCTGGTTAGAGCCTAATTAATTTTAATTATGATATCCTAATTATCTACTGCAACACACTATTTCACTTCACTAGTTGAACAAGTTTATAAAACTCCTTCTATTTGTGTCAAAGGAGGTCCTTAAGGTGCTTCCGCTATAAAGGGGGGGGGGGGGTATGGTAAAAAAATACATTCAGTTTTAAGTAACACGCACAAAGGCACTTCTATTCGAATTTATATCCAACAAATTTTAGGCTCTCTTCAAGCATTATTGAGCCTGAATGTGTCTGTTAAATGTATCTGCAGCAAACCCTGTTGTGTGGGAGATAACTGCAGTGAACTATCTTTTAGCCAGCTCTGTGGTCTTCAGTGGAGGACCACACACACCCTGAAAAGGTGTTTCAGTTCTTGACTCAATCTTGTCCAGAAGTGTTTGCACTCGTACAGTGGCGTACTTATGGGCCCGCAATGCGAGAGGCTACCAGCGGTTAGGGGCCCCCAAAAGATATTGTAAAAAAAGTAAACCTAGTAATAAAATGGGTCCATGCCCCAGTAGAGATTAGTATAGTCTGTCTTAATATCTATAAGTCGCGGGGCCCTTATTAGAGTTGTATAAAATCTTTTCACCTAAAAATGGGACTCTGCGTTTAATCATAGTATAAGTCTTTCTTAAGATCATCAAGTCGCGAGGTCCCTTGTTTGAATTTTATACTATCTACCAGAAAATTGGGCCCCATTTAATCTTAATAAGTTTTTCTTAAGATCATCAAGTCCTAAGGAACTCCTTTTTTCAAGTTTTATACTATCTCTTTCCTTAAAAATAGGGCCCAGTTTAATCTTAGTACAGTCTTCCTTAAGATCATCAAGTCACGGGGCCTAGTTTAAGTATTATACATCCTGTTTACCTAAAAATAGGCCCCCGTTTAATCTTAGTATAGTCTATTTTGACAACATCATGGGGGGCCTCTGAAAACTCCTTGCGGTGGGCCCCCAATGTTGTAGTTACGCCCTTGCATTCGTACACAACAACCTATCACCTCATTCACGCTATTCATCAACCCTATTGTAAATATTTATAATTTTGTTTCATCTGTTATTCAAACATAATCAATGTGCAGTGCAGTTCATATTCAATAATTACCTCGATCGTCAGTGTCAGTTATTATAGTAATAGTTTAATTATAAGCTTTCAATCAGTTAAATCTCAATACTCGACGTCATTAGCAATTTAGCGTAATTTATTATTTTTATACAGTCCGTACATTTGCCACGACTCAACAATAAGAAATCATACTTATTAAAAACCTCCTTTTTTAGCTCCTATGTAACGTTGTAGAAGGACTTGGGAGTATGAAGAAGTTAAAACAAAAAGAAAAATAAGATTTTAGATTGTTTATATTTTTAAAAATGTAAACATACTTCTTTTTGTATTAACCCTAGCTATCTCAGAACCCGAGATAGATTTTAGAGAACCCGAGATATTATAGGTAGATTAAACCAAATCCTATTACTCCTAAAATCTACATAATATTATATCTAGATAGGGGAACTGTTAATTTATTTCCTTTTAGTAGTTCAAAAATGTCTGCGCTCAAGTTCAACAGAAAGGAGCTAAGTTTTTTTTACTTTGGTATTGTCTTACTCAGAGGCTGAAAACAAGATTGCATTGTGTTTCATTTTATTAGCTTAAATATACAACAAAGGCAAATACCATTTGAATATTTTTTTGGCCAAAATTGACCCATAGAATATGTTATGTGTTATGAACAAACTAAGATATTTTTACTTTAATGTAAACAAACTAAGATTTTAGGGTTAAGGTCGTAATAAATAACGGTCCTTAGAGACTTAAATGTTGCCTTATATTAGACTGTCTTTCACAAACATCAGTACAATATTAGCTTTAAAACCTCACTTTCCTACTAAACCTTAATCGTAGTAAATTCGTAATTCTTTTGTTAGTAAACACAACATATGAGTTTTTTGAATTTCTCTTGCTTAAAAAATCTGTGTTATATACTTTTCTTTACAAAAAAAGTAATTTTTCAGCATTAAAATTTCTTTCCCTGATTTTCCCTTTATGAGATTAAAATCTTTAACGTATAATGTGTAAATCCCAGATTTTTCAAATAAACCATTCCTGCAAAAAATGTTTTTACGATTTTTTTGAATATTCATGACTATTAAACACTGCAATATTCGCGAAACGGAAATTTCATTTTTAAAAAGCTTTCTTCATAGGGTAACTATTGTCCATATTAAGAATACTAATTGACTATCACTAGGATGTAGCGAAATTTTGGCATAAATGAAAAAACTTAAGTTGTAAAATAAATTAAGCATGTATATTCTACTTTACTAGAATATGTAAATTACATTTAACTATTACTAAGTTAAAACGTTTATATACCCACGGTATTACTTTTAGTGTCACTAGTAGTTATATTTGCACCAACTATTTTTAGGCAGGAAAATTATATTTAATTGATCTGTCGCTAGATTTTTATAAACAGGCTGGTAAAATTAAAAATAGAGTAGGGAGGTAGAGTATTATCTGCCTTGATTAAAAAGCACTAAAAAGTATGCATTTTACTACAAAGAAAAGTAAAGAAAATCCTTGAAAAGACATTTGTCCCATGGCAGGTAAAACCATACCTGGCTGATTTATTGATTTTCCCACAAATACGGTATGTTCAAATCATAGCTGAATAATAATTGTTTCTTTTCCTCATTCATACCATAGGTATATAGGAAAAGTATTGTGTTCGCAAAAAAATCCAAAACCGGGATGAAACCGGAATTATTTGGGTTCAGGTGAAACCGGAAACAACGGTTTCAGGCCTTTTTTAAGGCCTCCTGAGTGGTTTTTGCCATGTTTCTGTCTGTATGAGTGTGTGTGTGTGTGTGTGTGTTATCATCGTAGCGCTCACTGTATTTATGCTAGAGAGTTGAAATTTTTTACAAAAATCAGTCTACCGGGCCCAAGGGTTGAAAATTTGATAAGACATGTCAATACGTCATGTAATATAAAATAATAATGAAACAACAAAATAATATTTGTATTATTTGTAACCAATACGTCAGGGATTATTCTGAACGGGCCGAAGGCCCCTGTTATTCAGCTTTTCCTCACCATTCATTTTTTTAAATACTTTTTTATTAATTTTAAGGTTTTTTTTGTTTAAAGTTTCAAAATACTGTGTCAGTATATGTATTAAAATACATCCGACTCAGATAATACTTCGTAACAGAATTATTTTGGTTAAAATGAAAAAATGAATTATTAATCAGTTCTCTGTAACGCATATGCAGGACTCAGGTGCTCCGATTCTTTTATAACCTACATTTTGTTTAACCATAAAATATATTTATTTACGATTTAAAAGAAAAGATATGTTATTCTTAAAACAATATTCTTTGCCGTCTCTTATCACATTAGAATGAAAGAATAGGTTTACATTAATGTACATCAGGGTGTATAGATTAATTAAATCATAAACATTAAGATTATCATTCATAATTGTTTGTTTTTCTTTAGTTTTAAGTCTTCTTGTTTGTGTTTCAATAAATATATTTACCCTGATGACGACCAGGATCCCTGGCGAAAACTCGGTTGTTGTTTTTTCAACTATTCAGGGGAAACAAATCGTTGCTCCCGAGCAGTAATTAACTGCCTCATCTTCGCCTTGTGAGTAAATTGAATGATTTAAGCCTTTGGAATATGGTTTGGTCGATTTTGACATCAGGAATCAAGTTGACTGCCCAGGTAGTAAAACTTAATTTTTTCCCTTGGTATGTTAATATATGGCGTGTCTTAAAGATCAAATAAAAGAAAATTTCAATCAAATCAGTGTATTAGAAGCGAAAAAAAGAAGTTTGAAAACATCAGTTTTGACGACTTGTTATTCTTATTCATCCTCCACTTTTACGTTGACTCATCTACAGCCAAAACTACTAAATGGATTTTGTTGTGTGAGGACCATTTTGATTCTTCATAAGCCCTTAAGTGTATTCCTACATAAAAAATATTAAATTCGACATTCCTAAACTTAACGCGTAGCGAACACTAAGCTAGGAAGCGGTACTGTTGTGTACTTAGACGCGCCTAGAGCTTGAACTACTGAGCTGAAAGTTTATATTAATGATTTTTACAAAACCTTTTTATCCCTATACCAAAGACATAGCAGAGCTCTTTTTGCAGCGAGCATACTGAACTGTACGGTGTTTTAGCTTTTTTAAAGTTTTTATATGAAGTTTTTGTTTATCTTAAAGGGTTATTTTTTATTTGTAACAAGAGACATTACGTGGCTCTCATAGAAATAATAGCCTTCTGTTATCACTCCTTCACTCGGTACATTGGCTTTTCTTCAACCCAAATAGTTGCTCATTCATTTAAAGCCGTATAAAAACGCATGGAATCTTACCGAAATTCACTTGAGTATTAAAATACACCCACCACATCATTGGTCCAAAAAAGTTTTAAAATGAACTTTTCTGTCCCGCCAAGTTATACTAGTACTTTCTACTAACCTGTCATTTAAATTTAGAGGTAATTACAATCTTCTTTCCCTTGGCAGTATGCCAAGATTGCCAAGACTAGCTTAATTCATTATTAAGGTAAAGCGCAGGTGGAGTGTATTATAATAATTGATACGAAAAAGCCTCTCCACAAAGTTAATTTACTAAAATTCAAACCCAGCTTTCAACCTAAACGGTCATTATCAGTGCAGGAGAGAAGAATATATAGATATAGGTTAGTCTTATAATATCATGACTAAGACTTGCTTTTTCGTATTGATTATTAAGCTTAACTCAGTTTTTACTGTCATTTATATAATTTCAGTTCCTGTGGTTTTATTGTTGCATCTTTACCTTTATAGTTTGCATGACTGATGAGATGCATCAAACGTGTCACGTTTCATATACGATCGACGCTTTGTGTTGTTGTAATTTATAACCTTTTAAACTTGAATTCGAAAGGCTAAATAAATAATACATTGATTTTGGAATATGAATAAAAATTTTTAAAATTAATGAAGACACGTTTAAAAGTCAAGTTGATAATCTCTTTAGTTCTAAAGTTAATTTAGTTTAAAGTTTAAACAAATTAATAATTTAAACTCGATAATGGATGTATCTACTTACCTAAATTATGCAGCAATACACGTAACGGTAATACATGGATACATTAATGGCAATACGTTACATGGATAATATTTAAGATGAAATCGAAAATAATTGTTTTAGTTGTTGATGCTTCACTTTTCTTCTTAATATTTTACAAAAATAAAAGAAATAACGATAGAAAAAACCTAATTAAAGACCTTGTTTATCTTCCATGTTGCTATCATATTTATTTTTTTCCATTGCTACAACACATTCTTTTATAACTTTGAGTTGCTCTTCAGAAGTTTTATACGGTAATATTTTTGTATAACTTTAAATGTAACCCATGAACATTTTCTTTTATAAAAATCATAAAAAACTGATCCAACAATTTTTAAGATAAGAAGCAACGTATCATACATTTTAGTTTGCTGTCTTAATAATAAGATTTAACTTAAAGTATCCTCCTAAAATCTTTTAACTAAACATTTATAATTTTCTTTCAAAATTTAATAAATGTAAATGTTTACATTTAGTGTTATTAATTTTTTTTTTATTAAATTACTACATCTTTAAACTTTTTTACCTCACATTTTGGTAATATTAATTAAAAATATAATTCTTATCTCAAGCCAACAACAGCAAAGATTTTACACTGGAAAGGAAAGAGTTTAATGTAAACTGAAAAAACCCTAAATATAATTAAGAAAATTTAGCATTAAAGAAAGATAATATTTTATTAAGCCTCCCTAGTAACAGTAAGTGATTTAATAAATTAGCATTTAAATGAGGGAATGTGCAATTCCAAGTATATTTTAAAGAACATCCTTCTCCATTTACTATTCGACATAATTTTTGTGGAGCATCTTTAAAGAGATGTTTGAGACAACGATTATTGACGTGATATTCACGGTTGTTGAACTAGAAACTGAATTTACTAGTACTATCGAACCAAACTTCCCAAAAAAGGTATATAGTTCCATAAACAAATATGTAGTTACCGTCATAGTCGGGTGATGCAGCTGAAGTCGGCGTTAGCATACTGACTAGGAGAAGAAGGGCTCCAGTCAGACTAACTATAGTTATACTCCTTAATCCAATCTGCATTCTGGAACAAAAAATTCAAGTATTAGCCATAAGTTATACCGAAGACGTTAAGATCACGGATTCGTGAATATCAACGCCTTTGCGGTTGCATCGCAATCGCGATGAAAATAGCAAGGCATTTTTCGATAATTTTCAAATCGAATTGAAAATAGAAGGTCATCCTTCGCATAGTTGTTTATTTTCGATGCCTAAGGCTAAATAATTACATTAGTACAATCTTCAGAGTAAAACGGCAACATTTCAATAATATTTAAAATTATAATTTTGAATATTTTTTTCGAGAAAAAATATATGGCTGGCACTATTTGAATGCAGTAAAAGGTATGGTTATGCCCGTAAACCCCTTTGCGCAAGTATACTTATACTTATATCTCTTAAAGTACAAGAGAAGAACAAAGCAGAAGCCGACGCTGAGGGGCGAGAACAAAACCAAATATGTTTACCATTCTATGAACACCGAGAAGATGATCCTACGAGGTATAACATGCCTACTCACTTAGATTAGTTAAGATCAGCGTTTGTGAGTAGCGATTGTGTGATTTCAAGAATGGGCAGTGTTTCTGTTTTCACCCAAAATGAGCAACAGCCAAGCCTAACCCCTGCCGCCATACCTAAACTGCCAAAAGAACCCACAGCTTGAACTCCGTTAAACTGGGTTCAGGTTGAACTTGAACACGATTCGTGCATTTGAATTAAGTTTGATAAAAACTTAATTTAAAAAGTTCAGCTCAAGCCCCAAAAAAGGACTATTTAAATATATAAAGTTAAATAATTATCCAACTCCCCCTCTCGATTCTGTCATGCGAACAACCTCAAAGTATAAAAGTTCAGCGCCAGTGGATTCCATGTTATAAGACTTCATATAAAAGTCAATCCACAAATATAGTCTTAAGCATATAATGATAGTAAACCGGACTTCCAACCAAATAAAGGTTATCCTCAGTACCTACAAACAAGAGAACGTTAAAAATAAATATAATACAATGAGAAACAAGAAGTAAAAAAGGTCGATCAAAATATAAAAAAGGATAATTAACGGACAAAAAATATTTCTTTACTCCGTTTCTTTTTAATTTTTTGTCTACTATTTTTCCTTTCTTATATTTTGATTGGCCATTTTTACTTCTTGTTTCTTATTGTATTGTATTTATTTTCTCGTTCTCTTGTTTGTGGGTACAGAGGATGACTTTATTTGGTTGTAAGTCGATTTTACTATCATTATATGCTTTAACCATTATTGTGGATAGACCTTAATTTGAATCCTTATAACCTCAATGTGATATGTTCTGATGGAAATTCGCTAAAAGGGGAAAAATTATTCACTCTAGGGCTCACACATTATGGCTTGGAGGAATGTGCTTATTTCACTGACAAAAATTATATTAGGATTATTTACAATATTCCATTTTTTATCTGTAAATAAATACAATTTAAGATGGAAATTAGGTAATTGATTGATTGAAGGGTTTATGTTCAATTCAATAATTGATTGATTCTTGAATCAATTAATTATTGTTATAGCGTTTTAACTGCGGCTAGCGCAGGCCGTTAGCCTAGATTAATTTTAACTCTTATTTTGAGTTTAAAACCTTTCATGAAAATCAATCAATAAATGCTAAAGACAAGGCAAAGTGAACTAAGGTTCAATAAGTTTTAATAAAACGTTTGAAAAAGGCAATATTTTATATTACAAATTACTTTGAAATTTCAAAAGACAAAACCCTTTTGTAGATTTGACGCCATTTTTTTTAATTCTGAGATTTTCGACAACTTAATTTTTAAAAGAAATTGTTTTTGATGTTTCTTGACTTTGATTCATCCCTCTTTAACGATTTATGAACATAATAATAATAATAAAAATGAGACTCGTTTATTAAAATTTGTCGTGAATAATTTAGTTTGCGCGAATGATGCAGGTATGTTATTCTTACAATGCTTAAAATTATACGTTTAATCCTAGATAGGTATTGTATACTTAGGTATATGTATTTTCCTCCCTGCATTTATTTCTTTTATTGTTACAGGAACTAAACTTTTAAAGACAGTAATTTGTAAATTAAAAATTATATTTGTTATTCCTACTTGAGTGTTTGTGAATGACTGTGTAGATTTGACTATAAAGATTTAAGCTTACATATATAAAGCTTTTAAACTAATTCTGCTGTAATTTGCATTGTTTCAATTCCAAATAATAATATCAAACGATACATGTATACCATGTCATTGTCTATTGTCATAATAAGATTCAAAAGCGTTTATTTTACATTTCAAATGCTTGTCTGCGAATATAAAGCTATTATGTCTTTTCAAAAGTCGAATTTTTAAAGTAAGAATAATTTTCATAGGAATAACACGGATGATAAACATATGCAGTGTGTTATTGAAAGCGAAATCCAACGTTTTAACATTACTAAGAAATGTATGAAATATTTTTGACGCTTCTCTTGGATATATTTCTTATTCATACATATGCTAACATAAGACATATAAACATAATCTTAAAATAAATTCTGTACGTATCTAATATTTTTTCAATCCACATACGATTTAACTTAGCGTAATATTTTTGGATAAAACTGTAATACTGCACAATATGGTTAAAAAGGTAATTCGTTAATATTGCAGTAGCCTAATACCACGGTAGCATTTTAGCGGTCCAGGTAAAAGTAAATAATAGTTATTAAGGCATAGTAAGGCTGAGAAGTGTGTCTTTATGTCACGGCAATTAGATTTACCGACGAGCGAAGCGAGTCGGGAAAAAGTGCCAAGACATTTTCAGCCGGATGGCATACACTATTTTTTTGAGGTAGCACTCATTAAATAATCTGCGCTATACTTAAAAAAAAAAAAAAAAAAAAAAAACGTCCAATTAACTTTATATTATCGCCTTCATTGAATTCATCCATAGCTTCACACTTTTACTCAAAAATGTTTTACAAACAATGCTTTAAAAGCTTTACAAATAAAAACACAAAATTGTCATTAGAACAACTTTTAAAACGAAAAAAAATTTAGTCTACGAACAAAACAGAAACAAATTAACATTTTTAAAGAAATCTCATGAAGGGTTTACACAGATTGTTTTTTGAACACGTACATTACAGTATGGCGGCAATATATGAATTACTTTTACGTCTAGGAGTTTTTTTACATCATTATTGTCCTCTGAGGTGAAAAATACTAAATAACTCCTATAACAATATGATTGGCTTCTCATCCTAAAACGGTCCAATAAAGTGCTCAATTACGTACTACCTAAAAAAAAAAAATTATAAAACATTCTGTTTTTATCAAAAGTTCATAGTTAAAATTGCAGTAGCCTAATACTACTGCAGCATTTTAGTGGTCCAGGTAAAAGTAAATATAATAAATTATAAAAAATCCTGTTTTTATTAAAAGTTCGTAAGCCCTATTTACAAAGGCTTCTTATTGCTAGGACTTCGTGCTAATAAGTCTTTTATTTCTATCTACTGGCACAATAGTACTGACATTTACTCTTTAATAATACTCTCTTATAAGTTTATTATACTTAAGAGTTAAACACTTTGAATTCACAGTTTTTTTTAAATTATTATTTAATTTATATAATATTTTATAAATATATAAAATTATTTATATATTTAAAATAATTTACATATAAATTCACTTTGTCTAAATTATTATCAGAGTTTTCCCGTATATCATTCTTGTGTAGATCAAAGAATACATAAATAAAAGACAAATGGCCCTAGAATTTATTACGTCGGACAATTAACGCTTATTTGGAAACATCCCTATTATAAGTAATTATTTAATAAAATTTCTATGGTTAATTTTAACTAACCTTGATTAGTTAAAATTTAAGTAAAACTTAAATATACTTTATAAGTAAAACTCTAGTAAGCTTTTATTAAGGTTTTCACGCACCCTCTTAAAAGCAATTCTGTAAAAAATGCTCTTAACTGTAAAAGCAAAAGTAATAAAATTAAAATTTATTCTTTGGTTGTGTTTACCTACACTTTGAATTTTAAGTAACATTGTAAGTATTTTCTGAGAAATTTTATATTTTAAAATTTATTTTGTAAGTCGAAGTAGTGCAGTTAAGTGGTAAGTGGTTCAACTCAGACCTTTTCAGCCTCAAAGTTAGAGAGCACTACTTTTTAACTATTTTAAACAATATCCTAAATATATATTTTCCCAAGTACGTTATTTTTTAGCAGTATAGCATAAAATAATTGGATAATAGGTAATGGGGTATTTGTGTCATTCTAGCCAATTGTTTTTTTCCCCAAAGCAATGTTTGCTATTATAATATGGCACAATTAGGGGAAATGGGTTCATGTTTTAATTCTAATTGTAGAACAATATTAGTATAGAAATGAAAACAAAGGGGCCCTGACTTTTTTTCTGTTTGAAAATGAGGGACTAAATTGAATAAAAACCGTGGTTATGGAAAAACAACACATGTCGAGTAAGTTGTCTTTTTAAATTATTCTTGAAGTGATTAATCCAATATAACCGGTCTGGGCTCAATAGTGAGGGTAGCAGTCTAAGCCAAGGTTCTCAGGATCAAATCTTGATACTGACAACTCTTTTTATCATCATATTTACACAATAAAAGTGAATAACTTCAAAATAAGTCCCACGCAGAGGTCTGCAAGCCGGGCGAATTTTAATTTTGAATGTGTACGCTCTTGCTTAAGTCTCCGGATGTGCGTTATTATTACTGAGGGTAATTATTTTATTTGATGAGAAGTACCATTGGTAATTACCTCAGCAAGAGAACTTCTAATAGTTACACAATGTTCTCCAGATATTTCAAAGAAAATGCGCTACAAATTTAAAACTAGCATGAACTCAGCCTTATATGAGGGCCGACATTGCTCTATAGTATTATTGTTTGATAAAGACCATAGTTAGGTCTAAACTGTGGAATGCATATGTGCATTTAAAAAAAGAAAAATCCGAAAAAAATAGTTTTGTAAAATCCGGAATAAATTGTGTAACAAGTAGAAATGCTATTGCTTAAATGATTAGGCATAAACCAAAAACTTAACAAAGATATGGATTGTTAAGCAAGAATGCATACATTGCAAAGAAAAGTTGCCCAGCTTGCGGGCCTCCGCTCCAGAATTTTTAAAAATAAATAAAACAAATTATTTGCAGAGAACCTTAAATTGTTTTTATTCATCTATAAGGAAAAATATAGTTTTGTAATATTAATCTATTGAATAGATTGAAATCTTTTGAATATAAACTAAAATAGATGTAAAAATATTAAAATAAAAATACTTTTTTTTAGAAAATTTAAATATTCAAAGCAATTGATGTATTTTCCTGAATAATAGAGAACCAACAAGACTCTAATGCTTAGTATTTATTTATATTTTATTTTCCTCTTTATTTTCCATGTTTTAACCCTGTACTTCCTATAAGGTCTGATTCTTTTTTTCTATAGAATATCGACTATTAATTATTATTACGTTGGTAGTAGTACGTCGCAGATTCCCCAGGGAATTTTCCAAGAGCCCTTTCTAGTCATTTTTTCTATTGAATCAGGCCAGCCAACCTCATAAGATTCAATACTTGTCATTATAATACAACGACGGAGACAATCCTTTTGTCGTCGTTATTTTTGGTTTGATGATTAAACATTATTAATTGAAACAAATGAATTAACTAGAACAAGTGCATTGTTAAATTTATGAAGAGCCTGTACTCTTTTTATCGATCATATAAATAAAAAAATATGTACTAAAAATAACACACTTTTTAACACTCCTATTTGAGTTAAACTTAATATTATTAGGTCAATAATTTTAAAGTGTTTTATGTTTTCATTAAACTTTTTGTCCAACAATTAAATGTCCATTTTATTAGACTTTGTAGACATCCTATTGAAAATTGGAAAAGCAAAGACGCTTTTAAATAATGGCACTACTTAAATTAGTGTGGGCCTGACACCATTTATTTGACCTGTCATTAAAGCAGTTATTGACTGCCGAAAGGCTGGGAAAATTGTTAGAAAATGAATGGATTTGAAACAAAGCAAACCTTCCCTGCAGCTGGCTACCACTTCCATGCATAAATTGGAAAAATCAAAATGACTGGAGGAGCTTAATCGACCCAACTTAAGGAGCATTCTAGGTCTTATAGCTGGACTTTGTCCCCTGAATGACATCTGACTCTTATGGGATTCTCTCAAAACCGTATTCAAGAGGTGTATGACGAGGAAGAGGAGACTGCGTACCACTTAATAGGGTACTTTCATGGATACAGCAGAATAAGTTTTCAAATTTTTGGAACTGGAGAGAATCGAAGGAAGAAGATCTGGAATCTCTCAGCTGGAGTATCTATAACTATGCTTGACCTCCCCCCTACTACTACTACTACTACTATTAAAATAGCGTTGTCAGACAGAGTGTGTAAATATAATACAGATGTGTAGTGACATTTCAGCTATTTCGATAGCTTACATTTTCCTTCCATTTCAACATATACTGTTCTATTTATTTATTTAATTTAAAAGAATAATTACTCCTTATTTTTTTAGCTTTTATGAAATTGTAGCGTTATAATTTCTTTCACAAGCCAAGCCATTCTTTAATTATTTATTAATTAATTATTTATGAGTATCTATAACTTTATCCGTCCTTTAACCTCGTAAATGTTTGTTTATAACTCGTTTGACCTTTGTATATACAAAGGTCAAACTTTATTATGTACAAGTTTAAAGCATATAGTGAATCAGATGGGTCTATATTTAGTAATATCTGTTATACCCTATTTATAGGATAAACTGTTTTGATATTTCTCCATTACTGATACTGAATTTTAATGATAGTATAAACTAATCATGATACAATAATACTAATAAGTCTAATAATACAATTAAGTCTCTCTCTAATACAATAGACACTTCAAATGAGCTAATTACTGTATTATGTTCCATTAACATAGAGTTAAAGGAGATAAACCTCAAAAGACAATAAGCAATTGTATAAGAGAGATGTGATGTATCTAGTATGCTTTAACTTAATATGTGAAACTAATTTATATGACAATTATAGAACTGTCATCAACTGATGACAGTTTATTTAAGTTTACTTTACTTTAAGTTTACTTTACTTTAAGTTTCCGTCGCACTCTACATCTCCAACATTAACAAAGTATGAAATCTAGTATATCAATGCAATTAAAAATCAATTCCTAGTACTATTATTATAATTTTTATAAAAATAACAATAGTACAACACACGGCTAAAATCAGTTGACAGCGCCGGAAAATAGTGTTAAGGAATCAATAATGTTGGCCCGATTTGAAAATGAGGGCGTGGTTTAACATCCAGGACTAACCTCATTGGCTCTCTCACATTATTTTCCCACGCTGTAAACTGATTGTCCGTGTGTCGTATTATATGTATAAATTACAATTTTAAGAAATAGTAGTTAATAATTAGTTGAAATTTAACTCATTTACATAGTAATAGTGCCCGTATTACGGCTAATCAAAGACAACCCTTGCGTAACCCGCTTTAGGTGGTAGTGCCAACTGTTATGCTCCAATTGTATTCAAAAGTTGGCAACCATTTATTTGAATAATAATCTTACATAAACTTAGAACGTAACCTGAGATGCGAACCCCAAAGATTTTTTTTTTTCAGGTGGCTGTAAAGTAGGAACTTTACATCCTAAAAAAGTAGGTAAAATTGTTTTATACCGTCTGCGACAGTTTCGCAGTCGCAGCTGTCGTAAACAAAGCTGTCGCTGGTTAAGTTTCTTAAATGTCCACTAGGTGGGCTATAGTTTAAAACAAGGTTATGATGTAACCTTCCTTGTTCGTATTTTGTTTATCAAATAAATAATCAAAAGTTTTTGTTAACGATCTTTTTTTGTTATTTTCGGAAAGTGAGTTATTAACTATTTACTATTAATGGTTTATAATTTATTATTATTATCAAATAATCATGAATAGCAATTCAGACTTTGAAAAAAAGCCACCAGAATTGAAACTTTTAACTTTTGAAACTATCGAGTCGATCGAAAGAAGTGTATCGGCAGATTTTTATATACTATACTATTTTTCTTTCAAATACTTGTTTACTATTTATACGCCCGAAAAAATTGCATAGGCTACACGTCTGGGTATGTCTTTTTTTACCTTGGCTCATTTTACTGTCTCGCTTTGCTCGACTGTAAATATAGTCCCCGCGGTAAAAAAGACTTTCTTCGCAGTCTTGTAACATAATATACTATTATATACTCATAGAGATATTATTACTAGAGAGGCCCTGGTTGAATTTTGAAACACTGACAAAATAACCTGACCACCTTCGCTTGTTATGTAATCAAATAATCAGTACAAAATTACAATAAATTATATAGTAGTACGTTAAAAATACAAATCAAAACACAAACAAGGTATAGGAAGCCGAAAACAATAGATTTATTATTGCCTTAACTCACTCTTGAAGGAGGTTTCAATGAGGTTACACAGAGCCCCTGAGAGCCCCCAATACAATGTTTCAGGCCTTTCAATGTATTGAGATAGGCTATGCCCCCTCTAGTATATATCTCTATGTATATACTCATATCAAACTGTTTTTAAGATAGCGAACGTTGCAAAACGCAAAACTGGCCTTTTACCGTTTAAAAAAAGGCGAAATTACAATTTCTGCAAGTATGATTTTTAATGGAAAACCCATTACTAGTTTTACCCATAACTAGTATTACTAGTTGTATTTAACATTTCAGAGATTATTAATAATTTTTAATCATTTTTAATAAAATCAGAGAGAGTGCGTGCAGAGATAGAGAGTCCCGTGGGGCTGTCTGCAGCAATTAGTCCCCGCGTTGGAGGCTCCTGATAGCAGAAGCCACAGGTTTAATACAATCCATTAGCTAAAGAGCAAATTCAACTTTTATCACTTTTATATAGAAAATGGATTTTTAACCTCTTTTGAACTTTAAGCACATTTAACTCTATTATTTTTTAATTGTTAAGCCATCATTAATTATACATTATTATTTATTTCTAGTTAGTTAGATGTAGTAGATATAGTAAAGTTATACTAGTTATCTAAAACCAATCAAAATTAGAAAATTGTTAAGTTAACACAACGATAATGCTTTTTACTTTTCCTTATTTATACCGTAGGTATGTAGGAAAAGCATTGTGTTTGGAAAAAAATCCGAAATCTGGATGTCACCGGAATTATCTGTTTCAGGTGATTTTATAGCCTCCAAAGTTGGTTTGCAGAATTGTCTGTCTGTATGTGTGTGTGGGTGTGACTGTTATCATCGTAGGTCCCTGTGTATTTATGCTAGAGTGTTAAAACTTTGAACAAAAATCAGTCTACCGCTGTAGTTTTTCCCTCTCATGCCGCAGGACCTGGTCCTTTTATGAGAGGTACTCTTTGTATTTTGTTTAGTGGTATAGTTTTATTTTTAATAATTTGGAAAAATTTAATTTTGTCAATTGTAATTTTATATTTTTTTTATTTATAAAGAGAATTTAAAAAAAAATAAAAAAAAGTTGTGCTAAACGGAAAATAACTTCTATGACGTCATTAATCTAATGACGTCTCTCATCTCGCAGAAATGATTTATCAAAAATTTCGAAAAATCATAAAACGCCTAAAAATAATGCGATCAGATTTGATTCAGCACGCCTGTAGCCATGTATAATGCTAACATATGTGCTAAGTTTTATCTCAGCATTTGACGAAAATAAGTTTCTTATCAGCATTCGTTCATTTTTATCACATGACTTGTGTACGATTTTTTAAAACTGTCAAAAATTAGCAAATAATCCAATTGAGTTAAAAATCTGTACAAGTTTATACTTTTATGCAATAAATGAGTTACCAAGCTTCGTCTTAGGTACATCTACGAGCATACAAGTACATACATGATTTTTGTTGGATCATAAAATTCAAGCAGTTTTGATCATGTACTGACCACGCTCGATACTGCTTGACTTGTTGGGTGAACGCTGAGAATGAAAAAATGTATTACTACTATATAGTAAATTTTATTATTGGACCAGCAATTTATTAATTGTTTAACTTTCCCAAATTGTTTTCATGCATTAAAAAGTTTTTACAAAACGATATCAAAATTAATCATAATATATATTATTTTAAAATTTCAAACATGAAATGAAATAGTAAAATAAATAAACTTTTTTTAGAACACAGTGTTATTAAATTCAAAAAAGTTTTAGTTTTAAAATTTAAATTATAAAATTAGACGTTATAAAATAGTTCTGACAAAAGGAAATACTAAACATGTAACATATTTCAAGCAATTAAATCTAGCCCTCGGGTCCATTTTCAATAAATTACAAACCAACATTAATAATATTTTATAATAATTTTGCAGGGTTTCTAAACAGAAGTAACCATACAAGTTAAAACATAATACTAGTAACAATATTCTGAAAAATTTAAGTTTCACCACTTTAACATAATTTCGAAATTTATTTACGAAATGTTAACCTAAGGTTTTTATTGCAAGTGTGAAAGAAACATTGAAACCGGTACAATAAGTTTAATAATGTTTATATTTAATAATCTTATATACTAAAATTATTAATAAAATTATTAATTTCATTGTTTTAGACTTTGAAATGTCTAATTATCTGATGTAGTTATCGTTTACATACATTTTTAAAAAAATATAATTAAGGGTAGACCAAGAAACTTTTCAATTTGATTCCGATATATTTGTGAGCATTAAGTACTGCGCTAACCTATTCCTCAGGATATAAAAATATACATATTATATTGTAAACGTGTTTTATCTGAGGTTAAGATAAAAATGTAATATATTGCATCCTCTTAAAATTGAATTTGCTTAAGAGTAAATATGAGGCTGCTTTGTGTTACCTTATGAAGGATAATTTTTTTAAATTATCCTATGTTGTAAAGGTTTTACAACTTTTTACTTAGGTTGAATGTAAAAGTAAAATTCAACCTTTTGTATTAGGGTTATTATTTGACCAGAATCCTTATATTGCTGGGCCTGTGTGTGTTAATTTTAATAATAATTATTGTTTGTGTATCCGTAGAATTAACAAGTTTTACAATAAGGTTAATGTAAAATTCTTAGAATTTTTTAACAAATTTAACTTTATATAACACGCCTTTTTGAAAATGAACTAATTAAATAAAACCATTATTGAATTTTTATTTGACGATATACCATTGCACTTGAAATGTATTTAGTGTGAATATTTTTTATTCTTATCAGGAAATGACTCTTGTATAGTTTTTTTTATAATAATGAGTTATCTTTGGCATTTCCAAACGTTCTTATGAAAATTGAATGTTAAAGTTGACTCGTAACTCCCGTGTTAATGGAATCGATAGGATAAATGATACGATATGAGAGTAGAACATATTTGCTAATGTCTATTGCTAGTGCTTTTTTGGATAACATGAATATATTAGAAGTATGTTTGAAGTAGAACTAGTTATATAACAAAATATATTTGTTAAGATTAAATATAATCGCCTGGAATTAATACGATAGACGAAATACCCGGATATAGTGGCGTCATTATTATTTTTATTTTCATTCTTGTAATAATTATTGTTATTTAGCCTTGAAATGCTTGAAGTCGTATCATTTAAGCGGTTCCACTCTTCCGAATATCATCAACTGATAACATCTAGAGTTTTCGCACTCACTGCATCCAGGGCAGACCTCGATTCCTTCTACTCTCCCTTTTACGACATTGCAACACACATTTTAATAAATTTTCTTTGAGAAACAAGATTCTGTTTTCTGCATGCTCCATTCATCCTATCACGACTGGCATTTTCAATTGTCTTAATTTTTATGTTATAACTAATTTATTATTATTACAACGAAGACATTATTTTTTTAATTTTGATAGATGACGTTTTATCCTTTAGTTGAATAGAATTTATTAAAATGCTTGTGTGCTGTTTCCTTAACCAAATATTTACCCCCTCATCCTTTTATTTTAGTTTAAGTTAATTATTCTTACAATAATTATAACCTAAATACAACATTATAATGTTGTGTTTACTACATATAACCTTAATAATTATCTGGCTCTATGGACGTACTCAGTTGAGAGTATTATGAGTTATGTAGATTCCTTCAATATGAAATACTTTATTATGTTTGACCCTCCGTTAATCTTTTGAGTGAAATTCCACTGTCGATACTGCAACGCGTCTTCAGACTTGCTTCGCTCTTTCTCAGATAGTAAATACATTTGTTTCATTCCCAGCAGTCACCCGTCCAGGCTCTGACCACGCACGATGCTGCATATTTTTTATGAAATAACAAAAACCGTAGATACACTTGACGTATTGTAAAAAAACTTAGCGTTCTTATTTATAGCGTCAAGGTGTACGCTTACTTAATTGGATTATTTTCAGATTTTTAACATTTTTTTTAAAACGTACACAAGTTATTCGATAAAAACTCAAATAATACTGATAATGATATGAAACTTAGCACATATTTTGATTTTTATATGACTAAGCATGTGCAAAATCACAAATCAATTAAAAAATTTTACCGCGTTATATAAATTTTTTAAATTTTTGCTGGGTACTCTTAAAGATTGAGTTTTGTTCTAAGTTATAACTCTCTAGCATAAATTTGCTAGGAAGAAAGATGGTAGCAGACACAAACACGCTCACATACACATATACATAAAACTTTGTAACAACTACTTAGAAGACCTTAAAAACACCGGAAATAATTCAAGGAACATCCCGGTTTCGGATTTTTTGCAATTACATTAGTTTTCCTATAAACTTACGGAATAAATGAGGATGAGTAGAAAACTAATTATATCTGAAAGTAATGTAATTTTATATTGACTTTACTTTTATATAAAAGAGCTGAGAAAAGAAAAACTTGATTAAAATCTTGTCTGATATTTCTAGTATAGGATAAGATTGTTCATTTTATTTAAAAGTCATCAAAGTAGTTGGTATTTTTTATTCATTTCCAAGATACGAACGAGATAAGAATAATTATGGTAGAAATATCTGTATACATATAACGTGAATTGATTTATGTAAATTTTATCTCACGCGTTGAGCTATGTTAATCATATACTCAAAATAGATAGTCATGTTTGAAAAAAGATGCATTCCTATAAACCTTTTTTTACTGCTTTTCTTCGCTAAAATATTGATACATAGGGAAACTTAATACAAATTAGTAGTATAATTGATGATGGGGCACTAGTGAGGCATTAAAAAAATAACTCCATCAGTGCCTATCGATCCACTAGAGCCCTTTTTCACAATTCAATTCATTCAATTCACAACACAATTTCTAAAAAAATAGTATCGATATTCCATAGCTATTAAACTTTTAGTATGTAAGTTATTAGTGAGCATATAACATAACATATTAATTGGTGCGACCCTTAAAATCATACGAAAAACCTATCAAACTACGTTTTACCGTATAAAATTTAAATTATCAAATCATATGATACATTCATGAAATATAGTGCAAATTTTTTTACAAAGAACTATTCCATTAAAAACTAGGGCAGCCTACGACAAGTGTGATCACTGGTCTTTAATGCATTCGAGACAGCATAATTTCTATAATTTGATTGAATACCTATCTACCGTATTCTTTTTTAAGCTTTAATTATCTTTACGCTATAACACCATAGATATTTGGTTACCTAATAATTCTAAGGTTGTGCGTGGATTGCAAACGCTTATTATTCGGCGTCAGGGACTTTTGTAAGCCCGTATTTGATGACACATCTCGAGTATATCGTAATTAGGTAATTATTGCATAAAGGCTTTGAGATCTGAAGCTACTTAAAATATTGCCAAGCTTCATTGTTGTTACTGAGTAAAGACCTCTGGGTTGAAAATTGTCAAATTTAATTCTAATATGCATAGAAGATGTTGATTTTAAATGCAGTTTAAGGTCATTATAGACAGTATTTATTAGAGACAGTATTTATTAGAGAAAGTATCCATTAGACAGTATTTATTAGGGACAGTATCCATTAGATAGTAGCGATTTAGCCGTGGTAGCATAAACATCGTAGTTATATAGTTTAGTGTAGTTTAGTGTAGTGAAATTAGTTTTATTGCTGACATTTAAAATTAATTTTTAAAGAACAATAATTGAATAATGATGACACCTACAAAAAGTGACAAAATCGATGTATTTTAACTGTGCCAAGTGTGACAAAGGCCTTACTGGCCAAAAATAAAGACATTATTTGTAGGAAATGTGGATTTGGTTTTCATTCCACATGTACAGAGTTAGGAAGAGCTGTTACTAATGCTCTCATTGAAGGAAAAACTCCTGGTCTTTCCTGGCAATGTAGCAAATGTGAAGAGGGCTGCACACTAACTGTAGTTGAAAACTACGAGAATTTAATGTCTTCAATTATAAACAGAATGGTAAGCATGGAAAGTGAGCTGAAAAGCTTAAGAAAAATTATTAGTACCAAAGTAATTAATATAAAACCGGTTGAAGAGACTACATCTCCCGTAGATGCTAAATCAACTGCTAAAAAAGATGACAAAATAAGAACGACTCCGGCTGGTTCTGCTAATGGAGAAAATAAAAGCAATAAAAAAGCTGTTCTGGCCTCCGTACCACCTCAAAAAATTGACTCAAGTGGCAACACTGAAGATAACAAGAACTCTAAAAAAGAAGAAAAATCAAGTTGTGAGAATAACAGTGATTATAATGAAGTTGAATCCGTAAATTCAAATAATAGCAGTAGTGATGACGAATGGTCTAAAGTGGAAAGAAAAAAGAAAAAAGGCAAGGTTTTAAACTCTAAAAGTGTAATCATAGGAACAGAATCAGAAAGTGGATCATCAGAGGTAATTTTTGAAGGCTTACCACCAATAAGTAAACCAGAACCCCGAGCCTGGATTCATGTAAGTAAAGTTAAAAAAAGCACCACTGAAGAAATGATTACATCATTTATCAAGAAAAAATTGCCATCAGCAAAAATTGAATGCTTAATGATAAGTAAAAGTATTGAATACCCATCTTTTAGAGTCGCTTTAGACTTACAATTCAAAGATGAAGTAATGAAACCCTCCTTTTGGCCTGCACACGTTCAAGTCCGCCGTTTTTATGGACAAACAGGAAACATGCAAGCCGTTTAAAGAGTCAGCTACTATAAATCTTAAGAAGCGCTGTGTTAAAACCAACACTTTAAATGGACTTTACTTAAATGCTCAGAGCATAAGAAACAAGCTGGATGAAATTGAAATTTTATGTAAAGAAAAATCCTTAGACCTGCTATTAATAACAGAACACTGGCTTGATAAAAGTGAAGAAGGTCTTTATGTACCTCATGACTTTATAACTGCTTCTGCTTTCTACAGATGCATATTAAAACATGGTGGAACGTCTATCCTTCTTAATAATAAGTTAAAGTTTAAAAATCTTAACAACGTTACTAAGCACTCATTAGAAAGGCATTGTGAGTTATCAGCTGTGCATTTATTAGAGAAAAACATTGTTATTATTGTTGCGTACCGCACACCCGATAGTGATTTTCAGATTTTTAAACAACAATTAGAATTGGCTTTAGAAGAAGTAACCAAAGTTAAAAATAATCCTGAAATTATTCTTGCAGCTGACTTTAACATTGATTGGTTAAATGATAAGAACAAAGATGTCTCTGACTTGAATATATTGTTTAAGAGTTTTGGTATGAAAGAACAGATTAAAGAACCAACACGAGAAAATAGGTGTATTGATAACATTGTTACAAAACACAATTATAATATTCATGCTAATGTCATAGAAGAAATATCTGATCATCGAATGATTCTTTTTAAAGTGCCAAATAAAAAAATCCACAAGAGTTACATCTTATTATCGACCATTAACAGAAAGAGGAAGATATTATTTTACTTATCTTTTATCTCAAGCTGATTGGAACTACCTGGACAGTGTGTGCAACTAGTGATAAATTTAAATTGTTTATAGACAAAATAAGCTATCTATATCAACAAGCATTTCCTTTGAAAAAGCTTAAATGTAATAATTCTAAGAAAGTTACAGTCCATGGATTACTGACTTGGAGGTGGAAATGAAAAAATCACTTCAAAATTGGTATGATATGGGTAAAATAGATAAATCTAGTAAAGAGTGGAGACGTTATAAATGGGAGCAAAAAGTATATAGAAAGCATTTAAAGAGAATAAAGCAAGACTTTAATGAAAATAAAATTAAGAAAGCAGATAACATTAGTAAAGCTACGTGGCAGGTAATCAAGGATGAATGTGGTCAAAATGGTTATAAAAATAGAAGTGATAAAGTAACATCAAAAGAGTTTAATGATTATTTTATAAATATAGCATCATCTGACAAGACGTTTGACAATCGCAAAGCTGTGGAAATTGCTCAGCAATGCTATTCTTCAAAACCAGCAATACAAGACAATATATTTTTCCTTCAACCTGTAACAGAAAGCAACATAATTAAGATTGTTTTAGACATGAAAAAGTCACTGGCGAAAGACTGTTATGGCTTAACTAATAGTCTAGTAAAAGAAAATCTTATTTATATCAAAACACCACTGACGGCTTTAATAAATAGTTGCTTAAAAGAGGGAATATTCCCTAACTGTTTAAAAGTAACTAAAGTAACCCCCATGTTTAAAAAAGGAAATGAAGACTTACCTGATAGTTACCGTCCTCTCAGCATTACTCCTATACTTGGGAAGATTCTAGAAGCAGCTGTGAAGATCCAGTTAGTTCAATACCTGGAAACAAATAAATTATTAGTACCTACACAGTATGGATACAGGAGAGGAAGGTCTACCATTGAAGCTATACTTAAAGTAGTAGAATCAGCGCTTGAAGGATTAGAGAGTGGTGAACATACTCTGCTTACTTGCTGTGATTTATCAAAAGCTTTTGATAGAGTATGTATTTCAACTCTACTTAAAAAATGTGAACTTCTAAACATCAAAGGAAACGCTTATTCGTTACTCAAAGAATTCCTTTCACATAGGGTGCAATACGTAGAACACAACAATGTATGTTCAGAACATAAATTAATTAATAAAGGGGTTCCACAGGGATCCATTTTAGGCCCTATTCTTTACCTTCTAAGCACGAATGATATGCCAATGTTCATGGACCTAACTAATACAGAAAAGATAATAGAAGACTTACCTACCTTTGCAGATGATTCCAACCTGACTCACCGCCATTCCGACGAAACTAAGCTGAAAAAAAATAGGAGATCAAAGATTAAGTAAAATGGAATATTGGTTTAGTAGCAATGACTTTATACTAAATAAAGATAAAACACAGTCATTAATCATAAGTCTCCGACTTGATTACAAACAACAACCAGTAAAATTTCTGGGAGTCACTATTGACGGTAAATTAAATTGGAAAGACCATGTCACAACAATGACTAAAAGTATTGCTAGGTACTTATTTGTTTTTAGAAAGTTAAAAGACTCGTTACCAGAAGAAACTCTTGTGCTCGTCTACAAATCTCTGTTCAGAGCAGGTTAAATTATGCTATTATTGCCTGGGGACACGTCAATTTAGATCCATTGCTTATTTATCAAAAAAAGATAATTAGAAGAATAACAGGAGCCAAACCTGGTTCACACTGTCAATCTTCATTTAAGAGACTGGCAATAATGACTGTCATAAATCTTTTTATTTTTAATTCTGTGCTCTTTATTAAAAAGAACTTAAATAAATTTAAAACCAATAGTGATTATCATAGATATAATACAAAGAATAAAAATGTACTTACAATACCAACTCATAGACTTAAGAAGTCAGAAGTGGGTCATAGTGTATTGGGGGTAAAACTTTTTAATCATTTAGATGTAAAAATTCAAGAGTTACCAATAGATCATTTCAAAAAAGCCGTAAAAAAAGCCTTGACAGAGCAGCCTTTTTATAGTATTAATGAGTACTTCTCTAATAAAATTATGTTTGAGTAATTTATGTTACTTCTAATTTTTGTATATTTGACGATTTGCCATTGTACTTGTATTAGTATTTATGCAAATAAAGATTTTTTTATTTTATTTATTTTAGAGACAGTGTATAGTAAAGACTTCATAGCATAAAAATTAGTTTATTTTAGTTTGTATTTAGACCTCATGTCTTCGCTATTTTGTACAGGTTCCTTCCGTACTTTTAAAGACCTTATAATACCTTTTTTGTAGACATAGATACAAGAAATAACATTAAAAAAGAAATTTAACTTAAAAACCTGTCATATATGAATTTTATACACGTATTATCATGTATTAATACACTACACAAATTGTATTTCATTCATTCGCAATACATAATGATTAAATATATCTACATTATAATTTAAATATATCATGTATTATTATTTATACATCGTTTATTGTTTATTATCGTGTATTGTGGGAACATGTTAAATTCATGCATTATACTGATACAATTAAGAAGCATATTGGATTAACAGCATCTAATATATGTGTAACACTGATTAAATTATTAAGACTTTAATTTAACGTAAGTATATCAATCAATATTGATATTTGTGATATTTGTAAAAAGGATTTTGTCGGCTTGTCTATTTCTGTGTAATAGTGAGTACGTAATATCTAAAACAGATGTATTTGACACACAAGGCGAAGGCAACCCTCTCGCTCATTTCACTGTTAAATGCTTTTAATTCTCATTCTATTTATCTCTGAAAAACCACACTTGACCACTTTTATATTTTCAAATAGGAGACCAGTGTGTGTTTTGTTTGTCTTTACTTCACGTGTTATTACACGTATTCAACACAACTGCACATGATGGATTAAAGGAAAAAATAGAAAATATGTTTTTTAAACTTTTAAACTAAGGTAAACTCATTCTCTGCTGAAGAGAGTAAACTTTTACTTTACCCTACTGACATTAAGAATTGTATTAATTGTGAAACATGAATCGGCAAAAAATGGGAGTAGCAAAGATGTTGATACAGCAATAAGAATAGTCTGCATTTAACTAAGAAACACAGGTTACTGTTTAAGATTTAAGGTATATTTTGATAGCCCAGCTAGCAACACTAACCACTAATAGCCTCTCGGGACTTATTTTACTGCACATTACTAACAAATGATTTCTTTATTTAAGACATTACTATAGTTAGTAGTGACTTTTACTTTTCCTCATTTATACCATAGGTATATAGGAAAAGTATTGTTTTTGCAAAAAAATCGAAACTCCGTTTTAAGTGTTTTTATAGCCTCCTAAAAGATTATCACGAAGTTGTCTGTCTGTATGTGTGTGTGTTATCATTTGTCTGTTATCATCGTAGCTCCCAGTGTATTTATACTAGTGAGTTGAAACTCTTTACAAAAATTAATCTATTGCTGTAGTTGAGCCATCCGGAAAATAATTTTTATGACGTCATTAACCCGCAATAATGACTCAGCAACAATTTTAAAAAATCATTAAACGCGGAAAAAGTTTGCGATCAGATTGAGATTTAACACGCATTTAGATATGTATAAGACCAACATATTATGTGCAATTTTCATCTTATTATCAGCATTAGTCCAATTTTTATTGAATTATATGTGTACTTTTTGTAAAAAATTGTATATAATCGGAAAATAATTTAATTGAGTTGAAATTTAATACGAGTGTGCACCTTTTTGTAATAAATATAACTATACAAGTTTCGTTTCAATACGAAAAGTATATATATATGATTTTTGTTAGATCATAAAAGTTAAGTAGTAAAATTAATAATTCATGTTCAACTAAACGTGAATTTTGTAAAGAATTAATAGAAATAACTATATTTTGGGCAGTGGTATCAATGAACCAATAAATAATTACATATTACACCAACACCACTTATTGGATTTTTACCAATTAATAATTTATTGTAAATTTGATTAATAAAATTTTCTGTATTTGATTAATGTGTTACCAAAAAATAAATTTTAATTTAGAAGCAGCAATAAAATAGCTTATTAAATAAAGTTAATTAAATATTTTTTAACATAAAGCCTCAGCCAATTTCACGTCAAGCCACAATTACAGCTGTTTTTATCATTAGGAGGAAAAGTTGAATATTTTGTATTTATTAAACCATTTTTCTCTTCATTATTTATTTTTTCCCTAATCAATTAGGTTACATAATTATCTAGACGTGGAAAATGACACAGATTAAGTAGGAGAAAATTGTGTTTTATTTATAACAGAGTAATTGAAAAGTATGGTCACCGAGCTTTTATATCAGTTTAGCCTTTAATGCATCAGTAGTTTTGAATGCACATTATTAATTAATTGCTAGAATGCAAGTGCACTCATAATGGTAGACCTTCGAGCGTTGATGGTTTGTGTGATCCTAAAATCCCGGAGCTACCAACACTAATTTAGCTTCTCACTTCAAAGTCCTTACCTTCACCTTTAGCAAGAGGTCAATTTTCATCAGTTGACTAATATTGTAGAAGGCTCTTTCTTTATCTCGTAGATACATTTTGGCTGCAATACAATAAAGAGTACCTGCATTTAATACAAATCCAATCAAAAATAGACGAGGAATAAATAAAATTTTCAAGTCGGAGACATACAATAAAACTGGTAATAACATTACCAAATTTAGATTATAGATAGCAAAAGTAATAGTAAATTTAAACTCGCATCATTCTACTAACTGACCATTTTTAAAAATCTGAGTGCATGTTTCCCTTGTATTCTAGGTACATCTGAAATGTTTTACTCGGTATTTATGGATGATAAGCATAAAAAAATTCTTTAACTACATCAAACATATAAACTGATGCAATTAAAATATAAATGCCAATAAATTACGATGTAATAAACTATACCTAATATGACAGCTATGCTAATCGAAATAATTGTCGTATAGTGAAGGTCCAATTAATACACCTTTTATAAGTGCCGTGCGTTATTTATATTTTATTATTTAGAGGTTTAACTATTTGGTATATCCTCTTAAAATTGTACAATTCATATTTTTGTAGAATTTTATTTTCTATAAATTTAAAGTTTGGTATTGATTTGCTAAATTGCAAGTTAATGTTGTCGATATAAATATAGGATCCAATGCACATTATTTTGCTCTTAATCCTAGCAATTTGAAAGTTGAACAAACTTTATGAATTTATAAATAAAAAAAAATATAATTAAAATTATAATACTAGTGTCCTAGGGCATCCTGAGTAAATTCATGTTACCTTAAATATATATCATTATTAAAATTTGGTTTCTGATTTTTTTCTGATTTTTCGGTAACGTTTGAAGATGCCATTTTAACACTCTGAGATTTGTTGTTGTTATATTATTTGTTATTGTTGTTGTATAAACCCGAAATCTAATTGGTTCTTCCTCTGAAAGAACATATTTTTTGTGCAAAGTCTCATTAAAGTTTGGATCCGTAGATGCATCAACAGCAAAATTTGATGAAAAAAGTGGGTGTTAAATTTGTTTATGTAATGCTTTTCTTTTCTTTTAGAATGTAGGGAAGCAGAAATTATATTTATGACATTTACCTATTATGTTTAAGATTCAGGTGAAAAGGAAGTTTAATGCAAAACATTAGATGTCGATACATAATTACATTAAAATTAATTTAACGTTACATGACATATATACTAGATGTACAAATAAATCTTTAGGTCTGAAAGTTCTTTGTATTAAAATCTTTTAAAGGCGAAAGCTAAGATAAAAATTAAATCCGTTACATCTACAGAATACAGCGAAATTTCTTCTCTTTGTATGTATTTTCTTTTTAACTTTTCCTCCCCCTTCTATGTCAAGCAAAAATCATTATGGCTAAAAAAATTCTCATCTAAAGAGAGCCAAAAGATATTATTCCACACATCCACGCTGTGGTTTTTGAGGTATGACCGCAATATCTACGAGAAAATCAAGGTTTATTGCACCAGAAAGGAATTCTTTGTAAAAATCTTTTGCATGTTTTTCAACAGGGTAATATATTAATCTTTCTCTAAAAATAAAATGTTTTATTTATTTTTCACGCTGTATTTTCTAATTTAAATATTTGTCACAGTAAAACTTTTTTCTAAGACCATTTAAGCAAAGTAAATAAATTTCTATGTAATGTTCCATGTGCCTTTTTCTAAAATAAAGGCACAAAATAAGGTTTTAATACCAAGTGGGCCAGAACTGGGAGGATTTTATGCATGCTGAGGTACATCAAATATAATGTAACAATCAACTTATTGCAGCCACCTAACGATCAGTTCTGCATGAGTGATCAAAAAATACAAGCACAATTGTATGCACCAGAACTGGCGTGTTTAAATTTACTGCAGAGGTAGATTTGAGTCGCGTTTTTCAGCCCTACAACGCTTGATAAATCGTAACCGTTCGCAAAAACGATGCAGTAAACTAAATTTGAGCTTTTACAGCCTTATGCTTTTCATTTGTAGGGTTTATAGCGTAAGGACTTGAACCAATGGGCACTCTACAAATATTTGGTTGTTGTGTCTGAACTGAAATCTTCCATAATACAGTCAGTTTTAATTAAATTGTACTTTAATATATCTATTTATTTTTATAAGGGTTGAAATGATTTTTTTAGCGTAGCGTTGCAAAAAGAACGAGAATCAGCTGTCTGATAGTAGAGGACATCCTTTTCTCATTTACTTGCTTGTTGTATCTAACAGGGGAAAAATTTTTGAAAATATTATATTATTTTAGCTGCTCATGGCAAAAAAATGAAGAATTACTGAAATAAATTTAGGTTTGTTAATAAATCAAGTAATTGGTTATATTTACAGCTACTTTTCGAGCCTAGGCAGGTTAAGTAAATCATTTCTTGTAAACATAAGTTAACTCTTTATTTTGAGTCGAGGACTCTGAATTTCAGGGCTAATAATTACAGTATTCTTGAAGGGCCTCTCCTCCTAGATTTTTGGGGCTCCACAAATTATGAAGGATGTCCAATCTATTTCTTTCGCACAAATCCATTTTAGGTTAAAAAAAGCTATTTGACCGGGTCGAGGCTCCCAAGTGTGATATATTGTATTAAAATATTTTAAGCTACAAGCCAGAAAATGAAACATTACTGACACTTATAAATTAGTTCTTTTTACCTCGGCTGAGACTTGACCGTCAAATTGTAAATCAATTGCCTTGGCTTCCTTCATCACGGTGGTAAAATTTCAAACTAGTCAGCAATATTCCATTTTCCTGCCTTGTTACACAAATAACTAATAAACTTAATTAAATATCACTAAACTATCAACATTTTCATGAT
This sequence comes from Microvelia longipes, assembly GCA_018340805.1. Taxonomy (NCBI): domain Eukaryota; kingdom Metazoa; phylum Arthropoda; class Insecta; order Hemiptera; family Veliidae; genus Microvelia; species Microvelia longipes. Next base: position 37,882,064 of record JACMZG010001911.1, on the reverse strand, counting down.
AAAATAATGAAAGAAAAATACACAAAGACGTAGAAACTGCTAAAGCTATGGTTTATGTTTTTACCAAATACAAACGACGCTAATCTATGTGTCAAAGCTAAATACAGAGGCATAAAAAAGTAATAATTTCAAAGCAAGAAAAAAGTTTTGTAAAGCTATAACTCACTTATATCGATTTTACGTGTTTGATTAGTTACAGCACTTGATGCGAACAAAACTTAGCCCGAAATTTCTATCATAAGGATTATAACTATAGTATGACAATATATCTGCGTAACAATATAATACCCATTAAATAAATTTAACTTTTATTCTTATGTAAAGCATTATAGATACTTTAGATTTTGAAAATATTAATCTTTTGTATATATACAAAAGATTTTACTTTTGACTTACTACACATTTTATATTGCAACTGTTTAGGAGACTTTTTCAATAATATTTTTAAAGAAAATATTTTAATTTTGGAGATAAAGAGTGGCCTGGGGGATATCAGTACATGTAAAAGACGTGCTTTGAATTTGATTAGTATGATTATATTGTTAATTACGTTGAGGTTCAAGGAAGACTGTCACCACAATATAATTTTTCTTGAATAATTTAGTATCGATGCCATTTTAAACTAAGATTAAGGATGAAACTGATCATTTTTTTAAGGGAACTGTTAATTAACAAACTTATCAACCCTTCCATGCTTGACATTCAAACCACATATATTTGAATATTTAAAAATATTTGATGGCTTTTTGAGTTCTAGGAGTGAATAGGACTGATATAAGTACTAGCATATTTTGTATAAGACAACTATTTAGGAGAGGAAAAGTGCAATAAGTATAAGAACTAGTCATTTTATTTAATTATTAAAGCTTAAGTATTGACATTAAAAAGAATTTGCCAAGAGCAAAAACACCCTAATTTTGGCTTAAGAGCACTAATAATTTATTATCTTACCCTCATATAAGGTTATTTATAGTCTCTAATACTGCTAGAGTTATTGAGAATAGTAAGTCTTAAAAATTAATAAATTTAATAAACATATTAAATGATTTGTTTTCTTTAACCAAAAATAAGGCATTTTTACTCTTGGCAAATATTTCTAATGTCAATATCTAATCTTTAATTTTGAGTTATATTGTCCAATTTTTACACTTTGGGTAATTGGGAAACCCAACAAGCTAATAAAAGTATACCTCCCAATTTTCATTTTTTATATATATTTTTTTGCAAAACCCATTGTTCTACGGGACACCTAAAATTCACAAGTTGTATGGGACATCATCAAAAAAAGAGTTCTCATCACAAGAAAAGCATCCCATTAAAGTTTCACATTAATTTATGTCTTAAGGTTCAAAGTTACAGTATAATAACGTAGTATACTTTAACTCAAAGTTAAAGTATAGTAAATATAGTATGTCTACTATATATTTATAGAATGTCTACTATAAATAGAGTATGTCTACTATAAATATAGTTGCTCTCGATTTCACTCTTGTGAAAAATGGAAAGTAAAAGTAGGTCTATTAACTTAGCTTTGTAGTAAACCTAATTAGATTTTCTTACTCTAATAACTGAAATAATTGATTTATCAAAGCAAAGAGGCTATAATTGAAAACAGGATGCAGAGATAAACTCTTTAAGACAGCTAGATAAGCTAACCTCTAATACTGTTCTTTGATTGTTTATGTCAAATAGTTTCTTAATATAAGACTGATTTTAATCAGTCTTTTATTTAAATTTATATTAATTTAAAAAACTGTTAATTGTATTTAAATAAATTAATATCAACTGTTTTTTTGGATCATACTCGTTAATCAGTAATGAACGTGGTCACTGCCTGGAAGGGTAACAGGTGTAAATTAATGACATAAATATAAATTTATGTCAACAAACAGTTTGATGACATAAACATTGTTTGATCCTATTTACACAGAAAATTGTCTTGTAGTACTTTTAGTACCCTTAGCTTATAAATGTAAAAATTCTTTTGTTTTAATAAGTTAAATATAGTACTTGTTAAAATATCTATTTCAACAATTGATCTTAATCTTAAGAAATCGGGTACGGGGTACATGGAATCCTCCTCACCACATCGGATTGGCTACGCTTCTCCTTACTAGTCGCTTCGCTAGTCCTCAAAATATAATAATACCTAAATTTATGCTGCGACACGTTCTCGAACTTGCTTTGCTCGCCCTTAGACACCAAATATATTAGTTTTATTTCCACCTGTCAACCATCCACGTGTCACCATCAGTGACCACGATCATTACTGATTAACGTTTATGATCCAACAAAAACAGTTAATTCCTTTATTTAACTACAATTAACGGCTTTTTAAGCCTTTAAACACTATACTTCCTGTATGCTGATAAAAATAAGCTCTTATTTGATACTGAGAAACAAGCTGTTATAGGAAACTAAGAAATAAGCTGTTATAAGATACTGAGAAACAAGCGGTTATATGATACTGAGAAACAAGCTGTTATATGAATCTGAGAAACAAGCTGTTAAAAACATGACACTGAGAAACTGAGCTTTCTTAGTACTGCACCTACGTCAACTGAGTCATAACTGATATAACTATTTTTCCACGACTACTATTTCATACTTCTTCTTATTTACATATTTTAGCAAGAAATGATGTAGTTTCTTTTAATATTAAAGAAAAAATAAAAAAAAAAACAAAAAAAAAGAAGAAGAAAAGGCATAATAAATAATTAACGCGTGCTTTATAGAACAGTGGACTTGTTCAACTCAATTACTTATTTAGTATTCTATTTATTGCTACCTCTATTTCTATTTATTTCTGTTTGTAGGATATTTGTTCAAATTTTTTTGGTTTCACTTAATCATTAATCCTATCTTTAATTTCATACAAATTACAAATAACAATTTTCGTTCAATGAATTTCTTTGAATGATCAAAGAGGATATAATACCTATCTCCAGAGCTGAAGCTTTTTTTAAACTTTACACCATCATTTTTTTAATTGAACTGTACATCATTTTTAATTTTTTTCACCGACTACTGTAGGTGTTTAATGCTTTGTGAGGACAGTATAATAGTATATTATGTTACAAGATTGCGAAGAAAGTATTTTTTTACCGTGGCGACTATTGTAGAGCGAAGCGAGACTGTAAAAAAGGCCGAGGCAAAAAAATCTATTCCGGTCGTGTATAGCATGGGCAATTTTTTGCAGGCGAAGTAATAGTAAACAACTATTAAAAAGAAAATCAGTGTATTGTATAAAAAATCGCCGGTACATTTCCTTCAATCGTCTCGTTGGCCAAAAGTTTCAATTTTGCCGGCATATTTTCAATGTCTAAATCACTATCCCTGATTATTTGATAATAAATTATAAATCATGGACAGTAAATAATTCATAACTCACTTTCCAAAAATAACAAAACTTCTTTAACAAACGTATTTATTTGATAAACAAAAGGAAAACAAGGATAATTATATGTTATCGATTCTAGATAATTGATTATTATTATTATCATATTATTATGCGTAGTGGAAGCGTGCTGGGCCCATAACCCTTTGTAGGATATAAAGAAATAAACGAACATTAATTAATAAAAACCTAATTATTTAATTATAAAATGAAACTCAAACCGACATAACTTAATCGTTCTTGCAGACAGTGCAACTATCGATACAATAGTTACAACAACTACAATTGTACAACTATCGTCTGCAAGAACGATTAAGTTATATAAAGTTTAATTTTATAATTAAATAATTAAGTTTTTATTAATTAATGTTTGTTTATTTCTTTATATCCTACATTTATAATAAACTTGTTTTAAACTACTAGCGCCCACGTAGTGGACATTTAAGGAACTTCACAGGCGACAGTTCTATACTTTTTTTCAGTCGCTAAAAGTAAAAGACTACGAAACATTCACAGACGATAAAAAATGCATTTAACCTACTTTTTTGAGAATGTAAAGTGCCTATTTTACAGCCGCCAAAAAAAATTTCTCTATTATGTAATAGAGATTACATATTACGGTATTTCTAGTTTTAGCTTTCATTAACTTTTATATTATACACCCTAGGTATTATGTAACTTAATAATTCTAATGTCGAGCGTTGAGCTTTTAATACCAAAGTATTACAAGTTGAATATGCAAGGAAGAGGTCTGAGGTACCCCGATATTATTACAAGAGGAGCCCTATGGGACGAATTTTAAAAACTCAAAAGTAATCAAAACACCTTCAACCATTAATATAATTAAATAAGCACAAAGTTACAGTAAAAAATTCAATGTGTAAAAAGCAGACATCAATTGCTTAAGGCAAGGTAATATTATCACCTTAACACGCTTAGAGGAGGTTTCAATGAGGTTACCCAGAGCCTTGAGAGCCCCAAAAAGATGTTTCCTTTGAATGTAGAATGTTCCTTTGCGCAAAATATTTTCGCCAACAATAAAGGGTTTTTCTATAAATACTTTGATAAATTTCTAAAAGAATTAGTTTAAAAAATAATTATGATGGTCATAATGAAGTTAAACCTTTACTATAATTAGGCATGGTTTTTTAACAAACAATAAATACGCATGGTTTTTTAACAAACAATAAATACGCATGGATTTTAACAAACAATAAATACGCATGGTTTTGTAACTAACAAACAGAAGTTTGGATATATTTCAAGGGAAATCAATACAAATGCTTACCAGTTTGATTCTATATTCTATAGTACCCAATTTCTAAGTTCATATAGTACCCTAATTTAGACCCTTTAAGGAAAATGATAAGCCCAGATGTTGCCTATAGCAACACTTTTATTGGATATATTTTTATAACTAGGATCCCAGGCAACGCAACAGTTGGCTGAAATATAATTGGGCTCTGAAGATTTCAACTAAACCTACTTCCGGGAAATCCAGTAAACGAATGTAATATAATGGATAAAACAGGTTGGTAGTCTTCATACCGGAACGACTAAATAGCTAAGACGTAATAGAGGAGATACAAATTTGGCAGATACCAATAAAAGGTATACAATAATAGCTAAGGCAATATTACTCCAAATCTCAATCCGGTCACATAATTTTTTCGCGTATTATGGTTTTTCTCGTCTTTTCTTCGTGTCTTTATTGCGGGTTAATGACGTCATATAAAAATATTTTCCGAATAGCACAACTGTGATTTTTGTACAAAGTTTCAACTCAATAGCATAAATACACTATAGGAGCTACGATGATAACAGACTCACACACACACACATACAGCCAGACAGCTTTGTGAAGACTATTTAGGAGGCCTTTAATCACCTGAAACGGATAAGTCCGGTTACCAAATATACCATACAAAATAAAAACTTATCTTTTTGCAGTAGGTGAAAATTTTGGATCAGGGAAAAAGTGTGAAAATAAATGTAATACTTAGTTTGCGCCCTTTTTACAGCCAAACATAACTAAAAAAGTTAAGTCATACAATGTTAATTTACTTCTAAAAGAGTCTTTTGATCTTTTTTAAAAAAGGTAATTTTAAGTTATTAATAAAGTATAAAGTACATTTTTCAGTTAAGGAAAGTAAACAATGTTGTTCATTTTCAAGAAAAAGGAATGAGAGCGTTTCTTTAAGAATAATTTTTAAAATATATATTATTAAACTTCTAACTCATCATCACACCTTATTGATCAATTTCTTACAACAAAGCGTTGTATAGGTCCTGTTTCCGTTGTATAAACAACATCAAAATGGCGATTTTATATAGAAATCAATTTCAGGGAAAGGCTTCTTACAAAATTTAAATGCAAATAAGAATTAAAATTACAATTAAAATTAAATTACCTACTAGGTAAATAATTTTAAAAAAGGGTTGGTAATTACTGAAGTAATCGGCTAAAGGGAATGTAGATCTTGAAAAAGTAAATTGTGTATTAGGCATGACTTTAAATTTGTTTAGATATATAGATACATGTAAGATAAGGAAATTTAAAACATATCGGGTAATGTATAAAATTACATCATGTGGTAGGAAGGTTTACGGAATCTTAAATGACATAATGAATACGGGAATTTCAAATAATGCATTGAAAATTCTAGTAGGTCAAAAAAACTTGGCATTATACGTATACGTATATTCTAACCATAACATCAGTATGCGTAATAAAACTACAAAATCAGTTTAACTTAACGAGGCTAAAACAAACACGAAGGAAAAATCTCTGGACAAACTTGATCAATAATATATGGAAATTAATCAGTGGAAAGTTTTAACTTTCCATACAATTTCAATACAATTTTCTATTTTACTCATAACTACATATAATGCTATGTATTTAAATCTTATGCTATGTATTTAAAAGTTTGAGTTGAGTTAGAATCTTCACTTTAAAAATTACTCATCGTACTCACTAAGAATTCAAAAATTACTCAGTAAGATACTACGCGATTTCTATTTATGATAATAGTAAATGGTGAGAAAAAATAGCAGAATGATTGAGAGAGTGGGTTGTATGGTTGCTTGCTTGAATTTTAACACCACTGAAGTATAATGACCGCGTTTTACTCTTAGGTACTCCTAGTATCTAATTAATTTTTAATTATATTTACGTGTCATTTAACTATAAGTATAAGCTTACATCCGTTATTTTTATTTTTTTAGTATTTTTTTTACATAGGTTATTTTTGCGTGGGCTGATATTTTTTGATAGATAAAGAGAATCATACAATTTAATGTTATCAATGTTGATAACAGACCTACAAAAAAATATAAAATCACAGGGGTCCCCATATGGTGTGAAAGTTTTTTAAATGCGTGCTCCCAAGCAAGAAGGTCTTATATTTACTTAACTGCAACGCAAAGAGGTGAAACAATATTGAAAAACAGCACACCTTACCTTTTGTCAGTTTTATTTGATTAATTACTACTTATTGAAAAAGGTTCATGTCGTTTGTTAATACTGACTCAAAAACTGACATGGCGGCTAGTAGATTAATTATTTGATAGTTATAAAAATAGACATTATGGTGTTAGTCTCAAGTAATCATTGTACCCAGGGTCAATAAAAAACCAAAAAGCATGTGTAATAAAGTAATGCCGACCAAGGTTTTTAAACCTTTTTCGTCACTGACCCTTTAATTTTTTGTAGATCCTATAAATTTTATTTATCGATAAAATATCCTTTTAAAAAACTGATCGATACTTATTTCTTTTTTTTAAGAAGACGTCCTTAAGGGGCAAAAATAAAACTAAGTAGGAGTTTTCTTACATTACCCTCCAAAGATAATGGTACCACTTAAATTTTTATAACAAGGGACATAGAATATTAAGAATAAAAAAATATGGCTCTGAATTAAAGACTTTTTATTTCTCACTTATTTTATGGTTTATTCAAAGACAGCATCAAATTGCAACGTTTATTTTATTGTTTAATTTTATCTTCTTCTTTATTTTACTTTTTACGTTAAGTTGCTACATAAAATATATTGTACTTATTTCACAAAGATAAATCATTATATTTTATTCATTATTTTGAATATAACTTAGTGAGATAATTTTAATAAGATCACCGCGATTTTATCTTATTCGTCAATTAATATAAATCTTATAAGTGATATAATATTTTTGTAAATTTTTAGGGAATGGAGTAATAATATAATTAATTCAATCACAAAAAGAGCTGAGTACATTTGCTTGAAAAATATATATAAAAAATACTGTTTAATAAGTCAAAAATTTATTTATTGTCGTGATAAGTTAATGAGGAATTAATCTCCCCCCCTAAAATTCCCCCTAATCTCTCCTTGTATCCTAAAATTTGTCACTTATATAATTTGACGTTTTTAATGAATTAGTTTATTCAAATAAATTGTAAACGAAACAAAGAAAAAAGAATAATTAAGGAAAATGAACAATCACAATTTCCCTAGAAATGAAAAAAACGTTTTCTTTCATCGAAAAAGAGCGTATATTTTCCCTATTATTTCCTTCTTGTCCTGTTTGATTTCTAGAGGCATACATTTTTCTATTTATTTCACTTTATTTAATCTAAAACCTCTTGCTCCACTTCTTGTCAAATATCTAAGTTAGTAATTATATAAATTGATTTTATGTTGGAATTAAAAAGCTTGTTATGAAATTCAATAATCCTATAATCGTAGACCATTATTAATTAAACTTTTTTTAATTAGTATTTATTTACCTATTCTCGTAAGCATCTTCAGAATCTACCAAAACACAAAAAAATAAGAAAAGATACTAAATATAACTAGGAAACGAAATCATAAATTCTACTGCATGAATTTAATTTAACTAACTAGATGTTTGAAACGTAGGTATTAAATCAAATATAACTAAACTTAATTAGATGAATGAATTAGACACACAAGAAAGCATCTTCGGAATATAAAAGCAACCCTTCCTTTACCCTATAGCCTAAATATTCTCTTGAGTTGCCCAGTTATCCATGGTTCCCGGTTAAAAACTTTGTTTTAATTGCTACTATTTGTTTAGTCTTAGCTACTACTTTATTGACTTTAAAGCTGGGAATTATGAATTAAGAATAAATGTTGTTGAGAGGCTTTCTTGCAGTAGCATCATACACGTAACACTTTCGCCATCTGACGTATAATTAAATACCTAGCAAGGATTTTTAATCAATAAATTTACATATTACAATGTAAACAAGTAACAAACAATCTAAACGTGGTGTAAAGATGTAAATAAAAGATCATAATAAATATAATAATAATAATATTTATTATAAAATAAACAATTAATAAATCATTTTTGACATTATATGAACAAAATTCAAATTAAAACAAAGTCATATAATAACAAAATGCAGACAATTAAGGGAGATATAGTATTCCAATTGGTTGATATATTGGTACTTTTACGTGGCTGTATAATGCCAAATCAACGACTCGATGATTCTAAATGTTACTTACATTTTAGTGAGTGGAGATAAAAAATGCAAGTATTTTTAAAACATTTATCATATTTATTCTGACAATATATATTAACAATGTGAATCTTCAATATTTACTGAGTCTATTTTCCGATCAATTTTCCAGCTTTTATTATAGCAGTAATACATGATGCCTAAATAAATCAATGAAATTAATAAATGAATTAACACTGACCCCTTAATTAAATGTAATAAGAATAGTTATTAACGTTTTCTTTGTGACCATTAGCATATTTTGTTTAAGTAATCATTGAGTAGTTTTTATAAATTTTAGATAATCTCAAAAAATTATAAGTCATAATTCGTCGGAAAATAATTGAGTGAACATCACTTTTATGAGAGTTACAGACAATATTTTTATTTTAAGCTAATAAGCTGTCCTTTTTGATTCGAATAATAAACTAAGGAAAAGTACCGATTAAAGCTCTTATTTTTTTTTGTTTTTACTGCTAAATCGGATAATAGACGTATTATATATATGGCAATGACAGCCTGAAGGTCTTTTTCTGCTAAAGCTTTGACTAAAACAGTCCTATGTTAAATTCTTTAATGTATAGTAGAGAAAGTTATATAGGCTTTAAATGGATACAAGCGTTTATAAATAGGTATAGTGTTTAAAATAAATGAATAAATTCAACATGATAAGGAATTTCGTTCGCAACAAAGTTTTTATTCTTAAAACAAGATTAAAGTTAACTTTTTTTTTACAATACCTCAATTAATTAAACGTTATTTTAGTAAGTCAGCTAACAGCTGTGTAAACAGCTCTTTATTTTTTAAAGAAATGTTTATAAATAAAAGGTTAGAACAAGAAAATAATGCTTAAAAACGCTAAAAGAGAATTTTAAGTTTACGAAATAAATAATTAAAAGGAAATCAATATCAAGATTGAAAGCTGTTGTTAAGAGTCGAGTAATGATGAGGGATGAAAGATAAACAAAGTTAAAACAAGATCTCTTTATAATTGCCCTTTAACTATTTCTTTCTTGTCATTAAAATAGCCAAATTACTTATTCAATACAATTTTTTGAGGTAATTATTTCAAGAATTAGAAATTATATTAATTAAAAATGGATAATTAAATAGTAAATTATAGTTACAACATTTTTAATAAATAAATTGAAAACAAATTTAATGTCGTGTAAACTATGCCTTCTTTTTTTGACTTCCTGGACGGTCATAATATTTCCATTCATTCTAGAACATACATATCTAATCTACTACAATTTGATCTACCCTGCCACAGTCTAAGGTAAAAGACTTTATCATTCCCCAAGTTAAACAGAAATTCTTGATCCGACCGCAAAACCTGGTTTTACTTGCTTCCTTCGGCGGAACATTAAGCGCTAATAGTATTTTTAACTACTAAAGGGGTTAGTAGCAATAACCATGTAAGTAGGGCACTACAAAGAGGATGATGCAACGATTATTGTCCTTCGTAAAATTAGTAGGTTAATAATTGTTTTAAATGAAAAATGTTTGCCGACAATAAAAATGTCGGCATCTCTCTAGATTTAATTCACCTTAGTTGAGAAAGTATTTAAGTTGAATCCATATTAACTATTCAAGCTTTTAAAATAGAGGTCCCTATAAAATTTTTTTGATCCATATTAACCTACTTAAAACATGAAACTCGTTTTATACAACACTAAATTTTAAAAATAAAAGTAATGTCAGTTTTTTTTAGATTTTATTACTTTTTGGAAAGAGCAAAAGAAGATATGAATCTGTCAGCTAAATTTACTCTTCTTTACGATTTATGGTTTGGTGATATAAAAATACGCTGGAAATAAGTTTCGCTTCATTAAGTCAACCAATCTAAAAGTTATAATAATGTCTATTCCTGGAAAAATATAACTTTTTCGAGACTATATAACCGTAAATGATTATTGTTCTCGATTTTATCGAAATATTAAAATCAATATTTTTAAACACAATGCTGAATAGAGAACTTGCTTAAATAATGAAGCCCTTTGAATGAATTTAAAGGAATGATTAAGTTAGATTTATATTATAACTTCCAGCATCTTAAAAACATAAAATAATAAGGATAGAATCAAATAAATACATATCAATAGGCCAAAAGGAAACGATCTCTTTGCTACTCCTTTCACTACTTCCGGCAGCTAATAAGCTTAGAAAAGTCATTATCTGATGAAAATTTGCTTGCAAAAGAATTTGCGCTCTCTTCATGGTTATTTTTGTACCAAGTTTGATGAATAATTACAAATATTAATCTGTTCGAAGCATAATATATAAAGTCTTACAAAACCTACTTTTTGGGAACAGGGACCTATTTTTTGATGAAATTAAACTGGATAATATATGAGTAAACGTAGTTTATATGGGGATATACCATAAAGAGTTAAACATTACATTTACTAAATATAAAAATAATGTCAGTTTAGAAGAGCCTTGCGGCTCATCTGGAATAACCACCTCAGGTGGTAGGTGCATCCGTTACGGTATAAGTATAATCTAAAGGTAACATTAAATGTTTGAACAATATCTTATATAAGCTGAGAGCGTACCCTGGGATGCGAAACCCAGACCTCCGTGGTGTCAAAGGTCAGTATAAATACAGACACTTTAATGACCTCGACTACGGCGGCGTCTGTATATACTATTAGTAAATAATGTATGATATTGCTACCAGAATATTATATTCATAAATTAAGTATTTGTTAGCTACTAATGAGTGAATACATGATTATTTTACAAGAAATTGTGATAAGTTAATAACTAACAGAGTAAGGCTGTGTAAAACAGCCATCCATGACTGAAAAAAATTGCTTTAAACTCTATGATCACTTTCTTCGGCAAATAAAGTCTTTAAATGAAAAAGCATTTAATAATTTCGTCCAAAAGGTTTTATATGAAATTCAGTAATTTTGTAGCATAAAATATATATGATTTGTTTTTATCTGAAATGATTATTGTTCTTTAGATGTTCTATAGTTTTTTGACGTGCTATCTTATTAAAATTGTATTCATCATACATAAAAATTGGTTTAATCTGTTTAATATAACTTAATCGAGTATATGTATTTACCGCTTTGTTTGAACAAATATAACTTTATGCCGTTACTTGATCGTAATGTAGGTAATGAAAAAAATAGTATGTTTAAAAGCAATGAGATAGCTTCACTCTGTATTTGATCTCATTATGGCCTTTACAACGGATATTAAACCTCCGTAAGAGAAAAAAAAACCAAGAGTGTAACCTCTTTAGAGATAATGAAACAAAATACAAAATGAAAATTGTAAAATCACAGATGAAAATGACAGTTACAACAATAGGTTAGAGATTGCAACCGAAACATGACCCTTTGAAAGAGCAAATAAAGGGACGCTCGTTAACATGTTGTCTTAACTGAGTGTAAAAGCAACATTTTTACTGCAATATTTAGACTTATTTAGCAAAACTGTTGATTACCATGAAACGGCTAAGATAAACCAATGAAATGAATGTAACAATTCTACTATAAATACTCTTACAACGTTCACATAGAATAAGTTGCAAACAAATAATAATAATTTATTATTATTAATAATAATAAAATAATAATTTACCATTTTATTAATACTTAATTAATCTGGATCCTAACTGATTCTAATATTCTAATTTACCTTTCGCTTAGATGATATAAAAAACATGCTGCCAATCATGGAACGAAATATCCCTTTCTATTTGCTTAAAATTATAGAAGCAAAAATTTTGTCGTTTAGGCTAGCGTGATTACAAGAAAAACACATTTATCAATGTATCTATCTATGTAAATATGTAAAGTATTGGTCACGTCCTAATTGTGAGAGGAGATATCCGTCTCACAATTGACAGTAGACTGTCACGTCTAATATGACAGTAGGTATCAATTTAAATTTAAATTTTTGGATTATTAAAAGCTATTGTTATTATTCTTATAAAAGGAAACTCATATGTTCACAAGAAAGAATTAAGTCTTGTCAGTTTATTTAAGGTTTAGGAAATCATCAATTCTTTTGCGGAACTTCTAAAACACTTTCCGAAGTGTGTTAAATTGTAAATTGTGATTACTGTTCACAAATCTTGAGCGCAATATTAAACTATTTACAAACAACCGGATTTTTATAGTTTTATTTAAATATCGCTCAGTAAAGCGAAATAATAAAATATAAAATGTAGAAATTGAATGTAGTTATTTAGAAAGAATAACTTGTATAACCAAACAACTGTGCAAGCCGCAGATGTCGGAGGACTATTCGCATTCAAAAAAACTTCAAAATATCATAATCCCTACTAAACGTTTTACTAAAGAAATATTTTTTCAATTTTTACTTTTCCTCATGTATACCGTATGTATATAGAAAAAGTATTGAGTTTGCTAAGAAAATCCGAAACCGGAACGACACAGGAATTATCCGTTTCAGGTCTTTTAAAGCCCTCCTTAGTAGTTTTGTCAAAGCATTCTGTGTGTGTGTGTGTCTGTTAGGATCGCAGCTCCCAGTGTTTTCATCCAAAAGAGTTGATACTTAGTACAAAAAACAGTCTATAGGTGCAGTTGTGCTATTCGGAATATAATTTTTATGGCATCATTCACCCGCAATAATGACTTTGCGAAATATTCGAAAAATCATAAAAAGCAGAAAAATGTTGCGATCCGAATGATATTTGTCTCGCATATGTATGTTTCATACAATGTTATAATTAATATATAAGTATATTATATAATATACAGTAATATAAAGTAATAATTATATTATTTAATTATAATATATTAATTATATTACATATAAATTGTTATTAAATGATTTGTGTACGTTTTTTAAAACATTGTATAAAATATCAAAAAAATCCAATTACGTTTAACTTCGGTTCATGTGTACACCTTTACGTAATAAATAAGTACACTAAGGTTTGTTTCAATACGACAAGCAAATCTGCAGTTTTTGTTGGTTCATGAAAGTTAAGCAGAATTGAGCGCTGGTTCTACTACCTGCCGATAGTAGAACCAAACTGCAATGATAAACCAAGGGTCACACATGATAAATTATTTCCTACATAGAAATGGACATAATTCATAATATTCTTAACAGGTTACGTCCATAAAGCTAGATTATAAGATGGCATTTTTATGTTGTATTATTTGATATTTTTGTATTTATTGTTAGTTTGTAATTATTTAAGAATAATTAACTTACACTAAAATAAGAAGGTGAGAGGAAAAATATTTAGTTAAGGAAACAGCACACAAGCATGAAATGAAATGAATGTATTTTCTATCTGAGTACGATCGAAGCGAGTCCGAAGACGTGTTGGAGTTTAAATTTTACAATTTTTATATTCTGAGAACGAACGAACCCAGTATGAAGTATGGAGGATGAGCGTAGCCAATCCGTTGTGATGAGAAAAGTTCCGAGGTACCCTGAACCAGATTTGATTTATTTTCGATGGTTGAAACTGACGGAAGTTGAAATTTTGATACCATGTTCGATCAATCTTTAAATCTAATCAGTTATTCCTCTCTTGATTTTCGTACCAAGTTTTATTTAAATTGAACTCAAGCGTGATTACAAGAAAGGTGCACAGTCTTACACTCATACACACTTACAAATTTACTGACACCAATTGTTTTAGTTTTTTAGGATCCATTTGTTACAACGTTGACGCATTTGATAAAAAAAAAGTGGGTATTACGTTATTTGTTTAAGCAATACTTTTCTATTCTTTTGAAGGAATATAAACAATAAAGCAGCAAAATAAACAATATACTTAAATTTTAAGAAACAACGATAAAAGAAATAAAGATCGCTTTATTTCTAATCTATCGAGCTTACTAAGACGTGTCGTCTGGTATTTTAGCTTATTAATTACACCACTACTGGGACTGATCAAAAAGTGTTGAAATACTCTCAGAATAATTGAAGAGTGAATATTACATTTTATTGATTATTGATTCTGGCACGTTTTACTCAAAACTGTATGATCCCTATTTGACACAAGATTAGTTCAAGCGTGCTAAATGTTTTTGATTACTCATGGGTACAATAATAATAATAAAAAGGGTCAAACTACAATATAAAAAGTCAATATAGAGAGCCCCTTTAATTTCGATATACAAGTCTCTTTCTCAATATAAAACCCGATGGATATCTACATGGAGGAATGCTTTCTTTTTTCCTCAATAGTTCAGTTCATACATTTTTTAAAAAGTTTAATTTGCAATCATTCTAGTATAAACAAAGGAATATTAATTTAAATTCCAAAAAAGAGAAAAAAGAATTAACAATACTCGTAGTTCTATTTTAAACAATAAATTTCATTCAAAGTTTTATTATGAATGAAATTGCATAATGTTAATTTTTTATTCAAAAATAAAAAATCCTTTTGCACTTGCGAATTGCTATAAAAAATCGTAAGAATCTTAGAAATAGATCGTAATTGTTAGAACTTAAAAAAAAATATTGCACCAGATAAGGCCTAAGTTTTTATTGTTTTATTATGTAGCTTCTGTATACTTACAATCGTTTTATATTTGCCCCTTATCAAAAGACAGTGGGTTTGCTTAATTTATTACATGCAGTATATTATTTTGCTAATCGTATAATAAAAGAAAGCGGTCTATTTTTCTAATTTCTTATTCATAGGTTTACTTATTACTTATCATTGTTTTACGATCAGGTTGAAAGACCTATATTTCAATGTCTAGTTAAATGTCTTAAGTAGAGTTGAATACAGTCAGTTTTTTTTTTAATTTACTTAAAGTAATCATACAAGAACATCAGCCTACATTCATTTTAGTTGAGCAGTGAAAACAAGTTTGTCTTTAAGAAAATTTAGTTTGAAAAGCTCATGAAGTGGACTTTTCTCTAGAATGTTTTGTGGCTAAACTTTCATTTCTTTTATTAAAGCTAAAAGTTGATCTTTTATCCCACAGTTTTACAGATCCAATTCAAATTAATTTGTTTCCCCTTAGTTTGTTTCTCCTCCTGCAATAGTAAAAAAGGAAAAATAATTTTCTACCCTTCGATGCCATTTCATCTTTCTTTTCGAATAATTTTATAACAGATTGAGAAGTTTTTAATTCAAATATCGCAAATCAACTATAAACATAAAAACAAGGATTTCAATGCTTCTTCTTGTGTTTTTGTTTCTCAAATGTTTTTTCAATTTATATTTTATTTATTAGCTCAAACAATACTTTCATTTAACTCTTGTACAATATTTTTTACGTATTAACACCTGTTAATACGTAAAAAACGTATTAACACGTTAACACCTGTTAACGTGTTAATACGTATTAACACGTGTTAATACGTACATAAAGAAAACATTAAACCAATCACTGCTTTCTTTGGATGGAATGCTTGGCTGCGATCACAAATATTAGGAAATCATCATCTTTTGAATTTACTCTTTAGCTTTTAATAAAAAAAAATAGGATAAGTTATACAGGAATATGTGGTTTATATTTTAATATTGTACTCAGTTTTACATTACTCTGGTAAATGTTTTAGTTAAAAATTTATTTTCAGAATGTGGTTCTTATTTCACTCTGACACTTTAATTAATGTGATAATTTATTATTTACGTTAGTATATGATTCAACATTTACCATAAACTAAGAAATATGAAAGGTTCAGATCACTGAAACAAGTTCTCTTTACTAATAAAAGGTTTCGCGGGAGACAACACATTGATTGGTATCGTTTACCTGGCGTAAAAGGTACGGGTGACCGATAAAAAATCGGTGACCGATTTTCTCTCTTAATACGGGACCTAAATTTCATTAGGTCAACAATATTTTCTTTAATTCGTTGTTTACTGTTTTAAAAAGGGCCTATCGTACACCATAGGCCCTAATTAAAAAGCTTATCTTATTACTTTTATTGATACGGGTTAATAGGGTAGGATGCAACTTCATCCACTGTCGGAAACCCGTAGAAGTTAACTAAAAATTACTGATTAGAGTTATGCTTTATAGGGACAGATCATAGAGGACAGGTCCATTATTGAAACAACTCAATATCTTAATTATGGAATTTATGTAGCAAAAGACATCTCGTCTCTTTCTATATAAACACAGCGAGTAAATAGAGGACGTAACAGGAAATAGAAGAGCAGCAAAAAAGAAAACTTTCAGAACCTTCTATGAAAACTACTCTGGCTGAAAGTGTTGGAAGTATGTATCCATAAAGTTTTACAACTAACTACCAAATAATATCAACTTCGCTCTCACTAAACAAACATACAAAAATATACAGAAAAGTTTACTCACAAACAAGCAGTATTATATTTACTAAAAATCTATTCAAAACAACCAAAAATAAATACAAATTAAAATTAAAAAAAAACTATAAATAAAATTCCGTTAAAGTACTGCTCCGATGAATGCTTTCTGTGCAAGCATTCTATCGCTTCGCTCGCCCCTGTGTCGGTGTTTTTTCGCCCTATTTTGGTTTTTTGGACAAACACTGACAGTGTTTGTCAGTATAACATATTATATTAAAGTTTTAAATAAATCACTATTGGCTCCGGGCCGTGTCGCGGTAACTGCTGAGTCACATTGTATTTGTTATTGCTTTATATTTTTTACTGTTTTATATAATTGATACTTCTATAAATATTGGAACAGTATAACAGTTTTTATTTTTAGTTGTTACGGTTATTGGCTACAGAAACACATGAGGAAGTGGTTAAATTTGTTTAAAACGCTGTCTGCCTCGTGGAGCTAGAAATAATTTAATTTATTCTAATAAAGCGTATTTTTATGACCATCTTCCTAAACCACCTATAAATTTCTTTTCGAAGCGAAACATAAAGTGGTTTGTCAGTTCTGTGATATATTGATTGTTTCCATCATATTATACAACCACAGGCCCATCTGTCCCCTCAATAGTCTCTCGTCTAGTAACACTCTATTCCTCGCCGTATTTTTCTTGTCCTTTATTTATAACTTTTAAAATAATTTCTTAATTGATAATATGCATAATTAAATAATATGAAAGTGAAAATGTTCACTTTAAAAAATGATTGAATTATGTTCGTCGTTTCAACTTTTTCGAAAAGCTAGCTGCTGTAATGTATAGTACAGATAAAGATTTCGCTCAATTCAATCAACTGCTGATTGGAAGTTGGGCCAAACAAAAATGTCAAGATTTTACCAGGAGCATTAATAACAGTACAAACGTCAACTATAAAATCATTAGTAACACCAGATATAATATATTGTAATACAATTGTTATTTAATGTTAATATATATTAACATTAAATAAATATCAATGTAGGGTAAATAACACAAACAACCACGTCTCTCCTCTAATTATTTATTATTACAAATAATTATTTGTAATAATAACATTATATATTAAAAATAAATAGACACAGCCGGTTTTCGACAAATAGCCATCAACAGTGTCTAAACAAGCGATAAACATTAACTTAAAAAATATACAATAAAAAAGATAACACAATAACAACTAAATTTTACAGATAAAAATGTATTTTTTAAATTTATCTCTAAAATTTAGTTTTTATTGTGTAACGTTTTTAATTATTTAAGTTAATGGTTACGCTTGTCTCAGGCACTGTTGATGGCTATAGAGCCGATAGCCGGCTCTGTCAATTTATTTGTAATAAATTATGTTTAGTGGAGGTTGTTGATGTTATTTGTTGAACATGTACTCCACGGCGCTTTTAAAAGTAACAATGTAGGGCACTATATTAGTAAGCGAGCAAATTATAAGTTTCATCCAAAAAGTATTGGAGTATTTCCTCACTACATCCATATAACCATGTAAAACTTATCATATATGTTGGTCTTAGATATGACAAGAGGCGTGTCATATCTCAAATCGATCGGAACATTTTTTTATAATTAATCAAAATGTCTGCTGAGTTATAAATGTCGGTTAATGACGCCATGAAATAAATTCCTAAATTTTAAATCAATTGGATTAATTTCCAAAACATACTCAAGTCATTCGATAAAAATTGAACTAATGCTGAAAATGAGATGAAACTTGTACATATATTGGACTTATATATGACTACATGCTTGCCAAATCTCAAACTGATTAATAAATGTATTGCGTTTCATTAATATTCAAAAACATTTGTCATTATTGCGACATGACGTCATAACGCGACGTCGTTTTATTAATGACGTCATAAAAATTATTTAAGGATAGCACAATTCTACCTAAAGATTGATTTTTGCAACTCTCTAGCATAAATACTTAAGGAGCCACATACACACATACGTACGCACGCATACAGACAGACAACTTGTACAAACCACTTGGAAGGTATTGAAACACTTAAAACAGATCATTTAGGTGACGTCCGAGTTTTGGAATTTTTTGCAAACACGATACTTTTTCTATATACGATGTAAAAGTAAAAAAAAGTTAAAGTAAATGCAACGTATAAAAGAATTCAAATACGTTTGTCATATTCGGAATGTCGCTGTGATCACGAGTTGCTTAATTCAGAAAAATAATAATTCTATGTTTTATAGTGTCGTAAATACTGTCTAGAGCCACATGGGTATTACCAACTACAAACTCTATACGTCAATGCACTATTACTTATAAATATTACAACTTGCAGCAATAATATTGCTAATTGTAACCATAAAACATTTTCATATGCATGAAGATAATAAAGCTCAAATACAGCTAAAGTCGTAAGAAATTTTAATTTTTTGAGCTTCTATTTTATCTCTCTATCTCTTGAAAATATAACTATAAATTGATAAAAAAGTCTTAAGAAAAATGATAAATTTACATTATTACACAAATACAATATGCAGAATTTTGCTATAAAATAAATATTAATATTAAAACCAATAAATATTGTTGGAGGCATATTTGGGATCTATTTTACTTAAAAACTAATTTAAAAGTAATTTATATAATTTATATCTTCTTACAAGGCAATAAATAATAATAATAAAAATACTTTCTGTTTTATATCTTATTTATTATTTTTTTATATAATAAAATGTATAAATAAGAAAAGCAAGTTTACGATAGCTTCATATAAGACATGTATTAAGGTTTGAAAAATTTACAACTTTGTCCGTCCGGAACGACCAAGAAAGGCTGACACTGAATCTTTTGTCCTAGTTTTTATTTATGATAAAGAAATTTATATTGATCAAAAGAATGATGATTTCATGTATACCTAGATTGTAAAATGGTTTAAAATTTAGCTTGAAGGAGTTTTCCCTGCTTCAAACTTATTGTTGAAATGATTAAAGTTGATGAACAAAAAGCGTTCTGCCAAATATGGAACTATGGTTCCCTGTATTAAATGTATGAAATTTCAAAGAAATATTATGGGTCAATATGCAGCCTGTTTTTCTAATCTGTGTGTCTCAAAAGCAGAACTGCAGCAAAATGTTGAGGTGCTCTTGGTCTTAGAACCCTTTTAAACTTGTTTTATGAATTATTTTTAGCAAAATATTTAGAGATTTTATAAAATTTCTAATGAAATGTTGGATATTCCAAAAATAATTTCCATGCCTACATTCACACTAACATTTTTTTTTAATTTTTGGAATCTTTAGGTGCTGAAAAGTGAGAATTTAATAATAACGTGGTTTTTGTAATTCATTACAATACTTCCTTTTATATTTTTTGCTTTTTTATGGAAGCAAAACTAACATTAAAATATAATATAACACTGTTATATATAGTTATACTAACATGGAGTGTCATGGTAATTTAAAGTGAGTAAGATACGAAAGTGTATACACATATTGTCAAAATTTAAGTTTTATTTCAATTTAAGCAAACTCACATGGTCTTGGATAACCCTAATTGGTTTTTATTTAGAAATGAGGGGGGAAGGCACCGAAGATTTTATGTTAGCTATTTAGGTGTTAGATGACTTAATCGACCGGAATAGCACTAACCGATGCGCATTGGCCAAGTACCTTTCCTCTATGGATTTCAAAGTCCTCTAAAACTTTAATAGAGTAAAAAAATTATTTTAAAAATATTTTTAACCATATATGAGAGAACCAAATATGAGGTATGAGAATTCAATTGTTTTGAAATTAATATAAGCAACTACTATGATTCGATTTTAAATATAGATCATATTTATGCAACATATTAAAGAAAAAAAATCTCTTTTTGGCCAATTGTTCTAATATAATTTAGACTTTAATTACAAACCAAGTAGGAGAATAACCGGCCTTTAGAAGTAATACAATGTATCCTCTGTATATTGTTTGATTAATTTTATATAAATGTAATTATAAAATCGAGGCTTATTTGCTTTCTTTAATTCATTAAAAATATGTTTAAAACTTTAACATTTCAATATTATTTTTTTGATTACTTAACAATTATTCATGTTTTTATATTTATAAAGAAATGCTAGATTTAGAAATGATTTTTTTAAGCACAGAAAAAGTGTCCTCTTGAAAATTAAAATGTGAGAAGAGTATTGGAATTCACCAAGGAAAGGCTCATTTTCATAATTTATTTCAACTTCTTTCAGACATAACCCCTATTAAAAACATGGTTTTATCATTTATTTGAATTTAAATTGTTTTTGAGAAATCTCTTTTTGATAAAAAATTACTGGAAAAAGCATTGATTTTCTTTAATAATTCAGATTTATTCATTTTTTTTTTGTAAGTAGGATTAACTTAAAGAATAAATCACAAACCTAGAATAAAAAATATAAATGAGTAGTGAATTAAACCTAAAAGTAGTCGGAATAGTGAATTGTTTATATTTATCAGAGTTTTCCTTTTTGTAGGTTTTTATTGTAATTTAGAAAATATAATAAAAAAACTCCTTTCACCATACATTTTTAGCTTTAATTATAAACAAGTTTGTGGGTATTAAATTGGTCTACATGAATAGTTTTCAAAAAGGTACTCGAACGAAAATCTTGATTCCCAGTCACACTCATGAGCAAGCCTTTGAAAAGTGATTTTATTTATAATTTCAATTGATGTCATACGATTTTATTATCAAAGGATTTGAAGTAATTGTTTCCCGGGTCTTTGCTAAAGCTGTAATTGTGATTTTCCTTTAAACGTTATTAAACCACTTCTTCATCTTATTGCTAAGCTCTTAGTGAGTAATTTATCTGATTCGTGATAATTGCCTTTGATTGTTTCATTAAATAGAAGTTGTAAATAACTAAAAGTAGGATTTATTTATTGCTTTGTAGGATTACTGCGTATTTTATTCTTTTTAAACAAGGAAAATTTGTATGTATTTTGTACTGAATGCGTACATCAAGTACATACCGGAGACACAGACGTTTACGCTATGTGTAGCTATTAAGTCATGTTGCAAGTAGTGACACAATTATTGTATAAATATTATTGATAACGATGATAAATTAATACGATATAATTGTCGGAGAGACATCCAAACACTTCATTATATTCTTTGAAATTTTAGTTGAAGGTAAGAGTAAGTTCAGTTTCTGTCGGCGCACTGACGAGTTAAATGTAACGAAACCGAGTGGAACATGAAGTGATGTCGAGCCATCAATGATCGTTGAATGATGGAACAGTTCCCAGATGTAGCATTGCTTTTTCCTTGTTACATTTTTAATGTGCCTTTCGTAGAATTATATTGTGTCCACTATTTATGTTTTGCAATACTCGGTAGTATCAAATGATAGATAATTAATAATGCGTTAATAATTCTTAATTAGCTTAGTTGAACATAATGTGGTAAAATTAAGACAAAATCTTACGTCATTACAAAATTAATGATTTTATTAAAATCAACAATAAACAATATTCTGAAAAATATTTGTTTTAATGTTAATTGATAATATATCAATAAATATTTAATTCTACAATAAATATTGTTTACAATAAATGTGTATTCACTATAGGCCTATACAGGATAAAAGGAATAATTGAATTGAAATTTTAGTTAAAACCGTGTTAATAAATAAATACATAATAATAAATAAATAAATAATAATAATAAATAAATACAACGAGGCAAGGAGCTAGATAATAAAAGTCTTGAGACATGTACAAAAAATATTTTAAAATGCATTCATTTTTAAAATAAAAAAACTGCTCTTTGTAATCTTTTTTAATGATTTCTTTATACAAAAAGAAAGTTTAAGTTAATTAAACAGCTTGATTCCTAGCAGTAAATGCTCAACTTGGAAATTATTTACTTCCAACTTTGGAACTTACAGGCGATTAGAATCATTCAGCGATTGCCAAAGGTCGATTTTTCTTGATGACATTAAAAACAAATTTGGAGACAAAAAAGTTATTAAAGTAGATTGACTTGTAGGAGCTCTTGAGCAAACATTTATATTTTTTTAACTTTGAAAAAATAAGTGAATGCAACAGCAAAGTATTATTACATAATGATAACATTTTGTATTTATAAATATTAATTCAATACTGAAAATGTAAAAGGATGTCCATCTATGTTAGGTCATTAAATTTGTTCGTATGTCAAAAGCCCCTGGTGAAGACCACAAGGGGCTTAAAACATGGAATACATGTTACAACTAAAAAATTTTGATTTTTAGAATATTTTGAGTGGATTAAACATTGTTTTTTGTTGATTAAAAGGCTGGGAATTTTTATTTCAATGCAGTACAATACATCATAATGTTGTTTATTTTGGAATATTCTATCCGCTTTGGTTAAATGCTCATCACAGTGATATTACATGCGCTTTTTCTAAGCATTATTCAAGTTAGACAGCCTAAAGATTTAACCTTTAAAACCTTTCTTTTGTTCTCCTGATCCTCAACCAGTTAGAAATGTCTGAGTGACATGGCATATGTGTGTAATACTATCTAAGTCTTCGCTCATCTGTAAATAAATTTCATTTGGAAACATTGCCGAACTTGACTTTTAAATAGAAAGATAAAATGTCCAGAAATATTTTCTGGAGAAAGAATTAATTTTCATTTTAAGTCTCGTACAATGAATTGCAAGTATTATATCATGCTTGAATTTACTAACAAAAATATATGATTTGAGCA
The DNA here is from genome assembly GCA_018340805.1 of Microvelia longipes. Lineage (NCBI taxonomy): Eukaryota > Metazoa > Arthropoda > Insecta > Hemiptera > Veliidae > Microvelia > Microvelia longipes. The sequence goes on along the minus strand of JACMZG010001911.1, from coordinate 37,858,147 downwards.
CTGCCATTTCATTGCTGTGTACCCAGCAACCAACATGGCTATTCCATTTTAAGCAATAAAATATGTAGACATAACAATCAAATAAGAAACTTCCATAGAACAAAAAATCAATGCCAAGGAGCATCAATATAGATGTTTCACGGCCTTATTCGTATTATTCAATTTAGCATGCTAAAACAACGACACCATATTTAAACCCTATTTTAAATTTATAAAAATTAGAAAGTTAATGTTTCGATTCGAAACTTATTGTGTGACATTGTCACACAATGTCAATGGCAATGTCAACTTATGTGACATTGCCGGGATAGAAACTTACACCACACTAGATAGTTTCTTATAATTTTGAGTGCTTATTATTATATTTATAAATTGAAGAAGAAGGAAATACGAAAAAATATACTACCTGGTTATTCTATGCTTCTTACAATAATAATGAAACTTTATTTTAATTAATGAATTTAAATCTAATTCATTTTACGGTTTTTACAGTTCTTTTTAATCTAATTCTAACGCGGTAAAATATTTTTTTAAACATTTTTCAAATTATTGTACTTTAGTACCTATTTAAAAAATACCTCTTTAACTAAAATAAAAGCAAACGAAAATAATTATTATCCCACAATTTTATACTGTTTATTTGCAATTAAAACTAAAATAAACTTAACTTATAACCGGTATTATGTCTGAAGTCAGGACTTAACTGAAATTAAACCACCTACATCTGCATTTAAAAGGTTTAATGATAATATTGTTTTAATGTGTGCTTTTGTTGATATTACGTTATAATTAAACAAAAGCTTATTATTCTAAATCAAGAGAAAAAGTAGAGCTACATAATGTAGAAATTGTTGTTGAAACCCCATATTTTTATTAGACAAAAAGGATAAACTAGAACATATTCTGGTCTAAAGATAGCTCTTATATTCCCTAATACATTTTAGTAAAAGGAATGCCAATTAAAAAAAATTATTGTTGGTTTTATTTGTTTTTATTACAAGAAATTCATAAAATTAATTATAATTTATTCTCTTTATTTTTTAAAAATATGCATTTTTAGCAACGCACTTTCAACCTAATGAGACGAGATGTCATCTCATGAGGTGTGTCTCTCATTAAAATGTTATCACATTTCAATTTAAATAGAAGCTAGGATATTATCATCTTTCGTGAAAGATGATTAATTACTTTGAAGTAAATAGAAAGTTTTTAATTAAAGACATATGTTTTCTTAGTTAAAATCAGGCTTCTATACTTTAAGACTCATTCGTAATTCGGATCATGAAAAATACTATTTCTTGAGACGATAAAGATAAGTTTATTCACAATACATCATAACTTGCTTTCATCAATTTAAGATGAAAGATATTTCATTTTAAAAATTCAGTTTTGGCTTTACATTGTTGTAAGAGAAATCTCGGCACTAGGGTTGCAAATAAAGGATTTTTTTTAAATTTCCGCTCTAGTGCTGAAAGTAAGAAGAATTCTTCTACTCATTATCAGTGAGTTTGTTAGTTCTTATCAGAACGTGTTACTTGTTTTGTTTATCGAATTCACTCTCTTAATTAACTTTTTAGTAGTTATTACAATTAGTAACTATTTAAAAAAATATATGATAAAGGCAGTTGTTATGAAGTACTTACTCTGCCTGAATTTGATACGATTTGACACCGGCAAAATTAAAAGCATGTTTATAATGTAATTACCCTAAGTTAAGTGTTATTTCTTATATTTTAAAGCTAACAATCGTGGATACTGTACGGTACTCAATGTGCGAGTAAGACATGTTTGCATTATTCGTATGATGTTACAACCGTCGCTTTACTAGAGCTCCAAAACCACATCAGCATGAAAAGTGCCGTTTCCCTCTCTAATTTTGTACTATTGACTGAATGTGCTATAATAAGTAACCCTTGTTTGGTGAATGGCTTTTCTTTAATACATTTTTGTAGGATAAACTTACTTAACTGTTATTTTCAAATATATTAGTAAGATTGTTATTTTTTATTCGATTGTTATTAGTTAACTTTCATTCTCCAGGATTATAATTAATCATTTAATTGAATAGTGTAAGTCATAGTATAGTTTATTATTAATTATTGTATAAATTAAAAAGCAATATAGGTTGTAAGTATAAAATATCTAAATTTAAAGAATTATCATCAATACAAATACACAAAACAATAACAATTTTTTGTATGAATTCCTAGATTTTGTCTATATAAGTATCGTGAAACCAGCGTTTATCACGAGCATACATGTACTCGAATAGTATTAATTTCATTATCACTTTAAATTTAAGTTTCAAAAGGATAATCTAAAAAAAGTATCACTATGAAAATAATCTTATGTTAATCCTTATTTTATTCTTAAGATAATTATTATATAAATTAATATCAATGTTTTAGCAATCATTCGCTGAATGAAAGAACCACTTTTATAATTTTTATACTGTAAATAATGTGTTTCTCGCCTCTTTCTAATGATAAATAAAAATCGAGTACGAGAAACTTCGTAGCTTTTCCTTATTCCACTGGATCCTATACAGTCACTCTCATCACTTTGGACTTGCTTCGATCTTCCTGAACAGTAAAAAACGCACATTTTATTCCCAGCGGGCACCCATACAGGTACTGCCCTTCCTCGATGCAGCTTAGCATAAGTGATCTAACAAAAACTAGTAGCTATACTAGCCATACTATATTAGAATTTATTATACTTATTTGTTCTATAAAGGTATACATTGGTGTCAAATTTTAATTCAAGGTTATCTTTTTTTATTTTTAGCATTTTTTTAAAAAAGCATAAACATGTTACAATAAAAACAATGCTGATAATAAATCTAACTTACTTGATACTAGATAGGGCTACATGCGTTACCAAATTATTACCCGAGCACAATATATATTTTTTTAAATGTTCGAAGTCATTAATAATGAGGTATTACGTCACTAAACTAAATCTTAATATTTGGACCAAGTTTTTACTCTTTAGCATAAACACTCTTGGAAATTTAATGTCAATTGACACACACATATAGACAAAAAACTTGATAAAAAAAGCTACTCAGGAGGTCTTAACACGTAAAACTGATAATTCAACTTATTAAAACCCTGGTTTCAGATTTTTGGTACAAACACAATACTTTCCTACATAACCACGGTATAAATGAAGAAAAGTAAAAAAAAAACTAAATATTTGGCACTATGTTGACGATTTCAACCTAATTTTTAAAAATACATTTGTAAATATTTTCTCTTTTGAGAAAATATTATTTTCATATTTATTATTTTGAGAAAAGAGATTATTTTTATTTCACTAGAACAGTTAACTAGTAAAATTATGAAGTGTTGGTATTTTATAACAGTTATTTTTTAACAATTTTCATTAGCTTGCAACTCATTTTCTTTATTTATTGTGGGACCTGTAGGAGTCTCAAACATTAAAGAAAACTATTTATACGTGTGTTTGTAGTTTGTATGATTAAATTTAATAAAATAATCATAAAAATAAGCATAATATTGGCAAGTTTTTTAGCTTTTGCTTCTGCATTTCCAATAATTATTTTTGCCTTATTGGAAGTATTTTTAAATATGCCATTAAATCCATATTTATATCTTGAGAGCGACTTTATGATATCTATTCTTGATACATGTGAACGTTGAATGTTATTTCATCATTAACATAAAAAATATATAAATTAAAATTAAATGTGTTAATTAATAGTAAGCAAATCATTAATTTAATTTACTTGTTACAACGACATTTAAACACATTAAAACAATTAGATACAATTTAGTTAATTTTAATGAAACATTCCTTTACGACTTCAAACTTAACAAAAAAAATTATATTATTAAATATTTTTTCATTTGAATAATTTTTTATTTTTTATTAAGAAATAAAGAATGATTACCTGTTGTGATAGCAATAGATAGATGAGATGAGTGTGTGAGAGCGTGCGGCGTAATCAAGTAGATACTGGTAGCGTAGCTGTTTCTCAGAAAGGTATAAGGGATGTTCTTCACTTCTCTACCCTATATATAGAGGGGTGTTTTTCCCTAAACCCTAGGGGGAACCACCCTCTCATAAAACCCATTCTTAGGTAAACTAGCCAAACTACCTGTTGATTCTTATCATTAAATTCACATTAATTATTAAAATGTCAGTGATTACTACGAATTGGTTTGTTTGTTTACTTTAGCGACTGTTATCGCATCAGATGTTCGTTTTTGTTTAATTAATGGATTTAGATCATACTTTGCTCTCTATAAAATTGGAATGAGATACCGAGGTGATTAACTAAGCATATTTATAAAAAAAAGTGTTGGCTTTTTTGATATCATTGAAATGAAATCGTGATTATCAAAAAATATGACGTCACATTTGATTTTATACCTTCTAGTCTAAAAATAAATTAAATTACTTCCTATAATTAGGCACCTATCCAAAAATATTGCTGTCTGACCACAGACTATTCTATTCAGTCTATTTTCCGTCTTTTTTTATCCTTATTTATACCAAAAAGAGAGAGAAACACAATATATTTACAAAAAAATAAATAGGGGGGCTGCTCATATACAATGAGTTGCTAAAATACACAGCGTACTAATCTATCACATTAAACATGACAATTAACAATAAAATAAGTAAAACTATAGAAAGAAATTTAAATACATAAAATAAATTATTAGGTTAAACAAACAGAAAATTAAATTTTACATTATATCTAAAACTAGATAAGTTAATTACACACATGGTTATTGATTATGCCTAACGAATCTAAAATAATAAGAACCTTCCTCATAACAAGTGTAACCTTTTTCCCTTAACAAGTCAATGATCGTATGTTTGACATACCCAATAAAAAATTGGGTAGGGGGTACTTCGGAACTATTTATCATCACATCGAATTTGTTACGCTCATCCTCCTTTCTTCGCTCGTCCTCAGAATATACAAGTCATTAAATTTATACTGCAATACGTCTTCAGATTCGTTTTGCTTGTTCTCAGATACGTTGCATTCAATATTTCAGAGGCCACCCATCCAGGATCTGGCCACATTCGATGCAGTTTAACTTTTATGACCCAAAAAAGTCATGGATATACTTGTCGTATTGAAACGAACTTATTTATTACGTAAATGTATACCATTGTACAGAATTTCAATTCATGCGTGCTAATTCTCAAATTGATCGCGTTATTTTCTCGGGCTGAGTTAATATTGTGGTTTAATGACGTCATAAAAATTATTTTTCGAATAGCACATTTACATTCATGGACTATTTTGGTACAGTTTTAACTCTCTAACATAAATGCACTGGAAGCTATTATGATCCAGGCACACATACAGGCAGAGAACTTTGTGAAAACTACTTAGGATGCCTTAAATACACGGATAATGCCGGTGACATCCATTTTCGTATATACCTACGGTATAAATTAGGAAAAGTAAAGTGTTTTTTACATAAGTTTTTATGACTTCTTTTATGCGTTTAAAGTGATGAGGATGAGCGACTCGACTTGTTTTCACGGCTTATTATGTGGTAAGAAAAAGTTCCAAGGTACCCCGTACCCAATGTTTTGAAATATTTTAACTAGAGACACTTTTAACAAAAAAGTTTCAAGGGTAGTGGAGGTACTAAAGTATATTATTGCTTTTAAATATTTACTGAAGTCGTAAAAATTCGTAATGGAAGTATTAGTGCCAAGTTAGTCAGGAATTATGAGTCTTTACTTATATTTTTAAAAAATTGTTTATTAAATTTCTGGCCCAAACTTTTGCAAAACATAAAATAGAGGCAAAATTTAACAACTAAGACAAAAAATTATATTTGACGTTGATTTTATATTTGGTACCTTGTAGCTATTTCTCAGAATGCACAGGATTAAAAGAGAAAATTTCAGAAGCAAAGGAAAACATTTGGTATAAATTATTTTAAGTAGCCTTCTTAATAAAGATCCAGGTTACTAATTCCTTTGCGATTTTTACGCACTAAGTCCTGGGTTCAAGCCCTTGAACCCCAGCCGGAACAATTGCTCTCCAGTTAAGAGGATATAAAGCGACCTCTAGACCACTGAAGCATAAACGTTCATTGTTTGAACTTATCAATTAGAACGTTACATAGATATTGATTATTTAATACTCAGAGTGTCTAAGGTTTTTTTAGCGCATTTGCCGTTCATCTTAGCGTCCTTGTTTGTCTTACATTCTTTCAAACGTTTAAACGCTTAGATCTCATTTTTATCCCATTCATATGTCCAATGATTACAACTTTGGTCATATTGATTTTCATATTTTAGAGAGTATAATATGTTCAATAAATAATTTGTTTAATTTAAATTATATGTTATAATAGTTTACCATTTTTTGTATGCTTAAAAAGTTAAACATACTCCTACATAAATTGCTAGTACTATTACTATATACCTAATTCCACTCTCTAGTTTAAGCGAATTAAATATCGCTTCAAAATAATGTAACACGCTTACGAAGAATTGGCAAGCTCAAAATTTATTAACTAAAAGTTCAAAAACATATAACTAAGTCATTCAAATCTTAAACTGATGTGTGTATCATTTAACAAGTAAATTATATACTTAAAAGCTTACTAAATACGTAAAGTTTTCTAATGAAAATGCATTACTATCAAAAATGTCTCTTTATTTATTATTTCAGTATTCGTATTTATACTTTAACCAGATAAACGTAATTTTATTACTTTAAATATCTTCCAAGAAATCTTTGTAACACTGCTTTGAATTGTATCCTAAGGGCAGAAGCAAAGTAGCTTCCTTTAGTACGTGTTACATTATTCTCTTTCACTGGCTCCCACACAATAGCATTGTCAGTCATTTCTTTTCTTCCTTTATTTTTTGGATTCCTTAAACATGTTTTATCAGCACTTACCTACTTCTTTAGTCTTCACCCAAAATGAAATTCTATTCTTTTAGGTGTCTAAAAGTGAGCTTCTTTCACATAAAAAATTGATTATTCCACTAAAAATTGGGCTTTAATGAGACACCAGGTAGTTTTAATTATTTAATGTGATGTTTTGCTCTGAATACAGAGCATTATCAAGCAGACATTAATTACAAATCTGTTAACAAGTAAACATAGTCAAAACCTTCAAAAGCAAGTCCGATATCATACTCTAAGTGAAAGTCATAATGCATCAGTGAAAAAAAATAAATGAAAATAAATTCATTAATTGGGCTCACAATTAATTTAAAAATTATGGATATAGTGAAACTAAAGGAAAACGGTGAAAAACTGAAAGGAAAGTTTTACTTCAGTTGACGTGAATCTTTAGAGAAAGTTTTGACTGGCTAACGTTTAATAAAAGAGTACCAAAAAAAATGTCATTTATTTTAAGTTTGACAAACACGTTTAAAATCAATGTTACATATAAATACGTTTATTAAACCCGTGTAATAATATTCTGTTATTAAACAGAATTTCACCTTAAATATCACAATTCTTAAAGTTTCAGAAAATGCAATTATGACGGAGTAACTTTTTAAATTTCCCGCATCATTTCCCCTTCCCGATTAGAGATCTAAACCTGTCAAGTCTATGTTTAGAGACTTGATTTTCTTTACAGAGGCTCAATTAATAATATTGGTGAGTCTAGACTTTTAGAACCTCATGTTTCACTCTTTGTTAAAAACAAATTTAACAACATTATATACATCTCACATGACTGAAAAATCGCTACTTTAAATTTGCTGCAATCCTGACAATCATGGTTATACTTCCTTGCATAAAATATAATATTGCATAGAATAAATATGGAGATGCGTGGTACCTAAAAGACACTAGGTGAACATAATCAAGTTAAAACAATATACTATAACTAGTGTTTTAAGGTTTAATAATAAAAAATCCAAGCACATTCGGAAATAAAAATGTCGCAATTCCTACCACTCTTTTCTTTTAGTGGCATTTCACCTATAACCCAACCGTTAACAATTTAATTAATTATTATATTGTATGAATTGAATTATGTTAGGTGAATGAATTAATGCATTTGACTTATGTCACATTATTACTGTCACAATGTGGACCATACTTGACATCCCTATATGCTGACACTGACTCATCTAAAAAAACTAGTTAGAAAACTGTTTAAGCATCTGTTGGTCTCCGTTAAGACAAAACTAAAACCATTATACTATTCTTTGAAAGGGCGTGCATCTGAAATTATTTCATAAGGACAATGTCAAATTATTATAAAAAATTATTATCAAATTATTATTAAAAATTATTGTAATTAGGAGTCTAAATATTTGTATTGGGCTATTTTTAAATAATTATAATTATGAATCTAGTAAGTCAAAATTTCTAAAAGAAATAATAATCAATTTGACTTATTTAAAACAGGTCAACAACAAACACTTTAAAATTATTGAATATAATATATCGATTAAAATAAAATTTTGGTAACATTTTGCATATATTTAATTATTTAGTTTATGCTAATGGGTATCTATTTTATGCTAATCTGTATTTATTTTCCATACCAAGAAAATAGTTATTTATAGTTATAAATGCATGTTATTAAAATGCATACAGATATAACAACAGTGATTATAATAACCACTTGAATTAATATAATTTTTACTTTGGCTCTCTAATGTTGTTAATTATTTACTTAAATTTAGGGAACTTAAAAAGACTATAAAAGATAAAAAAGTCGTTTTTAGTATTTTTTCCTTAGATGAGATTATATTGTCTAATTTTGTATTCTATAGAAGAGTTCAGAAATAATTAAATACCACACGTGGCAAAAAATATTATACTATTTAGAGATAATCATTTGCTATCACAAAATTATTCTAAATGCTACTACTTAACTTTTATAAGAAGCAACCACATAGATCTACTGCATGCCTATAGATCTAGTAGGTCTATAGATATGATAGATGGATAGTAATGATCCTTATATATTAGTCATAGATCTACTGATATAATTATAAAGTATGACTGTAGTAACAATAGGTCTTTGAAAAGGGTTTAAAAACATAAGCTGATAGACGTAGGACCTTACTACCTTTATTTTAAACCCTGATGTAGTCATAAAAAAATAAATGACAGTATTAATTTAAGTTAATCATATCAAATTATAACAACTAAAGATATTACGTGTTTCAGTTTATAATATTCACTAAATACTTGCCATTGCATATAATATTTCTTATACTTGCTATTGCTGCATATATTACTCTTTACTTTTATTAAACTGTTAAAAACGTACATCGAGCGGGGAGTAAATAAATGTGTAATAAATAACTCAATAAAAATTATATAGCCAATGCGCCATATTTTTTAACGTTTAGATAGGTATGGTATACTTTTCCTATTCGCTAATAGTAATTTTTTTATTTATTAATTGGCAAAGAATTAATGATCGATAATGAAATAAAATAAGAACCATTAACAAAATTCAGAACCTAAATATCCAATTTATAACAAAAGAACTAGGTCATAAAAATTAAAATCTGGGGATAAATAGAGGCAATTATTAGTTCATTAGTGATTCGAAAAGAAGTAAATGAATTAAGTAAAAAAGAGAAAAACAAAGATTAAAAATTTACTATAAAAATTCTAGTAAAACATGAGATAAAGGCGAAGTATAAGTTCAAACATAGGTAACTAAGGTTTACGTATAAATCCGATTTAAAAGGATTTAAAAGAATGAACTTAGATATACTTATCTTAGACTTATCAGACTCATTGTTCTTTCTTTAAATAGGTATTTTTTATTTCTCAAAAGAAAAGCAATAATATATATATATATATATATATATATATATATATATATATATATATAATATATTATAATATTTAATTTACTGTTGAGTAATAAAATGATTAATTGAACATATATATCAATATTATATTGATATATGATGTAGAACCATTATTGGTAATGTAAATTAATGAAAAAAAATCTTAACTTATTCATATTCTTTTTTCATGTATTTGTATGTTTTATTAGCGTAAACACATAACCATTAACCAAAAGTAAAATTTGTATTTGTTTTTTTACAAACAAATGTTATGCTATAGAACTGTTAAGAATTATAAACATTAAAAAGAAGTTATTCTTAATAAAAAAAATTTGGCGCGGAGGTCTGTAAGCCAGGCGAACTTTCTTTAAAATGCCCGCTCTCTTGCTTATCAATCCAATTTTTGCTTAAGTTTTCTTTATTCGTTTAATAACAAAGATTTATAAGAAATAAAGCATGCATTTTAAAGAAAGTTTACCCGGCTTGCGGACCTCTGTGTCAGTATTATTTAGTTACTTAACGTATTTTTTTACTTAACCGAACAAAAATTTTAAATTAAAACTCCTAAAGAATTCATCACTACCGTTAGGGCTCGAACACAGGGTCTCTTGGTCCGTAGTTCCGGAACCTTCAATACTTGACCAATAACAGTATAAGAATATAGATCTCGAAACCAGTCGTATTATCTAAGGCATTCTTCACTCATAATAGATTCCGCACTAAATTCCAGAACTATACGTGGAAATAATACTTTTTTTGTAAACCAGAATTTTTCTGGTTAATTTACCTGGTTATTGAGGGTTTTTGGTTGCATAAACTGGTTTTACTAGATTGTTAATTCGGAAACAACGCCGACTGTATTGTTCTTTCCCTTTTACTACCTACGGTTTTCTTGTTTTGTTTTTGACATTATGGTAAAACGGATTTTGGACGCAGTGGTACCAACCTCCCCCCCCCCCAATACATAAGTCATCTCATAAGTTATCTATTTTTTTTTAAAAAAATAGCAAAATACAAGAGGCCTACGGTCTCATTTCCTCTCCCCTTGCCTTATTTGCGCCAAACGCACAAAAACGTTTTTATTATTTCTTGATTATGATTTTTATAGCTTTTTCTCATTTATTTTATAAAAATACGTGACTGAATTCGTTGAACAAATTCATTGAATTTGAAATTGAACAAAAACTGCTAAGTTAAAATAATTGCGAAACATTTATTTTTTGCCAATCTTGACTTATAGCTAACGCTGCGTTGAGTTTTGACGACAATAATAAATTTAAAATTTTGTACGCATCCAAATGAAAAATTGGTAAAATTTTTCAAAGGAAATAGGCTAAATCCTTTAAAGATAATTGAGTAAGCTTAAAGATAAGTAACTAAGCTTTTAACTTGTGCATAAAATAGTGGGTACTTCTAATTTTAGAGGCATAGTGATATATAACTAACTGGATAATTATGCGCATTTCCCTTGACAAATAAAAACAAAATGGGTTACGAGACGTGCTTGACAATTTGAAAATTTGTACTGTCTCCAAATGAAAAAATTGGTAAATTAATTCCCCTAACATAACCTTGGATAGCAATAATACATTTTATTTTATTTTTAAAAATTTTCCCCTTAGAGCAAAGCAGTTAACCTTTAAAAGGAGTTACTTCATCCTGAGAAAAAAAATTGCGCCCAGCAGAGCACCTAAACAATACAATCTAACTCGTTCATTGTATTTACAGTTTATTCAGCCATTCTACATCTCCCTTAAAATCTAATCTCAAAGAAGGTTGGACTCAATTTATTCTTCTTATTTCCTCTCTGTCTGGTAGTGTCTCCGAAACTTTCTTGGGCGGTAGAAAGAAAATCTTTCTCCTCAGTTCGCTGAAGTACTCGCCCTCAGCTACATAATAATTGTTTTAGATGAACTAATCCAATTTAATCTTATCAGTTTTTTTTTTCATTTCGAGTTCTTTTTATATTCTATGCTTTCTTATAGTTATATTTAGATTTTATTGTTAATTTTTTATATTTTTACCCTTTTAATAGCTTGTTTAAATTGTTGTAATCACTGAAGTAAATTCCGGAAGTATATTTTTTTCCTACTGTTACATTTCCACATTTAAAAACACGGAGCGCGATAGGGGTTAGACCATATAATCTATTTCCGTTCTTAAGAGTTAATTAGGATAAATTCCTTGTTAGGTCCATTCGATAAGTCCAGGTGTTTAGTTATTTAAAATATACTTTTTGTTAAAAAATGCTGTTATTGGGTTAATATTTACCCAATAATCCCATTAAACAACACATTCCTATTATATTTTAAAGTCATTATCTAAAGCTACTTTATTATTTAAAGCTAAATAAGTAATCCTTATTATATTATTCAAAGAGGGATAATATACTAACTTCAGGAGGGAATAAAATAAATGTTAAGTAACACCATTGCCTGTAAATATAGGACTAATAAATTAATTGATATTAAATCCAATTTTTGGGGAAACAAACGTTAATAAATCTGAGCAATAGCTTTATTAGCAAAATTCTCTGTATCTGTTGGAAAAAAGCATATTGGGTAATCCATTTATTATTTATATTTTTCAAAATTAAGTTTAAAGCGAATTTGAAGTTATTATCTGATATTGATTTTTTAATGTGTAAAACATTTTTAAAGTTTTAATAGTTATTTTAGTTCTACTCTCTATGTTTCATAAGTATTAAACTTAAAACAATAATAGTACAACTATTTTGACAGGTTGACATGATCTGTTTGTCCCAATATTCAAATATTTTTATGATGTAACAATAATCACAGTTTAAAGGAGTTAGGCATAATTTATTAAATTTTACAAAATGTCGAGTTATCTCCCACCTATGGTCATTCCTTGGGTGAGTACCACTGGAGAATCATTACATTTTAAACGATCTTAATCACAAAAAAATGTTTAAAACACTCGCTAGTGATCATTTATCAGATATTATATAGTCATCGTAGTATATTTTTAAAATATATTTTTTAGACTCACTAACAATAAAGATTCTTTTATACATAATTATTGAAATAACTCATTTTCTCACACTTAAATCTTACAGAGACTAAAAGAATGATGCCTGGGTGTCAATAGAATGTAAGGTCAAATAAAAATCCATGAATCATTTATTGTTCATAAAGTACGAGGTCATACTACCATTTTAGGTTAATATAAATGTTGTGCAATTTCTGTTACAGGTCCGGCCAAATCCAGTTGAGCCGAGACCAAATCAAGAAAAGGCAGCTTTTCAGAACCGTCTAATTGATCATCATGCAACATTAACAGTAGATTCTAAAACTACTGATTATGTACTGACAACCATTATATGTACCATTGGTAAATATATCTTATATATTTCACATTACACACACTATTTATAGTACATATATTATTTAATGTTTCTTCAGAGTAAAATTTTTGGAAGAAGTTTTAGCTGATTAATTAGAAGATTTAACCTTAGAAAGATTACATTTATTGGAACAAAAAGAGGGACTACAGTTCTATAAAATAAATATATTAAGTTTCTCCCTTCGTTATAATAATAGTGTTGTTATCGGTGTGTAACTTTATTCATCAGGTACCTATCTGATAAGTTGAAAACATCTGATGAGTACCAGATGGGTGTCAATTTTATTCATCAAGTTCCTCAGCGGCGGGAAAATCTATGTTGTTGTTGTTTCAATTTAATGTCAATGGGAAAATCTAGCTCACCACCTCAACGAGCTGATGACTCTTATCATAACCTAACATTACCTTTTTCGCGCGTTTTTATTTAAAAAGTTATTTTTTTAAACTTAAGAATCTTTGGACTTAGGACTGATTCAAGTAAAAAAATCTCACCTTAAAAATTATACTGAAAATAAACCACGAGAATTAACAAAAAAATACAGCATAACCTGAAATCTTAAAATGGGACGCGATTAAGTGTAACTTTATTAATCTGATGTTTTACCTGTTTAGTTTCCCCCACCACTCACCAGATAAAATATCATGTAAAAACATCAGATGAGTACCTGATGGATAAAGTTACACACCGTATGAAAGAAAGCTGTTTGTTTCAACAAAGATTATAAGCGATGTAGGTACACCAACGCCAATCAATGCCAGTCGAAGCGGTATTTGGAAATAATATAGACAAAAAGTCTTAATTTTTTCTTAGTTCCCATAGATTAAAAGACCTAATACCAGCGGTTTCAGCATAGCTTTGTGTTGTAGAAAACAACTTTTTACACTTTACTAGCAAACAGATTCTGAGTTAAAATCTAAATGAAATTTTAAATAATAAATAATAAATTTATTTATTTTCTCTAAAACATATGAAATATAAAAAATTCTGGCGCGGTGGTCCGCATGTCGGCGAATTTCCTTTGGATGCGTGTTTCCGTGCTTTTTACATTATATAAGTTTACAACTACTAAATAAATAATGCCGGCGCGGTGGTCCGCTGTCGGGCGAATTTCATTTAGAATGCCTGTTTCCGTGCTAAACAACCCATTTCTTGCTTAAGGTTCTGGTTCATGCTTTAGAACCTAAGCAGTTACTCAATTGTCAAGCACTGCTCGTAACTCATTTTGTCTGTATTTTCCAAAGGAAATGCGCATAATCATCCAGTTGTTGTACAAAACCATTAGAAGTTGTACTCTAAAATTAGAAGTACGCACTATTATTTGCACTAGTTTAAAGCTTAGTTACTTATCTTTAAGCTTAGTCAGTTATCTTTAAAGGTTTTAGCGCATTTCCTTTGGAAAATACAGACAAAATGAGTTACGAGCAGTGCTTGACAATTAAGTAACTGCTTAGGTTCTAAAGCATGAACCAGAACCTTAAGCAAGAAATGGGTTGTTTAGCACGGAAACACGCATCCAAAGGAAATTCGCCCGACATGCGGACCACCGCGCCAGAATTATTTTCTAGTTGTAAACTTATATTAGGTAAAAAACGATAAAACATTATTGTCCCTACTAGGATTTGAACCCAGGTACTCTGGGTTTGAGTGCTCGCATCCAAAGGAAATTCGCCCGACATGCGGACCACCGCGCCAGAATTATTTTCTAGTTGTACACTTATATTAAGTAAAAAAAAAACGATAAAAATTATAGACCCTTCCAGGATGTGAACCCAGGTACCCTGAGTTTTGAGTGGTCGTATTGACTGGACACTGGCATTCAACTCAGCCCAAAAAACATTGAAAACGACACCTACTCGAAATTTAATTTTCAACGACCGTAATTTTGGTTTTCTATAATTTTTGTGGTTTTTTCGACTTTTTGGAAACTTAAAGTGGTCGTATCGACTTCGGACCGGTTTCATTAGATTCAGCGCCCAAATTTACATAGAAAACGACACCCTACTCGAAATTTATTTTTTATCGAACTAAATTTTGGTTTTGGGTAATTTACAATGGTTTTTTCGACTTTTTGGTCACTTAGAGTGGTCGTATCGACTTCGGACCGGTTTCATTCGATTTAGCGTCTCAAAAAACATAAATAATGACCTTTTTCGCGGCAAAAAATATTAACCCTGAATTTTGCCGAATTTTTGTAAATTTCGCTGACTCAGCAAACCGGGTTAATGACGTCACAAAAACCTGGTTTTCAATAGGGTTCGTGTCCT
Organism: Microvelia longipes; assembly: GCA_018340805.1. Taxonomy (NCBI): domain Eukaryota; kingdom Metazoa; phylum Arthropoda; class Insecta; order Hemiptera; family Veliidae; genus Microvelia; species Microvelia longipes. The sequence goes on along the minus strand of JACMZG010001911.1, from coordinate 37,842,724 downwards.
CCCGAAGGTTGATTTTTGTACCAAGTTTGGTTAAAAAATATTAATCCGTTCGAAAGATAGAGTGTTTACAAGAAAGTGTCTAGAAATACATATGTATATATATATATATATATATATATATATATATATATTATATATATATATTATATATATATATATATATATATATATATATATATATATATATAATATATATATAATATATATAAAAGTGTCAAAAAGTATTTTTTCGTCATAAGGGACCTCTGAAACGGATTTGTGTCGTCACAAAAACCTAGTTTTCAATAGGGTTCGTGTCCTCCCGAAGGTTGATTTTTGTACCAAGTTTGGTTAAAAAATATTAATCCGTTCGAAAGATAGAGTGTTTACAAGAGAGTGTCTAGAAATACATATATATATATATATATATATATATATATATATATATATAATATATATAAGTCTCGCGAACATTTTTTTCTCGTCATTAGGGACCTCTGAAACGGATTTGTGTCGTGGTCCGAGGTTCGAATTCCGCCATGACGCCTATCCCATTAGGCGAATTTTCAAAGGAAATTCGCTAAAAAATAACTTAAACACAATTATTTTTAATTTTATTAGACAAAAAAAATAAAAAATAAAAATAAAAATGAATACTACGCAATAGAGTAACAACCAAGAAAAAATAAGTAAAAATCTCCATTTAACTCTTTTATACAAAAATAAGTAAGAGTTAAAGGTGAAAGATGAGAGGCCTCATAAGTCAGTTTAAACTTGACCGAGGTCTTCGTTTTATAAACCATAAGTCCTAATAAAATTTAAAAAAAATTAGGAATCTATATAATTTTGCAGCGTTGATTACTTGATTTTTACATTTCATTTTTAATTTGATACATTTACTTTTATTATTTTTACTTTTCTTTATTATATTATTAACTAGGAAATCATTAGGAATAGAAATTAAAAAAAGATTGAATAGGATTTGGTACTATTTACATTTGCTACTTTGTACGAGTCTTTGAAAAATAGGTAGGAGCATGATTATTGTTGTTTCTAGATATATCAACCAAAGAAGATGATTTAGTTCAGATGATGGGAGCCGGCATGTCTGTTATTAGAGTAGATATGTGTAAGAAATTATGGGCTAAAGACCTTATAACACGTGCTAAAAAAGCTATAGAAAGATATTCCAACTCTAAATTAAGGCCTACTCCAATTGCTATAGTTCTGGACCTTAAAGGACCTCATATACTAACTGGAAAATTTAAAAAGGTAACCTTTATTATTCTATTAAACATTAATATTTATTTATCAGTAAACAGACGAGGTCCTTTTATAAGTTTTTTAGTTATATATATAGGAGAACCAGCGGTGTAAAGAATCTTTAATTAAGTGAATAACTCAATTTAATAGCCTCAATATCCTAAGTTTACTCTTGTAGTAGTACTTTTGAAAACGATGTTAGCATCCGAGTTAGGTTTTACACATAATAACCACTTGTATTTGTATATTGTTTTTAAATAAAATAATTGATTTTTAAAACAATTAATCCTTGATTACAGTCGTAATCAAGGATTTAAAAAAGGAAATGGCTCATCAATTGTACAATCTGACTCCATAAACATTTAGGAGAAATATATAAGCAAAAAATCGGAGCAAACTTAGGTTCCAAACAAATTATAGCCAAATTGCACAAGGCATAATATTTACTGAAGTAGAGTGATTATTTACACCGAAGATATAAACTAAATATTAGGTTCAAATAAATATTTAGTATGGTAGAAGACAGCCAAGTTTTTAACAAGATAGTCCTTTATAACAAAGCAAGATCTTGGAGTGATCATTTTCGTTAATTCGCAAGATCTGGTCGATGATTATGTTTTTCGGATCAATCCCATTTTTCGCGGGAGTACTCCAAGCTTATAGTACATGTAATGCTTTCAAATTAAACTCACAACGAATTTCAAAAGAAGCTTTCGTTAATGGTTTTAGTTCTTTATTCTACATATCTCCGTATTCTGAAACAAGGTAGTTAAACCTGGATTATAAGACCAGAGTGTTCCTTTTATAATAGAACATAGAGATATTGGGTCCGAACCAAGTGCGTGTCGGAATAGGTCCCTAAAGCCCTTCAAGACATGCAAGTACAAACCTTTATCAGTCTAAATTACTGTCAGTTTGCCTCTTCTAGTCTTATTTCACTTAGTTTACAAACGCTTATCGACATTCGTTGTCAAATTTTGTTAAAAGTTTGTTTTTTCATGGATAGAAAATGAGAGATATATTCCTTTTAGGAAATTTCTACCTGAAAAATATTAGCTAAATAAAAAAATCATAAAAAATAACCTGAAAGTTTAAAATACAGTTGGTTAACAAAATATGTCTAGTAGGGTATCGTTTTCTGTATTTTTGGGGAATCTAATCTAAAAGAAACTGGTTCAGAGTCGATTCGAGATCAAAAAATACCTAAACCTTGGTTTAAATCCTAGTAAGATCAATTATTTTTATTGTTTTCTTTACATTTGATAAGTTTATAACTAAAATATAATTCTAGCGTGGAGGTCCGCAAACCGGGCGAATTTCCTTTTTCTGAAATTTATTCTACCATGCATAATAATCCATTTCTTGCTTAAGTTTCCGGTTCATTCTTTATAACTTAGGCAGTAGCATAACCACTCGTTAGTCAATTATTTCAACCTTTTTAAAGATATGCATTGACTGAGCTTTAATATAGTGTTTTTCTTTTTCTTAGAACGATAAAGTATCACTGGAAGAAGGAGATAGCATAAGACTTACGACTCATCCAGCTTACGACGAAGCCGGTTCAAACGAAGTAATATTCGTAGATCACCCAACATTGCATGAAATCGTTGTTCCTGGAACTAAAATTGTTTTGGATAATGGAAGAATAGAGCTCGAAGTCAGAGGAACTGGTAATTTTGTTTAATAATACTTCATAAATTGGTAAATAATCCTCGTTAATACATATACTTACTAGCTTTATAATTAAAAAGGCTTAAATAGTAAATTAATTCGTGTTGCGATGATGCTACTCCATAAAACTTTTTTAAGTACGAAACATAATGATAATCTAGATTTCCATCCCTGAGATAATTAATTTTTTATTGCTATTCCAGTGGACAACGACATAATGTGTGAGGTGTTGTGTGGAGGAGTACTGGGAAATCACAAAAGAGTCATATTACCAGGAACTCCTATCGATACTCCTGAATTAACAGAAGAAGACTGGGAAGCCATTAAATTAGCCAGGAAAGAAGAAGTTCAAGCTATCTTTTTACCATACTCAATAGGGAAAAAATCAATGGAACAAGTTCGTGATTATTTAGGTATCTAATGAAACAATTTAATAAAATTGCTTAAAGATAATTTAAGCATTCCCTTCAAAACTCGCTATTATTTATTTTAATATTTAGTTGCAACGTAACAAATATTATAAATCATATCTGGGTACGGAGTACCTCGGAGCGTTTCCTCGCTATATTGGATTTGCTACGCTTATCCTTACCTCTTCAGATTAAAAACACAAAAATTATTGCAGAACATCTTCGGCCTCGCACTCGGACCTGATCCGACATTCTATAGATATACTAGCTGTGTTAAATCAAACTTAGTATACTTATTCATTACACAAAAGTATACCTTTTTGTTGTACAAAGTTTGAACTCTCTAGCGTAAATATTGTGGGAGCTACGACGATAACAGACACACACACATAATGAGATGTAACTTAGGACATAGGTTAGTCTTATACACTGCTACATAAGTGCAAAATATTAATCCGATTACATAATTTTTCTGGGTTTTATGAATTTTTCGAAATTTTTATAGAGTTAATGACGTAATTAAAAATTATTACCCGAATAACACAACTACTGAGATAGACAGATTTTCGTACAAAGTTTCGAGTCTAGCACAAATACACTAGGAGCTACAATAGTAACAGACACTCATACACTCACACATACACCCATACAGACAGACAACTTTGTGAAAATTACTCAAGAGGTCTTAAAAACACCTGAAATAAATAATGCCGGTAACATCCCACTTTCGTATTTTTTTGCAAACACAATACTTTTCCTATATACCTACGGAAATATTTTTCAATCTTACATACAATATTACAAAATTGTCTTTTAATACTTTCCTTTGTAGCTTGTTATATACTTTCAACAGCTAGATTCCCTGTATTGGTACCTTCAATTTTCACTGATAAACTTTTAAAAGTGGTCATTTATCAAGATCAATTATCATTAAATGCTACTTGATTGCAGATGGTCAAAAAATAACAATGTTCTGTAAAGTTGAATCACGCTTATGTTACGATAATATTGATGAACTGATATCCTACGCAGACGGGATTTTAATCAATAGAGGAGCTTTAAGTGTTGAAATGTCGACTGAAAAAGTTATTCAGGCCCAAAAATCAATAATAGCTAAAGCTAATAAGGTAGGACAAACGTATAATTATGTTTGCATCAGAAAATTTTTAATGTGAAGTTAACTAGTTTTAGAAAAAAAAGAAGTACTTTTCACTCTTAAAAGAGAAAAAGGTGTTTCTACAATTGGAATACGACCCCAACACCTAAATCTTATAATATGGAGTATTTTTTTGGGAGCGATGTCCTCAAATTTTATAAGGCAGATCGATGATTAATTAAATGAATTAGATAAAATTGTATTATCTTAACCAAAAAAAAAAAATATGGCTGAAAGTTTGTTTCAGACCAAAACAAAAGGCCTTCGGTCTTTCACTGCGGCCATATGCTTTTATCCTATTAGTTTGTCATATTACAAATTCATGGAAGCGGCATACTGCCACAATATAAGCGAATTTTCATGTTTATTAGTCAAAAAATGTGATATGTTTACATTATGTTATATATGTGAATTGATAAAGCCAGAACTATGCTGTTTATAAAATTTATTGTCGTGCTTCTCTTAACTATACATAGTAGTACATGTGTATGAAACTAAAATCCGATCTAAACACTTCTGATGTTTTGTGATTTTTAAAATTTTAGATGAGGGGTTTTTTGTGATAAGATATTTCATAGAACAATTTTTGTGACATAAAACAATAGGGCTCTGGTGATTTTTCTGTCGTTTAAGCTGAACAGAGCTGGCTCGTTTTCTCCATTTGAAATTTTTTTCCGTATTTTCATTCGTGACTATCTCTCATTAATACAAACAAACCATGAATATTAGCTTTGTTAGGAATGTGTCCCCAAAAACTAACTTGCACATAATTCTCGTGATATTGTTTAAATTTTTAAATACAAATTTGATTTTAACCGTGAATTAAATTGCAATAACTATAGGTTATAACTATATATAAGCTATGAGTTATCACAGTATTTGTTTTATTTATTTTCAAGGCTAGTTTACCTGTCTATTCTATGACTGATTTTTTAAGTTCAATGAAAGCGCTTGACTGTCCTACAATTGCTGAAGTGACTGACGTAACTAGTGCTATATTAGATGGTGTAGATGGGCTAGTTTTAGGAGAGGAAACATCAGTGAGTGAGCGACCAGCTCATGTTGTTAGAACACTAGCAGTTTTGTGTAAGGAAGCTGAGAGTGAAATTTGGCAAACCGAGTTGTCTAAAGGATTTGCTGCAAAGGTTATGATTTTGAATTATTAAGTACTTTTTAGTTCTTAGTATAGTATGTACAGGTTTTAGAGTACTGTAATTATATATTCATATGCACTGTTCTGTTAAATGAAGATATAGCAAGTAGACACCTCTGGCAATATATTCATAATTAAATTCCGGAGGAAATAATTTCCTAGGTACTTAGACCTCGAATGTGGGTCCATTGTACCTAATATATTCATGATTATACTACACTTTAATACTCTGAAATATGACAAATGTTATACATCTTCTTATAGGGACTTCTTTAAGAAGATATGGAATGCGAAGGAGATGAAACTTTTTATTGTTCAAAACATAATTAAAATAGAACTGTATTTTACTGTTAACAAATGTGTTGAAAAAAGACTACAGAGGTATTGCTAAAGAATAGAAATACATCTGATAGAAATGCATCTAAATTAATACACCTACTAGCACACAATTATAATCAGTTGACGGCGTGGGAAAATAGTGTTGAGGAACCAATGAGGTTGGCCTGATATGAAATTGTGGGGTTAGTTGAACATCCAGGACTAACCTCATTGGCTCCCTCGCATTATTTTCTCACAATGTCAACTAATTTTTACCGTGAGTTATACTATAGTTTGTTTACATCATGCAAATTTTTGATCTGTCATTTTAGCAAACACATATCACCTACAGCACTTATATTTTGACTGATTGTTATCAGTCAAACTATAACGATTTTGAGATACACAAGCCTTGGCTTGTGTATTGCAAGCTTTAGGCAAGGGTCTAAAAAAGTAACCTCTCTGTGGTGTCAGACCTAGCCAGGTCAATTCATTCATCTTACCATATTATAGGAATATTTTGTTTTCAGGTCACACCACCAACTGATCCAGTTAACGCTTTATGTCTCGCTGCTGTCGAAACATCACTAAAAACCAATGCAGGTGCTATACTTGTATGCTCAACGTCAGGTCTATCGGCCAAAATACTCGCTCTTTATCGACCAAGATGTTTGGTTATATCCGTCACAAGATATGGAGCTGTTGCAAGAAACTTGTCACTCTACCGAGGAATTTGGCCAGTTCATTATATACGTATGTTTCAGTATATCTATCTATTACATACTTACTAACTAGACTCGCAGAACCAAAAACGATTCATGACCTTAAGTATAGCTATAAGTTCTATCTTCATCTTAGTAATTACTCTTTATTTTAGGAGAGTTTATGCTGTAGTTACTAATTAGTTCAGCGTTAAAAGAAGTTCATTATTAAAAGAAATATTTCAAATTTTTTATGATTAGCAAATATTTGCGTTCTGCCAGCTAAAACGCTTAATTCGGAACTAAGGTCATATGTACCTAAATTTATAACATTTGACACTACCGAGTTTTGCAAAACATGAATAGTTAACACAATATAATTGTGCGAGAAAAATCTGAGATAAGTAACAAGCAAAATGTTTGATTGCCAAGCATGATGGCGGTAAGAGAGCACTACTCATCCCGGGTAAATACTTCTCATTATAATTCTTCGGAATTTGAATTGAAGGTCAGGCTCTGTCAGCGCTCTAATGAGTTAGACGTAACGAAACAGAGAGGGAAAAGACATAATGTCGAGCCATCAGTAATGTGTAGGTGTAGCATTGCATTTTGCTTGTTACTTTTTCAATTTTGCTTGAACAATTTTATTGTATACCTAAATTGTTAAAATGTTAATGCATTTCTCTATTTATTTTGTCTTTCCGAAAAATAATAGATCCAGTCACTCCGTGCTGGCAAAAGGATATTGACCGAAGATTTCACTGCGCGATTGAATATGCTAAAAGAGATGGAATAGTAAGACCTGGAAATCTTATAATTTTGATATCTTCTTGGCGACAAGGGGCAGGATTTACTAACCAACTTAGAATAGTGTATGCTGCATCTGAACCAGACAGATGGGTCATGCCTTCGTCACTGATAACTAGGTAATAAATAATAGTTAAAAAATGATAGTTCTTCCTTTTAAATTCTAAAAACCTCCCTCCACGGCACCAGATATTTGTTTATCTTTTGTGGAGAGATAAACCTGGTTAATTTTACATGTAATTTAATAGTTGTATATTTTAAAAATAAGGGTTTTAAAAAAAAAATAAAAAAAAGTAATCGTGTGTTCACAGCATTCAAATTAGTGTGTTCGGTCCTAAAGGCTTAGTATCTTTCCGACCCTCCTCCGGCCCGCAGAACTTTGTCTTTACATAAGAAACGTTGATTTATCCTGGTCTTGGACAGAACAGGTTCTAACCTTAACAAACCAGGATCTAAACTTATATAAGAGCTCTTTTTTATGCCGGTATTATATCTCGTAAGGGGTATGAATAAAGAAACATTACAAATCCTAATTCTTAACGCATAAACCCGTAGGGTGATTTCAGCGTTCCTTATTTCTCAAAAGCCATCACTGATAACACCTTAAGTTATGCACATTCTGCATTAATATACTTACGCTAGTCCCACTGGCTATTCTGATATCTTTCTATTTCCTCTTAGCTCACCTGATACTCATTAACCCACTGCTCTGCCTAGTCTGGTATCACCTGACGAGGAGAGACACCACTAGCAAACCCGAATTTATTGCGCGTAAACCTCTTCTTTAGCCCTGACAAAGTTCCGCAGATCACTATGAGGCTACTTTCAGAACGAAACACATCATTCAAAGAAACTTACGTTATTTCTGGGACCGTAGATAGTGGAATCTGTTCCGTCCAAATGGACGTCCTCCGGCCCGCAGAACTTTGTCTTTACATAATATGAAGACAGCAAATACATGGTTCTAGACTTGGACAGAACAGGGTCTATCCTTGCATTTGAGTAACAACTAATGGAAATTAAGTAAAACCTATGCAGAGTTTGCCAGCCCTTAACTTAAGACCTCCCGAGAGAAACTTGTATCGTTGTATAACTTCTTATTAGGTCCTTCCCCGACTAGGTTTAAACCCACGACCACCAGGTCGTAAAGAGACTGCTCTACCACTAAGCTACCGGTTCTGGGTGATATTCTCAAAGGTTACAAAACAAAGCTCTACTCAAGATAATTTCAACTCTGTTTGTGACTCTGCGGCCCCAAATTTCTTTCTTCCTCATTAATTAAATTTCAATATAAAAATGAGCACGAATTATAATATTATTCGGAAATTTTATACCAGCTCTATCTATCATAGCTTAAGACACAATAATTAAGAAAATTTTTGATATAAATATTGTTTTCGCTACAGTAACAAAGTGGACAAGAGGACTTCAGAAATGGATAATTATGACGACGAGGCTCAGGAGGCTTGTCAAGTACTCAAGCGGAAATAGTTTATCTTATCGATAATTTACTAATTAGTTCAAATAAAAAAATATTAAATCACTTTCTAATTAACACAATCACTTCTATTATTTGAAACCAATCAAGGTATCAATATTAATTTAGAACACCGATAAAATGCATGATAAGTTGTGGTGTTATAATCGAGTCGTTTATTAAAATATTTCTCCCACTTTGCATTAATTAAAATGATACTTCTATTGTATTGTGAAAATTATAAGACGTATAAACAATTATGAAAGTCATAAAATACTCATAAGAAAAACAAAAAGTTAGGTGAATCATAGGTTAAAGCACTGTTATCTATTTTAAGCGAATTTTCTAAGGAAAAATGACTTTATGTTTATGGGGTCATTTTGAAGGGATGATAACTTCTTTGAAAAAGGGGAAACTCACTGTTCATGACTATATAATTATGACGCCCGACTAATTAAAATCGGACTTATTAATTTCCCAAACCCTGTTTATAAAGTATGTGTAACACCAATAGCTCACAATAATGACAGCGCAAATTTTAAAAAAAATCACGAAACCTTGATAAGTTATCTGATCCGTCTGAAATTTTACATGGATACCAAATATAAAAATTTAAGCAACAAAGTAAAATTTTATATTATATATATATATATATATATATATATATATATATATATATATATTATATATATATATATATATATATATATATATATATATATATATATATATATATATATATATATATATATATATATATATATATTATATATATATATATATATATATATATATATATATATATATATATATATATATATATATAATATATATATATATATATTATGTAACATATTACGTGTTTTTAAGACATTTGCAATGTCACTTACATAGTGGTAGTATGCCACTTACATAAACTTATGATATGACAAACTAAAAAAGAACATACCATGTGGCCGTAATGCGGCCCCCTGGGCCGATGTCGCTTAATTTTTTTTTGCTTACTTATAAAAGGGTCCAGGATCATTTGATACCGTCACTTCCAAAATACCGAAATTTTTATAACCCCGGAATGCAGTTAATTATAATCATTCTACATTACAACGTTGAGTTAAATTTAAATTGATTATACTTTTAAATATCGTTAAAAAAAGTATGTTGTTTTAACAAATCTTGTCATTATATAATACCTTAGTGACAACTATGATACATTTTCTGGGAAATTCAAAGGCGGCTTAAGTCAAAATATTATAAAGGATAAATATCACAAATGAGAGGTAATAATTCGTAAGCCTTGTCTGACATTTTTTTAATTTTCTAGACGACATCACGTCAAATGAAAGACTATATTTTGTTTTTACTTCTAGCTCCTTCTTTATTTAAATTATTTTGTTAAGTCATGAGTCATAACTTTTGTCACCTACAGTAGGTATATAAGAAGAGTATCGAATGCAACCTTGAAACCAGAAACCGAGATTTTATCAGGTATATCCGTTTTAGTTGTTTCTAGCCAAATTTATTCAGAAAGTGACGCTTATAAGCGTAGAATAAAACTAGAACGTAGAAACAAAAGAAAAATCGAATTTAAAATTTAATAAAATAAAATTGTTTCATTCATTTGTTGACAGAAGATATCGTATAGGTATCGTAGACTAAAAAATCGAGTACGGCATCACGGTTTCGGATTGTTTTCCAAAAACAATACTTTCCCTTTTAGATAACCTAGACGATACCTCGTTAGATAGACGATACCTCGTTACCTTTTAGATACCTAGACGATACCTCGTTACCTTTTAGATAACCTAGACGATACCTCGTTACCTTTTAGATAACCTAGACGATACCTCGTTACCTTTTAGATAGACCTCGTTACCTTTTAGATAACCTACGATACTTCCCTTATAGACAGCCTCATGTTTGATTTTTGGGCTAAGTTTTCTGACGTAAACATAGGTGTAATGCGTGATACAGACACACGCAAACAAACATCATGATAGAAACCACTCATAATCGTGAAAAATCGTAAACTCGGAATATGATGAACTCTCGTTCATTCATCAAATATTATATAAGGCGCGGTCGAATATCTAGAACGTTGGATCACCAACAAACTTTTTTTTCAAAAATTTTCAGTAATTAGCCGGATTTGTTGATAAATGAAGCCTATTTCCATAATCTGCACGCTCTTTTGGTTAACCTCAAAGAGTATTTACATTCACTCAACGATTTATTTTTAATCTAACTTGGTACATACAAAACTACTGTTAGACGTCAATGTTGACATGTCAAAATATAACACAAAATATTGTCGTCTAACAGTAGTTATGTATGCACCAAGTTAGATTAAATATAAATCGTTGAGTGAATGTAAATACTCTTTGAGATTAACCAAAAGAGCGTGCAAATTACGGAAATAGGCTTCATTTATCACAAATCCAGCTAATTACTGAAAATTTTCAGTAATTCTGTTATCAGTAGTTCTAGATATTTGACCGCGCCTTATATTTTTAACATAAAATATCTTAAAATATATGCTGATAAATTTTACGTTGAAATACAATGTCGTATAGTATAAGAACGATCGAGAAATCAAACTATCAATGGTTTTTATCAAAGATAATATAAACAACTATTAATATAAACTATTCAATGAAATTTATTGTTTATGCATTATAATATCAAAATTATAGGCTTTATAACTAAATTTTAAATACAAATGGACAAAAACATATACATTGACTATAAACAGCTTTTAAACTATTATGACTGAAATCACATACAATTATTATCATAAAAGATAATTATCATAGAATATTTTTTAGTTGTTAACAAAATAGTTTATTTTGAGAATTAGTAGGTTTATTTTGCAACTAATTTAACATTAGTTATATGATTCATATTGTGCACTATACTAATACTATACCTATACTTAGGTGAATTTACAATCTATACTTTACCTGTACCTAGGTGAAGAATAAGTGGATTATAAATAATAATTCTTAAGTATAAGTGGAATTAAAGTTCATTATGCCTCAGTGTATTTAAAATCTACTTATACTTTACCTATACCTGGGTGTATTTATAATCTACTTATACTTTACCTATACCTGGGTGTATTTATAATCTATACTTTACCTGTACCTAGGTGAAGAATAAGTGGATTATAAATAATTCTTTACAAATACCTAGGAGTTTTAACAATCCACTTATTATGACCTCTGCACCACAATATTAACTTATCTAAAATCTCATTTAGTATTTCATCTCCCTTTATATCCATTGTTTTCATAAAATAATCTCTGGCAAGTTTCAGCAAATCATCAACAGCTGCTTCCTCAGTTTTGTCATAAAATTTCATCCAATAAAATACGATATTATATTCTATCTCTGACGTTCTATCTTTTTTAATTGAAAAGATGTCGTTAATTATGTTAGCATTATTCATGATTAGAGTCCATGCACGTTTACACAAATCCGATTCCAAATGTTTGGCATAAATTTCAAAATTACTTTTATCAAGGAACAATAGGTATAAAACAAAATCTCCACACTCATGTAATCTCACTTCTAAATATTTTTGAGGTGTTAAATCATGAAAATGTTTGTTAAACTGATTTTTTACTTTTTTTAAACATTTTTTAAAATTTTTAATAAAATGAATTCTTAAGGCATTACATTTAATACGATTTATCGTTTGTTGTAATAAATCCCCTTCAGCTGTATAAGGCTCAATTTGATCACCATTTAAAACCGAATATAAACTTTTAAATAATTCATACCTTTTTCTTATATCTTTTTTCGGGTCGTCTAAATGATCGTCCAAGTGCCACAGTAGTACAATCATTTCGCAAGCCGTATAAAATTCTTCTTCCGGCAGGAATGAAAAACATAGCGAACAGAAATGTACATACTCGTCCGGATTTATATCCAATTTGTAAGTTTTAACTAAATCCTGGCATCGTTTAAGTCCTTCATTTTGAAATGGAGAATTACGTATATCATTACTGTAAAATGTTACATTAAACTTGTCATAACTGATATCGTTTGCCATTTTTGTTCAAATAAACACTATTATAAATCTTGATCTAGTTTATCTCAATATTTTTTAACGAGAATACTATTAAAACGATTTTTTTATGTTGGTACAATATTATTATGTTCAATAATATATTTTCAAACAATGTTTATTTTTAAAAATGAAACTGGGTTTAGCGAACATAAATTTAAAACTGCAACTTTGTTGTTTATGGTTTAAATAAATTTAGTTATCATAATGAAAGAACTTATTAGGTTTAAAAAATATCAATAACCCGTATATTTTCTATTCTATGTACCAAGAGCGTAACCACTGACAAAGTGCTAAGAGCACTGCTACTATGCATTTTATACTGCCTTAATTATATTTATTCTACGTATGGATAAAATTTAATTTTAATATTTGCTCAAGGTCTTAACTCCACATTTTAATTATTAGAATCCTATTATTAATTTGTCCGTGTATTAACTCAGTAAAATACTAATTACTTTGATATAGTTACTATGTTAGAGTAACCTTCTATTCCCCTTGTTATTTTATAGTAGAGTAGTTAATTTAGTTTCTATTTAGCAGGTCTTGCAACCGAGGTCACAAACGCCTCAAAAATAGCATAATGTTCTTTTATGTTTACTTAGACACCTGAATGGTGGATATCTAAGAATTCTTGTGAATAGGAGTTACGAGTAGAACTCGTAACTCGCTAGTAACTTCGTTATTAGCATGAACGAAGGATGCTTCTGTTAATGAAATTTATCAACAACGTTATAATAGTATTCCTCAAAGCGCTTATGATGCTCGAAATTGGAAAAGTTGTCGTAAGCAGTATTTTGTTACTTATATTCAAGTTCTAACTTGAAGCTGATAAATATAATATTTATCTTTGCACATCTCTCTCTTCATTAAAACAACTCTAAACAACTTTTTTATTTTTTTTTTTTTCAATGAGGTTATGTGATTTGGGCCACGTTTTGTTTAGAAATAAAGATAATAATGTTTTGTTTATATAAGGTGTAACCTTATATTATAAGCTCATTTTTCCTTTGGAAGTTTGCTAAAACTTGAACACAATATTAATTGATACTGGCTTGGTATTTTCTTTCAATACCAATCTTTTCAATTTAGAAAAGATTCTTTTTCTAAATTATTATTATATTGAAATAAATTGAATATTGAATATCAATAATGAAAATGATGAACAGTTTAACATTACTAAGGAATTTGACATTTTAACTCCATACAAAGAAAAACTGTCGGTATAGCTAGCAACAGCAAAGACTTTAAAGTCAATTCCACCTTAATCGGGAAATACAATTGATTCTTCAGCAAAATTAATCCAGTTTTGTAACAACTCAAGCTCACTGGTAAAAATTAACCTCATTTTCATTCATGTCATTATATAATTTAACAACGACGTTAATAGAGTTTTGTTTCGAAAATTGAGCTTCATAAACTAAAAAAATATACAAAAAATAAAATTATGGGATTGATGATTCCAGATCAATTCAAAAAATTCTGGCGCGGTGGTCCGCATGTCGGGCGAATTTCCTTTGGATGCGTGTTTCCGTGCTTTTTACACTATATAAGTTTACAACTACTAAATAAATGATTCCGGCGCGGTGGTCCGCTGTCGGGCGAATTTCATGTAGAGTTCGTGTTTCCGTGCTTAACAACCCATTTCTTGCTTAAGGTTTCGGTTTATGCTTTAGAACCTAAGCAGTTACTCGATTGTCAAGCACTGCTCGTAACTCATTTTGTCTGTATTTTTCAAAGGAAATGCGCATAATTATCCAGTTGGTTGTTCAAAACTATGCCTCTAAAATTAGAAGTACACACTATTATTTGCACTGGTTAACTAAGCTTTAATAGTTACTTATATTTAAGCTTAGTCAGTTATCTTTAAAGGTTTTAGCGCATTTCCTTTGAAAAATACAGACAAAATGAGTTACGAGCAGTGCTTGACAATCGAGTAACTGCTTAGGTTCTAAAGCATAAACCGGAACCTTAAGCAAGAAATGGGTTGTTAAGCACGGAAACACGAACTCTACATGAAATTCGCCCGACAGCGGACCACCGCGCCGGAATAATTTATTTAGTAGTTGTAAACTTATATAGTGTAAAAAGCACGGAAACACGCATCCAAAGGAAATTCGCCCGACATGCGGACCACCGCGCCAGAATTATTTTCTAGTTGTAAACTTATATTAAGTAAAAAAAAAACGATAAAAATTGATCGCCCCTACCAGGATTTGAACCCAGGTACCCTGACTTTGAGTGCTCGTATTGACTCCGGACCACTGCCATTCAACTCAGAGGCCCAAAAAACATAGAAAACGACACCCTACTCGAAATTTATTTTTTATCGGCCTAAATTTTGGTTTTCGATAATTTTTGTGGTTTTTCGACTTTTTGGTATTTTAGAGTGGTCGTATCGACTTCAGACCGGTTTCATTCGATTCAGCGCCTAAAAATACATCGAAAACGACCCGTACTCGAAATTTATTTTTTATCGGCCTAAATTTTGGTTTTGGTAATTTACAATGGTTTTTTGGACTTTTTGGTCACTTAGAGTGGTCGTATCGACTTCGGACCGGTTTCGTTCGATTCAGCGCCCAAAAATACATCGAAAACGACACCCTACTCGAAATTTATTTTTTATCGACCTAAATTTTGGTTTTTGGAAATTTACAATGGTTTTTTGGACTTTTTGGTCACTTATAGTGGTCGTATCGACTTCGGACCGGTTTCATTCGATTCAGCGTCTCAAAAAACATAAATATTGACCTTTATCGCGGCAAAAAATAATAACCTTGAATTTTGCCGATTTTTTGAAAATTTTTCTGACTCAGCAAACCGGGTTAATGACGTCACAAAAACCTGGTTTTCAATAGGGTTCGTGTCCTTCCAAAGGTTGGTTTTTGTACCAAGTTTGGTTAAAAAATATTAATCCGTTCGAAAGATAGAGTGTTTACAAGAAAGTGTCTAGAAATACACATATATATGTATATATATATATATATATATATATATAATATATATATATATATATATATATATATATATATATATATATATATATATATATATATATATATATATATATATATATATAAAGTCTCGCGAAACGTATTTTTTCGTCATTAGGGACCTTTGAAACGGATTTGTGTCGTGGTCCGAGGTTCGAATTCTGCCATGACGCCTATCCCATTAGCCGAATTTCCAAAGGAAATTCGCTAAAAGAAAACCCTACTGCATATTTCTCCAGAGATTTGTGTCGTTTCACGTGCTTTTTCTTCTGTTGTCCATAAAATTAATGGTACAATATTTTTATTTTCTCATTTAATTTTTGCAGCTGCTAGTTAGATATCACCTTATTAACCTGCCTACACTACCTTGATTTAGCGCTTCAAGTTAGAGTGTACTATGTTTAGTTAGAGCAGAGAACTCAGGAAAACTAACTAGTCTTAGTGAATTATCTATTTAAGTTTATTAGATACAACTGTTAAAATAGTGTTAGGAGTACCAATACGTCTTATTACTTCCAGCAGTCTTGACTGTTTCTTTATCAAATATCCGTTAAGGATTAGCGGCGATTGTCTGTTGGATCCAAGAAACAAAAGATGGTAAATAAGTATAAACAACAGCTCCGTTACGATCTGCACAGATATCACCGGTGCCAACTCCAAATGAAGTCAAGCCAACTAATTCAGGCGTACCAGCTGTGCTGTTTCCTGCAAGAGGACCACCGCTATCTCCCTGTATAAATCAGAAGAAACATATTTCACTCTAAAACCATTTAAACAATTACATTGAAATTTCAAATAATTTATTCAATAGTCCTTTAAATAGTTTATTAATGTTCACTGACAAACCTCAAGACAACGTATTCTAAATGGTATTATTTAAAAGTAATATCGATAAATTTATTTACAAGGGATTGAAACCTAATAAAAGATATACATAAAAACTACCATTAAATTGAACATATATAAACCAGAAATATGACGAACTGATAAAGCTCAACCACCTCGTGGCTGCGAAGCGGCCAAGGGAAAGTTCGAAGATCGCTAAGCGGCCCCCAGGGCTGACTAGCGGCAAAGAGGCCGAAGACCTCTAGTTTTATATACGAATTGTTTATAAAATTTTGGGAGCATCTAGGGCGGTACACTATACACACTATTACACACACTGGTTGATTTTTTAATTGGCTCTGATGATGACTGTTACTGGTTGAAAGCCGGCTGCATATGAATATAATAATGTGTGGCGAGACAATAAGTATCCTTATTTTATTAATTAAAATATCACCAGTGTAGTTTGGGTTACATAGAGATCATAATATCAACAGCGGAAAAATTTAAAAAATTAAATAGAATTAAATAATGAAAAGATAACATGTTATACATAATATGAAAAAACTTACATTGCAGGGTCCAGCGTTTTTGGTAATTCTTTCAGTACAAATAGTCGTGGTAGAGGCACCTGGTTTGAATCTTTGGATGCACGTTGAACTGTTTAATACTTTGATAGTTACAAACTGAAGTGTTGTTGCTCCCGAACCAGCTGAAATTATTACTCAATACTTTATCCAAACTAATATAATGTTAATAGTTTACATAACAATATGTTACTATATTGTATACAATACTTTTCATCTAGTGATATTTAATAATATATCTATAAGAATTGTCTGTAGTTCATATATACAAAAGATATCTATGTTTAGGTATATAGGAGCGTTCATCAACCGTTTTAATCGGCGAGTAAACATTTTTATTTTGCTTAATAAATTTATTTCAAATTATACTATAATATTTTGTAGGTTATCATGGTCCTAGAAAATATCATCTTTCAGGCAGCGTAGTAGACCTAAGGTCAGATTGTTTTGCCAAGTTTCAACTCTCTAGTATAAACACCGCGGGAGTTATGCGTGAAACAGACCGACACACACAGACAGACGGACAGAAAACCATTCGAAGTGTCATGAAAATGCCTGAAAGGGGTAATCATGATTTAACATTGGTTTAGGATTTTTAGGGTGCACAGTTCGTTTCCTTTTACGTATGGTAGTAGCAGTAGGTAAAATAAAAAACGGATTCTTTGCTTCGTTGTCTGACAATTTAATTTGCTGACATTGGATCACTACTCTATCTATGTTAAAACACGCTAGTATCATACTTACATTGTGTTTTGCCCCAACCGCTAGCAGTTAGATACTTTCCATCATATTGAGTTACAGAGTTAGCCGCTTTGTTTGTAATTGGGATTGCCTTGATGTTGGCGTAAGCTAGAAATAAGTACAACTTAACATTAATTCATAAAGATAAATCCATTAATCCATGGCCAAGGTCAGAAGGGGTGATTTTCAATAGGCATAATAGAACAAATTGGTCAAACTTATAAATTAGAAGTTAACTTAACTTTCTTGTGATCAAATATACATAATATGTTATTATACGTCAATGTGTAATGAGTTGCCTTATCATATTGCTAATTTGACAACAAGCTGTTACATTTTTTTAGGTTATTTTCCCGCATAGTCATTAAAACATGTTTGATATTGTTCATTAAAATTTTTACACTATTAAACCATATTGACCATGTTAAGATACTTAAATATATATGCGTATATATTTTCCTTCCTGTAGGTATTGATTATAAATTAAGCATCCCATAATTTCATTGCATTTTTTTCTATTGCAAAAATATTGCGGTGATTTCCTACCTTCTAGGGGCACTTATTTTCTATACAATATTTTTTTGATAAAATGGCTTCTGCGAGTAAACTAATGAAAGCTAAATTACTAAATTTAAATAAAGCTAACGTACCTGTGAGATTTACTGGCTTGGTTAATCTGTACAAAACAATGTCATTTGCATTCGCAGAAGGATTGTAGTTAGGATGAATAAATATCCTTGAAGTATTATCCCTGATAGTTCCTGTAGCATCATTAGTATTTAACATTCCCAAGTATATAAGGGCGAATTTTCCCCTGCAACAATTAGTTTTAACTCAGAATTAAGTTAAACTGCCTTAAATTACTTATAAATTCTACGCAAAGAGTGGGTAAGTTAATAATACAAATTTCTGATCTTGTTCAATACTCTCGCTTGTGAACAGAGCGCAAAGGTTTATGATCTCTAATATTATGACACATATTTTTCTTAAGGTTGTCACCAAGTTGTCACTTAACAAAGATATTGGAATCTACAATAACATAGAATAGTAAGCTTTTTTCATCTTTCCTCTGGTCACAACAATTCAAACAAATTTTACTAATTTTAAACGCCAAAGTTTTACTTAATCTTCAATTTACTAGATGCTTGTGTATGGTTCCTAAGACTCGTAGACAGTTGATAAACATAACTAAAAAGAAAAGGAATAATGGTAAAACTTGGAAGGTTTCGACCAGGGGGGGTTAACTTAAATGAGGAAAAGTTTGGATTCGATTATCGCAAGCTACTAAAAATAGCGCTGCGGCGGACCGGTGCGGACAACTCATGAACTAACCCCAATAGCTTTCCAAAAATGACTGATTATATTTTTATACTTAAATTTATGAATACCATGACAATTCTTGGTTATGACAGCTACATTTATTATTATTATAAAATTATTGTTTTCTGTATGTATTTTTCACAAAAACGGTTCGCCGTTGCATGTTCTGTATTTCAAAAATTCAGAAACTAAAAGTAAATAGAAGCTTTTTTAAAACTTCCAGAGAACGCTAGTGATGGCAGATAAGTGTAAATTTCATTTAATTAATTGATTGATTTAGTCGATTTTATCAGGTAATTACATTAAATCACATGAGCGCATCTTGCCGGTGTAATTAAAATACAGGCTGCGTTAAATGCCGAAATCTATCTTCTACCACGTGTAAACTTTAGCCACTATTTCATTATTACCTGATTGAATCGATTAAATTAATAAATTACTTGAATGAAAAACTTAAAAATAATCAGAAGCGTTCATTGTAAGATTAAAGTGGTCGGGTTAGTTAGAATTATAACTATACGAAGTATAAAAATTAAATTTCAAACTGACTGTGGGCAAAAAGCGGGAAATCAAGGCACGCCCACTCAATTGAAAGGTAGGTCCCCCGCCGCGCTAGTGTCGACCGGAATCCAAATTTTCCCACCATTGAGTCGACAGTCTTACTGTTTAAGTATCTATAGTCTCTGGTTTCGACATAAAATTGCGCACTGTATTTATTATCCTGTTTGTTGAAAATAATGAACAAATGTTTATTTCCTATTGTGTTATTAACATGTTAATCATTATGATATTATTAGGCAACATTATAGTTCATGAAAATGTCCACTAACTATTACGGAATGTCTTAAAAATAAATTAAGGAACATAGCGATTTTTCCATTAACACACAAAGTCAACCATAAAGTAATATCATTTAGCAAAAGTAAACTAACAACCATGAAAAGTAATTTATTTTGCAATCCGTTAAATTCGCAATCTCTGAAATATTTTTTACAACCTAATAAACATCTCGCATAAAAAAGTGTACAACCAGGCCAGAAATAGACAGAATCAGGTCCCTGAATTAGAGCTGTGAAGAGCCCCTTGGAGTCAGAGCTGTGATAATAGTTGATGTGAGCTATCGTTCTACTTAACTAACCCAACAGCGCAGTGAGCTGCAGATACGACCCATCGTGAATTGATAAGTGACCCACCACAGGCAGCGTATGAATTAGTCCTATATGAATCAGCATTTCCTATCAATGTTCTTGCTATGTATGGAAATTGATTTCTAACTGCGTTACTACCATAATAAATTTCTTCTTGTATGTCTAAACATAAAAAATATTTACATTTAAAGGTAAATACAGTAGGAGGGGAAGCGCTGTGGGCCCCATAAAACCATGGCGCACATTGTTCCAGAAGCCACATTGTTATTTTATAGTTATAATTTATTTTTACATAACATTATCCCATAAATTTAGCAAATTTGCAATGCTTTCTTGATGCCACTTTGGGCCATTATTGTTTTTGTTTTATGTTTTTCTATTTTGTCTTGACTTAGCAAGTATCATCGCCTCTTATAAAACATAAATTTTGTATACTTTTGCCAATAATGAACTTGATTTAAGAAAAAATCATATGAATTTAAAAATTATAAAAATACCATCTGCAGCGACAAAGTAACCACCAAACAACGAACAAACCTATAAAAAAATATACAGCATTATAAATTTTCTGGGTTTGTATTTTTCAAGGGACCTACTCCTTGAATTAGTGATACATAGTTTTGAATAAAAATGCTTTAATACAGGGAAATATATTAACAGGATATATTTTTCTAACCTCGAGGCAAGTTTGCCATTAAATTAAAAATATCTGGTACAGGGTACCTCGGAACTTTTCCCCGTCTTTAACTCAATATATACATTTTCACTACTTTGGAATATTCATACTTAAAATATGCGAACAATATTTTACTTATATTGCAGTATGTTCAGACTTGCTTTGCTAGTCTACAGACAGCAAGAAGACTGTTTCTTCTCAGCGGCCACCCATCCAGTGACTTATTAAGTTTAGTTAATAACCATTTACTAAACTTTGCCTTAGTGTTAACATTGGTATGTAATGCCAACTTTAGAAGAATATATATTCGTGTAATGCTAAGAGCGTGATGTCATGATAAACAAGCGCATTTCTTTTGAAAAATTTAGTTACACTTTTAGGAAGAGTAAAAAATTGATTAACACTAAGAAATTGATTTCTGAGCACGGAATGACGAATTTCATTTATTGGATTTTACGGTACGTTAAATTGCGATTAATAACATGTCTATATAATATTAAAATTAAATGCTCAAACTTAAATACTTACAAATAGAGTTAGTTTTATGTTCATTGTTATAAGACTTGACTTGAAAAGAATCAAATTATTAAGAACTTATCCATTTTAAACCTAATAAAAAGTCAATGTAAATTAAGTTTACTAATCTTTTGATATTGCCTCAATTATTATTACAATTAAGACTGAAATTACGTAACCTTCAACACATGTTCTGATGTGTGTATGTTTATGTATTGTCATCAATATTATATTCCTATATTATTAATTACCTCTGAATTTCGTGGTAGTCATAAATGTATCTTTTATTAATTTAAAATTTTAGTGCGTATAATTTAATGTAACAAATTAATTTTGATTAATCAAAATAAATTAACATTTTGGATAATATAATGGAAACAAGGTGATTATAATATTACGTCTGACAGTATTTTCCACATGATATACATGAATATTTTATTAGCAATTATTCATGTTGGTTATATGTTGATAGGCTATTACAAGAAAATTTTGGTGAATTTAGTACGCGTTAATAATAATCAATTATGGAGCTGTTAAGTTGATAACGGTGATTTGATAAAATTAATATACAAAGTATAAAAAAAGTTTTTAAAATGATGGATGTAGTAATTTTGTAAAAATGGTTGAGAATATAAAATTTTTCAAAAATGTCTGTAATTTTCCTCACAACTTCGGACTCGCATCGCTTATCCGAAATTTTAAATAAGATTACTTCGGTCTCGCTACGCTCGACCTCAGAGTAGAATAGTTATCTTTGATAACTTACAACCTAAAAGTTTAATATTTATAAAATTTACTACTAATATTTTATAAGTCTTACTATAAAGTCGATCATTGAAATTCAGTACAAAATATAAACGTTATAAGTAAGTTTTAAATTTCAATAATCAATATTTTTGAAATGGCAACTATTATGATAATATATTATAATACAATTTTGTGGATCTATTAAACTCCTATAAATGTACATTTGTGTCAAATTTCAACTCGATTAGTATAAATTTCGATTATTACGGTTTTTTAAAAAAAAATTGATAACTAGACTAAATTCTGGTTTTTGCGCCAAATTTCAAATCTATTGTAAATACACAGCGGGAATAATGCGAGATACAAACAGACAGACACACACACACACACAGACAACAAGAAAATGCCTAAAACCAATAATTATGGTGAACTCTCGTTTTCAGATTTTTAGGGTGAACACAATACGTTTCCATACCGCCAGTGTAATTGAGAAAAGTAAAAAAGTGATTAAGATAATTTTTTAAAAATAAAGGTCACTAATTTAGATTAATTTTACTAGTAGTTATAGTTCTTTAGATCATTATCAAAATTTATGTTTTATTCATTACCACCGACGTATTTTAATTTGAACTATTATTTACCTGTTGCTAACAAATTATAATACAAGCATAGCAAACGAATTGTTCTACATCATTTATACTAAAGACTTTTCCAAAACATAAATTATTGACAGAATTTATTTGTGCGAGAAACACCTAGGAAATATAGCAGTTCCCAGATGCAGCATAGCATCGTTTTGCTTGTTACAGTTTGCAGACGTCTCTCGCACAATTATATTGTGTCAACTATTCATATTTTGCAAAACTTGGTAGTACCAAATGATAAATGGTTTTGTTTGCCATGCATGATGGTCGTAAGAGAGCACCGCTCGTCTCTTAATAATAATACTTGACATTATTATTATTATTCAGAATATAAAGTAAAGGTCAGAGTGAGTTTGACACCGTGACGTTCGCCTCAGCGAGTGTCAACAACCGGGGGGGACACTTGTCCAACCCCGGGGGCAAATAAATTACACGGTCAAACCTCTTACTGGAAGACCTCGTGCTCCGATGATGCGAAGAAAAGATTATCGACTCTGGGAAGTCGGAGCCGTAGATCTAATGGGCCCTTATCCTAGATCTCGAACAGGGAAAACCATGCTGCTGGTTTATACGGATCTTCACAGCCGATGGGCTGAAGCATTCCCTATGAGTACTGCTACCTCGACGAAAATTGCTAATGTGATGGAGAAAGAGATATTCACCCGCTTCGGATATCCCCGTGTCATTTTAAGTGATAATGGTCCGCAATTCTCATCTAAGCAGTGGTCGGAGACCGGTAGAGGCTTCCAGATAGGAACGCAAGTCATGATGCGCAATCACACCTTGAGTGATAAGGTTAGAGGTGTCCATGCAGGATTTACCCCTAAGTGGAAAGGCCCTTACTCTGTGAAAACCCGTTTAGGCCCGAATGTCTATGAGATTGAAGTTGAAGATGACCGTGTCGTTAAGGTAGCTTTTGATGATCTTAGACCTTATGTCGCGAGAAGTGAAGATGGTGAGAAGTCCGAATGACCGAACTGTATTGTGATTTATTTGATTTGAAATTTTAATTAATTGTAATTTTAAATAATGTTGTTACTAACTTTGAAAATAATTTAATAACTAGTTAAATTAATGTATAACTATAAAGATAATATAAATAATATTATTATATAAAGTATGATTAAGTGCACTTAATAAATAAAATAAATATACCTAATAAGTATAAAGTCATCCCCTTTACTAACATTTAGTTACCTTTTTAATTACCCCTAATTTATTAAATACTATTTTTCCCCCCTTTATTTTATGAATGCTTATTTCATATTCTCCTGATGGAACTTTGATTCATTCTACTAAGAGTAACCAAGTAGTCTCTTGTACCCTTTTGAACCTTTGTTTTGTTTTGAATAATCACTTCTTATCGCTATTAATATAAATTACCTTTTAAGTGGGTTAATTATTCATTCTCCCTTTAGCCCTCTAGCTATTCACACCCTTAGCCAATAGTTTGTTCAATTTTATTCTTTCTCGTGGTAAATTTAGTTTTTGTTGCCCTTTCGATATGCCGAAGGACGAGAAGAAGATTGATCTGGAGAAAATCAGAAGGTATTCTGAATTAAATCAACGGGCCCCTAGGACTCAGTTTATTAATCCTCCTCAGGGAACGTCTAAAGGTAGGCAGGTCCAGCCTCGCCCTGGCCCTTCAGGCCAGAGTATGGTCAGTGCTTTAGCTTCACAGGGAGCGGCAGGGGGGAGAGTGCCGTGTCGACCAGTGCGGCCGCCCACTGTGGCTTAGCCACAGGCAGACTCGACAAGAACGGACATATTTTCGTATGTCATGGGTCATTCCGGGCCAATACATTCTAGCACGAATGGTCGTACAGGTCTCTTCGTATCCAGGATGTCCAATTAATGAATGATCATGACATCTCGCCATTATAGACTTCTGAAGATGATGGGGGGCGCAAACACGAAGATCGTCTCCTTCGGCGTAATATAAAACTCCGTCAACTAAGGAGAAATTCTTCTTCCGGCGAGCCCAAGCTCGGCGTTGTCGAGCTGTTCGGGGTCGGTGCGTTTCGCGTATCCATGATATCTTCTGAGCAATGGAAGTATCTTGATTCTTTTCAGTATGAATCTTCTGGATAAGCTCATCAGGAGCTTTCTCGGTATGGTTTACACACATACGTTCTGCCTTCTCCTCTGTCGGTGGGGTGTAGACATCTATCATCTCCCTATCTGACTCTATCGGGTCTCTAGATAACGCGTCTGCAGCCTGATTAAGCTTCCCGGGTCGATGTTCCAGAGAAAAGTCAAATGCCATCAATGCTAGGAACCAACGATGCACCTTACTGTTGTGGTCCTTAGTTCGAGTCATCCAGATCAACGCGCTATTGTCGGTGATGAGGTTAAATTTCCGACCTTCTAACATGTGGCGAAATTTCCCAACTGCCCAGACGATAGCTAACGCCTCTCTCTCCAGTGCTGTGTAGCGTCGCTCGGTATCATTTAGTTTACGACTCGCAAAGCTTAAGACGTGTTTCCGATCCGTCTCTTGGTACAGGACGGCTCCTAACCCAACTTCTTCATCCGTTTGCAAATATAAGTCCAGCCCCGGATCATAATGACATAAACTTGGAGCTTCCATCAGCTTGACTTTAAGTTTTTGAAAGGCCTCTTCTTCCGTCGCTGTCCACTTCCATCGCTTCTTGGTTTTTGTTTACTCCGATAACGGGGCTGCTACTTCCGCAAAATGGCTTACAAAATCTCCGTACCATTGACATAAATCTAGGAATTGACGAACGGTCTTTCTATTAGTGGGGGTAGGAAATTCGGCGATCGCTTGAAGTTTTTCCGTTTGCGTGGAGAAACCCTCCGGCGTAATTTGATGTCCCAGGAACTTTCTTGAGTGGCAATGACACATTTTTCTACATTGCAGGTCAATCGGTGGCGATCTAAACGTTCTAATACCAAATTTACATGTAGCATATGTTCTTTGAACGTTTTACTATGAATGATTCGATCGTCCAGGTAAGCTTCGACGAAATCCCCGAGATAACCTCTTAAGACCTCACCCATAAGCCTCTGACACGTCATAGGACTGTTCTTTAATCCGAAGGGCATTACGATAAATTCGTAGAGCCCTAGAGGAGTAGGAAATGCTGTCAAGGGTCTAGAGTCATCCTTAAGCTCCACTTGCCAGTATCCCGATTTCAAATCCAACTTGGTGTAATATTTCGACCCGTTAAACTTTCCCATCTGGTGATGTAAATTGGGCATGGGATATGCATCGTCCTGCGTAATCTCGTTAATTTGCTAATAGTTAACACAAAACCGATAAGCGCCATCCTTCTTCCTGACCAAGACGACGGGACTAGCCCAGGGAGATTTGCTGGGTTGGATCATGCCGTTCGCTTCCATCTCTCGGACTTGTTGACTGATAGCCGCTTTCTTCTCTTCGTTGTATGGATAAAGGGATAATCTTCGAGGTGCCACGTCCTTAATCTTGATTTCATGTAAGATAGTTCGCGTCCTTTCTACTCCTTTGAAACACGAAGCGTGCGCATCTATAACTTACTTAACCTGAGCGCGTTCTCCTTCCGTAAGTTCTGTCGCAATAACTTCTTCAGGCGCTGCCGTTTCTATAGGGGATGTATGGCTAGTTCTCCAACTAACAGTCACACGTTCAATCACTCCTATCGAGCAGTTCTTACTACCGTAATCAATAACCGCCGCATAGTCTCTCAACCACGTGGCATCATGTAGCACTTCGGCTCTGTGTAGAAAACTTGGTCATGAATAACTAGGTTTACCGCAACTCGGCCACTGGTGTGACCCCAAGCAGATTTCGTACCCAATATAACATTCTTTCGAAGGTCGCTAACTTGATGCACTTCGGGTGAGCGGCTAAGGTCTCACTAATGAAGGATACTGTAGCTTGAGTATCGATAAGGGCTTGGTATTCTGCACCATCTCGTAAACGAAAGCTTATCACAGGACAGGGATTGCCATCTGACTTTAAGTGAAGGAGCTTCTCAGTAAGTTGAGGATTCGACGGAGCTCCATCGTGAATCCTCACTTCCGGTTTCCCGCAGTTTTATCGACTGTGTCGTCTCCATTGCCTTTCTGTTCCTTAGCGATGGGTCTACCGTAACGTTGCCACGGGATTTCTTTGGATAACGGATCCCGCCAATTACCGTTGTTGTTGTTGTTCCGATTGCTCGTACTAGGAAAATTCGGTCTACTCGCTCCGGTCGTATCATTATTTGGTAGGAGAGCTATCGTCTTCGGTTCCGAAGATTTGACACTAGCCGCGTCTGCATTCTGGTCCTCTTCTATCTTACGGGCTAAAGCAATAAACTCCGAAGCATTTCTGGCCGCTCCCAGCCTTAACAGTTGTCGCAAATTAGGCACTACCAGTTCTATAACCTGATTCTTGAACGTACGATCTGTGTCTGTAGGATATAAGCGACGAAACACTGCTATCTTCTCTTGTAGAAATTTCTCGACTTTCTCCCCCTGTTTTTGTCGGTCTCCGTGAAAGGCTGCGCGCAACTTTGTTAACACAGAATGAGAGGCGTATCGTGTGGTCAGAAATTTGCTGAACTCTTCCCAGGTAGCATCATTGGGTTTCCCACTCTTGACGAACCGTCGGTCCTACATATTTACAGGCCACTTCTACCCAGCACGACTGAGGTACCCGATTCTCTATTAAGCCTCTTTTCCATTTGGCCAGGTGCTTGTATGGATCCTCCCAGGTTTGCCCCTTGAATGGTGTCATCACATAATCTAGGGTGGCTGGGTTCCATTTAGAGGTCTGAGGGGTGCCGCTACCGCTACTTTCCAGCCGCGTCACTAGACTCCTGATTAGGGCTCGGTTCTCTGCTGCTTCCCGCACAAAGGTGCTAATTAACTGGGATACGGTCACCATTTTGACACCGTAACGCTCGCCTCGGCGAGTGTCAACAACCGGGGGGGACACTTGTCCAGCCCCGGGGGCAAATAAATTACACGGTCGCCACTCTCTTTTGTTGAGAAAAGAGAAACTCAAAGAAAACTAGCATCCTAAAGAACCCGGTACCCACGCTACCTCACACGGGGGAAGGGTGGTCTCCTAGAGTGGTCTCCTCTCGGTTCAGGGAAGGGGTCACTGGTGGTTACCTAGTGACGGATCACAAGTTAAATGCCGTTGGTGGTTACCCAAGGGCAGAACAGCTAGACGGGGGGGGGGGGGAGATTCTAGTGGTTTCCCAGAATTTGAGCAATTGGACCAGGAGTGGTGGCCTCCTAGCAGAGCGTGGGTTTTGACCTCCCTGGTAACGGGGGTCTGGACTTGGGGTCTTTGGTGTTCCGGCAAGTGGTGGCCTAGCCAGAGGTACTCGGTGCCGATAGTGATTACCTACCGGTCGGTAGTTATTTTGGAACGCCATGAGTGGTGACCCCACAGCGGCACTGATCATTCCAGGACGTTCGGGAATGCCAAGAGTGGTTACCCCTTGGTCGTTGGGGAGGTTTGAGTACAGTGGTGTCCTGCGCTCGGTATGGGGGGGGGAGCTAGTGTGGTATGTGGTGCCCATACCACTGATCCATTAGACCCGTGGGAGATAAGTGGTCACCTCACCTCGGTTCCTTGTTTAAGCCTGGCATGTGGTTACCATACCTGAGATCTTTAATAGAAAGGGGGGGGGAAGGTGGTAGGTCCATATCCTAATTAAAAACTACTCATTCATTGCTATACTAAACAAACAAAACTTTATTAAAGGCCTCATAACAATTATCCAAAAAGCCCAATTAATCTTGGAGAGGGAAGGTGTCTCGGCTCTGGTTCCAAGCCGAATGACCCTGGGACTAGTGTTGGCAAGTGTTTTATAGGTTCCTATCCCCTCCAAGACCTCCCACTAGTACTGGGCCGGCGCAGAGCCTCCCCACCCCAGCTCGACTCTAGAGAGTCAGACTGGAATGGCGACGCCCCCCACTACCCCAGTACCCGCGGCATCTGGCTTTACAATTTTAATAAATCATTTAATTCATTCAACCAATCATTCACACAATCAATCATACAACCAATCATTCATTCCCACAACAGTCAAAAGGGCTGGCAGTATTGGCTCTAACTGACACCTGACAAGTTCAAGCTCTGTCGGAGCCTTGATGAGTTAGAAGTAACGAAACAAAGTGGGACAAGTCGAGCCGTCAATGATGGCGAATGTCGAGTGATGGAACAGTTCTCAGGTGTAGCATAGCAGTTTGCTTGTAACATTTGCTAGGAGTCTCTCACGCAGTTATATTGTGACGAATTCAATTACGAAATTTCTTGATTGATGTAGTATAAAACCATAAACATAATAAAATATTCTGCTCATTTTAGGCATATAAAATTTCAATCAGCGGGATAAAGTTTAGTGAGCTGAGTTTTGGTTTATGGTTTTTAAATGAACATGATGTAAATTTTCCGCAGATGACTTGATTTAATTTTCTGCAGATGATTTTTCGATCATCTGCAGATGATTTTTCCTGTCGTGTTTGACAGGACTATAGAGTGCATCTTCATGATTCAGACTTAACTGTAAAGACAAAACTTAAGAGAGCTTAGCTAGTATTGCTTTAGTGGACCTAGAACTTGTTTTTGAAGCTAAATTAACGGATAAAACTATTAATACTTATAACAAGAGAATAACCACCCATTAGAGACAAAGCAATCAATAGCACGCCTATAATAGTTATTTACGTACCAAGGGAGAAACAGAATCATTATGCCCCGGTTTTTTGTTGGGTCCTGAGGCGTAAGCCTAGGGAACCATGTTTAAACCTAAATAATACATAAATATCTTTATTTCAAAACCAGGTACAATTAAGTAAAGAGCACAATTAGGCATAATAGCGTCAAAAAAGCTTAAAAACTAAAAAGTTAAGAATACAGTAAATGAACAAGACACAACTAAACATGAAACATACATAAATCACAATCCCTTATAACTAATTAAAAAATGCATCAGTAGACAAATATTTTAAGAAGTTAAACAAAAGACATGTAAGAATCACATAAAATTAATCTATAAAATTTAAATATGTTAAAAATACTAGTACAATTAAAGAATAATTGTTATAGAAGACAATAACTCATTAACACTATAAAAAGGATTTGACAATAAATAAGTTTTCAATTTATCACAGAAATCCTTAATTGGAAGATTTTTAATATCTAAACTTAGTTTATTAATTAGCAGTATTCCTAAATAACTATGACCAGTTTTGGACCTATTTAATCTATGACTAGTAAGTATGATTTTATTTTTATTTCTAGTATTGTGACTATGAATATATTTGGCTTTAAAATAATTATTAATATTTATAAGTTTTACGTATTTTAAACAATGATACACGTATAACGAATAAAAATACATAATCTTAAGCTTAATAATTAAAGGTTTGCAATGAGCAGTATACTTGGCTCCATATAAAATCCTAACGACTTTCTTCTGTTTTAAAAATATTTCTCCTGATTCAGCACGACCATAAAGAAGGAGACCATACCAAGCAAGCTCTCAAAAAGAGCATGGTGAACTGATTTCATGGATGATTCCTCTAAATAATTTTTTAACGATTTAATTAAAAATATTTTAGAATATAGTTTCTTCTGAGTCTTGTCCTGGTTGAGGGGAAACCCGTTCACAGTGAACGAGTGCTCAGCAGCCTGGAACTTCTCATTTAGACCAGTTTCATGTTCATCTCTATTAGATCCTCTTATCATAATATTAGAAACATCACAATACATAATTGATTTCACTAACTTTTATTATTTTTTTTTAGGTACTCAGGTAAGTCGTTGATCACAGTCAGAAAGAGAGTAGGACCCAGTTGGGAACCTTGAGGTACTCCATATAATCCAGTCAGTACTCCTGACCCCACAGTTGACAGGAGCAATGACATCCGTACAGCCTTCAGCTCCGACACTTCACTAGCTGTGAATCTGGTGGGTTGGAGACTGGGCCAAGCCAAAACCCCTTATTACCCATACCTTAAGCTCTCCGACGGCTACAAGACCTAATCTAGGACAACATGGAAAACATTCGAGGTGACACCCAACCAAGCACCGATCGCGTCTTCATGCTGTTAAACATTCCAGATATAGATCCAACTTAACCGGACTGTGGCTCATTGGAACACAGCCGGCCCTGTAACCAGGCCAGTTTGTTTGCTACACCTGTAACTAGGTTCACAGTTTGTCTAGTAAATTTTCTCCAGTCCCACAAGCTACTCTGATCTCATAAGTCTCATCTAGCCCGTCAGATAATAGTTACACCGGATACTCGTTATATTTACTAGTCTGCCCAGTCCAGTACAGCCCGACGGGGAGGACATCGGTAGCCACCCTGAAGTTAGTGTACATAATCCCATTCTCACAGCTCTGATATGAAAGCTAAAGTTCCACAGATCACTTGCAGACTTCTTCCAGAACTGAACACATCTTCCCTAATCACCTACGTTAGTCGGGTGGGACCACAGACACCGCTAAATTTGAATCTCCTCTTTCGTAGTACTTGGTCTGAAGGTTTAGTATCTTTCTGACCTTTCACTGGCCAGCAGAACTTAGGTTTTACAACTGGAGACTACAGAAGCGTGGATCCAGACTTGTCTCAGAGGAAATCCAACTCGTAAATTGCCTAACAGCCAAAGGAAACTACGTAAAACCTAGGCTGGGTTGAACAGCTTTGCATTCATGGTCACCTGAGAGAACGATACCGGAGATAAACTTATATATAGTCCTCCCACGGCTGGATTTGAACCCTCCATCTCCAGGACGTAAGGCGCGAGCGCTCTACCACTGAGCAACCGGTCCTCGGTTTTTAATATTATTGTTAATATACTATTATATAATACTATTTACTTTCAACTCACTTGAAGTGTGGAATAAGGGGACATGAAGCTGGTCTAATTCTTTAGTTCTAGTAGTGTTCAACGCTACATTATTTCTCCTATATCTCTTAAAGAAAGAGGTGGTCATTTATTTTCAAATATTCTTAACTCAATACGTTCATTAACATTCAACCATTCTTATGTGTATAATATGATGTCACATGAGCATGTCTTTAGGTGGTGATCAGTGACTGGACTAACATGTTTTTTTTTTTAAAGAATAAGGAGGAAAACACAAGTTTTTCTATCTGAGGAAGACTCGAGAATACCTTACCACTTACATGAGAGACTTGATCCTTCCAGCTAAGGATTAAGTAATACCCAGGAGCCAATCCATAAACGTTTTCACAACACTGTTTAGATTGTTTAGTATATGTTTAATTTATTTGGTGCATCAGGCAAAGTGACTTTATTTCTTTTTAAATTTATCTTTAACTAGTAAATTATAAATAATTAATTAATACTGTGTTGTGACAAAGTTTACAATATTATTTATATAATATTATTAAGGATACAATTTTTTCTTCAAATTTTAGTTTGCAACCATTTTATTTGATTATTGTGTTGTTTTTTTAACGATTATAACTTTTCCTCTTATTTTGTTTAGTTTTAAATGTGTGCATTTTATAAAAAAACTTAAATATCGTATATTATAAAAGGACTGTGCAACTAAATAAATCTTACTAATTTTTCTGATAACATTATTTATTTTAGATATGTAGTTTACATTTTAACGATTGAAATAGACTTATGAGTAACATTATAGAAGTCCTAACATATGATGTCCTGTTTCAAATCTCCATTAAGGATTAGCGGCGATCGTTTGTTGGATCCAAGAAACAAATGATGGTAAGTAAGTATAAACAACAGCTCCGTTAGGGTCGGAACAAAAATCACCGTTGCCAACTCCAAATGAAGTCAAGCCAACTAATTCAGGCGTACCAGCTGTGCTGTTTCCTGCGAGAGGACCACCGCTATCTCCCTGCATAAATCACAATGTAGTTATAAATATGTTACTATACAAGTATTAACGAACATAGATTCACAAAATTTGCTTTACTCAATAAGACTTTAAGTAATATTCCTCAAGGAAAACTCTTGAGGAGTTAAGACTGATCTTTCTATATGAATATGTCTTAAGGACGTAAGATATATATTTTGATTACTAATCTTGTGGATATTTTTCAATGCAAGAGCGATAGTTTGCTGTTGACAACAAATTGTGCCTCTTTTTAAAAAGTTAGATAAGAAATGTTCCAAGCAGTTGTTGGCGATGTACATTCTGTCTATTTTAATAAAAAGGTTATAAAACCTGCTTCTGAGAAAATTTCGATATCGAAACATGTGGCAATGTCGATTCATAATTATACAGGATCTACAGTGATAATTCGCTATTGCGAACTTAAAGTTTATTGACTTTTCTCTCGTTAAATTTAAAAATGAGAAGATAGTTGATACGCAAAACCTTGGTAGGTTATTCAGTAATAGATAATCTCCATTTATTCGAAATATTTTTGCCCTAACACTTAATAATTATTTTTATTCATAAAATTTATTCTAAATACAAACTTAAAACTTTTGGGATGTTTTGATAAATTCTGAGGAATTTCTTTATGAATACAGGTAGGTAAAAAATAAATCAGGGTTTCCTTTTAAAAGTTAATTCCCTGCAGTGGATTTAGCTATTTCGATGTATTAGTGAATTTATATTCATAAGAAAAAAAAGTTGTTCCTTTAGTTATTTACTTCCCCTTGACTTTTTGTTAGATTAGTGAGGCACAGGCACTATTTATTTGGTTATGTTATAAATTATATTCGTGTACTAGAAAAAGTTAATAAATCCTTTGCCAAATTGCAGGAGATGAATTTTCTAATGAGGTCCCATTCTGTCACCAGTAGGTGTGAAATTCTCAAGAAAATCAACAATTATTATTTAGAAAATCGCAACATTATAAAAAAAACAACTTACACTGCAGGGACCAGCATTTATGGTAATTCTTTCAGTACAAATTGTAGTTGTTGAGGCTCCTGGTTTGAATTTCTGGATGCAAGTTGAACTATTCAATACTTTGATAGTGACAAACTGAAGTGTTGTAGCAGCAGAACCAGCTGAAATTATACGCAAAATACTTGAATGCAAAAGTTTATAAATTGCTGCAGCGACAGTTCTATGTGTACTTTATGTACTTTAAGTTTAATCTACTTAAGAAAGTGTTTGTCTTAACTTTATTAAAAGCATTCCAGTCTGACTTGAAAACATATGTTAAAACAGAAAATTGGTAATTCTATTGGTTTCTTAATGGCTAGTCAAGTCGATCTATCATTACAAGTTCCAATCGAATTCACTTAAAAGGAATACCTGTGACTGACTAAATAGATAATGGATCTAACATGAAAATAATAAAGAATCAACTGTTTCAAAATTTCTCTAGCTTCCCACGCGTAAAAAGTCATAGGTTTTCCTATTGGGTCACAGGAAGTTATTCGACATGCTGTCATCTTGATTGTAGGGTTTTGATTACCTGCTTCTTCTTCTTATTATTATTTTAATGTTTATAATAAGCATAATTAATCTAATTGTTCACACAGTGTTTTTAGAAATGATAATATACGTGTACGAACAAAGCTAGCGTGGAAACTTCGTCCTGTCGCCATGACATGGTTCTTATTTCCTCTCCTTTATACGTCCTTTAAAACTCAGTGTGACTGTACTTGTACTTACATTGGGTTTTACCCCATCCGCTAGCAGTGAGAGATGATCCATCATACTGGGCAACGGAGTTTGCTGCTTTATTTGTAATAGGAATTGCTTTGATGTTTGCGTAAGCTAAAATACAAAAAAATATTAATTAATTGTTGAGGATTGTGGTAATTTTCTCGAATTTACATTTAAAGTTTTGAAACTCTCCCTCCGCCACCTTTTAAGCTTTATCTGATCAAGTGTTATCTAATTGTTTTATTTTGTTCTAAATTTCGATACAAACTTGAAATAAGTCTCTTTTAAAAAAATATTTAACACTTCTGAGCACTTAGTATTCCTTACGTATTGGTAAGACTTGATTTTGATCATACTGGTTCATACTGCTGTTTCAAAATAAGTTTTTTTTTAAAGAAACGAGTCTTATAAATGTTACCATAACATGTAAATAAAGCTGTCATACCTGTGAGATTGACGGGCTTAGTCAACTTGTAGAGAACTATATCATTAGTAAAAATAGTATTATTGTAGTTAGGATGAATAAATATTTTTGAAGTGTTATCCCTGATGGTACCTGTGGCATCATTGGAATTCAACATTCCCAAGTATATAATGGCGTATTTACCCCTGCAACAATAGATAACTAATAAACGATATAACCCTAGGAGTAGTTATAATGATATTTTAGGAAATCTGAAAATGACTTAAGCATATAAAAAGGTGTGTTATTAAAGCTTTCAAAAAGTAATAGATAGAGAAACTTAGATCTATATTGGGAACATTTTTATAAATTCCTTTTTCGCAACTTCCTGTATGTGAAAAATATTAAAAAAGCCCTGCTATACGAGTTATAAGAATTCAAATTTTTTCTCTTCCTCTCACACTAAAAGTACGCATACTAAAATATTTGCGTATATTATCCTTTCAAATCAGAAACCAATAATTAAACCGCCCTGCATGAGGAAGAGGATTGGTTAGCCTTTTTAAGCTGTGGATTTGTAAAAAACTTGCTGATTAATTTTAGTTTATACATAAATAGTTTAATTCCATTAACTGCAATAGCTTATATCTGGAGTTCCTCGTTAACTCGTTTATATCACTCCAAAGTTTCTTCAAATCTAACGTGTAGATCCCCGTTAGGCGCGAAAATAATTATCTTAAAAAATAAGCATATAATCAAATTCTAACTCTCCAAAATCTTTGTATAACAATTTGAAATGTTTACTTCGGTTAGAAACACTGACTATGTTTACAGCAAGGGCTATTAAACATAAAATTTGTCTTTAAAACGATTACAGTATACTTTAAAAACTAACCCATCAGCGCAGTGAGCTGCCGATACGACCCATTGTGCATTGATAAGAGATCCACCACAGCCAGCGTATGAGTTTGTCCTATATGAATCAGCATTTCCAATCAATGTCCTTGTTATATAAGGGAATTGGTTTTTAACTGCGTTACTACCATAGTAAATTTCTTCTTGTATGTCTAAACATAAAACACTTTTATATTAAGCAAATAAATAAATCAAATAGATATCATGTTGAACAAAAAAATTAATCACTCATCATTTTATTATACAATTTTTTTAAAAGTACAACTCGGAGATTACTCGTTATTGCTCTTAATGAAGTGAGTTTTGAGTTGCCGGTATACAGCTTTCATTTTCTTTGAATAAATAAATATAAATAATTATAATTACACATGTTTAATCTATTCATATTATTTTAGTCGTTGAAATGTATTTTTTTAATTGGATGAATCTATAACTTATAATTATTTAATAGCATTATCATGCATATTGATAAATCATTTATTTATGACCTAAAAAATATTAATCCATATTTTCTAAATTAAACATTAAGTTTAAAATTTCTTCCTTAAAAACAATTAATTTATTTATTTTTATTTCCTGAAAACATAAAAATATTTATTTAAAACAATTGATTGATTGCGGTCTTCAATTACTTGATTTAAAGTTATAATCAACATTCCATTAAATTCTACACTTAATAGATATATTTATAATAGTTGATTATATAAATAATTTTATTTTAAACTTAAATATAAAAATATTCTTTTTGAAGTTTTAAATGATTTTTTTAATATTTTTATTTAATCGTCAGTTTATTTAATTTTGTGATTTTTTATCGCAATATAAACTGATTCTCATCCTGTCAAGTTTAAAAAGTATAATAATGAATTGTTACGGAAATAAACTTGTTTGACTAACTTGTACGATTATTTCTTCAATACCAAAGTTTTTAGGAGTTAGTTTCATTACCTCTCTTTCTTTATTTAGAATGTTTTACTTCATTGTATTTCCATTTTTTTAAAAATAATAAACCTTTACAATATACATGGACATTGTAGACTTGTGTAAGTACATGCATAGACAAATTCTACTAAGTAAGTAATACATTTAATTTAGGCTATGTAATAAATAAGACTAATGCTACAGGAAAAAGGTTTTTAAAAAAGAAGACAGCAGTCCAAAAAAGTTTAGATTGAATGAATGAATGAATGAATTACCATTTATTTAGATCATGACAAAAGTTTACAGTTACATATATAAAAATTAAATAATAAATGTATTTGATCTAAATCAGCCAAGGCTGTGGTACGTGTAAGTTTACTAAGGCAAACTTAGCTAACTTATCATTTTGTTATACAATATCTCTCTGTATATTACTTGTATATTATTTTGTTTACAATTTATTTACTTATTTTGTTAATATATTTTATTTGAATTTGCTTTTTTTATAAAAATTTCTAAAATGTTTTCTTTTAATTAGCCTTCTTTTTATTTATTTATTTCATTTTTTAAAGTTTTCTTTAATTGAGCGTATTATTTTTTATTTATTTATTAATTTTACTTTTTTATTTATTTATTTTAGTTTTTTATTTATTTATTTTTAATTTTTATAAATGTTTTCTTGGAATTAGCCTTTTTATAAGTTTTTTGTTTTTTATTATTATTACTAATTTAATTTATTCATTTTAGTTTTGAGTTCTACTTCAAATCGTAGCTTGAATATAAGATTTTAATTTAAATAATCTTGTAATACAATTATTTTAATTTATATCAAATAAAGAATTTATTTTGTTTTATTAGATAATTAAAGTATAGATATTACTTGATTATATTATGATTTTCATTACTAATTTCTTTTTTTTTATACTTCATTTTCATTACTAATTATTGCTTGGACAATGGAATTTAAGTCTATTTTGTAATTTGTTTTATTAGTTTTGATCCTGCGGTGATTTTTATTGTTTTCCAAATGAAATAGTCCTTTTCCTTCCTTCCAAATGAATTTCTGTCCTTCGACAATAAGTACGTCTCGTATCACTGTGGTCTTGATCATTTTGCATTTCTTTTTTATTTCCTTTTTTATTTTAACCACTTTGGCTACTCTTCTTCTGGTAGTAGGTACAAGATCTCGGCTTATACTAATTTTTGAACCTTTAAGCTTAAAGCAATTTTTCATAAATAAATGCTGCATCATCTTCATTTTCAAGGGTGATTTCAGTGGGCTTTTATTTCCTTTCTGATTTTGAACTGGTAAAGAAATTTTTTTTAATTGGAATTTCTTTTTTAATATTTAAATTTTTGCTTATAATTTTCTTTATATGATCTTGAGCAGTATCCTCAGTACAAGAAACGCCATACAGTACTAAGTTCTTATTTAACTGGTCATTTTGTAGAGCCTCTATCAACCTATCTTGATTGTCTAACTGATTTTTCATAACATTTATCTCGCTTTTAAGTCTGGAATTTTCTTCTGCAATTTTATTTATTTCACATTTGAGGTCTTGTATTTCTGCGGATGTGGCTAATTTCTTTTGATCCAACATTTTACTAAAAGCCTCAAATAGTACCACTTGTTAAAGATGCAATGTTTCCATCACTATTATTACTATTTATTTTATTCTTATTCATTATTATTGTTTTGTTCTATTTAATTATTTTGCTGTATTTAATTATTTAAGTAATTATTAAGACTTTTATAAACGTGATATTTTTTTATCAATAGAGTTAGACATCAAAATATCATGCTTGTGCTGCAATCTATCGTTAATTTCTTAAACTATATTAGATAACTGATTTCATTAATTGGTGTGGGAAGTCTTCAAGGTTAAAATTACTATATAAATTGTAGGTCAGGTTTGGAGGAATGTTTATGTTTTCTGTTCAAAGATCACAAAAAGGTTGAATCTTAATTTAATAGACAAAATTGTTTCAATCCATACTACTTAAAAATTAAAAAAACAAAACTTACTGAACAAATTTTTATAATCTGATTCAATAATCTTTTAGAGAATGTATTAATTAACCACTATGCACATTTTCATTGCTTAGTAACTACTATGAACTTTGAAAATAAAACAAAATATAGAGACTGATGTTACCACTGTCAGAGCCAAAGGCTAACCCCAGTCCAAAAAAGTTTAGATTAGGGCAACATAATATTATTGATACTGATAATAATAACCCTATTTCTGTTATAGCCAGGGCCTAGAAATCTCAAAATCATAATAGAAATAATAATAATAAATATTAATCCTCAACAAGGAAAAAATATAAAAAAACCTACCTTAGAAATGTTAATATCCAAAAAAACACAAATTCGATGAATAAGAAACAAGATATTAGAAATTTGAGTAATATGTATTCTAACATCCTTCAATAGGTAAAGTAATTTTTTTTTATAGCGTATTGTTCCTATTATTTGTCCTTTTTTTCAATAGTATATTCATTTTGTTAATAATTAATTAGTCTATTTTTGTGAATTTTCTGTCAATTTGTTCCATATTTTTGTATAACCTGAATTTCTTATTTTTATTATATTTAGCTACTCTGTAACTTCTCTACCTAGTGTTCCTTAATTTTTGATAACTCTTGTCATTTGTAGTTGTTTTTATTACATTTGATGATGTGAATTTATCTAATTTGTTTGTTTTTTCTTTAGTTTTAAGTTTAGTCTTGTTGTTCTATGTTTTAATAAACTTTTTACCCTAATTACAATCAGGATTCCTGGTTGAAAGCTCGGTAGTTGCTTCTTAACAACTACTGGACCACTGTCTTCTATTTGAAAACCTTTTTTCTTATCAAATTTGTTTAACAGTCCATTAATATCCCTTTATTGACTAATTCTACTATGTAGATTCATAAACAGTAGAAATAGCCATAAAATATTAAGCACAATAAAACCCCAAATCAGACTAGGGTTATTTTTATGTAAAATTAAAATTACCATCTGCAGCGACTAAACCGGCAAACAAGCAGCATACCTACACAAAAATAAATTAGTGTAAAAGTTAAGATTGCTTTTTTTAAGAGCAGAAGAAAGCTAGAACTTCTATTACACGATTACTTGTTCGTTACTGGGGCCTGCTTCTTACTCTGATAGCACCATTTTCGCCATCGGGTAATTTTATTTCATTTTGATACAAAACCATATCGCTTTCTAAAACACCCATGCAGTTCTCTCTCTCTCTGATTGTCGTTCTATGCTTCATAGTAAGAAAAGTGGTACTTTTACTTGTTTGTCAATTTTCCTGGATTTTTCAAAGGAAATGCAATAAAACATTTTTAAGATAAACCGAGCATTGTTTTGCCCTAAATTTAGTGCAGAACTAATTAATCAAAGGTAAACATAGTTTATTTATACCAACATAACAAAAATAACATAATGTTTGTATGCCATAGTTGTTTATACTAATATAGCAAGTGTAAGCATCGTGGTTTATTTTTACTGTAGTTTTGAACAAGCCATGGTATAAAAATGTGCATTTTGTTTGAAAAGTTCAGGAAACTTGACAACTATGAAAAATTATATTGTTCCGACTGTGAAGCATAAAATGAAAACCTGAGAAAGAACCAAATGGGTGAGCAAGAGAGCAAACACTCCAAAGTATATTTGCTCTAACTGCACGGACTAACTCCCCAGAATATGATTGTATGTACAGGCATTTAACATACATTGCATAAAACTTTGTTTGCACTAACGTGTTTTGCTGTTTCTTTAATAATGTAATGCGAAAATGCTATCTTTTTATCGGTGATTTTGACGTTAGCAGTTTAAATAATTAGGCTCCTACAAACAGGGTGATAGTAATATAATATGAATAATAAGGTTGATTTAACTTTCCTCTCCCTCATATAATATAAACTGCATAATATAAGTCGATTAAGTATTTTCTTACTATCATAATGTCACTTACCAAGAGAACTAGTTCCATGTTCATGGTTGTGAGTCCTAACACGAAAAGATTGAAATTATTAAGAGCCTAACCAATATAAACAGGGGCAGTCTTAATCATTGCTGATATAAAAACTCTACCCCTTCCTTTCAATTAAATATAACATAAGTTTCCTAATCTCTTTGTATTAAATTTTAGCGAATTTCCTTAGAAAAAATTCGCTATTGGATGGCATGGCGGATTTGGACCCAGGACCGCGGCCGAAGTAAATTATGGGTTGCAATTTTCTTTAAATTATAGAAATAAGTCTTTGTTTCTTGGAATATATAAAACCGGTTCATAGTCGATACGACTGCATGAAGAGATTAAAACCCGTTGTAAATAAAAGAAAACCTAAATTACGTTTAATATTTAACAAATATCGAGTAAGGTGTTGTTTTTTGGGTCACTGATTGGAATAATAACTGTCTAGAGTTGATTCGAGGACTCACAGCACTCTTAGCCAGGTTTTGAACCTTTGGATTTTGAACCTGGGTACCCAGGTTCAAAACTGTTAAGGTCGAGTATTTTTTAT
The DNA here is from genome assembly GCA_018340805.1 of Microvelia longipes. NCBI lineage: Eukaryota > Metazoa > Arthropoda > Insecta > Hemiptera > Veliidae > Microvelia > Microvelia longipes. The sequence goes on along the minus strand of JACMZG010001911.1, from coordinate 37,801,188 downwards.
CTTTTTATTTAAGTTTATTATAAGTACTTATGGTAACTTACTTATTCTTAAGTAAGATACTTATAATTACACATATACTTACACTTATGTGTACTTACTTAAGTGCCTATATTATGTTTACTTTATAATAAGTACTTTATGTACGTTTATAATTTAAAAAAATTCTGGCGCGAAAGTTTGCATGCCGGGCCAATTTCCTTCGAACTGCGAGCTTTTGTGTTTAACAACCCATTTCTTGATTAAGTTTCGGGTTTTATCTTTTATAATAGTAGCATTACTACTCATTACTCAACTTTTCAGAATTTTTCAAAGGAAATATCCTGAAAGCCTTCAAAAATAAGTATTAACTGAGCTTTAAAATGAGTGCAAACTGCTAACTTTAGAATGGTGAGGATATTTTTGTATACCCAATAAAACATATATGCGCTTTTTCCTTGAAAAATGTCGAAAAATTATGTAACAAGTAGCAATGATACCAACTGCTCAAGTAACAAAGAAAACCCGGGAAATCAAGCCAAAATGGATTGTTAAGGATAAAAACACACAGTTTGAAGGAAATTCGCTTGGCATGCAGACCTCCTTGTCTGATAATTAAGGTGAATTTAAACTTACGTCACCTCTAACACGACTAATATGCATATTTATGGTAAACGATACATTTGTTACACATTTTCTTTAACTTTTAAAGTGGCTCAAATATATTACTCTGTCTTTTATATTATTTACAACTATTTATTTATTTAAAATAAATTTATAAATAAATGTAATAATTAATAATTTACTTTTGACGACAAGAAGGAAGGAACCAAAGAAATCATAGTATTATGTCAGGGCTTTTCCGA
>JACMZG010001911.1:37760346-37795346 GCA_018340805.1 Microvelia longipes | reverse complement strand
GGAAAAATTACCTCAAAGGGTACATTTTACCTTAAGGGTACATGTGTACCCTTTTAGGTATAATAAGTATACTTAGTTTTGTTTCAATGCGGCAAGCATATCTGTGGTTTATGATGGATCATTATACTTAGCAGCATTAAGCGAGGTAGGTGATCACTGGAAATATAAGTGAAAGTAATATTTAAAATTTAAAATTGATATTTAATATTATGTTATATTATTAAATATTATAAAAAGATTGTCCGTTAATTTATATATAAATATATAAAAATAAGTAGAAAATTTTGGTTGCTTATAACTTAAAAACTACTTAAAGGATCTAGACCTAAGTTTATACTAAGACTAACCATATATCAGAAAGAGTGATACACTATTTCAGATCTTAATCAGTGCTAAAAAACAGTAGGGATTATTGTAAATTTTTTTTATTGCTTACAGCTCGGAATCTAATTCATAGATCTTGAATAAACTTTAAACATAAAATGCCCATAGATCATAAAACCTAATCCATCACTTCAGTCTGCAGTTGGTTTTGAAAATTTATCAATGCGTCTTTAGTTGCCATGTATACAATTTTTTTATCAATAAAGAATCCCTATCCCTAGTATTACCTCAAATAATACTATTCTGTGTTTAAAAATAATAGGCGTTTATTGAATTCTTCAATTCATGGCCTATTTTGTTGAGAATATTATTGTATTCTCAATAAAAGTCAAAATACACGACTTAGGGATTCCATCTTTGATCGTCAATTTATTGAAAACAAGGAACCTAGGAAGTAGAGTGCCTATATAACAGAGTGAAGCCATAGGGCTGCTCAAAAGCTATTGGTCGATTCTTGGATCAATCCCTTCCCTGTTTAGGTTACCATTATGTAGCAAAGCATCAGGTTACTCTACCCTACAAGCTTCAGTTTCCTGTTCGTTGCATTTGTTATCGGCTGTGAAATTTTCTTTTTAAACTGTTTTTTATGAACAAAGACATTTTTTATTGCAAATATTAGTTGCATTGTGGTATTCGTATTTTATTGCCATTGTTTTTCTTAAATAATTGTGCTAAACGTAAATTTGTTTACACAATTACTTAATTAAATACTTTAACTTAATTAAACACAATAAATAATTATATTTCTTCAAAAGCATTATTAAAATAATTTCATAATGAAAATCTGTAATAAAAAGATCAAAGAATAAAAAATTCAATGCAAAAATTATTAAGTAAAGTAAAAAAGATTTTTATATTTAAATATAGCGGCTCTATATTCTTCTTTTTCTTCTTATCTCTTGCAGTTAAAGATGTCGGACCGCCGCCATTTTTGATCCAATGGCTTCACTCTGTTATATAGGCACTCTACTAGGAAGCAATCATACAGCACGACTTGAGAATCGCCAGTTAAACAAAGACATCTTAAAAAATCTTAAAAGGCTGTTACAGCTGTTTACAACTTTTATTTTTTGTAGTTCTCAAAGGAATAATTATTAATTTGTTGTTTGATAAATAAAATATTTGCCGAGTGAAGCTCTGGGTATCACTGCTTGTAAATAAATAGTAGAAGTTTTACTGAGTATATTTTTTATTTTATATTTGTAGTTTAATGTAGACTTATGAGTACCATTATAGAAGTCCTAACATATGATGTTCTGTTTCAAATCTCCGTTAAGGATTAGCGGCGATTGTCTGTTGAATCCAAGAAACAAAGATGGTAAGTATGTATAGACAACAGCTCCGTTAGGGTCAGAACAAATATCACCGTTGCCAACTCCAAATGAAGTCAAACCAACTAATTCAGGCGTACCAGCTGTGCTGTTTCCTGCAAGAGGACCACCGCTATCTCCCTGCATAAATCACAAAAGAATTAATCATATTTTAGTTTAGAAGTATTTAAACAACCACATAGATTCACACATTTTTGATCATTTAATTAGAATTTGAATAAAATTTTTAAGTTTTGCCTCAAGGCACAACTTGAAAATCCTAAATCATTCTAAATCAAAAATCAATCATTCCTAATCATTCTTCCTAAATTATTTCTTTAGGAATATAGATTAATCTTTCTTCTTTTATTTATCGTTATTCCTCTATGAATAAGTTTTGAGGACTTAAGACGTATCTTCTTTATTACTGATCTCGATGATATTATTACAAAGCAAGAGAGATAGTATTAATGTTAACGACAAATAAAACCCATATTTAGAATTGTTTTCCCGGTAGTTCTTGACGATTAATCGCACTAATGGTTTTTCTGAAAATATTTTAAAAATTGCAGAACTAAGACCAGCTTCTAAAGAATAATTTGAATATCGGAACATGTAATATGCAATACAGGATCTACCACAACAATTCGCCATGGCGAACTTCATGTTGATTAACTTCTCCGTCGTTAAATTTAGAAATAAAAACATCGTTGATACGAAAACTCTTGGGTGGATTATCCAGTGTAAGGAATCTCCATTTTATTCCAGAGATATTTTTGCATTAACATTTTTATTATTCATTCTATACAATTTGTTCTGGATACATTTTGAATATAATTGTTCCAACTTACACTGCAGGGACCAGCATTTATGGTTATTCTTTCAGTACAAATTGTAGTTGTTGAGGCTCCTGGTTTGAATTTCTGGATGCAAGTTGCACTGTTCAATACTTTGATAGTTACAAACTGGAGTGTTGTTGCCGCAGAACCAGCTGAAATTATACGCACGATACTTGAATGCAAAAGTTTACTGTTGCTATAACTTCAGTTCTTACAATCTTGTAACATTTAGATTAAACCTATATTTACTTCATGGTTACTCTACATAAAAAAAGTGTTAGTGTCCTTTACTTTATCAAAGGCATTCCAGTCTGACTTAAAAACATTTAATAGAATAGGAAATTCATAATACCAATGGTTTCTTAATAGCTTGTCGTTTCTTAATATTTACTTTAATGAAATACCTGTGACTGAAAATATAGATAATGGATCAAACATGTAAATAATAAACAGTCAACTGTTTTTAAATTGTCTAATCTTCCTGTGTGTAAAACATCATATCTTTTTCCTAATGGCCCATAGGAAGTTACTGGACATGCTATCATCTTGATGGTAGGGTTTTGTTTACTTGCTTCTTATTATTAAGGCATCTTTAAAGTTTATTATAAGCATAATTATTCTTATTGTTTACACAAACTTATAAGAAATAATAATATACGTATACGATCAAAGCATGTCAGCTTTGTCCTTAACTATAAGATTGTTTTTTCTGTTCTTTGTTACCTGCCATAAAACTTAGTGTGATTGCACTTACATTGGGTTTTGCCCCATCCGCTGGCAGTGAGAGATTTTCCATCATACTGAGTAACAGAGTTTGCTGCTTTATTTGTTATTGGAATGGCCTTGATGTTTGTGTAAGCTGAAAGATAAAGATAATAAAACATTAATTCATCTTTGTTAATTAGAATAAGTTTTTTAAACTTACATTTAAATGTTTGCCTCTTCCACCTTTTTATAAAAGTTTTGGCTCAGTTCAAACCTATAATAATAAACGTGAAAGTTGTTATCACGAATGTTACATTTTAAGATATGCTTGTTTGTGCTTTCATCTTATAGTCATGAACTAGAAAGATTAAAAAGTTATACGTTAAAAATTTGGTATTGTTTTATAAAAGTTAGAGCTATTTCCTAAAAATGGAAAACTTTTCTTCCCTCAGCCAATTATTCACCAATACATAAATATTTGAATGTGTTGGGTTCCCATTCCATCAACCTAGATTAAGATAGAAGATTTCCCTTCCTCTGCTGTTAAAAATAAGAAGGTTTTCATCTACTTGAGAGAAGCCCTAGAGCCTGCTTGTGCTATTGATTCAATTTTAAAATTTTCTTGATTGAATTTTATCTAAATGGAATTCGTTTCAAACATAAATTATTTTTCTACTGCGAAAGATTTAACCCTCCTGAGTACTTTTTGGTAAAACATATTGGTATTATACTGCTATTTCAGGATTAATTTTATATCAAGAAACTACTCTTGAAGCTTACTATTCTATCATGTAAATAAAACAATCATACCTGTGAGATTGACGGGCTTAGTTAACTTGTAGAGAACTATATCATTAGTATATATAGTACTATTGTAGTTTGGATGAATAAATATTTTTGAAGTGTTATCCCTGATGGTACCTGTGGCATCATTGGAATTCAACATTCCCAAGTATATAATGGCGTATTTACCCCTGCAACAATGAATAACAAATAAGCAATGTACTCCTACTCAAGTTTAGAACACTAATTTAAGGAATTATAAATGAGACTGGTGGATTCAAAAATTAGTGGCTCGTCGTTTAAGTCTTTAAGCCGATCTAAGTTAAGTTTTAGCTTAGATCTAAATCCCTACACTTTCTTACAGTAAAATCAAGAACTAACTCTTCAAAGTCTTTACATAATGTAAAGACTTTGAAGAGTTAGTTTTTGATTTTACTGCTACCACTGTTATTAAAAGTGTTATCAATTTTAATCATCGATTTCGGAAATGAAACTGACTGTTCTCAGCAAAGATCATGGAACATAAACATTTTCTTCAAAACTATCTCAACCTTTTATTAAACTTACCCAACAGCGCAGTGAGCTGCAGATACAACCCATTGTGCATTGATAAGTGATCCACCACAGCCAGCGTATGAGTTTGTCCTATATGAATCAGCATTTCCTATCAATGTCCTTGTTATATAAGGGAACTGGTTTTTAACTGCGTTACTACCATAGTAAATTTCTTCTTGTATGTCTAAACATAAAACACTTTTATTATAATTAAATAAACAAATCAAATAGGTATCGTATTGAACAAAACAAATTAACCACTTATCGTTTTATTACACAAATATTTTTAAAAGTACAACTCGGAGACTACTCGTTATAAATTTCTATTACATTTTTTCAAAGCGTTATTTCAATTAATGTTATCATTCTTTGATCACGATATAAATTGATTATTACACTATTAAATTTAAAAATTGAAAATAATAAATCGATTTGGAACTTTTTAGACTAACTTATTTGTTTATTTGCTCAATGCGGAAGTATTAGGTCTTATTTATTACTTATCTGTAATTTTTCTTAACTTGAAAATCTCCTTTTCATTTTTCATGTACAATTTTTTGAAATAATAATCCTTAATAATATAATATTATTTATATAGAGTCCATGAAGTATTGAGCACAATAAAACCCCTAATTTGACCAGTTAAGTTAAGTTTAACTTAACTTAACCTAAGTAGACTAGACTGGCTAAGTTTTATAAAATTATAATTACCATCTGCAGAGACAAAACAACCGGCAAACAAACAGCATACCTACACAAAAATAAATAAGTTATAATAAAAATTATTAAATTAAACCTTTTCGTTTTTTTTTTTTGCTTTTACTAAATTTTGATGCGTATTGCATTTTATTAATCTACATTATCTTATTTAAATACCTTAAAAGAAGAAGGTTTTGTGGAGGGGTTTTAATGAAGGGCATTCGATCCCTTAATTGCAACACGGCGTAGGCACTTTTACCCGCTTCGTGTCCCGGGCCTCCCTGTGGTTATTTCGCTGCACTATTGTTGCTGTTGGCTCCATATTGACGTTGGCTTAAAGTAGAGCGAATTTTCTAAGAGAAATACCCATTTCAATGCCACAGTCGTCTCGCAGCCTCTTTGAAACGAATCAGCACAACATACATGACTCCTCTTAAAACCGATTTTTATAAATGACATCATATATGTATTCCCCTTTTACTTAGGATGTACGAAGTTCAACTTAAACAAAATTACTATACCTTATATAAAATTTTAATAAAAAATAAACTATAACTGTAAACTACTCTATAAACTGTAAAATCTAAATCAATGAAGTATTTACTGATTACCCATAATATTACTTACCAAGAGAATTAATTCCATGTTCATGGTTGTAAGTCCCAACACGAAAAGAATTAAAATTATGAAGAGCCTAACCAATATAAACTTTGTCTTAGAGCTTTATCTTTGCTGATATCAAAGTTCTACCCCTTTCTTTCAATTAAAAATAAATTAGTTTACTAATCTCCTAATATTCAATTTTTATTGTAATTAAGCCGAATTTAAACTTACATAACCTCTAACACGAATTTATACATGGCAAACGATATTTGTATTATAGAACTTCTTTAAAATGTACGGTAGCTTAAATTGATCACTGTGTAGTGTATATATTTTGCAATTATTAATTAATTTATAATAAATTTGAAAATAAATATTATAACTAATTATTTATTTATAATAGCAAGAAGGAAGGAATCAAAGTAGGTATATTACTATGTTAGAGTTTTTCCAAATATTAGAGATATTTTTATTAGCAATCATTAATGTACTTTAAATTGTTGATAAGCTATTACAATAAAATTTTAATAAATTTAATACGCGTTATTAATATTATATTATGGCGCTATTAAGTGCTGATAGCGTTGATTTGTTATATAATTATAATAAATAATAGTAAGGTTTTAACAGTACGTAAAGGTTTATTTTTGATAGGCAAGTTTATTTTGGAGTAAGGTTGCGAAGGTTAAAAGTTTTAATTATTTCTGGATAAATACTAAAGTTTAATTGTTTAGTTAATTGGTAGCAAGAAATAGGTCAATAATGATGAACTATTTACGAGTCATTAAAATTAAATTTGAATTTTAAAGTCCAATGAATTGACGTATTTGTACGTGTGTCATTACTTAGCTTATGATAGACGAATGAAAAATCAAGAATATACGTAATTTCACCAAGATGGACGAAAAAAAATCAAATGAAAATATAAAAACTCTTTGTTATTATTGTTATTAACTTACCAAAATAGGAAATCAAGTTTTTCCTCCCTAACAGTCAAGTTGATTCCAAAGCTAAAGGAACTACTATTTAAATCCTAAGACTTGCTGGAAGATTTATTGAGTTTTGTCCAGAAGCTTGCCGAGGAATCATTCAGGTAACTCTTTATGGAAGAGATACTCGCTGCTCACGAGAAACGACTTGTTTTTACTGTTATTAGTTTAGGATTTTACTTTTGAATGTATTATGGATGTTAAAATTAAAATGAACATAAGTGACTGTTAAGACATAATACTAACTGACCTGTGAGGTATTTATAAGAGTTAATATTGCTCTTAAAATTTTAAAATATATGAATGTGTTATGCATTCATCTAAAGCTCAGCTTATTCTAACTTGGATTAACGTGGATTTTCAAAGAATAATGACAGCATGCATTTTTTTAAAAAAAATGCAACCAGCTTACGGACCTCCGCGCCAGAATTATTTTTTTAGATATGAAAAAAAAATATCTTTTTTATATTAGTATCGAGCGGTACCAAGGCTCGATTTTAGTAACCCTAGCGAGTGGTCATATAGACTCCGAACCGGTTTTGTTCGATTAGATGTCTTAAAACACATCAAATTCTGCTCTAACCAAAATTTGTCGGCCGCCTGCCTATATAATATATAAATATACATGTTTCAAGCCTATTTATAACTGTGTTTTTTGACTTTGAAGAAGATTTAAACTTACAAAGAAGTTTTTCGAAAAGATTTCAGCCGGAAGATTCAGATGGAAGCAAGCAGACCCTCAGGATTTAAAATAGTAGTAATCTTCCTTCAATACTCTAGAGCTAAATAGTTTATATTCATCGGATTCAGGAGCTTATAAAGTTTCATTCTTCGGCTCTGCCTAAGGAGGAAACTTAAACTTGAGCTGCAATTTATTCTTCCATTCAATGTTCCATATTTAATGAATACTTTTCCTCTTTTATATCGTATAGGATATATAGAAAAAGTAATTTGTGTGATGAAAAGTAAATATTTTCAACTAAGCTATCCGTTTCAGGTGTTTATCATCGTACCTTTCAGTTTGTTTATGCTTGAGTTGTGAACTTGGAACAAAAATCATCTATTAGGTTTAGTTGAGCTATCCGGCTTTACTTTTCCCCATTTATGCGGATAAAGAAAAAGTAGTGTGTGGAAAAAATCCAAAATCAGGATTTCACCTAAATTATCCGTTACAGGTGCTATTAATACCTCCTCAAAGGTTGCCTCCCTGTAAGTGTGTGTGACTATCTTTGCATGTATGAATGTATCTATATTGTGTCTGTGCTTGCTTGTATGAATGTATCTATCTGTCTGTGCTTACTTGTATTAATGTAATAAAAATAGGAACAACTAGCAATGTTACACTGTAGCTTAGCTTCCATGTTATTTAATAACATGTAAGCTTTTTTAATAACATCATATTTATATCTTTCTAATACACATCATATTTTAATCTTAACGGAAATAAGTTCATAAATTGTATAAATATCATTTAACAACTCTATTTGTAAAGAAATTGTAATTTCTAAAACAAATAAATATATTATTATTATTATTATTTTTTTTAAAAACATTATTTAATAACAAAGGAACTTATTTTATAACATGGAAGCTTATACAAGTCCACACTGTCATTTTTAGCTAGAGCTCAGTCTGTATCAACTAACTTAATCATTTTAAAAAAGATACTCTTCTCTGATATTTACAGATCTTTAATCAACTTTATTTATTGTCCTCCAAACAAATACTATAATATTCTTGCGCGGAGATCCCTAAGCTAGACAAATTTTCTTTAAAATGTTTGCTTCCTTTTTCATAATTTATTTTAAGGATAATTTGTTAATTCGTGCTTCATAACCTGAGCAGTACTAAGTTTTACTCAATGTGTTCATTTTAATTTTTTTATGGACATTACATAACTATGGCCGTGGTTCCAACCGTGGCACTGCATAGCATTATTCAAACTTTATTTGAAGCTCACTTTATGCTAACTTAAATATGTTTCAGGAAATTTACTTTGAAAATAGTCAGATACCCTACTAAAATAAGTGGAGTTTTGACATATTTTCGACATTGATGCTACCCATCCGAGCGAAATTTAGCAAGTTATTAGCGATTGATTTTAAAGAAAATTGACTAAAGGTAAATAAATAAATAAGATATTTTATATTGACCCGACAAGGCTTGCGAGTCACATCTGTGCAGCTATTTGTTCTTCAGATCAGCTATCTGATCTGCCAAGTCGATCTTATACGGATAATTTGCCGAATTTGCTCAATAGATTATTCATATGTGTAAATATACATGTTTTCGTTAAAAGCTATTTTACAATGCATAAAAGGTTGTAAAAAACATAAACATAACCATTTTTACCATTGTTTTGAGTATATAATGTATTTAAGATAAGTTTACAAAGATTTAAGTAGGGAATATGAGTGTTCTAACCCTAACGTCTTGGTGAGTTTCCCTTAAAATTATTTTTTTTAAGGGTTAGCAGCGATTGTTTGTTGGATCCAAGAAGCGAAAGATGGTAAGTAAGTGTAAACAACAGCTCCGTTAGGATCTCCACACGGATCTCCACTGCCAACTCCAAATGAAGTCAAACCAACTAATTCAGGCGTACCAGATGTGCTGTTTCCTGCGAGAGGGCCACCGCTATCTCCCTGAGGAAATGGCAATAGAAATTTTATTTAACATAGTTTTATGAAAAACTCTGGCGCAGAGGTTCGCAAGCCAGACAAATTTTTATTTCAAGTGCTGTCTCCCACGCTAAAAAAGGAATTTTGGCGTGATTTTATAAGTCGAATAGTATTTCTAAATCTTCTTGTGTAAATACATTAAATAGGGAAAACTCAATTCGCAACAAATTTCAATCCATAAGATGATACAAAAAGTCTTTAAAATAGATCTTTTTAGAAACAACTAAACCTTGAACTGATTTTCTTAATGTGACAAAAGTTTTGGTCTTAATTAAATATTCTTGTTAAAGAATTCACATTTTTTTTTTAAATCTTAGTTGCAGAGATATTGGCAAAAAGAGCCCGACGTGGCTTGTTTGCCTGGCTTATGCCTCCCCACCCTTGTTACTACTACTAGGTGCAGAGATAAAAGCAATATTAATCACATCATTTCAAAATGAATCCTTACATTGCAGGGACCAGCATTAATGGTGACCCTTTCAGTACAAATAGTCGTGTTAAAGGCACCGAACCTTTGGATGCACGTTGAGCTATTTAATACTTTGATGGTTACGAACTGAAGAGTTGTTGCAGCCGAACCAGCTGAAATTATAAATTAAAATGTAACACAAAAATATTATGAAAAAAGTATATTTGTTGAATTATTAATAAGCTCATATTCTACAGTTCTTACGGTGTTATTGATCTGCGGTTATATATATAGACTTTTTTAGGATTTCCTTCAACCCACTTTAATCTTAGATTAATAAAAGATTGAATTGTAGTGCTTAAAACCAGAGTCGGCTTTAAAATCCGAATCTTCAATTGCACCAAAATCCAATGAGGAAAACGGTTCTATTTGTCTTCATCAAATTGATCTTGAATTTGGTCCAAGGACAAATATAATTGTTTCCCTCGAAGATTTTCGTGCCTTTGACAAGACGAGCTCCCATTTTAATGCTCCCACTAAAAACGCCAAACCAGGATCCTTTACTCCAAGATGATCTCTCTTTGCAGCAAGCTTATACCGTTCTTCTGGGGTTGACGCCTCTTCTTGTCCCCTCTAATCCACCATCGAATATCTGACGTCACATTACGTCTCAAGTATAACTAAGCACTTATTATAGTAGTAGAAAACCGATACACAGACGTAGTATGATGAGAAAGACAATTTATTGGATGTGTATTTTTATGCGAAACAGCTAAGTACCAAATCAAACAGATAAGCATGTCATTAATTATTTTATATCAGTAATCTAATATAAACAGCACCTACATTAGGAGGGCATTGTATTGTAATCCGATTTTTTCCAAGTTTTAGCACATAGAGGTCTATCAAGTTAAAAGAAGTTGGTGCCAGTGTGAATGTTTGTGCATATTTCTTGTGAACACGGGTAGACCAAATAGATGAGTTTTTAGACAGAATCCAATATTTCGTCTCGAAATGGTGGTCAACTTCAAAATTTCAAAAATTCTAATGTTTTTGCACTTTAGAATTGTTTAACGTGTTCTGAGCTCTTGAGATAAAAAGACCTCAACCACATCTAAAACTAAAGCTAGTTCTGATCTGGAGATAATTAAATGTAAATATAGGCCCCAAATCAATCTGTGTTTTTATACTTTTACGGACTTAAATAAGGAAGCTTAGCTCCATACATGGCAGCTTGTTCACATTCTTTAATTATTTAAGGTAATAATAATGAGTAACGTACGTTAATGTCAGTCTTTTTTTATAAAATAATCTGACCGGAATTTTTAATAATGAAAACACCAAGTATAAGTAAAATAAACTTATATGTGGTGTACTGAAACTCGAAAATGATACTTCTTTTCATTGCCTGGTAGAGAATTGTTGCCATGATTATGCGTTGCGTTTTACTCTTCTTTCATACTTACATAATACTATCTTATACTTACATTGTGTTTTACCCCATCCGCTAGCAGTAAGAAACTTCCCATCATACTGAGCAACAGTGTTGGCTGCTTTATTTGTTAATGGGATTGACTTGATGTTGGCGTATGCTAAAAATTAATGACAATATAGAGTATTAAGTGAGAGTAAAGCTGTTTAGCTATTCTGATTATCCCTATGTAACCTATTAGGAAAAAAGAGAGACATACGTATACTGCTAGTGGCATCACTGCCGCCAGCATTATTGATTATAATGTGTTAAAGCAGGGTTGCGCTACTTATAGATAAATATCATTATAATGATAAATTAAATTTCGTCAAATTTTCGTTAGAGCTTTGTAGGTCTGCTCTATTGACATTCATGATCTAGTAAGGTAATCAAACATGTTAGATCTTTGTAAACTTGCCATCCTTTTACAGTTTTGATTGATCATAAATTTATTGAAGCAGGTGGAAAAACTTACTAGGGCTGGTTCGCCGCCCTAGTAAGATTGGCTGGTTCGTTGCGTATCCATAAGATTGTGGTCCTACGTATAATCTTATACGATGAGCAGGAGTTAAAGACTGAAATTAAGAAATTAAAGCAATCGTACCTGTTAGATTGACGGGCTTAGTTAACTTGTACAGAACTATATCGTTTGGATACTTAGTGGCATCATAGTTAGGATGAATAAATATTTTTGAAGTGTTATCCCTGATGGTACCTGTGGCATCATTGGAATTCAACATTCCCATGTATATAATGGCGTATTTACCCCTGAAATCAATAGTTTTAATTTAGGTACAATATTTTAAATTTGCGTATCCATCTCAAATTTTCTTTTTAAAAATTCAAATAAAAGTGTAAATTTACGGAAAAACTTACCCAACAGCGCAATGAGCTGCCGATACGACCCATTGTGAATTGATTAGTGATCCACCACAGGCAGCGTATGAGTTTGTCCTATATGAATCAGCATTTCCAATCAATGTCCTTACTATGTACGGGAATTGGTTTTTAACTGCGTTACTGCCATAGTAAATTTCTTCTTGGATGTCTAAACAACACAACATCACTTTTTACTTAAAAGGATTATTTTAAAAGACCCTTCTTAAAGTCTATGTCCTGCTTAGACTTCGTACAGCGCAGACCTTTGTAAAACCAAAGATGATTATGTGATATCAACAATTAATTGTATCATTTTAAGCAAGTAACTAATTAACGGTATTTAACCAGGCTTACTCAAAACCCCTCAAGTTGATACCAAGATCATTGTATGCATTTGATCAACTGCATTTCTTTATTTATATTCCTTCTATGGTTTATATATGGTAAAAATAAGCTGAAGCTTTGCGATCAATCAAACAATGATTGATTAAATAAATTATTGGCAAATCAAATATTTAAATTAATCAAATAAAGACATAATAAAATCAATAAATATAACCGATTAATATAAGCTATTAACAAAAAATTAATTTACCATGTACAAATTTATTCATGATGGCTTAACTAAATAAAACATACAGTATCATTGTGTTTATAACTTTTTCATTTTTGCACCCATAGCTCCAAAGGTTCTTAACAAAGTTGTTAAGTTAAGTTGTTGTATTATTCTTAAATAAATACTTGTTGGCACTTAATAAAAGTAGTTTCATTCTTCAATTATTGTTAGAAAGCGTGTCTGTATGTCTAAACATGTTTTTGTTACTAGCGTTTTCCCAAGGCCGTTGGTAAGATTTTAATGAATTTTTCACAGAATTTCAATGGTATTTAAGACAAGTTCTTATAGATTTCTTAACATAATACATTCAAAGACATCATTAAGACGGATCAAAATGGTGGACTTAAAAAAAATAGTGCTCAGTGGTCCTCCATATGTTATATATTTTACATATACATTGATATATATTACTTTTCCTAATTTTACTGAAGGTATAAAGAAGAGTTTTCAGTTTCCAATAAAATCCAAAACCAATATTTCACCTGAACTATCCGTTTCAGATGATTTTTGTGTGCTAAGCCACAAGCCAGTGTGCTAAGCTTTTGAAAGCCTAGTTGTATTTTTATTGTTGTAAATTATTTATTACGCCATTAACCATCATTATTGACTCAGCAAAAATTAAAAAACGCATAAAATTATGAAAAATCGGAAAATCGTCAAGAAAGAATAAATTATAAATTTGGCCTATTTCAAATTTTGAGGACGAACAAAGCGAGATTAAATAGGTTAGAATAAGTGTAGCAAAGCAGTATCTGAGGTACCTGATTTTTAAATATCCCTTACCAATATTTGATGACATTTTTCAAAATTAATCGTTTAAACGCTGTTAACCAAAATGTGTACAGGCATACTGACAGACAGACACATTTTCGAATGATAATAGAACAATTTTTATTAAATAAAGTAGCAATTATTATTTCTTTTCGCAACAGTGCCCACATTATCGAGTTAAAGGTCTATGATAATTCAAACAAAAAAATTTTCAGCAATTCTGTATGTATGGTATATTTTTTTGAGATTAATTTTATGGCATGCAAAAAATTGTATTATGAATTATGTAGCTTATATACTTACGATACATAAAGCTTAGGAATAAAAACACTGTAAGTTATTATGCTAAATATTTAAAAATAAATAAATTAATAATTACCATCTGCAGCTACAAAACAACAGGCTAATAAACAACCCACCTAAAAATAAATTATAATAAATGTATTTGCAGTAAATAATTAATAGCAGAGTTTATACACAAATAAAAATGTGTGATAAAAAACTGCGTAGGCTTCCGCGGTTGTTTTCATGAAGATTTAGGTCATGAAACTAAAACTGACAACTGTGTGTTGTCATAAAACTTTAATTGTTACTCAATTATCAAACTCTGCTCGTAACTAATTTTCTCTGTATTTTCAAAGGAAATGCGCTAAAACCTTTATAGATAAATACTAACTAAGCTTTGAAATAGTGCAAATAATAGTGCGTACTACCAATTTTAGAGGTATAGTATTGTATAACCAAGTGGACAATTATGCGCATTTCCTTTGAATAATGCAGAAAAATTAGTTACGAGCAGTGCTTGACAATTAAGAAATGGGTTGAGTGATGGGCAGTACTTAAGCAAGAAATGGGTTGTTAAGCACGGAAACTCGCATTCCAAAGGAAACTTGCCCTGCGGGCGGACCACTACGCCTGAATTTTTATCAATGTATTGCCGTAAACATGTCAAAATCTAAAGAAAATCGAGTTATGTTAACTCTTGCTCCCCATGCTAAATTTAAAAGAGACTTGAATTTTCTATTTTATTTAAGCTGTATATCACTTTTGCATGCAATTTTAAATGAAATTTGAACATCTTTTAACTTCGCCAAAAAAACTTTTTAACTGTAATAGGCTAGACGCTTACCAAGTGTTGAAATACAGGGGTCCGCTTACATAACTTGATAGTAAAGTCATTTTTTTAACAAAAACGAAATGTGATGTTTTTATAGGATATTGTATTTTGATGATAATTAACACAACTATCATTAGTTCAGTCCGAGACAACAGACTGTTACGATTATACAGGAGGCAAGTGTTTTTTACCCGTTCATTCATCTTTTTGGTTGGCCTCTAAGCAAAATGTTTCTAAACTAAACACATTTAACGTCATGGTAGATTTGCATTCTGCTAATCTATAGAATTATCTCTTAGATTACAATACTACAACATAACCTATCAGTCACTTACCAGAAAAGCTAGTTCCATCTTCATGGTTGTAAGTCCTAACTTGAAAAGAAAATAATAGTAATGGATTTATTTAATATAAATAAAACTTTGTTATCTTTTTCAATACCAAATTAATACCTCTCCCCTATTAAAATATTATAAATTAAATGAACTAATCTCCTAATTATTATCTCTTAATTAATATGATAATTAAGGTGACTTTGAAATAATATATAAGCTCTAACGCTAGTTTATATGATTTATTTTTTATATATTGTAAGCTATAATATTTATTTAGTACTTTCTTTCAGTAAGGTTATGGTTAGCAAAAATTAATCTTTCTATTTAATTAATGTTGACGTCTATGTTTTTTGCATTGAATTGTATAATTTTTTTTAACATAACTTTTAAATATATTTAATAAAAAAAAAGAAATAAAGTAGTTATATTACTTTGACAGTGGTTTTCCTAATAAATGATATACATTATTTTTGTTAGCAACAGTTATTAACGTTAGGTAAAATGTAATGATAAGCTATTACAAAAATGTTAATAAATTTAATAATTGTCAGTAATATTTTATTATGACGTTATTAGGCGTTGATAGCGTTGATATGATATAATTATAAAAATAATATTACATTTGGAAAATATTAAGTATAATTTTAGTTTAGAGATAAGATAAATTTACTAAGTACAAGAGTGACGAGGCTTAAAACTTAAATTGTTATGCGTTAATTGATGTCAGAAACTTTGTCAAATGATTTAGTATAATTAGACAGATATTTTTTTATAGCAAACTAAAGACATATATTTTAATGTTTTTTTACATTTTAACGATAACAATTATTTCGCACTTAGTAAAAGCATGCGGCAATTTGTCACATGGCTTATTTATTAATCAAAAACCGTTAAAACGTTATTTTAACATCTCTAATTAACATCAACATTTAACATAAGTTGGGTGATCCAACCCGGATCTATTCGGTGAAGGTGATATTCAACCCACCTTCCTATTGAAGGTGGCTCCTTTGCAATGCTTGCTTTCTTGCATAGAAAATAATTTATGGCTTCGTAACAAACTTTCTATGGATTTTTCAAAGGAAATTCGCAATTTAACTTTAACAAATATTTAATATTTGGCAACTGTTTGCACTCAAATTTAAAGCATATTATTTTTTTTTAAAAAACCTAAATAATTGAGTTACAAGTAGAAATGATGATGCTCAGACTATGACTTGTACAGCGAAAACATTAGCAAGAAATGGATCTTAAGCAAGGAAGAATTCTAAAGGAAATTCCCCCGGCATGCGGATCTTGGCTCCAAAGTGATTTTGTTGTTATAAACTTAAATAGTACAAATTAAACAATAAAAAATTATCTCGGAACTAAGATTCTACCTGGACCCCAGATTAGGGTACTTCAGTTTCATTTTACTCAAAGCCCCAAAAACATTGAAAACAACAGCCTCTTCGAAATTTGTTGTTAGGTTATTTTGATATTTCCAGTTCCTCACAACAGAGAATTCGTCTTTTTGGTTACTTTTAGAGCAATTTTATATGTTAACCTATAATTTTCTTATTTTTTTCAAACGAGACAAACAAAGGAGGTTACGCATAAAATTCCCCTGATACATGACATGATTTCTGAACTCAATTTATCAACAATGCGAAGCTTAGGATTATTAGATTTGTGTATTGTAAAATGAACTGTATTAATTACAGTCCATAGAAACGGTAATTATTTGCAATAAATATGCCGTAACAAAAAGTTAGTCAAACGTCAGACTTTATACCTCGGGGGTCTGGGGTTCGCATCCAATTTTTTCTTGATTTTTTAGAGAAAATTGAACAATATCCACCTAGTTTAGTTTAAAAATTAAGATTAACAGCTGCCATTTCCTTCTGATAAGCTGAAATTTTCTCTGATAGCTTCTCAGGAGTATTATTTTAATTGAAAATAAATTAATTTCACATTTTGTAGACAAAAGTAATTGGATATGTGTTTGATTAGTAAAAAAATAAAGAAATTGCATGTAGTTTAAAACTATAATTGGTACTTCTAATTGATATTTTTTAATTCCTCAATTAAAATATAATTTAAATTTTTACGAAAACAGCACACAGTACCTTCGTCAGGCCGCTGGTACTTGCGTACCACCCTATACAGAACTCATTCATAGGAAAAATCGTTCTCATTTCAATCGATCACTTTTGAGTATCAATTGTTCATACTTTGATTATATTATGGGTAACATAGAGTATAGATATATGAAAGATAGGTACTTCATAGTTTAACGCATTACTAAAATTAGTTGACAGCGCGGAAAAATAGTGTTGAGGAACCAATTAGGTTGGTCCGATTTGAAATGGTATGCGTGGATTAACATCTAGGAATAACCTCATTGGCTCCTTGGCATTATTATCTCACCCTGTCAACTGATGTTAGCCGAATGTTACACTATAGTAGTAACATAGTAAAAGAAAATGGGAATAATTGAAACAGACGATATAACAACTTTGTTTATGTTGTTTTACTGACAGTTCAAATAATTTACTTTTATTATCTGTTTGATTGAGTTATGGCTTGAAAAGAGGTAAAGTGGTGCTAGCTGGTTGAAAATATGTGTTTTCCAGAAGACAAGATTATTAACGCTGATAATTAAATAATTATCATGCTACTTAGATTCATTGTGACTGTAAGTAGTTTTAACTAAACACATTTACAGAATATAAATTCAATTTTAGAATTCAACTAATAATCCGAGGAGTTAGTGAGAAGATGAATCATTATAGGTTATGGATCAAAACAATGAGAGTAAACCGATACTATAAACTGCATCAATCGTAGATAAATTTATATAAAAGTTTACGAATGTCTATATAACTTTTTGGTTAAGGTCCATCATTAATTAATTATTAAAGTATATAAAGTATTAAAGTAATATAAAGTAATCAGTTCGTTAGCTACGCCGGAACCATGTAAAAATGTGGTTACTTTCATCTACAGGTTGGTTGCATTGGTCATGGACTCACTAATTTGGACGAGGATTATTTAAAAATAAAGCTCCCCCGTAAGTTATTTTATTTATTTTTTAGTTTATTTTAAAAGGAAAATGCACTAATGAGGTCCTTAGCATGGAAGAAGTGGAGTGGGAAATCACATCAGCTTGTACTTCTGATTTCCAAAAATATATATTTATATAAAAGTAATATTATCAGTATTAGTCTCCATTCTATAAACGATTGTAATTTGATTAATTCGTCTCATCCAGTGTCTATCAATTACAATCGTTTATATAAAAGTTTTCCAAACGCCCATAGGGATATATAGAGAAGGCATATCCTATCTATGCATTGGGGAGCTTGAAACAATTTTTTGTAGCTCTTAGAGGCTCTGAATAACATCATTGTTACCAATTCTAATACGAGGGAAAAAGGTTGAGAAATGCTGTTTTTAGCACTCAAAGCTTTTCAATTATCATTATTAATTAATATTACTGTTTTGATTTAGCTGCAAAGAAAATAATATACAATGGGACAGATGCAAAAGAAGGGCAGTTTCCATTCTCTGTTAGGACTTTAATCCCTTATAATCGTCAAAAAGGTCTTCATATTCTCTGTGGGGCGACTCTAATCGCACCTCAATGGGCTGTTACTGCTGCTCATTGTGCTCATGGGTAATAATTTATCTTTACATTTAATATTTTCATTATAATTAAAGCTCTAGATCTATTATTCATTTATTATTCAAGACCATTATATAAGTTTGTTTAAATTTTGTTATATTTTTGCTTTGGTACTGGTCTCACTTACAATGCATCACATCAGTCAGTGGCTATACGATGGAGATTAAGTGGGTGATTACCATAAGCACCAAAATCGGGAAATTAAAACGATTCGTTGGCAAAATAAAGAACACTTTGCAATTATTACGGCTGGCTACACTCTCTATGAGACAACTTAATGTTTATTAGATGAAGTGAAGTAGGACAGCTATAACTACACCCTCCATAACCCAGATTTTTTTCTAAGACTAAAGCTGCTACATCTGAATCTGATCTTAGATTTTAGCTAAATCATAAAAATCTTCGACGCATTTAATTTATTTTAACATTAATTTTGCATTTTTATGAAGTTTTAACAACATTTAGAATGATAAATTTAAATAGCTTTGGGAACACTGTCATAATCCTTATACCAAAGACATATCAAAGTTCGATTAGGTACAACGGGTCCAGCCATATGTTTCAGTGACCCATAGTCATTAACAAAACCACTGAAATTCAGTTCGCTAGATTTCAAAATGATTTACATCATTTTGAAAATCTAGATTTCATTAGATTAAAAAAAGGCATGTCTCCAGTGGTCTAAACCAATGTGTTTGGCTTAAAGGAAAAATCTTTAATAAAAGAAATGTATTAATCTAGAAAATACAAATAATTTAAGCTATACTCTTCCTTTACACTTTTAAATTTAATTTTCAGAGCTGAAGAAGTGATAGCAACACTTGGAATGATCAATTCGAATGATTTTAAGAACTCCATTAGTGTCGCTATACCAAAGACAAATATTTTCATTCATCCTAATTATTTAAACGATGTGTATTCATCACCAGATATAGCACTGTATAAGTTATCCCATGAAATATCCTCTTCAAGTAAGAATTTTCTAAACGTTTCGGACTTTTTAAGTTCCATCTTTAGAATTCTAAAAACAAGAATCCCTATTAGCCGCTACGCAGCTTTGGCGGTGAGAACCGCATGGTTGTTATACTTTATCCGTTCGTCATATTACTGGTTTATATAAAGTGTTATACTGCCAAGATAAAAGCGAATTTGATAACGTATTAGTAAAAATACGTGATTTCTATACAGCAACCGAAGATAATACAGATAATACAATGAAACTTTGTATGTTTGTGAACCATACATAGCAGTATATAAGTAAAAAAATGTCAGCCTAATCTAAACACTATATGAAGACTTGTAATATTTGAAATTTTTAATTTTTGTGGATTAATGACGTCACACATATTTTATAAACTACAGGGTTCGGGATATTAGCAAGTTTGATTTTTTCTAAGAAAGCGTTCGAAAGTCATCGTATCCCATAGAAATGTCTAGGGAAATAAAATTTCGTGTATATATATAATATATATATATATATATATATATAATATATAATTAATATATATATATAATAATATATATATATATAATATATATATATATAATATATATATATATATATATATATATATATATAAATATAATATATATACTTCAAGTTCCAGGCATACTTTCAGTGGGGTTATGAGTGGCTTTCGTGGAACATTGTCCCATAACTCTAACTGTGTTGTTAATGGTCCTTGATATGTGATACTAAAATAGCTGGGGCAGAGATACTTCCAAATTTTATTACATTAAATTTTGCAGAGTATCCAAATATCAAACCAGTGTATTTGTCAAATGCTACAGATGTGTCAGAATACGACGGCAAGTTCGTGACCGCTATTGGATGGGGCGTGACGGAATGTAAGTTAATTCAATAGGGTCACAGCCATCATTTTTCATTATATTTATAGAAGAGTGTTAATCAGTATTAATCATATATATATATATTATATATATATATATATATATATATATATAATATATATATATATATATATATATATATATATATATAATATATATATATATATATATATTAATAAGTTTCATAAAATAGGGGGTTACAGCACAATTCTTGTTTTCCCTTTAGGTGAGATTCGCCCAACTTAGTCTAAGGTGTACTTAGAGTTTACCTACATGCTCTAATTTAGCTTGTTTGTCTATGATAACCTCTTCTAACGTTGCAACTTAAACGTATAGCCAAAAACGTTTGCTCAGTAAAATCAACGAATCAAAGCCAGCAAAATAACAGCAAATAATTTTGCTATAGGTCTGTGGCATACTTTTGGTAATAACTCTAGAGGAACTACTAATGTGACAGAATAAACTCGGGTCTATGGTAGGAGGCAACCCTTTATTTTTACATTAGTATAATTTTAGTTAACTAATAATTAATTATGATCAGTTGTAGATTTGTTTGCATGTGGATTTGTTGGCATTCGCAAGGTCCAATTTGCCCTAAGGAGAATAGAAATAATAATTATAATAGGTCTTAGATCCATAATTTAAGTTCGCCATCAAAGATATTTTTCTTACATAAACCTTTTAAGGTGTTAAGGATACCTCTAAAGATCCTTTCGATCCCCCTAATGTAACCTAAAAAAGGTATACATTTTAATAAACTTTAAGTTACCTTGTATAGGTGCTTACACACATGCACTTTATAACTTTAAGTTACATAAAGAGCTTGCAATGGTAATAAAAAAAATCATTGAATACAGTTGATGTATCACTGAATACCAACCCCTACCCCTGTTTGGCGACAATAGATCTTAGAAATGTACAATTTTTTTCTTCCCGAAGTTGGACGCCTCCTGCTTTTATTAATTATTACACCTGTTTTTATGTCGAAATTTATAACGCAAGTAGTATAAAATACGAGGACGTTTAATTAAAATATTGTTGTACTATTACATTGTTGTCTTATTATAGTAAATGAAAATGCAAATTTATAAGCTGTGAATACCAAATCCGTACATTATTTTTATTGTTATTTCAGCCGGGAAGGATTCAGATAATTTAAAATTTGTTACTGTAAAAGTAATGCCAAATAATATCTGTCAGAAGAAATTTTCGGGAAAAGCGACGAATTTCTCTGTGTGTACTGAAAGAATATACAAAGAAGCTGGACCGTGCTACGTAAGTTTTCTATCCGTGCAAATATTGTGCTTAATTTATCAACTAAAAAAAAATCGGGTACAGGATATCTCAGAACTTTTCCTCGGCACATCGGACTCTCTTTGCTCGTCTTCAGAATATACTATTCGCTAAATTTATGCTAAAACACACCTTAGGACTCTCTTCACTGGCCCTCAGATAGTAATTAAATTAGTTTTTTTGAGGTAGTACGTAATTGAGCACTTTATTAGACCGATTTTAGGATGAGAAACCAATCATTATTGTTTTAGGAGGTTATTTAGTAATTTTCACCTCCGAGGACAATAATGAATGTAAAAAAAAACTCCTAGGACGTAAAAGTAATTCATATATTGCCGCCATTACTATCTATAATGTAGCGTGTTCAAAAAAACAATCTGTGTAAAACCCTCATGAGGTTTCTTTAAAAATGTTCATTTTGTTTCTGTTTTTGTTCGTAGACTAACTTTATTTTCGTTTTTAAAAGGTCTTCTTTGACTATTGACAATTTTTGTGTGTTTATTTGTAAAGCTTTTACATTTTTGAGTAAAAGTGTGGAGCTATGAATTCAATGACGAAGAAAATATAGAGTTAATTGGACGTTTGTTTTATTTTCAATTAAGTATATAGCGCAGTTTATTTAATGAGTGCTACCTCAAAAAAAATAGTGTATGCCATCCGGCTGAGAATGTCTTTATGTCTTGGCAATTTTTCCCGACTCGCTTCGCTCGTCGGTAAATCTAATTGCCGTGACATAAAGACACACTTCTCAGCCTTATGGCATAAATAACTATTGTTCCCAGCGGTCACCCATCCCGCCACTAATAGAGTTTATAATCTGATTCAGTTGGAGGGTTTTTATGAATGATTTTTTTTTTCATTTTAGGTTATAGTCAGGCATTGACGTTATTACAGGAATAAATAAAGAATGTTCAATGCCAACCGCCTTTACCGATTCCTGCAATGACGTCACACGCCATTCATAAAATAGTCAGGTTATAACCTCTGAATGCGTTTGGTTGTTCTTACATCTTGGAATGTAGTAAATCTCTTAAAACCTATTCAAGTGGTTTTCTGAGTAGACATTTTTATCAAGAGATCATTTAAAACCAATTTCCCATAAGTTTGTACTCAAAAACAAGTTATTTTAAGGAAAGCAAGGTAGTGTCGAATGGTTTATGCTCTTTATTCACATTTTTCAGGGTGACAGCGGTGGGCCATTAATATACAACCCAGAATCAGGTGAACAGATACTTATTGGGTTAACATCATTTGGAGTAGGATATCCTAATCCCTGTGCAGACCCGGAGGGAGGGGTTGTGTATACCTTCATACCTCCGTATTTGACCTGGATGAAAGAAATTATGAATAATAAATAAATTACTACTCATGCCATGTTTTCATTCAAAGCCATAAAATAGTTTTATCTGAAAAAGTTAACAGTTGACGGTAACGGTTTACATTTGCTAAAATTATATGGATGGATTATGATGAAATAAGAAAGTGAATACATATTTCTATAATAATTTTAATTCAATACAATAAATTATATTATTGAGCCCTGCCAACGTGAATGAACGAGGTAGTCATCGGGTTAGACAAAAGTGTAAGGTTTCTTATCTTTAGTATAAGTTTTGTCTTTGTAGGTAATGAGCGTTTTCTTTCAGTTATGCATTATATTTTTAAAATAGTTTCACTAAAAACTCATTAATAATATCCTCTGAGAATTCGCTATACGGCAAAAGAGTATGATACTTCCAACTTATGTCATTAGCTTAGTAGCTCCAAGAGGTATACCTCTGAATATCTGAATAGAATAACACTTATTGTCCCAAGAGAATAGTGCATGTTAACTAGTTTAGACAAAAGTGTAAGGTTTCTTATCTTTGGTATAAGTTTCTTTTTATTTTTTTGTACATTGGTCAAGTATATGATAAAGGCCCATAAGTTTAATAAACATCTCTTTTTTTAGATGTAATTAGATGAATTTTGAAAACTTTTTATTTTAAGATGACTTAACTTTTTGTTAAATAAGTTTCTATAAATTTTATAATTAATAGAATGATTAATAAATTTTATAATTATCCAGCTTAGGTGTTATTATGTTTAATGTAGGAAACAGAAAATAATAAAAAAAAAACTATTATTTGGTAAAATAAAGTAATATTTATTTTCAATAAAGGTTTGTTAAATTTTGCACCAATGTCCACACCCGTAGTTCATTGAGACGTCAAAATCAATGAGGTGTCTTCGCTATGGTTATTCCCTCAATCTTTTATTTCAGTAAAGCTATAGTTGACATCCCTGATACACAGAATCCATCTAAGAAGAAAAATATGATTTTAGGGCTCTAGAATAATATCTCATCTATTTGAATGAGATAATTGTCGAAAAAATATACAACTTAAAGTGAAGTGTTTTTTTTTTTTTTTTATTCTTGCACTTGCTTTCTCTGGTTTATTAAGGGCATTATATCCGTGGTTCAATAAAACTACTTAATAAATTGAAACCATCCTTGATACCTTAAATAATTGAACATTAAAATGTTAATCTTACATACTACTACTAGGCACTATGACTATGTATCTTTCTTTCTCCAATAAAGCCATTTTTCATTAAAAATAAAGATATTTTCTTCAGACTTAAGTGAAACTTATCGTAACGTCAAGGAGTTACATCTGAAAAGGATACATCGATGCTGATGGACGAAAATCAGAGAAGCAATAGATAAGTCGAGCTGCTGTTCTTTTGCTAGGCTTTGTCCACCAAACATGGACAAAGAGGGTGTTCTTTTTAGTCATGTTGAGCAACGACACAAAACTAAGCAGATGCTAATATAGTTGAGATCCTCTATTCCATTTAAACATTATCATTTATTGTTATTTCAATAACTATCGCTCAATAAATCACTAAAAATGTTTATAGTCACGGCTAAAATCAGATGACAGCGTGGGAAAATAGTGTTGAGGAACCAATAATGATTTGAAATTAAGGGCGTGGTTTAACACCTAAGAATAACCTCATTGGCTCCCTCGCATTTTTTTACCTACGCTGTCAACTGATTTTAGTCTTGTGTCGTACTATATTTATTGTCTGTATACACTGACAGCTTGATCAAAATAGGTAAGGAAATGCCTTCTATTGGTTTGTTTTGGCCCAATCCTGGATTTTTATAAATGAACACTAATACAGTAAATTTCCTCTCCGATTATTAATTGGACTGTTAACTAATCAAAACAAAAAGCCTTTCTTTAGTAAGTCAATATACTTCTTCTCCCCCTGAAACTATCATTAAGTAAGTCATTATTATAATAATTTATGACTTACGAAGTCTTTTCGTTCTTCTTCCAATTTTCGTCGAAATTTATTTTTTAAATATACTTAGTTTAACCACTACCACTACTTAAATTGATCAACGACTTTGTCTTCACTTCACATCTTAAATAAGCGAATCCAATATATGGCAAACTAAAATCAAATCTTAAATGGAAACTAACAGGTCTTCTATAAAAATCCATCATAAACATAATTGGACGTATGATTAAATGAACCGGTAAAAATGTTTTTATAAAACTAAACGGCCTCGGTATCAAGCTTATTTTATACGGATTACTATTAAATTTATAACTTAAATCCAACGGATTCACTGTGATTGTTGATGGCTGATAATACAAACCAACATTAAATGGTAACGGATCCAAACTTAACGGATAAGGAATTTGAGAGAAATGTATATCAAACGAAAACGGATATAATTTATAAATAAGCTGAAACGGTGCTAAACGGAAGACGACTTGTACGTTAACCGTTAAAAGATGTATCAGTTTAAGAATGTTATTCATAATAAGCTATGTTAAATTTACGAAATCTTTTTTTTAAATTTACATCACATTATCTAATCTAATGTTTACTCAAAACTCTAAGACAAGTAGAAAACAATTACACTGATAATTTATAATAAAAGACAATTTTTAAAATTGTATATAAAATTATTTGACGTAATTTATTTAAGTGGTGTAAAGACATGAAGCTACTTGCATTTGTCTCAGATTATTGATTTAACTCTTATAATCAAACTATTGTTAATTCTTATTCTATTATTAATAATATTTTATCATTCATTTATTTTGTTAATTTTAAATGAATTTTTAAGATTTTTTATGAGCTCTAGAATAACCAAAATTACTTAACAGATATTGTAGGTCTTGTTTTAGTTAAAAAACTGATACGAGGTACCTCGGAACTTTCCTAGTCATATCGGATTCGCTACGCTCATTCTCCTTACTTCCGATTCGCTTTGCTCGTCCTCAGGGAGTAAATTCTCTTTCAATTTCAGCGGTCACCTATCAAGGCGGACCACGCTTGATGCAACCTAAATTTTATGATTCAACTAAAATTATGGATATACTTGTCGGATTGTATCGAAATTTAGTGCACTTAAGTATTACATAAAGGTAAACACTTGTGCCAAATTTCAACTCAACTGGATTATTATCCGAGTTTTTACAATCAGATGACTTGTGTACGTTATATACAAATAACGTACACAAGTCATCTGATAAAAATTGAACTAATGCTAATAATGAGAAGAAACTGGGCATGTATGTTAGTCTTATACATGGCTAAATGCGTGTAAATGAACCAAATCTCAATTCGAACGCAACTTTTTTCCGCGTTTTATTATTTTTTGAAAGCTCGATAGTTGTTTTTTAACTATATTTGGACTGCTGTCTTCTTTTATAAACCTTTTTAAACCTAGTAATTTTTTTTCTTTTAAAGACCATTAATACTTCTTTTTGTTTAAAAAATAATCCAATAAGGTAAAATTTAGTACAATTGTGTATCCCTTTACTTAATAAATAAGTACACTAAGTTTTGTGTCAATAAGGCAAGTACACTTAAGGGTTTGGATAGATTATAAAAGATAAGCAGCATCGAGTAAGGTTAGTACCTGGATAGGTGACCCCCCATTGATTAAAAACGAATGTATTTACTGTCCAAGGACAAGACCGAAGTCCGAGGACAACTTTTTGCATTATAAATTTGGTGGTTTTTATATCCTAGACGAGCGAAGTCTAGGACTACTTGTCTAAGCGAATCCTTACAACTGTTTATTCTATATCTTATTATAATATATATAATATATATATATATATATATTATATATAGTATATATATATATTATATATATATATATATATATCGTATATAGATTAGATATATCTATATTGTGTATTCTATAAACAATTTGTTATATGATTTTGATTTTGAGATAGGAATCATTACATTGTAAGTGTGAATATTAATTTTATATCAAGTGGATATCAATATAATTGTCAATACCATCTTCTCATTTCTTTCAATAGCTTGCTTCTTTTACTAAAAACTTGCTACTCTTTCCTATGAATTTCTTATCATCCTTGTGTTTGTACTCTCCCTTCATGATAGTTCCACAAGCAATTGTTGATTGTTCTTGGCCGTTATATTTATCCTCATCAGCGTCGATCCCAATAGAATGTCCTACAACGCTGTATTTGCCTGATAGCGATATGTCATCTACGGTTAACTTAAATTTTACTACCCCAACCTCATTAGCTACAATGTTTTCAAAATCACCAGCATGTTCACCATGGTCCATCTAGAAACATTAATTAAAATAAATTTTATGACTGTATCATATGCTTTAATAATTAATAATTTGAGGAAAATAGTAATGATATTGAAGTTCTTTTACCTATTAAATACATACTACGTATTTACTTTCCTAAGGAACCACAGCTCAATGCTGATTTGCATGGATGCTTTATAAAAAGAAAATGTAAATTTTAATTAGTAAAATCAAAATTTGCAATAAATGGTGATATGATATGATATTTTATGACGTATTTACTTTACCATTCCACTGATTCATTAACACATAGTGATGGTAAAGTCTCTTAAGCATATATTTATAGGTGCATTGAAAATCGATCCCTTGGTTCACACCGATCGACAATCGGATTTACGCTGTGTTCGGTCTTTTTAATGTTTACGCTGTAGTTGTATGCTTAGAATAATACTATATATATATATAGAAGGAGCACTGCTGGTAACACGAAAGGCGTTTTACTAGTGGTCTTAAGTAATGCTGCCACCCAAACAATAGGCCATTTTCTTATAAAAAAGTTGGCAATACTTCCGGTTGCTGAATTATTATGTTCTATTATTAATTAATGATTGATTATTCATAAAATTCTAACATAAACATCGATGCATTACAATATTTTAAGCATTTAAAATTGTAGTTTAACGTTTTTAATTAAAATTATATTAAAAGTAGTCCTCGTCAACTAAATGTAGATTCTTGTATTCCGCTATCCTTTTGCCATCTAAGACCGGTTTTATTAAATACTCAGCAGGTGTTTTAAGTTATTCATATTTAAATTAATGTTTTGTTGTTAGGGTGGTTCCCCTACTTATGACCACCAGACAAGAGTCTAGCCCGTAACTGTAAACAGAGAAAAATATTTAAAAAATATGTAGTTATGACCAAGGTTTAGTTTAAATATTTTCATGTATTTAAATTTGTATTGCGGGCTTAACTCCCTTTTCTATTTCTATGGAATAGTAATTTATTAACTTCTAATTTAAACTGATTAATATTTAATAAATACTTTGTTTATTTGAAACTTTTAAGATAGAAAGATCTATTTAACTAGTTCTTTTACATTTTTTCTGTGATAATTATGTGAATGATAGATTTTGAAATTTTTCTTAAAAAAATCTGTGTATGATTAAATCTACACTGGTACCTATCGTTAATATCCGGGTGCCTCATTTATAATCTATACATGCATAATAGACGAATTAAAACTATATTTTCTTTAAAAGTAAATTCGTATAATTACTGTTGTTTTGTTTTTATTAAGCTAGAATTATGATATTATTTAATTCCCAAGTATCACTACTTAGTATTTCTAAATAAACATGAGACCCCTAGTTATAAAAAAGACGAAGTATTATACTTCGTCTATTTTACATCATACAATTTAAAAGCAAAAATGATACCATTTTCCCCCCAAAAAATAATTGTCATTTTTTATTGTACCATCATCCACTTCTTTTAGCCTGAAAAGGATTTCAGTATATTTTTGGAGTTTAGGTTGTTGGTACTGTTTATTTTTCTCTCTTGGTAAAAATCTAAATGTCATGGACATAAAACAAGGGACATTAGTTACAAATTAAAAAGATCTCGGTCAAATAATTATTTTAATAAACAATTTAAAAAGTTTGAATTTAAAAAAGATCATATATCTAGTTACCTCGATTTTTTTCCTTACCTCATCAGATTCGCTACACCTATCTTCTTCACTTAAGACTCGCTTCGCTCGTCCTCAGGCTGTAAACAGTCCATTAAAAAAGTCCCTACGGTCACCCTTCCACGTACTTATCACGTATTAAACGCGCTTGACGCAAGTAATCTGACAAAAACTGTAGATTATTAATTTGATTATTGGTCTCCATGTCCTAACCTATAAACTATAAAACTGTAGATAAACGATCCGCATTACAATTAATCTTTGTCTGTTTGTTTATATCCAGCTAGCACATAATGTCTCAGCGATGTCTCATCTTGATTCATCCTGGTCACAATGTCTCAGTTTATTTGAACGTCTTTTTGACATCTCTGAGACATCAGTTGTGAGACATTGTTACTTAGATAAATGTCTCAAATAAACTGTTTATATATTAAATATATGTAAAATATAAAATATATTTAATATATTAAATAAATTACGCGGTAAACATAAAAAATCATCTACGTCTCATTGAAACATCTCAGAGATGTGTTTCTGAAATCTCAGAGATGTAGGTAAGAGATGTCTATAGTATGTCTCAGAGATGTGCTTGGTGTGTGTATTTGATTAAATGTACAATGAATCATATATATAATATATATATTATAATATATATATATATATATATATATATATATATATATATATATATATATAATATATATATATATTATATATATATATAATATAATATATATAATATATATATATATAATTAATATATATATAAATAATATATAATAATATATAATATATATAATAATATATATATAATATATATATATATATATATATATATAATATATATATATATATATATATATATAATATATATATATATATATATATATATATATATATATATATATATATTATAAATATATGGATAAAAAACAGATGGATAAAGAATGACAGTAAAAACTTCGTATATTTGCAACGTTTCGTTGTATAACAACTTCGTCAGGCAAGAGAAGAAAGAAGACTGAGCGGTAAACCGTTGAGATAGTATATATATATATATATCGCCGCGTAGCAGCCGAGGCGCGAAGCACCGCGGCTGCTTGTTTTTTCTTTTTGTATTGTACTTCTACCTTAACCAACAAAAACCTAAAGAAACTATTAAAAAAGTGACTATTAAGTGAAAGAAACTATTAAAGTGATATGTGTTGAAGTATTTATTTAAAGACAAAAAAAGAGAAAAGAAGAAGAGAAGAATTATCAATCGGCGCGGCATCGTCCATCGTCTCTCACATGGTCGACATCGTGAGTCCATGTATGTGTTGTTCTAGAGAAGAGTGAAAGAAGAGTGGTGTTGTTTTTCATTGCATTTTTCATTGCCAAGGTAATGTAGTAATTAATTTTAAAACATTTTTTGTGTAGGTGTAATCAAGCAGGACTCTGTTTCTGTTTCACTGTACGAATTGGTGATTAATTCGATATTTGAATTGGTATTATCAAATCGCCATTCAAATCTATCAAATTGCCATAAAAATCAAATTCTGATAGTGTTACTACGTTCACAAGTACTTCAAATCGACTTTAAGTAGGCTTATTAAGCCTAAAAGTTAAATGACTCGCTGTTAACTGACTAAAGTAAAATTTAGTACGTTTACACACACTCTAGATCTGCGGATCGTATAGAATACATATGCAATACGGTCAACTAACTTCACGGTTCTTGCAGCGTATTTGTTTAGTCGATCGAGTGATAACTGATCCCGCCAAAACATGGCGTCTTGTATAGTGAACCTTCACTTTTGGTTATAAGGAACTTTAAAACAAAAAATAAAATTGTGATTTCTTTGCATAATATAAAGTTACACTAAAAAAAATAATATTCCGAAATTTATTGATCAAAAACGGTTATATAGATTGAAATAAAAAGTTCGACGAGAAGGTTATCCGTTAAATACGATCGTCTCTAAAAGTACACACACAAAAGACAGCGTATCGGGGGATCCATTTAGATTCCATCTCCCTAGTTCTAGCGTATGCGATCGGATCCCCTCCGCATGGTTCATACAGCTTAAATTACCGTATTGAGAGATCGTACTCTATACGATACGCGGATCTAAAGTGTGTGTAAACGTACTAATTAATAAAATAATGCCTTTCCAATGGCGGAAAAACACTATCAGTAACACAATCAGCACAAAAAACTTGTTTCAAACTTGAAACAAACTTGGTTCAGCAAGGTGAAAGCTTTCAAAAAAAGATTGAATCGAAATTGCTAATTGCTTGCTAGTTGACTCAGATTTTACTTTCAGAAGCTTTGACATCCTTAAAAGCTTGCAGCAAGCTTTATTCTAGAGAGCAGTCCTATAGTCCTATCTATCGTAGTTAAAATTACACATCAGCTGTTTTTTGGGTTCGACCAATCGGAGAAGCCGCTGCCAACCCCTCTTTTGTTAGAAAAAAAATCCTTAGTCCATAATGAACTAAATACTTTGTAGGGAAAGAAAAAAGGTATTTTAAAGTATATAATTAAGTAAAATAAATTTAAACCCATGAAAAGATTGAAAAAATCACTGGTAAAATAACTTCATTGCTTACTAAGTTATTCCCCACCCTTTTTTGTGGATGGAATTTATCTTTAAGATTCGGTGGTGCCTAAACTGAGCTGTCAGTAATTTAAACTAACGATGGGTTGTAGTTACATAAGCAACTAATAGGTCTGCTCTCTAGAATAATACTATTGATAGGGCCACGGTTATTAATATTTGATGGCCATGTGTATTATCATGTTATTGGGTATTATATGTAATTATCATTTCTAGGAAAGGTATATTCTTTAACCAGATGTGGCAAAGGTAGAGAGGGAAGGGGCATAGTCGAATTAAACTAATAAAATTCTTTTCCTTAAAGATTTTTCGTTGAGCTGTTAAGTGAGAATAACCGTGACCCTGACTATAATATAGATATAGCTTGGCTAAGGGATCCCATTTTCATTTACTGATAAGATTGAAGCCAAGTAAACTGGAATCAGTAAATGTCTTCCATAAGTACAACCGGGTGTAGCTGTAACATATTATAAATTTGTAAAAAAATTGAATTCAATGATCGTTAGCAATTAAATACAGTAAATTTGATTGGCATTCCCAGACTGTGTTTACTGCTGAGCTAGTTAGAACAGAAATGGCCTGTCCGAGTGCACCAATGGCAAAACAATGTCCTTGTGCCACCGAGTCTGAGACATATTCTTGTCACGACTACGTTGTTGCGTAATGTGGACCGAAGGGGAATAGTTGGTACTTTTTTACTCAAATAAAACTGTATCGCCGTGTCAAAAAATAATACATTGTTTACACACAGACCTCCTTTACATTAGAAA
Source organism: Microvelia longipes (assembly GCA_018340805.1). Lineage (NCBI taxonomy): Eukaryota > Metazoa > Arthropoda > Insecta > Hemiptera > Veliidae > Microvelia > Microvelia longipes. The sequence continues at coordinate 37,762,745 of JACMZG010001911.1, read as the reverse complement.
TTAAAATACAGTAAATTTGTATTGGCATTCCCAGACTGTGTTTACTTATGCTGAGCTAGTTAGAACAGAAATGGCCTGTCCGAGTGGCACCAAGGCAAAACAATATCCTTGTGTCCACCGAGTCTGGAGACATATTCTTGTCACGACTACGTTGTTGCGTATGTGGACCGAAGGGAATAGTTGGTTACTTTTTACTCAAATAAAAACTGTATCGCCGTGTCAAAAATTAATACATTGTTTTACACAGACCTCCTTACATTAGCAATTAAAATACAGTAAATTTGAATTGGCATTCCCAGACTGTGTTTACTTATGCTGAGCTAGTTAGAACAGAAATGGCCTGTCCGAGTGGCACCAAGGGCAAAACAATATCCTGTGTCCACCGAGTCTGAGACATATCTTGTCACGACTACGTGTTGCGTAATGTGGGACGAAGGGAATAGTTGGTACTGTTTTTACTCAAATAAAACTGTATCGCCGTGTCAAAAATAATACATTGTTTTACACAGACCCTCCTTTACCATTTAGCAATTAAAAACAGTAAATTTGTATTGGCATTCCAGACTGTGTTTACTTATGCTGAGCTAGTTAGAACAGAAATGGCCTGTCCGAGTGGCACCAAGGCAAAACAATGTCCTTGTGTCCACCGAGTCTGAGACATATTCTTGTCACGACTACGTTGTTTGCGTAATGTGGACCGAAGGGAATAGTTGGTACTTTTACTCAAATAAAACTGTTCGCCCGTGTCAAAAATTAATACATTGTTTTACACAGACTCCTTTACATTAGAAATAAAATACAGTAAATTTGTATTGGCATTCCCCAGACGTGTTTACTTCTGCTGAGCTAGTAGAAAGAAATGGCCTGTCCGAGTGGCACCAAGGCAAAACAATATCCTTGTGTCCCCCGAGTCTGGAGACATATTCTTGTCACGACTACGTTGTTGCGTAATGTGGACCGAAGGGAATAGTTTGGTACTTTTTTACTCAGAATAAAACTGTATCGCGTGTTTCAAAAATTATACATTGTTTTACTCAGACCTCCTTTACATTAGCAAATTAAAATACAGTAATTGAAATTGGCTTCCCAGACTGTGTTTACTTATGCTGAGCTAGTTAGAACAGAAATGGCCTGTCCGAGTGGCACCAAGGCAAAACAATATCCTTGTCCACCGAGTCTGGAGACATATTCTTGTCACGACTACGTTGTTGCGTAATGTGGACCGAAGGGAATAGTTGGTACTTTTTTACTCAATATAAACTGTCCGCCGTGTCAAAAAATTAATACATTGTTTACACAGACCTCCTTTACATTAGCAAATTAAAATACAGTAAATTGTATTGGCATTCCCAGACTGTGTTTACTTATGCTGAGCTAGTTAGAACAGAAATGGCCTGTCCGAGTGGCACCAAGGCAAAACATGTCCTTGTGTCCACGAGTCTGAAACATATTCTTGTCACGACTACGTTGTGCGTAATGTGGACCGAAGGGAATAGTTGGTACTTTTTTACTCAAATAAAACTGTATCGCCGTGTCAAAAGTTAATACAATGTTTTACACAGACCCCCTGTAGGTGAATCTTAGTGATTTGAATTATAATGACGAGTGATGTGTGTGTTTGGGTCAAAACACACACATGTGTATGAGTGTGTGTACGTATTTTGAAGAGTGTCATTAACCTAAATTTTTTGTTTTAGCAAATTTTTGAAGAAAATTTATTTAGTTTCTTGCTTCTTGCTGATTGCATCCTCTAACTATGGACTTCCCTAATTGCAAAAGAAAAATGATTTCTGAAATATCTAAACGACATAAGAGAAGGATTATTCCCAAATGGATCATTTGGATTGTATCGAAAATTTAACTTCCATCAATAAAATCAGTAGTAACAAAATTCTTTCAAGTATAGCTCAGAACCTGTTGGATCTCAGGAAGATTTGTTGTTGAGCTGTTAACTGAATCTGATAAACTTGATCAACATTCTATTTAAACTTAGATATGAGGGAAGGACTATCTGAGTCATATTTGAATACTGCAGTCTTGAGTTTAAACCGAACTAGCTATAATTGTGACCAAGGTGAAGCATCATCAATTGAATTGGAGTTAAGGACATGGGCTAGTGCTCACAATATCACTCCTGTAGCTGTATCTCATTTACTTGACGTTTTAAAAACCACTCATGTTTTTCAAACTTTCCTATTGACAGTAGAACACTGCTTAAGACACCCAGGGAGTGTGTAGTAAGAGAAATGATCCCTGGTGAGTTTATTCATTTTGGCTTAGAAAAGATTGTTTTAAAATTTTGGAGAAACATCACAACTTGGAGACTGCAGATTTGATGATAAATATAGATGGGCTTCCTGTTTCACGCTCATCTTCTGCTGCTTTATGGCCTATTCTAG
>JACMZG010001911.1:37580827-37759588 GCA_018340805.1 Microvelia longipes | reverse complement strand
TCATTTTCTAAATCCTCAACCTTGCCAGAAAAACACTATTGTTCCTGATCACCTCATAGTGAGGGCCCCCTTATTGAAAATTGCAGCTTCTATCCTCAATACAAATGCCTCCAAGTAGGACAATATGCATTTAACTCAAGGTGTACCGCTGACAACTGTTTTATGACAAAAATGACAATGTAGTATTATTAATAAATGTTGCACATTATGGACCAGATAATGAGTTGGTGATTATTGGGAAAGAGTATCTCACCAAAAAAGATTATTACACATTGCCATGCAAATCATCCCTTTTAAGAATATATTTGGTGTCCAATTTACAACACAAATTAAAAGTTTGGCCTTCGAACCAAGGAGAATTGACAAAATGTGTCAGACTGCCTACAAAAAATGCAGATGAATTAGTTGTTTTTCCACTTCTTCATTAAACCTCATGAATCATCACTTGTATTCCGTTATAATTATTTTTTTAGGTTAGTTTTTTGTGCTATTATTGTGATATTGCTATTTTTCCCACTACTCCTTATATGCAATCATTTTCAAAAGCTTAATTTTCTTCTAGTATTTACAAATTAGATAAGACACATGTCCTAAAGCAGCTAGGAATGTAAGGCCTCTGTTTCTGAAGATTCAATTCTATGATTTTTATTGTTCTTTATATGTTATTATAATAATTTATGAAATTCCTCAGACCTCAATTTACAATGAATGTAAATTGTTCATGTGGTATTGATGTAGAATTATTAATTTTTCAGATTTTGAGGATGACAGAACTGCAAAAATATGTCATCATTGTATTCGATAACAAGAGTGAGATGCAAATAGTTCCAAAGAATTGGCTATTTTGCAATAACACCAAGGTTTATTGGCCAAATATTACATCATATACAAAATATTATAGATATGTCGAACAAATGAAAGAGAAAGAAGATAATTGGGAATCTTTTTCTGTGAAAAGAATTTTATGCTCAACTGGTTAGTAAACTATGGTATTAGATTTTTTTTGAAAATTTGTCAATAAAATATGGTACTATTAAGTATAAGAATTACTAATATCTTTATTATAGGTTGCTTACTGTCTATATTATTTAATGGGGATAATAATTAACTTTATTTATTTTGTTTTCAGATGATTTTGATGATGGGATGGTTAAATTAAAGAAAGCTGAAACAATAAGTGATGTTAATGAAGATGAAGAAATTCTCAAAAGACAACGAAAAGAAAAAGCTAAATTTAGAAGGTGGTCATCTGATGAGGAATCAGATGAAAGAAATAAGGCTGTTAAGAGAAAAAAGATTGCCACTACAAAACAAAATGATATCTATCCAAATCCTCCTACAATGCCTAGTTCTAGTTCTAGAAAATATGAAACATTCAGTAAGTGTCCATGTTATATTTTAACCAAAAGCTAACCTCTTAAGGTTTTTGCTAAGGAAGACCCTGATTACAAATGACATTTCCATACTTCATTTGCAGAAAATTAGCTAAAAACTTATATATATATATATATATATATATATATATATATATATATATATATATATATATATATATATATATATATTATATATATAATATATATATATATATATATATATATATATATATATATATATATATATATATATATATATATATACATTACACAACATTATAAATTTGCCTATAAAGTTTTCATATAATTTTTGCCCACACATCCTAGTTCATAGTTATTTTAATATTTTTAGGTCCTGCCTCATTCACCAGCAATGATTCAGAAATAACAACTCTATTGAAAGACTTGAAGAGACAAGTATGCCTGCTGCAGGCAAATATTGAGATACAAAATGTCAAAATATCTGCCATTCAAAAGATGTTAACTAGCAGAAACCAAATAAATTCAGATAATAATGAAGTTGCGGAAGAGCAATCCATCATGGACAAATATTTTCCCATCATTGACAACAGAGCAATGGAACAATTTGACCAAGATTGCAAGCCGATGAATCAATATTAACAACAGTGGTAATGCTCTATTATTTATTTAAAGTATATGTAGATAATTAGTAAGTTTTAGCAAGTAGAGTAGCAAATTTTAGTTAGTAAGTTTTAGCGAATTTTCAATAATAAAAATGATGCTAAGGTTTTCTTAATGGAATGGTCTATTGAGGTTGACTACAAGGAAAATTGGAAGTTGTTGTTGGAGACCTCCCTTATCCCCATCATAAAAATCCTATGCGATGTTTCTCAAGCCTTCAAGTTATTTCAATAATAGTACTGTAATAGTATTTCAATTTTTGGTGCTGTGAATTATATAATTCCAGAGCATTGTGACTCAGTGTTTAAATTCTGTGACTATTAATTTTGATTTAGTATTAAGTTCACCTTAGCAATAATTTTTAGGGAGACAATAATTCTATATTTTTATAATAAAATACTGAATTCCTTTATTTCTGATTTGAATTATTTTATTTTTCCTTAGGCTAGGAAACTTCGAATTTTCCAAGGCAGGGACATTAAAAGTTCGGTTAAAAACATGCTAACTGCCACATTATCAAATAATATGGCTGCTTCATTTAGTTTCTTTGGAAAAAAAGGGAAAGAAATTTTCAGCAGTTTACAATTAAATAGAGCAATTGAAAGTAAGTATTAAATCTTCTATACTAATGTTAACTTAGTCTTCTGTTAGTTCAGCTTCTTCTATAGTGTCGACGCAGCGTACCAGCCTTGGCGCTTCTCACCTCAGCTGTGTAGAGGCAAAGAGGCTTATTTGCTTTTGTTTATTTCTCACGATAACTTTTGAATGGCCCCAGTACAGACACAGACGCTGCTACAGCCGAGGCTGCGGAGCGGCAAAGAGGCCGATGGCCTATTGTTTTCCTGTCTAAGCTAATAACCTGTCTCAGCTAGTTTTTGCCAATTTTCATCTTAAAATGCACAAAACGGATTATCTGTTGATATCCTGGTTTCGGATTTTTTAGAATTGATACAATACCGAGACAGCCAAGGCGAGCAGTGCCGAGGCTGCGGAGCGTCAAAGTGGCTGAAGGCCTCTTGTTTTAAATTTTTTGATGATTCAGCAAAGTGGGTTGACGTTGACCTAGAATGTTGATCCTCCAGGCGGCACAACTAGACCTAAAATTTGAGTTTTGTACCAAGTTTCAAAATTTTAGCATCAACACAGCAGGAGTAATGCGTGACACAGACACACACAGACAGACAGCATGATGAAAACACTCAAAACGTCTTAAAAACGCCCAAATCGGATATATCCGTTGAAATCTCAATTTCGGATTTTTAGGGCAGGACAATACTTTTCCTTTACACCTACAGTGAGGAAAAGTAAAAAACCTAAAATTCAGGCAAAGACTTACAACATTATAACCTCCGCTCATTCATTTCCCAGCCTTCTTTCAAAAGGGTACAGGAAAATGTTTACAAAATATTTCCCGTACTGTTTTCACAGAGTAGGTAAAAAGACATTTTCCAGCTTAAAAACAGTTCAGTAATGGCTAATTTTTTGATAAAAAATATTTTCAGCCTACATTTAATGGATTTATAGATGGATTATTTTTTTATTATTCGTTTATAGTTTCTGTGAGGCATGTTCATGGTAGAGACACGCCGAATACTGAGATTCATTCTGCCATTCAGAACTGGCTCCGGCTTGCCCCCCTAAGGTGCAAAAGAGAGGGACGAAAAACAAGAGAGGTCTCAGATGAAGATGAATAAAACCTTTAAATAAACCTAGGGACTATTCTTGGTGTTTTTTTTGGCTTCAAGTGTTGCATGCAACATTTTAATACATTATTTACGACGATATTTATTTATTGCATGAATCAGTTAACTACACCACCAAATTTAACTTTCCTTTTCACAATAAAAGTAAGGAACATTGGATAAGGCTTGAAAAGGGGGACCCTCACTATAAGGTGATCCTGGAACAATAGTGTTTCCTGGCATGGTTGAGAAGTAGAAAATAATACCTCTTTCTCTTTTTAGCGAATTTTCAAAGAAAAATTAGCTAATGAGATTGGGGTCATGGCAGGGGTGAGCGGGGGAGGTGGTTCCCCTGAAAGAGGGGGTCCCCTAATCAAGAAAAATGTATATTGTTGAGGTTTAATATATATATTATATATATATATTTATATTGTGACGTCATTAATCCAACTTAATGACGTCATCAAAATTTCAAAATATATATATATATATATATATATATATATAATCATAATATATATATATATATATATATATATATATATAATATATATATATATATATATATATATATATATATATATATATGTATTCTTGATCAGGTTGACCCCCCTTTCAAAGAGACCATCTCCCCACACCATGACCCCAAACTCATAAGCTCATTTTTTCTTTCAAAATTCGCTAAAAATTCATTAAATATCACGAACAAATCGGAGCAAGTTAAAATTCGACACAAATGTTCTAATACACTATTTAAACATGTATACACAGTTTCACTACGATATGAATAGTAGTTCGGATCTTATTGTTTGACATATATAGAGTTATGTAAACTAATCACAGTTTTTAACTGATACATTCAAAAATTTGCTTATATTGTAGCAGTATGCCACTGGGAGGCGCGGGGGCCCCCAGCTCCATAGCCGGGTAGCTGTGGAGCGGCATAGAGACCGAAGGCCTCTTGTTTTAAGTTTAATACGTCAAACTGATAAAAGACTAGAACCATGATTGTGGCCGCGAAGCAGCCACTAAAAGGTGCAGGGGCTGCGGGGCGGCACCCCAGCGCCGTCGCTGCACAGCAGTTGAGGCTTCGAGCGGCAAAGAGGCTGAAGGCCTCTTGTTTTCAATGAAGTAAATTATGAAATGTGGGAAACATGTTTTAGGTCCAAAATGCACCCAAAGCTCAAAAATTAAATGATTTGATTTTAACAAGGCTAAAAACATCCTACAAAAGCAGACATTCTAATCATTTGAATCTCATTTTTGCTTCCGTTTCATTGGAAGCAGACATTTCAATTCGCTTGTTTATATTTTTTCTTTGTCTTCAGTGTTTCATGCAACTTTTGAAGTTTATATATTAAGATTGTTTAATAAGTAGTTATTTAAGTAATTTGATGATCTCTGTTCTTACCATATCGGTTTAAAAATTGTACTATTTTTTTATTATTTTAGCGAATTTTCAATGAAAATGACACTTATGAGGTAGTGAGGTAGGTCTCATGGAAGGAGGAGTTGGGAGGAGAGACAAATCTTGACCTGTTTAAATACATATATATATATATATATATATATATATATATATATATATATATATATATATATATATATATATATATATATATATATATATTTATACATATATATATATATATATATATATATATATATATATATATATATATATATATATATATATATATATATATATATATTATATTTATATATATATGCTAAAATTTTCATTGAAAATTCGTTCTTTCGTTTTTAGTATTATTAAAATAAATGTATTTTTTTATTAAAATAAATAAATATTCTATTAAGAAAAATAAAACATCTTTTTTTACAAAAATAGATAAATGATTTTATAAAAAATGAAAATAATAAATAAATGTTTTATCAAAAAAAAATAAATATATATTTTATTAAAACATACATAAACACATATTAGCGAATTTTCAAAGAAAAAATGAGCTAATGAGATTGGGGTCATGGTGGGGGGGGGGCAAAAAATAAATGTTTTATTTTAAGAAGAAAAAGTAATTATATATATTTTTTACAATTTTTTAATTAAAAGAAATAAAAAATGTTTTTTTTTTTTAAATAATGGATTTATTTTTTTTATATTTACCTGTGAGATACATCTCAGAATCCTTCTAAGAAATGTAGAGTTATGCAGTGATGTCTCTTTCAAGAACATCTCAGCTCATTTGAAATCTCTAATATGTCTCTCAATATGCATCACAGGATATCTCAGAGACATAGTGATGAGATGAGCTTTTGTGGACTTCTCAGATATGTCTCTGAGATGCCTAACTGGCAGACATTGAGACTATACAAATGCATCTCAGATATGTCTCGTAGGTGTCACAAATGTCTCACAAGATATAGTGATGAAATGTCTCAGAGATGATCTTTTGTAGACTTCTCAGATATGTCTCTGAGATATCACAAAATGTCTCAGAGATGTAATTATGAGATGTCTCTGAGATGCCTAACTGGCGGACATAGAGACTAAACAATACCTCTCAGATATGTCTCGTAGATGAACCAGAACATCTCAGAGATGTTACAAAATCTCAAAAATACATTTCTGAGATGTCTCTGAGACAAATTTGTGCTAGCTGGGATTATAAAGGAAGAATACGTACGTATATCAAATTTTAAGTCAATTCAATAAGTTTTATTTTTTTACAGGATCTAATGCTAATAATTAGCTGGAACTTGGCACTACATGCGTGACAAAGTTAACTTGATAAATCACTTCCCTTGTTTTATGCATTTTTTAATGCATTATCGTCATTATTGACGGACAAAATGTTTCATAAAATTATTTTGGGAGAGCAGAACTAGAGCTTGATTTTCTACCGATTTTCTACTCTTTCGCATAAACGTACTAGGATTAATAGTGATAATATAATAGACACACACATACAGACTCAGGTCTTAAACACAACTGAAACAGATAATTCTTTTCCATACCTACTGCATTAATGAGGGAAAGTCAAAATGGAGAAATAATGCAGTGGGGCTGATGTTTATGTCAACTGAATTCATACTTGTACCAATTGGTACAAGTATACAATAAATATACATGTACAAATATACACGTATAAGAATATAAATTATATAAATATGTTTAATATAAGTTTCGTTTCAATACGGCAAGAATATAAAAGTTGATAAGTTGTATGTCGGGTTTTGTCAGATCATAAAAGTTGAACAGCATCAGTGCCTGAATGGGTGACCGCTGGGAATAAAACTAATATATTACTATCTGAGGACAAGCGAAGTAAGTGCGAAGACGTCCTGCAATACATTTGTGAAAATTGTATATTTTGAGGACGGGCGAAACGACTCCGAAGTAGGGAAGATGAGCGTAGTGAATCCGAGGAAAACTTCCGAGGAACCCAATACCAGATTTTTCATCAATTTAAAATGAAAAATTAAGAATAAGTTATTCTTAATGTTTAAATTAATTATTATAAAGGTCTTGAGTTCTTGTCACCAAGTTTTGAAAATGTAATACAAAAAAAATACATTATAATTAAGATTAACTTTATATTATATTATAAAAATATGCGAATGCTGAAATTATAACTTATGAATATTTTGTGTACATAATAATTGTTTAATATCTAATTTATTTGCAAGTCAAATCGATTGTAACATGTATTAGTCATTAATACATTTGACACTTTATGTATCGCCTTTACTTAATAGTATAAATAGTGCCTAAATAAACATAATAATGTTTGTTTATTATAATAAACTATAATATGTTTATATAGATACTCTACATACTAAATCATTTAATAGATAAAACTTGTATTACAAGTTTAAATACACGTTTGTAACATTTAGATTAAACCTGGGTTAATGTTTATAAAAAACATACTATTTACGTGCACATCAGTTGCGGGCTAGACTCTTGTAACCACCAGTCAACCGGCTTTCGTGCTTTCAGTAGAATTATATTGTGTTTACGGTCATATGCTCCTTCTATATTAGTATTATTCTAAGGTTGTATGTATTACTTAATGTCAAGTATTCAATTATTTATATTTATTAGTTTTGTTTATAATAGAGTGGTTGGATTTGACAGTTGCCATGGTAACGAGAGTGTTAATAAAATCAGTCTAATGTTTGACTTTGTGATAAACCTAATGTCTTTCTTAATTAAATAATGAGTTTAAGCAGATATTTAAGACTGATTTAAACTGATTTAAACATTTAGATTAAACCTGGGTTAATGTTTATAAAAACATATTATTTTCGTGCACATCAGTTGCGGGCTAGACTCTTGTAACCACCAGTCAACCGGCTTTCGTGTTATTAGTAGAATTATATTGTGTTTATATAGTGGAACTTATCTAGTGGAAGCAATCATAATCAGACTTTAACACTTTTATTAACGAGTAAGTATACAACTGAACTGAATTAATCTAATTATTATATAGATATAAAAATTCTATTAAAATTGTCAGTCACTTGTCAAAACACGTGTCTATCACTACATATACCTTGAAACAACCTGACGCAGGCTGATTGCGTCAACTTAACTAAATCTAAGTTTAGTTAATGTTTCCTAATGCTCAATGCACCTCGGTATCAAATATTATCTTACATTACGCTTTTTAAATTGAAAATCGTATTATAAAAACATGAAAGGACATGTTTTAAAAACGTATTTTTATAGCATTTTTCACGTTATATAGGTAGATACCAATGTAAAAATCGATTCAATATATCAATAAAAAAACCATCCATCAATCTTATAAACTTTCTAGATTGTAAACTATCTCGTGAAACAAACAAACTCATAAAAATTATTTGTCTAGAAAACACTAAATAATGTACTAACTTATCTGTAACACCAACTTCATTAAAGATATATAATGTATAATCTAGTAATGCACCATACACGACACGCTTCTTCACAAATTATACTTAAGCACAATGAATTTGAAATTGTATTTTTAAGTTCACAACAAATTTTCATAAAGGTTCAACATACTTTTCCAACAGGATCAAAATGACGACCAATGTTCTTGCAGTTATCTTGAACGTTTGCTCCTTCGTGAATGTGAAATCCGTGCACACTAAGCGGAACTAGTCCTCCAATAATACCTTTGATTTCAACTCTCCCATTGTTCTTCTCTTTAAAAATAATTTTACCCTTGATCCTACCATTGTTAATTCTTGCATAAGCTTCTTTACTCTGTCAAACATCAATGCGTGTTATTAGCATATAATAGTCTTGTTTTTAATTTTATTGTTGTTGGAATTAACAACCCAACTGTTAATTAAAATTAATTGTCATTGTCAGAAACTTGGTTAAAAAAATCCTAGATCTAATAGAAATTGTGTTCCCCAACATTTCTAGAGCAGAAAATATGTAATAGAACGATAGGTGTGATGAAACATGACTAAGCATTACACTACTGTGGACAACTAATGCTTACTTTATGCCATCCTTCTGATTGTATACCCTGAAAACAGGGTGGAAGAGAATTATCATGGGAAGCAGTCCTCTTCCGTAAGAATGGAGAAGGAGGTAATTTCTATGCAATAGCACACCACAGCGTGCTATGTCTTTATTGTGTTCTACATTAAAAGAGAATCATGTAATTAGCGTCCCATATAAGTTGAGCTCACTGAGGTTTCAACAAGTGGTTCCTCCCCTCTCCCTCCCTGCAATCTATGTTTTTACCAACTTCCAATAAAACATTTTATCATAATTTAATCATATTGTTGATTTGTTTGTTTTTATTTAAAAGAAGCTAGCATTTCCTAAATTCATATTTTCAAACCCTCTAAAAATTAAGGGGTCTTTACTTTCAGAACAGTAATAGCCACTAATGGGGTCTTGTTGGACTTTTTTTTAATCACTATTTACTTAAATAATTTTTTTTTTTTAAATTGATTCCCCCTTAAAAAAATATTTTTGAAATTGATTCCCCCTTTTTTAAAAACGCCCTTTTTTAGAATTTCTCAAAAATCTAAAAAAATCTATTCAATGTTAGATAAAAGAAATACCTGTGCATAGCAAACAGCAATCACTCCAAAGAAAACCAAAACATGAGCATTCATCTTAAATTATTATCTTAATAATGTATTAGATATTCTTAAACGTTAAGTTTTATTTTTATTTTGTAGGTTACTATCACTCTTTTCTTTAAAACTAAATCATATCATTTCTGAACAACTATATCTGCCTTCTGTATGACAATACAGGATCAATTGAACAATCATCTTTATAAAAGACTCACTCTAGCCTGCATCTTACATCTAGCTCTAGCCTTACTACATGCTATACATTCTGTTTTCGAGGTAAAAAAAACCTGTTGCATTTGTTAGTTGGTCCATATGGTAAGATCATGGTAGCGCTATGTGCATGATAAAATATTTTAATTACATCATGACACGTCGAAGGTTTCAACAAAAAAAGTTTATATTGTTATGCTGTATATATGAATGTATTTTACATATAAATCATTTATATGATAGATATATTGTATATATACATAATATATGCAGTATATGATAGATAGATTGTATAGATAGATATTGTATGTGTAAATAAATATGCACTTTTTTTAGTTAAACGGATAATCCTATTTATCAAAATCTGAGTACATCACTATAACCCTACGTGAGAAATAATTTATTAGAATTATTTATTAGAAGTCAATCTTAACTTCTTAGAGTTGTGGGCATTTTGAATTTTTAAAATTTACTTAAGACAAAATATAAATAATTTGATGTTCAATAATATTCAAAAAATTCAAAAATAATTGATTATTCTACTAAAAATAACTTTCTTAAAAATATCAATATACACTTATAAAATTATATTTAGTGACATTATTTCATCGTGTTTTATCGTTAAATAAATTTTTTTCATTTATTGCAATAAATTTAAATGAAGTTTATTTCTTTGAATGTAAAACACTTCACTATAAAATTCTTATGTTTTATTTGTGAAAGCCTCCTAAGCCAATTTGTAGCTAAACACTTGGTTCTAAGCAATTTTGCTGCAAGTTAAAAATTTTTATGTCCTAAACACATTTTTTCGTAAGGTACAACATGTTCTGAAGTAGAATTTGTGATAGAAAGCACTTTTTGTTGTACATAAATTTGTACTAAGCAATTTTCGTGGTAAACATTTTCTTGTCCCTGAAAGCACATTTTGTAGTAAAACACTTTTTTCCTAAATAATTTTTGTAATAAACACTTTTGTTGTAAAAATTGTTGTCCTAAGTAATTATATAAGTAATTATTCAAAATTATAAAGAAATTTATATTCTGCTTTAAACACTTCAGTATTCTAGCAGAATTTAAAAAATAACTATGTGGTTTTACAATATCTGTAGGGTAGCCTGATAACATAAGATATTATATTATCTAGCTACTAGCTTCGGCGCATTGTCAGTGTATTGACAATGGTAAGTTAATTATAAAAGTAGTTCTTAATTCTCTTATAATCCTAATACAAACCCTTACATACAAAATTACAAGAAATATTTTCATATTTCCTGGGGCGTTGTTAAATTGTTTAATACTTCATGTCCATGAATTTAATTTAATGAAAACTTTGGGATATAAGCCCTTGTTTTAAGGGTCATTTTTAGTAAATTAGTTTTAACTAGCCTTTCACCTTTGCAACTTTAATATCTGTAATAAATAAAATAAATTAAAAGCCATTAAATTGACATAAACTATACTATATTTCTACATATTCACAATAAAATTATTTTTTTTAAATAAATTTATAAGATTGAAGAAGCTATGGCTGACTGATCACTACACACTAAAGGACATCTTGCTCTTGTATTTCTTGTCTCCTTTGTGTTTGTGCTCATGGTGGTGATGATGGCCCTTGTGTTTGCATTCTCCCTCAATGATAGCTCCGCAAGCCATAGTCACATGCTGACCGTCAAATTTATCTTCTTCAACGTCGATACCAACAGAATGTCCAATTATGCTCTCGGCTCCAGATAAGGACAGGTTATCAACAGTTATATCAATTTTCGCTACACCTTTTTCATCTGCTTCAATATTGGCAACATCACCAGCGTGTTCACCATGGCCCAACTAAAAAATCAAATTTTAGTTAAGATAAGTTTCTATAAATAGAAAATTGTTCAGAATTTTATATTGTTCGGCAGGCTTACAGACTGCCGAACAGTAGGAAATGGAAGATCCCACCATTAGAGGGTACACTCCAAAATAGTGAATGTTAATTCAGAGTCCCATACTATCTTAGGATTAATTGCATGACCACCTTCTTACTCCTATTAAAACCCCTCACACGAAGTTGTGATGAGTTTCAATGGGGAACCGCCTCAATCCTCTGGTGACCCACGTTATGGTAATACAGATGGATCTAGATGGACGGTGGGCTCTGGGAGTGGATAATTACGCTCATGGCGAATATCAAAACCTCATTTCCTTTAGGAAAGTATGCCACAGTGTTTCAGGCAGAAATATTGCTATTATGGCCGTCTAATAGAAATCATTAAAAAGAATCCTATCAGACTTCTATAAATATTTTTTACAGACAGCCAAGCTGCCATTAAAGCTCTTATTCATACAACAGTCAACTCCAAGCCTTGTCTGGAGTGGTGCTTTACAACCTTCTGACCTTGTCACTCAACATGATGTGTAGCAATCCGATGGGTGCCCTGGCCATAAGGAACATTGAGGTATAGCAAGCAGACATCTTGCAAAAAGGGGCTGAGACCACTCCCTGTGGCCTGAACCATGTAGCATACCGAAAGTATGCGAAAGGTGTAATTAAAGATTGTCTCTTAACCAATCACCTGCACCACTGGAACAAATCCTCTGGCATGAGCACAGTTGAACTTTATGTTAAAGGACCCGTCAAAGTAACTGAGGAACCCTCCTCCAGCTCACGAAGGGACTTAGAACAGTAAACTGGGGAAAAAACTTAACTTTGAACTGGTCACTCGTCACCTCGAAACATTCCATACCATTGGTATTCTTTTAAAGATAACCCAGTGTGTAGGCTTTGTGAATCTGGAAAACGAAACTGCACTCTCAATATTCTGAGATGTGAAGCCCTAGCCCTTTCAAAGGTTTCAACAACTTTCGCGTAGCAGCTTCTCACTAAGTTTTTGATCTACCAATGAACACTTTGGTCAAAAGATCCTAGCCTATTCCGGGGGAAAAGGGAATTTTGACTGACCAATTGAGGGATTGTTACAATAGATTCCATGTCGCAGTGCAAATGGGGTCTATTCCTTCGACTCAACCCAATCTTTAATATAATAATTGGTTCAATAATGGTTTTTTGAAACCAACTTAGTATTTCTTATTTTAATAGTAAATTATTTCAATTTACCAATTTGAACTCAATTGGATTAATTTTCGAATTTTTTTAACTATTTTTTCAAACTTAAATGAATGCATTAATAAGATGAAACTTAACCATATGTAAGTTACATACTATTTAACAATACCAATTATCGTATTTTTTGCTGAGTTATTATTGCAGATTAATGAAGTCATAAAATAATTATACTCCGGGTAGAACAACTTGACCAAAAAATTGATTTTTTTCAAAGTTATATCTCTCTAGCAAAGAAGATATGATGACAGACTCAAATACAGACAGACAACTTTGTGGAAAACCACGTAGAAGGACTTAAAACACCTCAAACAGATAATTTAGGTGAAAACCTGGATTAAGATTTTTTTAAAGCACAATACTTTTCCTATATACCTGCGGTATAAATAAAGAAAATTAAAAAATCATCTTTAAATTTCACGTTACTTTGTTTAAATCAAATTTAAATTGCATGAAATATTCTTAACAGCTAAAACATCTTACTTAGTCATGTCATCATACTTACATCACCTACGGGGTCGAAATGATCTCCAATATTCTTGCAGCTATCAGCAACATTAGCTCCTTCATGGATATGGAATCCATGTACGCTAAATGGTTCAAGTCCTATAACGATTCCTTTGATTTCAACTCTACCATCTTTTTTCTCTTTGAAAGTAATCTTGCCCTTGACACTACCATTGTTCAGCTTGGCGTATGCCTTCGTATCCTGTATGGAAATATTATATAAGTTGAGGATGTGTCTATCATAAACAATTTTAAATTACTCCCGAATTTCGGGAGGAGGGGTTTTAAGTAAGAATTTAGTGATAGAAACTAAGGAGAGTTGACAGACTACCTAATAATCAGGCTTCGTGGGTTGGGTCCTTTTTACTACAGTGTATCGTTAAATTTAAAAATCCCCAAGGTCATAAGCATTTTGGGGATCAACCAATCAGAGAAGCCGCTGCCAACCCCTCTCTTGAAAGAGAAAAAAAATTCCCTACTCCCATAACCCCTGTAGGGAAATAACCTCCTTCCCAGCATTCGTTTACTTCGTTTGTGGTTCTTCTTGTGTTTATTATTTCCCTTCACAATTCATTTTTTTCCACATTTGCATACTTCCTAAATAATTAAACTACACAAAAGAAATGTAGAAACATCGCCAAGAAAACACGGGTAACATAACCTGATTTGTTTACAAAGTTTTTTCCCCGCTGCCTTTTTGTAGAGATTTTTTTTTTTTTAGAATCGGTGGTGCCTAAACTGAGCAGTCAAGATTTTTATAGTAGTCGATACACTGTAAATCCTTTAGATAGAAAATAGTGTTTTAATTTTTGAGTTCTATCAAAATCTATTTAGGTCTTACGCACTAAATATTATACTGAAACCAACACATCTCAATTTATGTAAAAGCGTATGTATTGATTGAACACAATGAAATTATAAATTCAAGTAAATAAATAATACAACACTGTAACTGTAAATTCTTCCAGTTTATACGGCGATTTGATTATTAACTATTGATTTTGATTAAAAGGTTGATAAATCAAACTAATAAAGTCATAAAGCCAAGTATCATTAATCTACCATAGGGGTCTGTGTGACTCTGAAGTTTGTGCATCCCTGTCTTACAAAATCGGGACTTCCCAAGTAACGATTTATGTTGCTTGATAACTTACACTATCATTAAATTAAGATATCTTATGACAAAGTCCTATAAACCTCATACAGTTATCATTGATCACTTAATATGACTGTCAAATTACAAATCAATACATATTAGCCTTATTGATTATCAAAGTCCCAAAACTATGGCCTTTTTTTTAAATAATTTTCTTATTAAGATCTATGACTGTATGTTATTGTTTTTTCTAAAAAAATTTAAAATATGCAAGATATAATTTAAAAATTTACTCTACTTAAAGGATTCAAATAGACTCGTTTTCCTTTAGAAGTTTGGTAAAACTAAATAAAATTTTATTTTGAAAAAAAAAATAAACTTACCTTAGCATAGGAAAGTGCTACGACTACAGCAAGACACAGTAAAACTAAGGCTGTTCTCATTTTCCTTGAATTTCTTCTTCTTTAATTAAAGTCAAAGAAAAAACTGATGCTTAGTAATTGAAATCTTCAGCCTTATATACCAAAACACAGATACAATTAACTAATAATAATTTATCGATGACATTTTATGAATAACTTTTTAAGTATTTAATAGATGTAATTTACTTTTTACCTTGTTTGATTTATTATACTGTCGATATTATACTTTGTTACAATTACAATAAAGTGATTAATACCCAGCAAAGCGATCAGAGGCCAGTTTATAGATTTACAAATCAATTATTTAGAAAAACTTCAATCAATGAATGAAAATATTAATTAATCTTAAAAACTTAATTTAGACAATCACTCTTTTTTATTTTTCCTCATTCATGCGGTAGGAATATTGAAAAATGTTGTGTTTGCAAAAAAAAATCCAAATCACAGAATGTCACCGGAATTATTCGTTTTAGGTGTTTTAAGACCTCCTGAGTTTTTTTCACAAAGTTGTGTCCGTATGAGTGTCTGCGTGTACGTGTGTGTCTGTGTTACTGTTATCATCGTATCTCCCAGCTTATTTATACTAGAGAGTTGAAACTTGGTACAAAAATCAATTTTTAGTTGTACTGTCCGTAAAATAATATTCCTATGACGTCATTACCCGCAATATTGACTGATTAAAAATTTTGAAAATTCATAAAACGCGGGCAAATTTGTTGATTAACATATGGTCCAAGTTACATCATACAGCAATATGCTACAGCTACAGCAGTTGTTGAAATTTGGTACAAATGTATCCCTTTACGTAATAAATAAGTATACTAAGTTTTATTCAAATACGGCAAGTATAACTATGGTTTTTTATTGAACATAAAAGTTATGTAGCATTGAGCTAGGTCAGCACCTGGATGGATGACCGCTGGGAATAAAACAAATGTAATTACTGTCTAAAGGCCAAACAAAAATAGTCAGAAGACGTGTTGCAGTATAAATTTAGCTAATTCTATATTCTGAGGACGAGCGAAGCGAATCCAATGTGCCGAGGAAAAGTATACTGAGATATCCCGTACCCCTTTTTCGCTTAATAAATCCGGTGTGGTGAGGAAAAATTTCGAGGTACCTGTACTCGCATGATTAAATGAAAATTTTAAATAATAAATTAAAATTAAATAATCTAAATATTATTTAGATTACTTATATTATTATTACAATATTATATTATTTATTTTCATTTTACTGTTTACGATTTAAAAATCAATGTTTAAAGATAATTTATTTGAAGAATTATTACATAAACTGAAAGCGTAACCTGGGATTTGAACCCTAAAGCTCCGCGTCGTCAAACGTCAGTTTAAATACTAACGTTTTAACGACAGTATAGTCTTTAAGGGAGTTTAAAAAAAAGACTTTTTTACTTAAAGATTTCTTTTACTTTGGCAAAAAATGACGGAATATGTAAACGTGTATTTTCACACTATATCTTCACCAATCAACATACAATGCAATAAAAACTATTTGATTTTGAAGTTGAATAGCACTATTGTAATCATTAAATTATTTAAGAACAGAATGATTTGTTAATAAAAAATAAAGTTTAACATTAACTTAATATAAACAAAAAATAAACATATATTTCTTTAAATAAGACTTTTTTTAAATAAGCTTCTAAATCGACGAAAAAATTATTCTAGTCTTACTCAATAATTTAAATTACTTGTAAGTAAATTAATCTAGTACTTATAGCCTAAAATGTTGAAGGCATTTTTCTATAGTTTTGGATCCTGATTTCAATGTTTGAGAAAATAATATCTCTATTACTACTGTACATTTTGTTTATATGATCTACTATTCTTTCCGGTCGCAGAAAAAAATCTTCATCAAAAGAAATCCAAGAATTCTGATTTTTCTTGTGTCTCGGTGGAAAGTATTTTAATTTGGTTGTCGATGTCATTATCGTGGTTGATGAAGGAGCAGTAGTCGTTTGTTCATGAGGAGCCTTGGAAGTTTCCTTTAATGCTGTGGTCGAAATTTCAGTCGTGGAAGTGGTGGTTGTAGTTGGGGCTTCAGTTGTAGAAGTCGTTGTGGCTTTCCTTGTAGTGGTAGAATAAATGGCTTCAGTCGGTTTCGTCTTCGGTTTCCAAGTAAAAGGAGGTCTAAATGTTGTTATCTTAGGAGCGTATATTGTTGTCGAAGAGGTGAGTGGTGTAGTCACAGGAAGTGTCGTTGAAATTGAAGCTCTAGTCGTATGAACTTCAGTACTAGTCTGAGGAACTGAAGTTATCGTGGAAAAAACTTGATTAGCGGTCAACGGAAGTGAGGTTCTTGTTGAAAGAACTTGAGTACTTGTCAAGGGAACTGAAGTTTTTGTTGGAAGAACTTCAGTACTTGTCAAGGGAATTGAAGTTTTTGTTGGAAGAACTTGAGTACTTGTCACGGGGACTGAAGCTGTCGAGGGAGAACTCGTTACAGAAAATGTAGGTCTTGTCGGAAGAACTTGATTAGCAGTCAAAGATGTAATACTAGATTCGTATTCAAGAGATGTTGTGAATTCTATATCATCTCCATGTGCTAAGAATGTATCTCGACCAGCTCTCACTAGTGGAAAGTTAGAAAGATGACACAAACCTTTAAAATCATCTTGATCCACTGTATAAAATGATATTCCTCCAAGACCCATGTCAAGTGCATATCTGGCCTGTATAGACAAAAATTTTAAAAGTGAGACTATAAGTAACAATAAAAGCTACTAAGTGAACATGATACACTGGGGGGGGGGGGTTAATGGTGAGCTTAATGATCAGCCAGCTATAGGCCATGATTCTTATATGTTGTTTGATTATCTACGTATATGAACATAATATGTAGACACATATATGGTGTTCATACACACATGAACACCATATGATCAATGACACATTGATCATTGATTTATTCATTTATTCATTCATCTGTGTAATTGTAGCCTTACTTATCCATAAGAAGCTAGTACAAACAAAACATCACAATCATAATAACAATTTACTCTCACTTACGACTATCTCTTAAACGTCTCTTACACTATTTCTACCCAATATAACTAATATTTTACACAACAAATGAGATACACACCTTCTTCTTGGCCATGTGCACATCATCGTAAGCAACCCAAAGTTTATTCTTGAATGCGTATGGTCCCATGAGAGAGCTGTTAACATTTCTTACAGTCCATGATTCTTTCCTTATTCTCTGACAGAGCTGAAAAAAAAATGAAAAAAGTAAATGGTTTGCCACTAAAATTTAGAAAGTAAGACATAAAAAAAGAAAAAACAATACTAAAAATACAATAAGCGCCAACTTTATTCTAAAATAAAAAGTTTGAACTTTTAAAAGTAATCATAAACTCTTTAAAATAATTCTGGCCTTCGGGTCCGCAAGCCGAGCGAGTTTTCATGTAGTCTTACAAAACCTACTTTTTGTGATTAGGCACCTATTAAACGGACTCATTACACACTCTCGAACTACGGACTCACTATTTGAGCCATTTCATTAGCGAATTAATTCAATGATAATTACTAATGAATACTACTGCATGTTATTCAATACACTTCATATCTTGCCAGATTCATAAGTCTACTATAATCTTTAGATAAAACATCATTTTGTAATTTGTTATGCATAATAAAATGGTAAAAATGTTATATTGTGCTATTCAATACAAAAGTATACCTCAGCATATATCAGAGACCCAGGTTCTTCTAAACTTTCTTCTTCTTCGTCAGTATAAGAACCAATTTCATTCTTCTCAGCATCTTCCAATTGAAATGCAACTCCGTATAATGGTATCACTAAATTTAACATGGAAGGATGAGCACCTCTTTTTATATAATATCGAATCGTGGCATCCTGATACAAAAAAATATATTATTAAATATTAAAGATAATACCACCAATAATCTGGATAATCATAATTATCAGGGTAATCATAATATACAGGATAATCAGAATAATCAAAATAAGTGATGGGCGATCCTAAAATCGATCTTTATAGACAGGATCGATCCGGATCGAGCTTTTTGAGCCTAAGCTCGAGCTCGAGGCCATGATCGAGGTCGTGCCCGAGCTTGATTCCAAACTCGAGCTCGAGCCCAAGATTGAGCGAGTGTTTAATCGAAAACTCGAGCACATTTAAAGCTCGATCCCGGCTCGATCCTAGTCGAGCTCGTACTTGAGCTCTTAGCTCGAGCTTATCCATTACTAACAATAATCAGGATAATAATAATCACCTCCTGGGCATGAGGTTAAACTGCATCCACTGGTCCCTGCATTATGCAGGGTACCGGAACTGGTCAGAGCAAGTGCTACGGTGCTTGACGGGAAGAGAAGGCGTTCCCAGCCCACTCTAGCTAATCCCGTGTCTGTTTGGCTCTATGACACAGCCGATCGTGCTTAAGGACCGTATGCCCGGCAGGCATGGGTAAAACTATAGGGAGCGCCTATTGGGAAGTCATGCGCCTATTAGCCTGGACGGACTGAGTGGCGTCCCTGAAGGTTGACCTTGCAAGAGACCTGCAAGGTAGTGTCTTTTTTACTTTCTCTTTCTAGCTCCTTCTCCTTATCTCTAACTTTCCTACACCATTCCCCTTGCCTTCCCTACATTCTCACTTTTTCTCCTCTCTCACTTTTATTTAATTTTTTCTTTCGTTTTATTTCATGCTGTCTACCTTTCATTTTCTTCACTATTTTGTTTTAGTATTAATTTTCTTTATTTTATTATTTTATGTTCATATATTTTTATTTATTTATTCTTTATTTTAAGACTTTTCCTAAGAGAGGTGCCAAACGTCAAGCCCTCTTCCTGATATAGTTTGGGTTTCTTCTCTTAAGAGGTTCCGAGTGCTTCCTCTAACGAGTTGACTCTTAGAACTTTTTCCTAAAAGAGGTGCGATCTCGGGCTGCTGGTCACCGCCGTTTGGTATGTCGTGGAAGGATTAGTCGCCCCTCCTGCTGTGTGCCTAGCACTGCCACACCAAAACGTCGTATGCCTGGCAGAAAGGGGGCGATGCTTTAATTCTCGCTTCGGGAAACTGTCCAGTGGGTCAGTCGCGGCTAGGACTGTCGGAGGTCCTAGTGCTCCTTGTGACTCCTACCGTCTGCCTTGACTTCCCCCCGGGAATGCTTACAGAATAAGGAGGGGTCTGGTTAGTCAATTATCTAGTTGGCCGACAATCCCCTCTCCTCTCTGGTCACACCTCGGCCCCTTCACCTTAAGAAAACCAATGGCTACTTTGTCCAATCTTGACTGTAGAAGTAGAATGAGAGATGGAGAAGAAAGGTACGTGAAGTATTGGACCGTGAAGGGATGCGATGAGGGTAGTTTTGCGAACGTGTCCCATATTCCAATCAATCGGTCCATTATTGCGACTTTAGGGGTAAGGCTGAAAGGCTCTCAAAGGCCGGCAACCTAGTTTTTGGGGTTGCTTCGAAGAGCCAAGCAGAGAAGCTTGCAGCTATAAATGAAATTACTAGAATTATTGTTAGTGTGGGCATCAACAAAAAATTGAGCTGCTCAAGGGGGGGTCATGTTCTGCAGAGATCTCATGAACTGCTCCCTCGATGAGATGCAAACAAAAACTAGCTTCGCAAGGAGTAACAAAGGTCGAGCAGGTCTCCTGTCGATCACCTAGAGAAAAATCGGAGAAGACGGGAACGTACTATCTCACCTTTAAGTACGAAGACCCCCCAGAGAAAGTAAAAGTGACTTTTTGCAAGGCCCTTAGTGTGCGGCGATACATTTCATCGCCACATTAGAGCTTTAAGTGCTTCAACTTTGGGTTCATTAGCAATAAGTGCCGAAAGAAACAAATGTTTACGTGTGAAAAGCTTGCCCACACTGACAATGCAAGCCTCCGCTTAAATGCGTTAACTGTGGTGGTGCACATTCGTCGAAGTCTCCGGATTGTCATGAGTTCATTATTGAAAAGGAAATTCATGGGTATAAAGTTATTCATAAACTCAGGCATCCGGAAACAAAAAGGATAGTCAGAAGATCGGGCTATACTATGCCCGCCATCAGTTACGCGAAGAAAGTTGCAGCTGGACCAAACAACCCCAGGCCTGTCCAGCAGACCTCGTCTCACCAACAGTAGGATAGTGCTAAAGAACAGAACTCAAAAACTGTAATTACAAATAATAACAGCAGCCCTCAGACTAATAGCACTGCCTCTGCTACAGCGGTAGTAGAGAATAAAGCTGAAGCCTTAAGTAAAAGTCAAAAGAAAAATCTAAGTGAGAAAAGAAGAAAACAGCGGCTTGAAGAGAAGAAAAAGAGAGAAGAAGAGCAAAGGAGGCTACATGAACAACAGAAGAGAGAAAAACAAAGAAAGATAGCAGAAGAAGAAAGGAAAAAGAAAGAAGAAAAGAACAATAAAGGAAATGATAAGATGGAAGAAGATGAACTTACGGTGGCGCTGAACTAACCAGTAGCTTAGCTAGAGTCTAGTGATGCTAGAGAAACTGATGGGATTGGTGAGACTGGGTTAACGAGGGCGGGCCAAGTTAGATTAATGTGATCAGAGGAGCTAGTAAGCCTACATAAACTAAGCATACTACGAACTAGTAGTCAGCGCTAGCCAGAGCGGTGAACCTAGCCAGAGTCTAGCTGGTCAAGATGAAGTAGATATTTTGTAAACTAGTCGCAGACACTTGCCAGACGATGAATTTGGATGGTCTGGTTGGGCTAGATGAACTAGGCTCACTGTAAACTAGTCATATGTGCCGCTATGTACGAAGGCTGGTCTTCCTAGATGATTGAGTGTGTACAAACTCTGGGTGGATTAGTTGAGTGAGGATAAAACGCTAATATGACCCACAGGTTCAAGCGTTAAAAAAGTAAATAATGAGGAAAATCAGAATAATCATAATAATCGTAATAACCAGGAAAATGATAATAATCAGGATAACCATAATAATCAAGATAATCATAATGATCAAGGTAATCATAATAATCATAATGATCAAGATGTTACACAAAATACAAAACGATCAGGTTTGTCTGCGGTATTTTTTTCCAATTAATCATTTAAAGGTGAAATGTTTTTTTAAGATTCATAATATTGCTAAAGTGGATGTGTGCCAATAATAAGAAACAAAGAAATTTTTATTGAAGAAAACGCGTTAAAATAAACATACTACATTAGTATCCTTGTCAAGATCATCAGGTGATGAATACAGTGATGCATGATGGTTCACGGTAACATCTGTTGAGTCATAATAACCATATGCTTGGACGCTTATATAATCCACGTATCTGTAATCAAAACATGATTTGCATACATTTTAGGAATATATTTATTTTAATTAGTGAATGAGTGATGGCTGAAGTTTACTTAAACAAGTTTAGAGACAACTCAAGCAATGGCACTCTACTCTGTGTCTACGCTAGCATCCTTTCAAAAAATTAGAAACTTTATTTATGGTATAAGCACTTGTGTATACCTTAAGGAATACGCAGTTTGAACGATGACAAGGTAAAGAGAAAGTAAAAATCGGGTACATGATACCTTTGAGACTTTTCCTCAATATATTAAATTTACTATACTTACCCCCACTAATTTGGACTCGCTTCGCTTGTCCTCAGATATAGAAAGTACCTAATAATGTATTTAAAAAGAATGTTTAGAATGTTGTGAAGTACCTAACAAAAAGAATGTTAAAAAGAAAGTACCTAATTTATACAGCAACTTCAAACAACAAGTGTCTTATACCTAGCTGTCACCCATCCAGATACTGAAATCGCTCGATGCTCTTAAAGACATGTAAAAACTGTTTAAATACTGACCGTATTAAAATAAACTAAGTATTATAGTTATTTATTACATAAAGGGATACACTTGTAACAAATTTCAACTAATTGTATTATTTTTCGTTTTTTAACGATTTTTAAAAAATGTACTTGTCATAAATAATGTTCCTGAAACGAATAATTATGATGAAACCTGGGTTTTGGCTTTTAGGGTAAACACAATACTTTTCCTATATACCCACTGTAGTAGAGACGAAAAGTAACAAGTATAATAATTTGAAGATTTCCTAAAATATGTAACATAACTTGTTAATGCTCAAATTTTATAAATAAATTTAAAAAATGGGTACTGGGTACATCGGAGCTTTTTTTCACTGTATTGGATTCGCTACGGTATAGAAAATCACCAATTTATTGCAGTATGTCTTGGGACTTGCTTCGTTCATCCTCGGACAGTAAAAACATCAGTCTTATTCTCAGCGGTCATCCATTCAGTCACTGACCTCGCTCGATCCTGTTTGACATTAGTGATCCAATAAAAAACGTAGATATACTAGCCTTATTTAAATTAAACTTAGTATACTTAGTTTTATTTTCGATTCACTTAGATTTATTTTAGCTTTTTCATTATTTTTTTTGCTATTTATGAAATGAAACTTAGCTTTTTGTTTGTCTCATATAGTACTTCATGCGTACTGAAATTTGGCACAAAAATGTTTCTGCTGCTGAAAAGTGTTTTAAAGGATTTGAAATTTGAATAATTGAAACATTTTTAGCATTGTATGACATTTTATTTTATTTTATGAACATCATAAAATAAGTATTTTCAAGATGGCACAACTAGACCAAAATATTTACTGTTGTACCTAGTTTCAAATCTCGAGCATATGCACACTGGTTGCTACTATCATAACATACACACAAACACATACAGATTGACAACACTCAGGGGGTCTTAAAAACATCTGAAATAGATCATTCAGGGGAAATCCCGGTTTCGGATTTTGAGTGCCAACACAATACTTTTTCTATTTATGTACAGTATAAATGAAGAAAATTAAAAAACAAAGGTAATATTATTTGCAAAACTTACTTTACCAACTCTGGTATATCAAAGCCTGAATCAATCTGCTGTTTCAGTGCAGGTACTGAAATAGTAAGCAGGTACTTTCCATTGAACTTTTCTTTTAAAGCCTAACCAACAAACATGTATTAAATAATATTTTTAATAACTTTTTATACTTTTAGCGTATTTCATGAGGGAAAATGATCTTATAAGACTGGGGTCGTGGCGAAGTGTTTTTATGGGGTGACGATAACTTCTGAACGCTTTCTCGGGTCGGAATGAAACTTGGCACAAAAAATCGATCATATAAAAGTACAGAACCCTATTAATAAATATCCTGTTTAATAAATATATTCGTGATGTCATTAAACCACAATAATGACTCGTCAAACATTTTAAAAATTACTATAAACTACAATATTGCAAACAAAAGAGCAAACTTAAAAAATTATCGGCTTTACTGTTGTCTTTATCGTTTGACTTATTAAACTTTTAACTATTAAACTTATTAAAATTTTAAGCAATCACAGTTTTTGACTAATACAATCGAAAATTCGCTAATATTGTGGCAGTGTGTTACTCATAAAGACTACTAATATGACAACTTAATACAGGACAAAAAAGAGCCACAAATCAGCCACACGCAGGACCACGAAACGGAGGGTGGACCGCGAAACGACCAAGACGTTAAGCCTGTTGTTTTATTCAATTTATAATAAAAGTTGATTTGGAGTTATAAGTCTATAAAACTTATTTCAATTCGAAGTTAAACAAACATTTGTGTTTTGGAGATTCTCACTAAAACTTGGTGCTCCAGGAAACTGGTTTTAAATATAAGATAATTCAAATGAAACCAGGATTAAGGGCAAAATTAGTTTTTATATAGAAATATAGTAATATCGTATTTAAAAATATCCAACACAAACCTTTATTAGAGAAACATAATTTTGTTTATCAGCATTTGCACTTCCAATGGAGAAGTTTGGGTAGCACCAAGTTATGTCAAGTCCGTCAAAGTTGTATTGTTCAAGAAGTCTGACAGCACTATCAACGAAAGTCTTCCTTGATGCATAGTCAGCTGTCATTCTAGTAAATCTTGATGATCCCTCATATAGTCCACCTACTGAGAGCAAGATATGGGCTTGGGGGTTGATCTTTCGTAATCCTACTATGTCTTCCCAACCTCCTGAAAAATGACATTGGGTGTTTTCATTTATTGCTTATGATTTCATTAAATTAAAATATCTCTAATAACCCCCTAATTGGACAGAGCGCATAAATATCTGAAAGGACAAAACCATCAACCATCTACGCGATGCCTTAGCCACATCATTAATGGACTCTTACAATTCCTTAAACTTACTTAAAGTGCAGGGGTCTTATAAAATTGGTTCAAAAATAGATTTCTAGGTAGGTCAATAAATCCAAATACCATGTAATATATGTTTCACTTGCTGAAAGCGTGTATAGTGGCCGTAGATGTAAAACTACGCCCACTATGTCAGGCCAACCTTTGGTTCCTTAACAATAATTTCCCACGCTGTCGATTGATTATAACTGTGAGTAATACTATAATATACAAGCAAACAGTTTAAATTAAGTATTTTTTATGATTAAACCTTAACGTGATAGTAAAATTCTTAATTTCCTTTGATAGTCTTTCTGTCTCTTTCAATCTTAAGTCTTTCAATCAGTTTTTTCTTTTCCTCACATTGCAGTAGCTGTGTTTAGAATAAATATTGAGTTCATCCTAAAAATCGTAAATCAATATCACTCATCTGTTTCAGACACTTTTATGACGCACTGAGAGGTTTTCATTATTTCGTCTATCAGTCTATGTGTGTTTCTGTGTTACGCATAACTTTCGCTGTTTTCACGCTATATAAAATAGAGAGAAAATATAAGCAACACTGATATTTTTGGCTTGATTTAATTTTTTTACCAGCTGTTTATGAATCGTCAGATTTTTATCGTTTGTTTCTTCAATTATTTTAAACTAACCCTTAGTTACTAGTCTAAATCATTGTAAAGAATTACTAAAACTGTACCTTTTACTTCTCCTTGATTTATTTAAGTTATTTATTATCTTAATTTAATAATATATTGTTATTTAATATGTTTCTGTCGCCAATTAATATTAAACATAACATTTTAAAGGATTATAATCTTTAGTATATTTTCCAGTTGTAAATAGATAAAATATTATTTGCCGCCTTAGAGCGAATGAAACATTGTTGATTCGTGCTAACAATTCCCTGCATCGGACACGCCCCTGCGTATATTATTTTTAATGACTACACACTAACTATTTTTCAGTGCTGAAGCTATCTATATGAATGGACAAATGCTACTTATAGTAAAATACCAAATGAATAAATAGTGAAAATTCAATAAATAAAACGGGTTAAACCCATCTGAATCCTCGACTATAAAAAATACCTTGTTTAAAAAAATCCATTGTAAAACATACCATTCTAATTAATAAACATACCTTCAACAATATCTGCTTTTGAATCATAAGGTACAATGCCTTGAGTTAGTTCTAATCTTGCATAATTATAAACAATATGAGTACATATTGTTGGGTCTATGTTTTTAGGAGTAAATCTAAACTCTGCCGGCCTCTTAGTGGCCCAGTTTGCATACTGACATATCACTCTCTTAGGTTGCCGTACTGATATTTCTCTTTGTCTTCTGCCTCTTGTACGTCCATCAACTGAAACTATAAAATAAGATTGCAATTTATATTTACAACACCTAAGTGGAAAAAAATATTAAAAACTTAATTTCCATAGTAATTAACAGAAAATCTAACTTGTTTAGATTGTTAAGAAAAGTAATAAAGACAGATGGCGGTTTCTCCCGTGAGCTTCCACAATCGCGGATTGCTACACAATAGCAATTCTTTATAGGGATGCCCTAGGGCTCAGAGAAATACAAACTTTATTATGATTTATTTATAATCAATCACGCTC
Source organism: Microvelia longipes (assembly GCA_018340805.1). Lineage (NCBI taxonomy): Eukaryota > Metazoa > Arthropoda > Insecta > Hemiptera > Veliidae > Microvelia > Microvelia longipes. The sequence continues at coordinate 37,732,672 of JACMZG010001911.1, read as the reverse complement.
GCTTGCATTTATTAAGGCGTCAGCTGACACGTTTTGCACTCCTTTCTTGAAAAAAATTGTCCAGATTACTGTTCAAAATAGTTTTCATGAATATTGCTCCTCGTCCTCGCGTTCCTTATCCTCATAACGCAAAAAAATTGTACAATGTATTCACTTAATCGTTAAAAGTTAATCATTCGACTTTTTCTTACGCATAAGCTGATTGTGTTTATAAGGTTATTCAATAGAAGGGTGTTTTATGAATGAAATTATGATGGTATTTTTTTCATGTTAGGTTATAGTCCGGCATTGACGTCATTGAAGGGATAAATTAAGAATTTTCAATGTTAACCACTTATACCGATTCCTGCAATTACGTCACTCGTCATTCATAAAAACTTCAGGTTGTAACCTCCGAATGCGTTTGATTTGTCTTCATCAAATTGAATCACCTCATTCATTTCTAACATCTTACTTCTTACATTCATAATAATTCTCATAAAAAATAACTACTTACTACAAACTAGTATAATAAGAGCCACCAATGTTCTACATCTCACTGCTATGTTCATTCTAAAACAATATTGAAAAAGGAAAAAAAATTATCATCGTTCAATTATTCATTTATGAACTAAGAGCTGTTTAAGGGGAAAATTCTAGATCATTACTCAAGTTTGTGTTATTAAACAATACTTAAGTTCATGTTGTTTAACATGCTTATGTTTCTCCTGTTTAAACATAACTTACGTTAACTAATGTTGTTGAACATTAGTTAAGTTCTAGTCGTTTAACAATTATTAGTTTATGTTGTTAATTTTTTTTAAGTTCGTGTCATTTAATATTGCTTAATATTCTGTTATTAAACATTAATTCATATATTTATTTATAATATACGGAGTGAGCGATTTCATAAACTTCAAGAAACAAAAATTAACAATTTTATAATCATTAACTCTTGTATGGATTTTTGTCGCACTCCCGGGTTCACCCCATTTTACGAGTCACCTCATTAGGGTTTTTCCAAGAAAATACACTCGAAATAAAATTAGTTACAATATAAAATAATAATATCATCACGACTTATAATATAATTATAAACAATATTACATTTATAAATTTCTAGCGTTAGGATTTCCGCCACAAATTAAGAATCCGACGACCATCTTGCTGTGATGCAGCTTTATTTCAGAAGTACGGGACGCTGTGTCACACTTCTGAAACACAAACACTTCTCACGAAGTGTATGTTTATACGAGTCGCGATAAATTCCACAAAATATTACTGATTATGATGCAATTTTATATGCGTGTAGAATTAATTATGTATCAGAGCTGTAAATTTTTATTCATATTTCAATAAATATCTTCAAAATGGCGGACCATATAAAAACAAAATAAGCAAGAAATCGTGTTTTTGCTACTCTTAAGCAGTAGAAAAAGAAAATATAAGTCCAAATTTTTAAAATATCCAAACACTTTAAAAATACAAATAATTTAAAAATTAGCATTAAAATATTGAACAAATAAATTAAAAGGAATAAATCCAGTAATATATCTTTTAAAATCTCTGGATCAGTAGGAAAAAATATACTCAATCCCAAAAAATTCATATATAATTCAGTCTAAAATATTTTATCTTCCAGGCAGCAAAACTAGACCCTAAGTCTAATTTTGTGTTAAGTTTCAACTTTCAAGCAAAATCTCGGAAGAAGTAATCACAAGCACACACACGTGAAAGTACGATGAAAAACCACTCGGAAGGTCAGGAATGTGACTGAAAATGATAATTACGATGAAACGTCGGTTTTGAATTTGTAGGATGAACAATACTTCTCTGGCACTCTTTAAGATTAGATGCCCCTTGTGTATATTTACCTATGCCATTTATAAATTGTGTCAATTATTGTGATATGATTTATCTAGGGGCATCTAATCTAAAAAAATTTTCATCTTTTTTACCTGAAAAAAGTAAAAGTAAAAGAGTGAGGAAAAGTAAAAAGTTACAAGTAAAAGTTATCTGCGGTTTTTGTTAATATTCTTCACTATGATTCAGGTTTTAGACGCCATGAAAAGTAGCGTCTAAAAACCAATTCAGTCTTAAATTGTTATTTAAAATATTGATTATTTTTGTAACAAAATTAAGTTCGATATCGCGTAGGTTTTAAAATAAACGTATATGAAGGTTACAGTTATTGTTTAGTGATATAGGGAGTTGTAGGGCGTAGGAGTGTTTCAAGATTAGTCTGGGCGTAGGAATTACTGTCTCTTAATATACTTTTTTGTTGTTGCAAAAATTCAACGCATTAATAATTCCAACATAATTTCAAACTGAGTAGATTATTTCTTACATGGACAGCCTGGCGACGTGGGCCCTAGAGACATATTTCCTTAAATCTGGGTCTTCTAAAGTTGTACTGTTAAACTATAAGAAAGCCCTTGCGTATTGATTGTTGTTATTGTTTTGAATATTCTTATTTATTTTTTATTACATGGTATTTAGCGAATTTTCATCAAGTTGGCCACCTCCCCTCGAGGCTCACCGTGGCCCCTTTAGGGTCATCTATTTTACTGTCTGACTTGGATAGTAGTCTTGCCAGGGTGGCTATAGTAGTGTGGCAGGGTCAGTCAGTTGATGATTATATTCATGTAGAACCATCACCTGCTGTTGATCCTACGTCTATTTGTCCCTAGGCAAGAAAGTTGAAAAAGTTTGTCTATGGAATTAAGGCTATGACTGAAAAATGAAGAGACTTAACTGGACATGTATGTCATTTCTGCTAACAAAGAGCTCTATATAGATTTCAAGCTACCGTCGATACTTTCTGTTGGATATTAATATCCCTGGACCGGCTTCGGCATAACGACATCATCAGCAGGCGGGGCAACACTCGAGCTATCAACTAATAAAGTTATATCAGTGATTAACTTCTAGTCTCAATGAGTACGACGAGCCCTCTGAAGATGATTCTTCGATTGCATCTTCAACTTGCGGTAAATACAACCTTTTTAAGATTTCAAGTTATCTGTAAAATAAGTGATCTTATCTAATACAAGATAACCTACTAAAGTTTTCTTAAATCCCTTAATTTCTGTTAATTTTTTCATGTATATTAATTTTGTAGTGACGAATTTCATATTCTCTGCAAAAAAGGTTATCTGTATAAAATATTGAATATTATTACTTTGTCCTCATCTTCTTCGTGATTTAAATAAATGGTTTGTGTGTGTTAAAAGCAATAATACTCAACTCTCAATTATTTGCCAAATACTTAAAATATAATGTATAACAGGAATGTTGCTTGACCACTATATTATTAGATTTAAATAATACTATCGTAGGTAATTGTTTTTTTTTTTTTTTCACTCCCGTTAGTAGGAGTTAAGTTGTACCTTACTATTAAATTCTAATAAAATATAATACGCTTTTACGTTATCTTATGACGTATTATTAAATCGTATTATCTACTTCAAATATTTTATCGTAATTATATTTTATTTTACAAGCATATTTTATTGTACTACGTAAGTTAAAGCAATAATGTACTCGTTTATTACTGCTTTACTTTAACCTTTAAATAACTAATGTAATAACTAAGAGAAGCGTCAAAAAAATAGTCATTACAGTTGAACGATTGTTTCAAATATATTTTGTCATTAGTGAAAAAATTAACTGCCGCTAGCATTATACGTAACTGAGCAATGTGAGATTCTTTAGCTATAATTTTATTAAAAAGTTTGGAAAATTAATTTAATGTGGTCGTTTTTTATTTAATTTGGTATTACGTAATTCTCGAGTGTACAGAAAGAGGGTAGGGCAGCTTTAAATGTGCTCTAATTTAGTTAACACATAAAAAACAGTCTCATATTCTTCATTTTACTTCCTTCATCTTTAATTTAAGTTTGATATTTTGATATAAATTCAGATCTCATTAGCCAACTGTAAAAAGAGGTCCCGTAAAAGCTTTCGCAATTAAATATTTAATGTCAAATAATTTGACAGAATCATGCCTAAAAAAGAAATGTGCCTAAAACATTCTACAGCATTATGCCTCAAATGATAAAAGTTTTAATATCGAAACATTCTATAGTCAGACTTCAAATAAGAAATGCTTAAAATTAAAACATTTCTTTGAATCCTGCTTTAAAAATTTAGATATGTTTAATATTCAAGAACATTGTTGAATGTTGAAAATCAAATGCAAACATCTTTATAATAGAAATTTTCTTTTGGAAATTAGCTAAATGCCAAAATTACTGGAGATGTGAAATTTATTCCCATAGTTTTCAATTCAATCCCTAGTATTCACTTCAATCCCAAACATTCCATGTAATATGATTGATGATTGATCTCTCTTAAGAAATATGATTGAATTTAATCGATATTATATCAATTGTGCTTCTTTACATAGAAGCTAAATTGTTAATTATAAGTTTAAGTTGTTGTTACTAGAAGGAAGAGCACCTTTGGTTGAATTTTAAAACATCATCATTTTAAGACAAAATTGGTTGAATTTTGAAACATCAAAAAATAACCTGACTTCCTTTGACTATCAATACATAATCAAATAATCATAAAACAAAATTACAATGAAATATATTGTAGAACGTTTAAAATATAAATCAATACACAAACAATGTGCAGGAAGTCAAAAACAATTGATTAATGATTACCTTAACTCACTCTTGGAAAAGGTTTCAATGAAGTTATAGAGAGCTCCTGAGAGCCCCAAAATGATGTTTTAGCCTCTTAATGTATTGAGATAGGCTATGCCCCTTCTAGTATATATCTCTATGACTGTTCACGCTTATCACACATGATGATCGTAGATATGGTTAAACTGGATCTAGAGATAGAGTCTAAAGTATAGAGTCTCGGTATTTTAATCTACTTTTAGTCACGGTATACCAAAATAATCTTATAATATAATAATTACATTAAGATAATACGGAATAAAATAAAGTAATTTCATATTGGAAACCTTATGAGTAAAAAATATAAAATACAAATGTATACTAACCTTATATTTTTAATTTTAACAGACAAATGTATCAAAGATCTGTACCGTGCTCAACATGTGTGTAAAACTCTATAGTATCATATGATGTCACTAAATTTTAACTTCACATTCATGTATGAATAATAATGGTTCAATGAAACATTTTGGTTAAAAATGATAGTTTAGAAGTAAATGATGACTCAAAATTTTTACTAATCATTGTTGCCACCAATAAAAAAAATAATTCGTAATAATTATTAACAATAAAAATAGGCTATTAATTTAGTAGCGGCTGTAAGTCAGATGTGATACTGGTTTTAGAAGCCAATCCTTGTTAGATGGTGCAGACTTTAAAGGATCCAAGGTCAAATAGCATTTGTACTCCAGTGGGAGTCGATCCTTCCTAGACGCTTTTATTTAAATCATATGGGGAATTTCGGTGATGTTAATGCTTCAAGAGCATTAAAACATGCAGGCGTAATAAAAACAAAATTAAACAATTCAATATTATATAAGCAGATTAAAAGCATAATTTTAATTTCCGTAAGCGTCCAGTAAATAAATGCAGATAGTATTTTAGTATTTAATTACGTGCAATAAGTATTTTATTTGTCATATAAAATATATGCTTATTTATATAAGAAATGATTCTTTGACAAAATATAAATATAAATAATTTTTATTCTCGGTCCCTATCGAGAAGTAATAATAGCTTTTCAACCAATAAATAAAATATAACAGATATACATCAAAAAGATCCTGGGATCATTACCCAGAATATTCTCCTAGTTTTTACACTGTATAATTAAGGCTGTCTCCGTAAAGAGTGGGGCTATCTCCAGGTTTTTACGTCACTTTTTATTCTATACACTTCTCATCTAAACTTTTTTTTATCTTACTTTTACTTTGATGTTTACATACGAAATCAAAGTAAGACATTACTTCAAAGAAGCGTAAATTCCTTTAACTGAAATTCTTTAGCGTAACAACAAACAACTTGCGTAAACAAACCCAATACTCTAAACAATTTTTTTTTATTAATTAAAGTTTATTTAGTTTGTTTTTAACCAACTTATGCAAGCCAAACACTCAGTTCAGTTCTGATAGTTTAGTATACATTAGATATTGTAGGGGTTTAAACTAATAACTACTTTAATGTATACTGTATACATATTAAAAACTTAATATGATAAACGTTAAACTTAACTAAAACTTTTCACTTAAAATATGCACGAGATGAACTAAACTCAATTTTTCCTAGTGGAATTTATTTACAATGACCTCTTATGTGAGTCCATTGTGCTCACTAACTATAAAGAAATCGACTCTTTTACATTTTTATAGATATTATGTTCCACTACTGTTACAACTAGATTAGAACTTTAAGAGTTGACTGAAACTTTTTTAAAAACTAATAGCCTGGTGTGTGATCGCTCTATATAATTAGAATTAAAATTAATATTAGATTAAACAATAGAAGTTAAGTGGAAAATGTTATTTACCCTACATTCACCTGGACCAACGTCTTTGCACAACTGTTATGTCATAAACAAATATTACTTAGGAGGGAAGATTTTTCTAAAGAAAATAAATTTTACATTCTATCCAAACGAATAAATGAAAATAATAAAATAAATATAAAAAAATAATAAGCATATACAATACAATTAGCATTATAAAGTCTCAAAATAATTAAGCAAGCCCATAATGTTTATCACTTCATCGAATTAGTTCTTGATCATTTTAATTTTTCTTAACGCTCATCTCTTTTATTTTTGACTCCAGTTCCATTGGCCCTGAAATCAAATATAAATTTTAAGGGCTGTTAATTTATTTAAAAAATCAAATATATTATTATTTTTACCATAAACTTCTCTAGTTTGTTGTGAAATTAGATTAATTAAATAAATTTACTAGTGAGTCTAATTTAATATGGACTATTAATGTTTGATAAGCATATAATCAAAAATATGTCAAATTAGGTTTTAATTTCTTTCTAATTATATTTGGTAAATGCATTAAATAATTCGTTGGATTCCAAAAACAGTAATAACTAATCATTAATCAGCATTGCCAACTTCAGTATTAGTACAGATGTATTATCTCATTTGGTAAAACTGCTTTTGGTGTTGACTAGTTCAATATAAAATTTGTCTTGTCACATACTCAGGGCAAGCGCGAAAGATTACTTGTGTATGATGTATATTGTTAGATGATTTCAATAGGATTTAATTAACTTTTAATCATTATAATTTCAATAATACTAAAGATTTAAAACCTTTTTTATTCATACTATCATTAATATGAATCAGAGTACCAATATCATTTCTATATAGGTGCTTTAATATAATTGTACAATTTCAATGTAATTTAGGAATATTAAATAAATAACCAATAATTCTTGTTAAAAATATATTTTAAAAATAATGGTAATACATTTACATTGCAAGTTGAACAAATTAAAAAAATAAGATTAGTTTGGGATTATTGAGAAAAAATAAGTTAGTAGAATACTAGAAGATAAAATTAATTTAAAATTTGAAAGGAAACAGCCTTAAGCCTACGCAACTACCTTAGCATAACATCTTTTAATCGCCTAAGCTTATTATTTCATAAATGTTGATAAATTATATTTAGAGTAAAACTTAACGATATAGTTTATTTTATATACACACGAGTTTAGTTTAACGAGATTAGATATTGCTTAAACTACAGTAACAAATATGAACAAAATAAAAGGACAAAAAGAAAAACTATACAAAATATGGCTTCTAGAGTATTACATACAGCATATAACCATGCGTCTAATTATAGTATATGCTATAAGTATAAGCGTAAGGTAAATAGGTTTCTTAAAAAATATACAAAAAATGGTTCGGAGTACCTCAGTACTTTCTGTCAACACTTTGGACTCGCTTTGCTCGTCTTCAGAATGCCTTCGGCATCGCTGCGCTAAAACTTAAAATAAAACAGTGACCCAATGCCAATGGTTTCATGTGTTCAGGACGTCTAGTTTCCTGAGTTTCCTTCGGTCTTACTACGCTCTACCTTTGCTCAATAAAATATTCTAATGTCTAGGGTCTTACATTTTATATTTTACGTTTCTTTTTGAAGCATCCATTTTTACTATATTTTACGTTTCTTCTTGAAGCATCCACTTTTACTATATTTTACGTTAATTAAGACTAAGGAAAGCATTGCTGTGGAAAGCTATTTAATCAAGTATTGCGGGAAATATATTTGTTTATGTCACGAGTGCTTTCACCTAGTTATGACCTGTACTTATACTTGTTATAATGTATTAATACATCGTAAGAATATTTAATACATTCATATGAATATATTACAATATATTCCTTTATTTTAGATTATTAGAAGATATATTGCGCTAAACTTTTAAACAAACTTGTGGATGTAATTTATAGACCCCTTAAATAATTTGTGCGATACTTATTCACTTAATCTTGACAGTAATATAATTATTATAATCATACAGATTTAATAAAGAGTAGTAGTTAAAGAAGTAATAAGTTCATCGCAAATAAACTTAAGTGCGGTACATGTAAGCAGCACAGCGCATTTGCAATACTCGTGTGGTATCTCAACCCACGCAGCTCACAATTGCTACTTAACTTTACTCCCAAGACAATTAGTGAGTTCCGCACTAATTGTGTGTCCAGATGAGCAACCATAGTATTGTGAAATTACTTCTTGGTTGGAAAAAAGACAGAAATTCAGAACAGAAATAAATTTTAAAATTGTTAATATAATATAATTTTTTTGAGGTAGTACGTAATTATGCACTTTATTGGACCGTTTTTAGGATGAGAAGCCAATCATTATTGTTATAGGAGGTTATTTAGTACTTTTCACCTCCGAGGACAATATTGAATGTAAAAAAAAACTCCTAGGACGGAAAAGTAATTCATATATTGCCGCCATTACTGTAATGTAGCGTGTTCAAAAAAACAATCTATGTAAAACCCTCATGAGGTTTCTTTAAAAACGTTCGTTTTGTTTCTGTTTTTGTTCGTAGACTAACTTTTTTTTGTTTTTAAAAGGTGTTCTAATTGACATTTTTTGTGTGTTTATTTGTTAAGCTTTTACATTTTTGAGTAAAAGTGTGAAGCTATGGATGAATTCAATGACGACGATAATATGGAGTTAATTGGACGTTTGTTTTTTTTCAATTAAGTATATAGCCCAGTATATTTAGTGAGTGCTACCTCAAAAAAATAGTGTATGCCGGCTGAGAATGTCTTTATGTCTTGGCAATTTTTCCTGACTCGCTTCGTTCGTCGGTAAATCTAATTGCCGTGACATAAAGACACACTTCTCAGCCTTATGGCATAAATAACTATTTATTATTATAAACTTACTCTCATTAAATGTTATAGTCATATTTGACTACGTATTGACAAGAGGGGATGAGTTGTAGAAATGATTCATTATCCACAGTCTAATATTTTGAAAAATAATATCACGATTACTTGTGTAAATTGAGATTCCGGTTGGGGATTTTTCGCCGTACCTATTGATGACATCTAAATTGTTTGAAAAAGAATGATCTGTCTTATCGTCTCGATCAGGATTGACAAGAAATTTCGGATCTTTTGGAGGTGGAGGTCGGACTGGAAACGATGAAGGAACTATACCTGGTTGTTGAGAAGGCTTAGGCTGAGGTAGAAAATTACTGGGATTGTTTGTTGTAAAAGTAGGTCTTAATGGAAATGGTGGATCTTGAACTACAGGAGAAATGGTTTGAACTGGGAAATCAGTTAAAATAGGTGGTTCAGGCTGTGCTGGAAAGTCATCTGGGGATAATATTGGTGGTGATTGATTAGGAATATCATTAGGATTGACTATAGGTGGAAGCGGTCGAAGTACAGAGTTACCAGACAGACCACTAAAACTTACAGACGGTTTTTGAGTAGAGGTTGGTGTAGTTGATTGTCCAAATAATTCCTCGCGTCCTGCTCTAAGTAATGGATAGTTTCTAAGATGACAAGCACCTTTAAAGTCATCCATATCTATCGTCCAGAACCCTATTCCTCCCAATTTTTTCTCTCTTGCATATCGAGCCTGAAAAGGTAAAGTGGATATTTTGTCACAGTCATTTATTGGTGTGAAAGTTACGACTCATTGTGAATCGTTGAATTAGTTCTGGAAGATTAAACGCTCCCATATGCCACAGAACACAGTTCTTTACTTCACATATTTTTATTCAGACGGGATCCTTGTTTTCTTGTTGCTATGTTTTATTCCAATTAATATCACATTGACGATAAGATATTATTAAAACTTAAGAAATAACTTAATTAAAAATAACTGTAATTCATGTTTTTCCTTTTAAATTTAGTAATGTGTTTAATGGTTTATTTGGAGAAAATTAGTAAATTCGGGTAGTTTCTTAAATTCACATTAGTATTATTCAATAAAAAAGTTTTTGGCTTCTTGACTTTGTTTATTATACTAATGGACTATTCTTATTCTCATTTTATACTTGCTCTCTTTAACATTAGTTAGCAATAATGTATATATATATCAAATATATACATGAAGTACATTCAATGTACGTATTTACGCATAAATGCATCTATAGTATTATTTACAAATACATACTTAGGCTATGAATTTGATCTAATAATAACATCAAAAACTTATACTCCCACACAATTATATTGTTTCATCAAAAACTCACTTTGTTCCTGACCATTTGCTCGTCATCCCAGGCAACCCATTGGTTTCCCTTGTAAGCGTAAGGTCCCATGGCTGTAGCGTTCACTCTTTTTACAGTCCAGTCCTCTTTACGAATTTTCTGGCAAAGCTAAAAAACATTTCAACAAATCGTTCACTGCTTTTTCTATAGCCCAATTTTTACATAAATTAAATCGAAAAATGTCAGACTTAAAAATGTATGCTCTTTCATAAATTTTCAAGCAATTTCATATATTAATAATAAAATTAACAGAAAACTGAGCAATGGAGTAAACACAGCTAACAAATAACAACACCAAAATCTCTCCACAAAACCTTTATTAAAACAGAGCCGGCTTTCGACCTCACGATCATCATCAGTGCTGGAGAGTTGAAGATGGAGAATCCTAGTCTGACTTTTTAGGCAAAGTCATATAGCGGACTATATGACTCCTTCTTCAACTCTCCGGCACTGATGATGATCGTGAGGTCGAAAGCCGGCTCTGGTTTTAATAAAGGTTTTGTGGAGAGATTTTGGTGTTGTTATTTGTTAATAATAAAATTATATTTATTATTATTTTTTAGGTATTTTCAAATTGGTACATTTTAATGAATGGTAATTTCAGCCCTGTGAAAATTTTTAAACAAGGGGATAACTATTTTTCAGCACATTTAATAGATTTTTACTGCCTTAAAAAGCAGATAAGAGCAAAGATAAAAGTGTTTTATCTACCGAGGCAGCTAAGAAACAACAATACATAAGAAAAACTGACATGTTAAATGCTGAGGTTGCTCTCAAAATAATTAGTATTATTATAGTGCGACACACGGCAAAAATTGGTTGACAGCGCAGGAAAATAGTGTTGAGGAACCAATAGGATTGACCTGATTTAAAATTGAGGGCGTGGTTTAACATCTACAACTAACCTAATGAGGTTAGTTAGCCAATGGGCTCCCTCGCATAACCTCATTTCCTCACGCTGTCGACTGATTTTAGCCGTTGTGTCGTATTATAGCAGCACTACATTAAATACCTTAATGTAGATAAAAAACAAGCTCTGAAGACCTGTATCAAAACCAATATTTATTAGCTTTGTTATACTAAATAAAATGTTTCAAAATCTTCATATTTAATGGTTAAAACACTCAAACATGATAAAATCATGAGTAATCTGTATAATAAGAGTGCAATGGTATCGAAATTCAAGAACCCATATGATTTTACCAGTGATATTTTATCGTTACTTGTTAAGAGTCAAATCAACAAACATCATCGATTTTGAGCGAAACAGCCCATTTTACTTATTCCTTGCCAGTTAAAATCCATGGAACGAGCAACAAAAAGTCAGGTTAAATTCTCGGTTACAGCTAGATCTGTTTCCATCGCTAATTAAAAATATGAATAAAATTTAAAAATATTGAAGATAGACTGCATTTAAAATATACTTTTCCTTATTTATACTGTAAGTATGTATGTCAGAATATGTATTGTGTTGGATTTCATTTTATTTATTAATATATATACCTCGTTATAAATAAGGCCTCCTCTATACTCATTATTTTCAGCTTCATCCTCCGTCTCGGAACCTAAATCTGTATTTGCTGCATCTTCTAAGATGTAGTAAGAACCATAATTAGCGATCAACAAATTCATTGTGGAAGCTGGAACTCCGCGATTTAATAATGCAGTCATTGTTGTATCCTGTTGACAAATAATTTAAGTCTATAATATATAACTTCAATAATCGGTAAAATAAAAAAAAATAAGAAAGCATCCCTAGTTTTACAAAGGGGACTTGTAAACTAACTTGTTATATTTTAAGAATACTTAAAGTAGCTATAATAACTTATAATTAAATAATTAATAATTTATAACTTGTCGTTTGCGTCAATTGCGGATTGCGCTAAATTATCTTCTTAACTTATATACCACACTATCAGGTTCCGATAAATCAAATTTCTCTAATCTCTGCTCTATGCAGATTTAAACATTCAGCAATATTTATTCGCTTGCTGATCATTTACAGATTGTCGACTGATAGAAAACTAAGATCTGCTATACATAACACGGTAATATCACACGATACTCCATGTATAAAGATTAAAAAATATAAAATTAAACTAAACTTACTACATTGCCTTCACTAGTAATAGGATCATTTGGTAATGGGTAGAGAGGAGATGGATGATTCACTGTAGGAGCATTCTCAGGATGGTAAGCGCCAGCCCAGACATTCATAAAGTCTACATACCTGAAAAATTGCAGCGAATCATGAAATAAATGAGCTCAAACATTTGATAAGCTATTAGAGCATTTTTTTTAATATTTAGAGAAAAAATAATGCTGTTTTTAAGTGAACTTTTGGAAAAAAATAAACATATAAATAATACACATTGTTATCATAAATTAAAAAATTTTTCATCATGTGTCAAAAAATGTCATCATAAATTTAAAAAATATAAATAATTTTCCCCTTCTAAGAATATTGTTTTAAAAATTGGTGATCTAATGCCGTGTTGTCATAATTTTATAATTGTACTTTATTATTAAGATTTACATCTTACATCTCTTATATCCAGCGATTATCCATCCAGTTACAGACCTTGCCCGATACTGCTTATCACTTGTGTTCAGACAAAAACCATAGATATACTAGCCGCATTGAAATTAAACTTAGTGTACTAATTTATTACTTTAAAACATAACATTTACCAAATTTCAACTCATTTTTTGATTTTTACAATATTTTAAAAAATACTTTTTCTGTTATTCGATTGAAAACGAATTAATGCTAATAGCTAGATTGAAAAATTGCACATGCCTTGACCTCAATATGAATACATGTGCGCCAAATTTTAGATCGATCACAACATTTTTCCGCGTTCCATTTTTTTAACACTTAACCCCGTAGGGTCATATAAGCGTTTTCCCTCGCTCAAATCTCACTCAACTAATCCACCCCGGAAACATTTTTCTGCGTTCTATTGATTTTTGAAATGTTTGCTGAGTCATTATTTTCGATTAATGACGTCATATACAAATCATATTTGGATAGCACAACTAGACCTAAAGATTTGTACCAAGTTTCAAATCTTTATCATAAAAACACTGGGAGCCTCGAAAAAAAACATACGCAAAAAAACAGACAGACATCTTTGTAAGAACTACTAAGAAGGTCTCAAAAACATCTGAAACAGATAAATTAGGTGAAATCCCAGTTATAGACTTCGCAACTCGTTTACGTTAGAAACACAACTCGTTTCAGATAGAAACACAACTCGTTTCAGTTTGAAACACAACTCGTTTCAGATAGAAACACAACTCGTTTCAGTTAGAAACTCAACTCGTTTCAGTTAAAAACACAACTCGTTTCAGTTTGAAACACATCTCGTTTCAGTAAGAAACTCAACTCGTTTTTACGGTACGAATAAGGAAAAATAAAATGATTTATTTCTACACTAAATTGTAGTATAATTATTTAATGTAATCCTCTGTTATTTATTTAAATAGGGTTGCTTACTTAAGAATTTCTGGAAGGTCGTAGCCTATGTCAATAAGACGTTCTAATCCAGGCACTGTAATTGATATGAGAAATGATCGTCCAAATTCTTCTCTTAAATCCTGCAAATTCATTAATAAAGTCATAATTTCTTATTCATTTTAGCAAATTTCTAAAACAATATTGGGTATTGAGATAAAGCCAGACCCCGGGTATGTGCCCGAAATTCGTTTCAGAGGTAGAAGGTTTCGGAAGACATTATGTAAACAGGGTGGTATACTTCAAATACATCACCCTGATTAACTCGATAAAATTGTTATCTACCCCCAAGTTGACCACTGGAAATTCAAATACCCAGTTATTTGTTTGGTAATCGTCTGGAATGTATTGTACTCTAATAACCAAAATGTGTTTTTTACAGTAACTTTAAAAAATTAAATCGGAACATACCTTTTTTAATACTTCAAAAAATTGTGTCATATCCTAAATAATTTGATACCAATATAATTGAATTCCAGTAATTTTTTTCTTGAGCTATCGTTTGGCATACATAAGCATTATTACCAATTTATAATTAAATATAAGCTTACTGGTACACCTGAATTCATCACTTCTAATACATTGTTTGGGAAATGTAAAAGACCAGATTCTATAATAATATGCTCTAGGAAACGAAGAAAAGAAGTCTCTCCACAAAATAATTGTTTATTGGCAAAGCGCTTTCAACCTAACATGAGGTTATCATCAGTGCCCGTACAAATAAGTACAGGTGCTGATGATGATCACATGTTAGATTGAAAACGCTTTGCCAATAAACAATTATTTTTGTGGAGAGACTCTTTTCTTCATTTCCTTGTATGATTAACTCTACATGTGCTCAATCACATTCAAATGGTATGATCTAGTTAAACTTTAATTAGTATAGAAAACACATTTTAGTGATCAGATTACCAAACATACTAGACTATTACCAAAAAAAACTTTGGTGGATACCAATTTTATCGCTACAGGTCTGTAAGGAGCTGAGTGATCAGGATAGTGTATTAGAAATATACCACCCTGTATACGTATATATACAGGGTGGTATATTTTATTACCATTAATATATTTATATTATACATACACACACACACACACACACACACACACACATATATATATATATATAATATATATAATATATATATATGTGTGTGTGTGGTGTGTGTGTGATGTGTGTGTGTGTGTGTGTTGTGTGTGTGTGTGTGTGTGTGTATGTATGTATAAAGCTTAGTATAAAAATTAACATGAACAACTTTATTAAATTAGGTTATTGTGGCGCCATTTGGATTTGATTTGCTCAAAATTAGAATGATAAAATCGAAAAGAAAATAAAATCGGCGCTGAATCAATTGAATAAAAGTGGTCCGGAGTCGTCTAGTCATTATAGTTATTGTTACAGTATTTATCATATCAGTAAATGCTGCTTACAGCTCTGAGTAACTAAAAGTTACTAAAACCGTGGCAAATAACCAGAAAACTTAACATACTGTCAGATAACAATAAATTTTGAGTAGGATGTCGCTTATGATGTTTTTGGGGCTTTGAGTTGAATGCAACAATTATTTTTATCGGTTTATTTATTTATTTATTGTAGAGTTTAATTAAACAGCATTAGCTCCACGCATCTCGTGTAATAATAACGAAGCAAGATAAACGACATAAAGGTTGAGGAATTAGATCTGGCTTGGGGTTAAAAATAAAGTATTACTATGAAACATTGCGGCCTTGTATTATAAAATTGAATATTAAATGAAAATAGAATTGAACTGGTATTCAAATACTCGGATAACTAACAAATCGGTTCATTAAACTAACTCGTATGAGCTCTGTGCTATTGTATTTACTATTGGTGTAGTTACACTAATTTGTAGATAATAATTAATAAAGTAATTAAAAATAAAAAAAGCTTTTAAGTACAAAATATTTCTGTTGCGGAAGCCCGCAAATCAGGCAAAGTTCCTTTGAAATGCGTGCTTCCTTGATGAATAATTCATTTCTTTCTTAAGTTTATGGCTTTTGCTTTATAACCTGAGCATTATTATTATTACTACTCGTTATTTATTCTTCCTTGATTTTTCAAAGCAAATGTGCAAGAATTTTTTAAAAATTTGCTTAAATTGAGTTTTAAAAATTTGAAACCATGATGTGCGTTTCCTTTGCAAACCTGGAATAAAAGTATAATCAAGCAGTAATACTACTGCTCATATTTGTCTCACTACATTGTTATTATTATCTCAGTTTTTATGCACGTAAAACTGCGGCAAAAGTTCGGTGACAAGTCGGCAGTTCCGTAATGTAGTGTGTGCCCGAATAATGTTTCAAAAGAGTTTTCTTAAAATACGCACTCTATGGTTTTAGGCAAGAGGCATTTTATAGGGTGGCTACTATAAGCCATGGGCAAATTTCAATTAAGACAGTTAAATATTTTAAAAATATAATTACCAACAATATTTTAGTGATTTAATTCTTACCTTAAGAAGTAGTGGGTAATTTTCTTTGTCAGAAGGGGAATGGCCCACAGAGAAACCAGGGTAAACCCAGGACATCTCTAAACCATCAAAATTATAATCTCTCATCAAAGCTGAAGCACTTTTCACAAAAAGCTTTCTCTCTTTTGAATCCGCAGCGATTCTAGAGAATCGAGTCGATCCTTCGAATAAACCTCCAACAGCTAACATAAGTTTTAAATCTGGATTTCGTTTTTTCAATGCGGTGAATCTCTCCCAACCCTCTGACAAAATAGAATATATTCATTTTAAAATATTCACCATTATAAATAAAAATACATTTCTAAATTTATTTTAGGTTACTATAAGGTTTATAGCTGTTAAAAAATATTAAAATTACTAATAGTCAAAGTGGCGGACCTGAAAATATATCTCATTTTGTACAACTGCCAACCAAATTTTTCTGAAAAAACGAGTACACCTTAAATTATGTCGAAAAAACTTAGTCTGCCTATCCAGAGTGGAGCCTTTCATATGATTGCGCAGGCTCAAAATTTTATAAAATCGTACTAAAATTATTCTTGAAATTAGTGGTTACCTGTGAATCGTGTGCAAGACATCAACAGAACATTTTTAAAGCAGATACAATTTTCTATAAAACGAGTGTTTTATCATCAAAATCGGATGAATACATCCAAAGTTATAGCTTGTTCCAACACACCAAAAAATTGTTAATTTATGAAAAATCAGCGAATTTCTTTGAAAAAGGATTGTGCATTTTTTTGGCCATTTAACAAATGTCATCCGATTTCGCCGAAAAAAACTATCGTTTTATCGAAAATTTTATCAGCTTTAAAAATGTTTTGCACACGACCTATATGAAACCAGTTATTGCAAAAAGGTGTAATTTGTGCGATTTTCTAATCTTTTGAGCGAGCGCATTCATATGAAGGGCTCCACTCTGGATAGACAGACTATGCTTTTCCTTCATAATTTAAGGTATATTTTCAGAAAAATTTGGTTTGAAGTAGTACAAAATGAGTAACATTTTTTAGACCTGGCTCTTAGACTATAACATATATAGAGTATCATAGAGTTAATTTTTATTGAGTTCTAGCAAATGCGTAGTTCAGTATACAGAGATGCATAATTATATGTACAATCATGTATTACGCTTAAAATATGTTATTTGAATGAATTTATCATTAATAGTAATAATTAATAGTAAATAAAATGTTAAAGATAACAAAGAAGTAATAAAGTAAGGGAACACAGTGAAGTAGTGTAGATGTAAAGTGTAATACAAATACATCTTGATATTTGCTCTAAACAATTTGAAATCTTCTGTTCAACCATTATTATGCATCTGAAATTTCTAGAAAGCATTTCTAAATCATTTAGTCATAGCTGACAAGGAAGTGTAAATTCCTGTCGTTTAGTTTGCACTTTTGACGTTTGAAACTGGAAACATCTTCGGTGGTATAGAACATGGTGATATTGTGACAAGTCATCACGATGCTCTGTACAAAATATCATCACAATGGGGAAACAAAAATTTTGTGAACCTTAATTTCTTTCTTAACGCGTTCTTTACAATAAGAACTTAAACTTTTAAAAATCATCTACGGAAGCCTATGCTTGAAATTCAAATACATGTAGAGCTTTTTACTTTTTCATATGTAGAGCTTTTACTTGCTTAACAAGTATTTATTCAAATGTTTGCAACTTCACTATACAATTTATTACCCCAGCTTTTAACACTGCATTGATATGTTTACTAAGATTAAATACTTCTTAGACAGTATTTCACATGATTGTCTATAACAAGAATAAAAGAATTTACATGTTTTTCTTGAGGTTTGAAAATAATTCAAGGTCTAAATTAATGATTAATAATAATTTGCCCAGTATCTACCTATGGGTCATCATGTTATATGGGCATCACGATTTTTCGAAAAAAATATTTTTACTTCCTAATAAAACCAGTCTCTGTTTTTAGGGAACTATAAGAAATGAAGACCATGCCTATAATAGTAAGATAATATATATTATAAAGCCATATATATAATTATGAGAGAGATATATAATTATAAGAAGGTGACTACACGTTGGTCCATCCAGGAGATAAAGGTAGAAGTATATTCAGGCTCACGTATTTACATTTCGTAAATCAAGAGTTTTTTTTATAAGGAAAGATTTAATTAGTATAGTAGTTATTGTTTTAAAGCAGACTGGAGTATAATACTTTTGCAGTAGTAATCCTGTTGACGGATGATCTCATACTTGTTTAGCCAGTTCCGCGGTCTAGGTCGTTAAAGCGTCAGTATTAATACTGACATTTGACACTACTGAGGTCGAGAGTTCGTGTCCCAGGTTACACTCTCAATTTATAAAGGATTTTCAAATAAATTATCCCCTACTTTACAATAACATGGAGCGTTACGGTTTGCAAATGGTGGTTCCCGCAGGGGTTATTCCTGATGAGCCCTGCCCATGCATTATAATTATAGTTATTGTTTATTAATAACTTAATCGGAAAAATGAAGAATAGACGTCTCACTTTAAAACAAAACTTTAGCAAAGCACTTTCAACCTAACAACAGGCCATCATTAGTGCATAACCTAACAAACAAACAAACTATCTATTCTGTAATATAATCGTAATTGGGGTTTTAATTAGAGACATATTGGGTTGTAGCCACTTCTATAACATCAATAAATCACATCCTCCTTAAACATGTTACTTTGATCACTTATGATTAGATCACAAAGTGATTTAACTAAGTTAGTCAGATCACAAAGTGATTTAACTAAGTTAGTCAGATCACAAAGTGATTTAACTAAGTCAGATCACAAAGTGATTTAACTAAGTTAGTCAGATCACAAAGTGATTTAAGTGACTTTATTTTATAAACATCTTAGTTTAGATTTACAAACCTAAATTGTTTAAAAGTGCCTCCGGATCCTGTTGCGTAATAAGATAGTCAGCTCATTTATAATTAATTCATAGACAACTTATAGGTATATAAGAACATTCTTTCCCGCCATATTAAGAAAAAAATCTATATTATATTTGTTGTAAGATACAACATTTGTTTAATTTTTATAGTACGACACACGGCTAAAATCAGTTGACAGCGTGGGAAAATAGTGTTGAGGAGCCAATAGGGTTGGCCTGACTTGAAATTGAGGGCGCGGCTTAACATCCAGAACTAACCTCATTGGTTTCCTCGCATTATTTTGCCACGCTGTCAACTGATTTTAGCCGTGTGTCGTACTATATTTTTTTACAAAAATTTTAATCTAAATTTTATAAACTTTAATAGATATAAAATTATTCAATATTTAACCTAAATAAATAAATTAAAGTAATACAAATTTATTACAACATAAAATTTCATTTTTTTGGTGTGAAATATTTTGTTTGAAAAAGTTTAAAAAAATGTAGTATCCATTTCTACTTACTGTCTTGAATGTCGACTTTTGTATCGTATTGAAGAACTCCATCTTTTCTGTCAGGTCTAGCATACCCGTACAGAATATGAGTGCAGAGATCCGTGTTCAAATCCTCGGGTGTAAATTTATTAGCACCCTGTCTATGTACAGACCATGAAGCGTATATGCAAACGACCCTTTTATCTTGGTTAGGATCTTGCCTTTTCATTCTTGCACCACTTTTCCCATCATCAAAGCTATCATGTTGTGTCTTTCTCCCCCATAGGTCTGTAATAAGAAATTATTGTCAAATTTATATTTATTTTCAAAACAACTTCAGGCTATGTCCTCACAAATACAATGTTATAAAATCACAAGACGCAAAAATGTATGCGTCCACTAAGTCCAAATGTGAAGTCGAAATCGGGCATTCGGTCACTTCTGCTCAAAGAAGAGGCTCTAACCTCCCATAAGAACAAAAGCGCGCTGTCGTTCTCGCTCTATATGCTGACACTTCATAAAATTACTTTTAGGAGTACGTAAGATTTTTTTGTGAGAGTGCCAAGAACTAAAATCATTTTAGGGGAGGTAGATAACTAGAGATTTGTGTGTAATATAAAAAGTTATATATATATATATATATATATATATATATATATTATATATATATATATATATATATATATATATATTATATATATATATATATATATATATATATATATATATATATATATTATATATATATATATATATCTATAACAAATATATATATTCCAGGTAAGAGACATTTTAGACGCACTAACATTAAATCCTTCAACGTATGGAGGAACGTGGTCTCTCCACCCCCCCCCCCCCCCAAAAAATGCTTCTATCCCCAGTAAAATACAACTTGTGAGTATAAATATTTATTTGTTGTTTTGGTAACTAGTACCAAACATGGTAAATTTATTACCATGCTTTATGTTACAGTTAATTTATAGTAATTTTGTCATCACTTTTCGTAAACAAATATTATATATATATATATATATATATATATATATATATATAATATATATATATATAATATATATATATATATTATATATATATATTTATATATTTATTTTATTTAGACACAACAAAAGAATAAAGATGACTTAAAAACATGAATTGTACACTTCTTCGATTTCTGTGTGTTCTTGTATATCTTTGTTATACATCTATTATTCCTTTCTCCTACTATTAGCTTCTATTCTAGAGTATAAATAAATCAAAGCCTACTTAAACATATTTTTTAATTTTATTATAATGAAGAGTTTTTGCTGAAATAATTCAAGAGAAGAAAGAAAGTTATGAGTTATTTTTGGACCATTGCCTGTCCGCGGTTTCCTGTTAACTTAAAATATACTGGTTTTAGAAAAAAATAATAGCCAGGATTTCCCAGCAGTTGAGGTCATTGTTTCTAGACCTGTCCCCTGTTATAGCTTTTCGTCTCTGCCTTTAAATTAGCACTCTTTTTTGTATTAGATGGGTATAGTTTAATAATTATTTAAATAGATGTTTGTGAATGATGGGATAAGCTGATGGGAAAACCATGCGTAAGTGCTATGAATTGCGGAAGTTAAAATTTAAAAAGAATGTTGTCTCCCAACATTTATTATTTTTTATTAATTTAGTCTCCAACTAAATCATAACGCTTCCAATTGTTTGCGATGAGCCTAAACTTACTAATTGAATTACTAAATAATAAAGATGTATATCTCTGTTTTATATACCCTTTCCTTAAAAGATTTTATATGTTTAAAATAACTTTATACATAATATATCGGGAACTTTGTACATAACATATCAGGAATAGGGTATAGCATTGTACCCTAATTTATTTTTTTTCCTTTTCTTCTTCTTTTTTTTATATTCTATAATCAGTTTGCCAAAAGTTATATAAAAATAGATACTTTCAAAAAAAATTTTTTTGAGAAATTATGTCTTTAAAACCCAATCAATGTTCTTAAATATCATACAAAGATTAAGAAACTTACATGATTCTACTTGATATGAACAGAAAATCAAACTGAAGACTAAGTGAAATTTCATCTGTAACAAAAGAAAAGATTGCATAGAAAATTTAAATAAATACATAGATTTAACAATTTTATTGGAGGCTTTTTTGATATAAAAGGGTCTGCTACCCCTTTGGGCCACATTTTAGTGCGGTGGCCAGTAATCACGTGATAAGCGTAAATCACTTCTTTACTTTTTTTAATAGGCAAAGAACCCTCACTTCTCCCTTTTGTTTTTTTAGTACAAGCATACATTAAAACAGAGGCCTTCAAGATGTATTGATTCTTGTTTGGTATTATTTGTTGATGTGTTATTATTTTCATTATATGACATTTTGCCTCAATGAATAAATAAAAATGATATGAGATATTTATTACAGTAAGGGACGAACACCTGAAAAATTAACAAAAATCGTAATAGCAGCGTAAGCAGTTAACAAAAATTAACAAAAATCGTAAGCAGTTAAAAGCGGAATAAAAATTTAGGGGGTACCTAAATTTGTTGCAAATTATGTCTAGAATCGCCACCTTTAATTTTTTTACACATATTGCCTGACCCCCTGTAAATATACATACATACCACACACACACTCACATATGTTTGTGTGTGAGTGTGATGTCTGTGAATAGATACATGGATCAGCCGATAATCCGAGCGACCTCATAAACGTCTTTTCTGGTGAAATTCGCAGCCAGTTTTAACAACACACCCCATAATTAAATATCCATAAATAAGTTTGAATAACTTAATTTTATAGTTGTATGATTAAGATAAAAACCTGTTTTAATCCCAATCATAACTAACTCTTTTCCTTAATATATAGAAACTTAACATTAAATTGAATTTTAATTTTAAGTGAATTAGTCAGCTATGTCTTCAAAAGCATCATTGTTTCTGTATTCCATAGTGTTGAATGAATTATTTTTATTTTTTTCTACTCTTTTTTCTATTTTTAATGGTTCAATTCCTAATCAAATTTGCAGCTGATTTTTAATTGCAATGAACAGCTTAAAGCAATTAAGCAGTCGATTAATTGTCTTGCCAAGCAAGGCAAGACACGATTTTTTTGATCGTTTTTCACCAATGATAATAAAAAAATAACTTACATTTGTACCACTCAAAAATAAAATTAGTTAAAAGTTATAACGACGGTCAAGGATAATAAAAGGAAGTTGACCGGTACGATCTCCGCGTCAGTCCGTTGGACTTAATAACTCGGCAAATAAACCAGCAGACCTTGGTTACTCCGCTTTGTGATGATAGTTCAACACTAAGCTATGTACCGCTTGCCCACAATCCTCAGGATACTCAATTAAAATTTTCATAAAGTAGGGGGGATCTTAAAACCCCCGGGATAAGGAGGGAGAAAATAAATAAAATTTGTTTACACAAATATGACTAATATGTCGTTTTTATTTATTTATTGTGGAGCTTAATTAGACATTATTAGCTCCACGCAACAATTATAATTAACATTGGTATAACAAAAAAAACAAAATAAAGGTAAAGATGTTTTGGATTTGCATTGTTTTTTATATTGATTGGGCCAGTTTTTGATAAACAGTATAAGAAAAATTACTAAGTTTGATTAGTTAACAATTAATTAGTTAACTAATCTAATTGAGGACTAATTAGATGAATGGGTAAACTTGAAAATAAAACGAGAAAATGGGTATTTTAAAAAATACAGGGGTAAATTGATGACAGAAAAAATATGTCGTTTTTAATTAATACGTAATTTTATAATCCGTTTGTACCTTTTTACTATTCCAGATTAGAAGTAGACAAAAGGAAAGAAAAGAGTTATATTGTTGTACCCGAACAATATCACTTTTATGTAAAAAATGTTTAATTCATGACTTTTTGTATTTAAAGAAATCCTTAGATATAAAATTTAAATTTGGAAAAATACATAAATAATAATATTTACAATATGCTCTTCATACATTTCTAAATAGTTCGCCTAGTCATAATTAATTTTAAATAGTATAGTAATAAGTGAGTAAGTTAGTAAAAGTTTGTAGAAAGTTGTAAGTAATAAGTAAGTAATTAATAAAGTAAAGTAATAAGGTGTTTTGCAAAGGAACGACTTATTCTTCTAGTTTAATACTAAAACCTATCTGAACAATTATATTAAAATAAATACATAATAGTAACACTAGATAAAATCATTATTTAAGTAAAATAAAAAAAGAAAAACAGTTCTAAGGATAAAGTAAAGTAGTAAGTTAGTCAGTAATGGTAATAATAAAGTAAATAGTAGTAATAAATTATTTCTTAATTATAGAAAATTTGTGAAGTGACAAAGAAATATCTTAGACTTATGAACAAATGACGATTAATCGTCATGTAGACCAGGGGTTTTTTGCCCTATAAACGGTCTCTATTCAACAATAAAATGTAACACGACTCGTACCGGGTTTGTACGATTCAGCGTCCCCAAAAACATTCGTCTTCTATGTTTTTGGGGACGCTGAATCCCCACTCAAAATTTGTTGTTTACCGACCGTATCAGCGCCTTAATAAACCTAAATGGATATTTTTACCGTTAAGGCAGATTTTACCCATATTAAAGAAATCCAGAAGTCCCCCAAAAAAATAAATTTAGGGGTTAAAAACGTTAAATTTGTATGTACCAATCAAATGAAGCATAACATACAGAACATCGAGAGGGTTTTTCAAATATAGACATTTATTTACAAAATAAATAATAAAATTGGGTAGGGGTGCCTTGTAACTTTCCTGGCTGGGTCGAATTTCCTACATTCATACTCACCACTTCTGAATTGCTTCGCTTGTCTTCTGACAGCCAAACGTGTTTTATTCGCTGAAATTTTATTCTGGTAACATAGTAATTCATCAAAAACCATGTATATACTAAAAAATAGAACATTTTTCATATTTTTGGAACTTGTAGATTTTTTTTATATGTCGGAATAAATTTTTAACGTAACCAAAAGTAGTAACAAAATTACCATAATTGGATATAGATACCAAAATAATAATACATTTGAACTCGAAAAAGACAGTTTACTGACAGTATCTGGGAGTACCATTTTTAAAATGGGAGACTATTTTCAAAACTCTTGAACTATTTTTTCTCTTTATTTATAGAGGATTTATTGTTGATCCATCTGAAATTTTTCACCTTGTATATACAGGGTGAAGGTAATATTCATGGGAATATACCCATGAATATTACGTCCATTTTATTTTTGGAAATTATTATTGTGTTACTTATGGACTTTTATATATTTTTAATAATACTTTGTTAAATATTTCCAACTAATGTTTGTTGCAACCCCCCCCCCTCCCGCAAAATGTTTTACAACTGTACGTACCCCTCCATACTTTTGAGATACCCCCCGGCGTGTGATTTACCTTTCTCTTTGATAGTTCCTCTTTTTTTTAACTATTATTTCACAGGATTAAATAAAAAACTTACAAAAGAAATTAGCACATACAAAAACACATAGAGATATATTACTAGAGGGGCCCTATTGGTTGAATTTTGAAACATCAAAAATAACCTGACCACATTCGATTATCATTTTCATCAAATAAACAGAACAAAAAACAGTAAATTATATGGTAGAATGTTTAAAATACAAATCACAACTCAAACAATCTACGGGAAGCCGAAAACAATTGATTAATTATAACCTAAACTCCCTCTTGGAGGAGGTTTCAATGAGGTTACACAGAACCCCTGAGAGCCCCACTAAAAATGTTTTAGGCCTCTCAATGTATTAAGATAGGCTATGCCCCCTCTAGTATATATCTCTATACAAAAACACAATAAAAAGTAAAATTCACTTTATGTTATCAGTGTTGCCAACCAAATTAAACGCAACAAAGTTAAATCCTAAAAGGCTCATGTGTAGTTATTTTAATTTTAGCATTTTTACTTTTCCTCATTTATACCGTAGGTAGATAGAAAAGGTATTGTGTAAACACAGAAAAATTATGCGATCCGCTTGAAATTCGGCACACATGTAGCCATGTATAATACTAACATATGTGCTAAGTTTCATCTCATTATCAGCATTAGTTCAATTTTTATCAAATGACTTGTATACGTTTTTAAAAAATTGTAAAAAATCGGAAATTAATCTAATTAAGTTGAAATTTGGTTCAAGTATATACCTTTAAGTAATAAATAAGTACACTAAGTTTCGTTTTAATACAAATAGTAGATCCATGAATTTTGGTGGATCATAAAGGATAAGCAGCATCGTGTGTGGTCGCATGGATAGATGACCATTGGGAATGAAAGGAATGTATTTACTACTCTGAGGACGTGCGAAGCGATTCCAAAGCAGGGAGGAATGAGCGTTGCGAATCCGATGAATTGAAGAAAAGTTCTGAGGTACCCCGTATCAGATTTTTTTAATTTTTGAGCCAGCTATTAGCTGATGCTTTCATCACTACGTGCATGAAAAATTCATGCACGTCTGAATTTTTTTACATGGATTAATATTGGAGTTTCCTTCTTGGTCACTTGCAAATATATAAATAGGACCAACAAATGTGCTACGTTTCTTTTTATTATCAGCATTAGTTCATGCATCAATTTAAATTGTAAAAAATAAAAAAATAATCCATATAATTGAATTTTGGTACAAGCATATCCCTTTAGGCAATTAATAAGTATACTAAGTTTTTTTTTTAATACAACAACAAGGGTGGATCCAGCTTCTACCTCTAGGGGAGGGGGTTAATATATATATATATATATATATATATATATATATATATATATATATATATATATATATATATATATATATTATTTTTTTTTTTTTCTTCCTTTTTTTGCTTGGTTGAGGATCCTAGGGGGTGATCCCCCCCCCCCCTGGATCTGCACCTGTACAACAAGTATATCTCCAGTTTTTGTTAGAGCATACAAGTAAAGCAGCATCGTGCGAAGTCAGTGTCTGAATGGGTCACTGTTGGGAATGAAATGAGTGTATTTACATCTGAGGACGAGCGAAGCAAAATTTAGTGATGTTTATATTCTGAGGGTAAACAAAGCGAGTCCGAAGTAGTAAAGATGAGCGTAGCGAATCCGATATGTCTTGAGGAATAGTTATTTTAAATATATTATTAACTACTTATTTTAACACTATAAACACTATAAATATGAAAAGGTTAAACGTATTTTAAATTATTTTTTTATTTACCCAAGTGGAATAATTTAAAAAGAAACATAAGAGACATGGCTGCAGCTGCAGAAGCGAGACCAACAATACGTAGAGACCTAAACCACAAGGGAAGTTTTGGATTCAAAGCATCATGGGCTGTAGTCAAGACCATAGTTATCAGCAGCACTGGATAGGCGAATATTTGAGGAAGCATCATCAGCGAAAAGAAACCTATAAGAGGTGGAACACCACTTATTACCATGTTGTACCAATTCGGCTCCATAAAATTGCTGATTGTCGTTCCTTTTTTTATACCTCCTCCGAAAGAAACAGTAATAGCAGCCCAGCATATTTCACAAACTGACAACCAGTTTGAATAACCAAAAAATATAGTGGTCATCGGAGGTATCCAAAAAGCTCCTGCTGATCCCATAGATGACCAAAATAACGGGGTTGGAGCACTCTTAGCTTCTCCCCATGGTATTTCCTTGAAAGCGCAACTGATGCTATTAAGGAATAATCTCAAGTTCATATCTTTAAACGGATCTCCTTTCTTCTGCTCTTCAGTTGACATGTACTGCAATTTTTCTGACCAGGATATTGCATTAATTTTCTTTTCGCCTGAAGGCCACGTTATTGGCCCTGCCGAGAGTCCGGTGTAGGGAAGTTGACGAACTAATTTCATCTGGTTAACTCGTAAACAAAACATCGTGTATTATTTAAAGGAAAAAACTTACATAATATAACACAAAACTCCGATTAAAGAACTAGAATTCGATCTAAATTTTGTTTTTTATATTGACAAATGTGACATTTAAATTTCTCAAAATCAAAAATGTCAGTAGAATATTTCTTTGTTGGAAATATAATACAATATAAATTGAATTATCAAAAACCGTGCAAAACAAAGTGCATTTATCAGTGACGCACAATCAAAATCACAAGGCAAGGCTTAAGTACCTGCGCCGTGCGTAGCCCGAAACCTCCCTTGAAAAAATATCATACTGGGTTTCTGAATGGGATTGAGACAAAAGAAAATTCTAATAATTATATGATTCCTCCAGAACATGTGTCAATTAAAAGTGTGAAAATGCGTGTTTCCGTGCTTAACAATCAATTTCTTACTTAAGGTTCCGGTTTATACTTTATAACTTGCGCAGTTGCTCATCAAGTGCTACTTGTAACTTTATACCTACGCGATAAAATTCTGTTTTCAACAATATCATCAAAATTGGTCAAGGTCAAAAGTCAATATTGACCATAAAAAATGGCCCATTTTAGGATATTTAAAAAAAAATACATAATTCTTTAATTATTTGTTTGCAATTTAGCTCGAAAACTCTACAAAAAATTCCAGGGATAATTTTTGTAGATAATTGAAAGAGGAATAATTCTTGTAATGACCTTTATTGATCTCCAAGCCATAGATCGCGAAAAATTTGCGAAAAACTGACCTCCGTAAGCTAAGCCAGCACGATATCAATATCCATTAAACACCATAATAAAGGTGTATTCAAAAATTCAGCTCACTAGGATTTCTCGCAGATGAAAATTTCGTAATGAGGCTTGTTACACGTGAACTAAGTATTGTAAACACATGAACAAAGCTTTTTCTTCTGGCATGTACAAAGTTAAAAATTTATTATCAGCATTAGTTTTAATTTTTATCGATTGACATAATTTAAATAAATCACGTTTTTTTACTCGAATGCATTTGCAAATTGGCCGCCTCCGTGGCCGAAGTCGTTAGTCTTTACACTGACCTTCGACACCCACGGAGGTCTGGGGTTCGCATCCCAGGTTACGCTCTCAGTTTATAGAAGATTATTGTTTACATAAATTATCGCCAATTTTAGAATACACTTTGAGCGTAACGGTTACTATTACCACCCAGGGTGGTTCCCGCGGGGGTTATCCCTGATGAGCCGCAAGGCTCTAAATGGGCATTATTATTACATTTGGAAATACTCATACTTATATCGTTGCTGTATGCCACTTACATAAACTAGTAATATGACAAACTGTAAAAGACAAACAACCTTGCGGCCATAAGGAGGCGCCGCTACGTCGCCTTGTAGCGGGGAGGCGCGGAGCGGTTAAGATGCTGAAGTGAAGGTTTATTTTTAATGTTATAATTAAATATTTATAATTAATATTCCGCAGAGAGCAAAGAGGCATATGCGCCTGGGGCTAATATTTAATTTGGTAACTTTTTTGTCTATGTGTTTTGTGTATATATCTAGTCATTATGCAATATAATGAGTAAAACGGTTGCCCTCTTTAGCAGTGCTTTATCGTCTTTAACCTTATTTACTTATTATATAATCATTAATTGTTTACTTTTTTATTATTTATAACGGACGAGAATACTGAAGTTTATAGTAAATAATTAATAATTATTTATAGGTATTCTTTTAGATATTTATTATAAGTATTTCCCTATCCATTCATTATGGGTGTAAATTAAAGTGATATTTATATACATTGAGACATATTACTAGAGGGGCCTTATTGGTTGAATTTTGAAACATCGAAAAAGTAACCTGACTGTATTCGGTTATTGAAATATTCAACAAAATTACAATAACTTATATAGGAGAATGTTAAAAATACAAATCAAACACAATGTGCGGGAATCCAAAATCAATTGATTTATTATAACCTCTTGAAGGAGGTTTTAAAAAGGTTACACAGAGCCCCTAAGAGATGTTTCAGATCCTTTAATGTATTGAGATGCTATGCCCTCTCTAGTATATATCTTTATGTTTATACATGGTTTATATGTGTATATTATCACATTGACCAATAAGATTAGATAGTAAGCATAACAGCAAGACAAAGTAATAAATTAAGCTTTATTTATCACTTTGACCAAATTTGATAGTTATTATGCATAATAACCACATTAATCACTTTGGCTGTGAAATATACATATATATAGTCAACAGTTTCATGCCTTAACAATGCTATATCTAAATCTGGATAAGTTACTAATTGAATAAAATAATTTTATCGATACTTTATCAAAGCTCTTTTCCTTTTTTACTTGTCTCATGATGCCTTAGATCAAAGATTTATAAATAGAACTTTATACTTAAATTACTTACATACTTTAACTTAACTTTAGTTTTATTAATAGAATAGTTCTATTTATAAAACTATGCCTTAGATCATGACCGAGGGCCTTCTAAGGCCCACTAATAATCCGTAAATCCATAAAATATCTTGTTTTTGCTACCTTATGCATTAATTCTTAACGTATGCATTATTATTTATTATAGATATAAAAATTAATTTCTTTGTGAATACTTACTTGCATATAGTACATTTCCGGCTTCATAAGTTCCTCCCTTCCTTTAAAAACTTAACTCTTGTTTAAAATTTCAATAATACACACGGCAGAACAAAAGATCATAAAAAATAATGATTTAGTAAGAAATATTTTGAATAAAACATATTTAAATTAACTGATAACAAACTGATTTTCACACGTGGTGTTTTAATTTATTAATCAATTTTATTTACTCAGTAAAATAATTAATAATTCAATAAATTTACATTATTGTAAAATGTCTGTTTAAATTATCTGTTTAGGTTTTTTTATTTCTGGGTAAAATCGGACAAATCCAAGTCTATAGTGATTTACTATCTGAGGACGTGCGGAGCGAGTCCGAAGACCTGTTGGAGTATAAATTTGGCGAACTGTATATTCTGAAGACAAGCAAAGCGACCTAGGTACCCTGTACCCAATTTTTTTAATGTTGTTTTCATAATTTGTAGAATAAAGAAACATACAAACAAGGCAAACACCATAAAATAACCAAGCACTTGAAAAATCAGCTACAGTCAATACTTGCTGTTGGATATGAATATCCCTGGACCGGTTATTTGTGACAAAAATTCAAAAAAGGGAAAAACCATGACACTGGTACGCATCATAATAAAAAACACAAAGCATTATTATGGTAGATGACTCACTCGGACACCTGACTTCTCAGGGTCACAGCCTTGACTCAGTACACATTCCCTATGTAAACCCCTTCCAAATCTGCAGAGGGGTCGTAGTGCTAATTGAAACTAGAATTTATTCACTGATATAACTTTATTAGTTGAGAGCTCAAGTGTTGCCCTTGAGTAACACTTGACAGTGTTATGCCAAAACCGGCATAACACCGGTGTTATGACGGTGCTGATAACGGTGTTATGCCAAAACCGGTCCAGGAATATTCATATCCAACAGCAAGTATCAACAGTAGCTGATTAAGGGAACGAAGAAAAGTAGCTGATTCTTCAATTGCTTCTTCAACTTGCAGTAAATACAACCATCTTTAATAACCAAGCACCACTGAGATTGAGTCAAAAGAACAAAATCTAAGTTGGACCAAACACTAACCTAGATGATCAAAGAGTGGTCCATTTCTTACTTGCTTAAAAACTACATGATAATTTTGTTATGTATGTACATAATTTTCAACTAAAATACCTGTGATTTCATGTGGTATTATTGGAAATATTGCTGGTCGCACCCTATATTTTTTTAAACGAGGTTGAAGTAAGATTTTTTTATTTCATTCCTGTTAGCGTTAATACTAATATAATTCAATTTAAAAGGAAAAAGGTGAGAAAAAAACATGTTCAAAGTTGATGTTCCTCTCATTTATTTTTAAGATTTTTTCCATTTTGAATATAGCAACGGAAATAAACACTATCAGACTTTCAAATTTATAAAACCTTCTATGAAGGTAACAAGCGACTAAATACACATATCTATACAGACCTATTTAATAATATTTTTTAACTATTACACATTAAACATTATACATATAATGGAAAAATAAAAAAGAATTAAATTGTCTATTTCTTTACAATATAAATTTTATTTTCTCAACAAAATATTATAAGGTTCACAAAAATTATAAATTGATTATCACAAACAATATTTTATCTATCTTTCAATTCATCTTTTCCATTTCATATATATTTTTATTATATCAACAGCCGAATGTAAACATTAAAGCTAAATAACTAGTAAAATGAACATTTATTTTCTATTTTCTAGTTAATATGAAATATAATAATAATAATAATTAAGTTGGTAGCACTGATGGACTAAGAATTAAAATATATTTCTAAAATATAGAGATGTTGTTAATAAAAAGAATTAACAAGTTGGGGAATAAATAAAATAAATAGGTGAATAAATAAATGACCAGAATCATAAGAAGTTAAAAAATAAATCATTTCAAAGTCATCACAAACCTGAATTGGGTTAGTTATTTAAATACAGTACTAAATAAGAAGAGATAATTAACTGGCTATTAAAAATTTAAGAATAAATTCAGTACCTAAAAAGTTTTTAAATTATAATTAGAACACCCAGTAAATTAATCAATTATCTTTCATAGAGGGCAAAATATTTCAGGCCAGAGTACAAAATAAATAACTAAACAACTGTAAAATCATTCAGAGAAGCAACGCAATGACAAGAAGAATAATAAGAGTAAAGAAAAGTGTTCCAATAAACAATGGTTAGAATGATAACTTAACTGGCTCATTCAGTTTCTGTAATTTACTATAATGTTACCATGATTATTATGTACATTAACATAATAATCATGGTAATAGAAGAGTAAATTACAAAAGACAAATGAGCCAGTTGAAATATAGTGGTAGTAATAAACATAGAAAAGATTAGCTCTAGATCTCACTTCTATTTAATTTAAAGATTTGACTAGAGTCCAAGGGAAAGTGCCAATAATGTCAAAACAACTAACAAAAATAAAATTGAAATTAAAAAATTAATCAAAATCACATAATAAACAATATTTAGAAACAATAATAATCAGAACATTTTTAATCATAATAATGATAAATATATAATATAATTTTTTAATCTTAAATTATTAAAAATAATAATGATAATTTGTTAGGTCCAACATAGTAATAATTAATATAATCATAATATGAATAACAAATATAATAATAATACATTACATTAACCACTGCTCTCAACAAAGTTAAGTAAATTAAGAAGTATTTACAAGTAACTAATAATAAAAATTAGTTTAGCTATAAGTTACAAAAATAAAATAACATAAAAAATATAAATATGTAAATAGATTCTTCGAATGAAACAAATTGTAAGTAATTCTACAAAAACAGTTACCTGCAAGGCAAAACCTATATGTTGTGTGTATAATTTAAATAGGGTATTCTGGAATTAATGTACCTATATTAAACAATCTAATCTAATCCCTAACATATAATAGATAGATGCAAGAGGTGGAAATAAGATGCACAAAAAATATAGTGAAATAGTAATATTTTATCTTGAGCTACCCATAAATGATTTACATCTTAAAAACAAAGTATTCTCTTCTGGAATAATGTTTTTTTAATAATTATTTTTTTAATTCGAATGGTTTATGGTAAGAAATTAAAATTTGTATAATAAATACATTTTATATACAATTTTCCTTAATTGGTAACTCAATTTTGAGCAATATAAAAAATAAAAATATTAAATTTTAATTGATCATAATAAAAAACGATACAATCATTCATTCCAATTATTTTGCACTGAAGAAAACAATATAACATCATTTTAAAACCAGGAGATTAAATATATAATTTGATTTTATTTATTTGATAATGAGATGATACTTAAAATTGGGCTCATTAAAATATATTTGATCTAATTAGGTAACTTAATAAGCATAGAGCACTAAAAATAATTTAAAAAATCCAGTGACACATAAGTGTAAATAAATTGAGTTTTTTAAAGAGACTACTTTAAATAATTGTACAATCAAAATTTTAAATTAAATAGTTAAATAAAATGAAAATTATTTATTATTATGTGAAAAGTCAAATTATATTTTTGGGGTAAAGGATTTGCAAAGAAATCTACAATAATATAAAAGATTAAATAAAGACAAAGAGAACAAATATAACATTGTATTGGGTAGAATGGAGACAAATCAAGACTTCAAGCCATAAACAAGACCAAATAAGATATATGGCACCTTTGATTGCCTGATCAAATTTGAATAAATTTTAACTTCACAAAATTAGAGTATAACTTCATAAGTTGAAATTTAATTTTTTTTATCATAAATAAATATAGAACATTTTAATTATTAAAAAACTCATTTAAACTTAATGCTTTTAAGTCAAACATACAATGTACTAGTTTATTAATAATGAACTAAATTAAAAAATATAAACACAATCAATCAAATAAAAGAATGCAGTATCATGTATTTAAAATATTTAATTAACATGAAAGAAAATCCCATGATTATTAAAAAATTAATGAAGAAAATATAATAATAATAATAACGTGCAATAATAACACAATAAATGATGATAATATGCAGTGAAAATTGAAACTAATTTATGGAATGCATAAAATAATTTTAAAACAAGTACCTATACAAGTTATAATGGGAAAACAATAAATTTTAAAATACATCAATTATTAGAGAAAAACATTCAGTGATCATAAGATAATAAATTGAATAAAATTATAGTTAATTCAATAGTGTCCAACAAATATTGCAGACATTTTTTAAAGAAATGATAAACTAAAATATTTTATACAAAAAAATGACTGCCAAATAAAACATAAATATAAGGGAACAATACTCATAAAAGTACATTTTTTATATTGGTTGGTACAATAACAGCGCATTATGAGGAACATTTTTTGATTTTAAATAGTTAAGGAATCCTTCCAATGACTGTGCCAACTTTTTTGCCCCTAGACTATTTTACAAAAAAATGTTTTCAAGGTAATTAAAAACAAAGTTAAATTATTCACCATAATTTTTAACGGTTAGATGAATTCACAAAAATATATTCATTAAATTAGTCTATTTAATAAATTAAAATAGATTTCAATAGATATGCCATCTATACAATGTTCATGGACAACACTTCTTATGTTATAAACATTCTTTATTTAATAAATTCTAATTCTTAAACATTAAAACTCTGTTTTATTGATATATATTTACTATTGTCAGAATTTCTCAACTAAGGAAAAAATTTTATGTTGTACCTCAAAGTTTTTGATTCTGAACAAAATTAAATTGGTTAATTTTGAGTACATCACAAGCTAAATGTATACACACTGATTAAGAAAACATTATGGCACCGATGCCACTGTTACAAACCATACTCATATAGAGGCACATTACTCAATAAAATAACACACTCCGGGTGCAAGCTCAATATTTGTAAAAAAGAGACTAAAACTTGTACATTTTATATTATTAAATCTAAGACTAGACATTTTAAGATAATTCAAAACCAGTGTTGCTCGTAATAGCATATCTTAATTTTTCCCTGAGAATTGCCTTTCTTTGATAGTTTGGAAGTTTTAACAGATTAAAGCATGTAGATGAAGTCGGCAATCTGTTTTGAGGATCTTTTTTCCTGATTGTAAAAAATCCACGAATTACACTACCTGCAACATAGTAAAGTCAAGTAGTACAGAATAGTATTTTATTAAAGTTAAAGTTTGTTTAACATTTTGCAAGCATAGAACAGTATAAAAACAAGCTGAAAAATATATAACTAAGCTTTCCCATAAAGAATTCATTCATTAAAAAAAGCCCTTCATTAGCGAATTTCCTTTGAAAAAATTAGTTTATGAGGTAGCTGGTGGATGGACCTAGGAGTTTAAGATCTGTTTCATCAAATAAACCCGAAAATCTAAAATTGGTAAAATTTTAATTATGATAAATAGTGTTAATATACACTGTTAAATAGTAATAAATACACTATTTAATAGTGATAAATAGTGCTTATTAGAAGTTTGCATTATAAAAGAGGTAATTTGAGTGAAACTGCATGGTGCTTTCAGGCATCTCCTTCGGGCTTTAGAGGTAGAGAATTTGGTATAGCGTACTTAATAAGCATGGGCATGAGACTATTAAATACTTAATACACATGCATATGAAACTATTAATTAATTGATAGTCAAAATGGTACTCATCAGACTACAATGCACAAACAAATAAATAAAGCAAAGAGTATATTTTTGAAATGCATTATTTCATGTATGTAAAAGGATAATTTGCCTGGCTTCCACACTGTGCAAGCCATTGATGTAGCCGAGGATTTATTGAACTAAACTAGAACTAGAAATCATTTTTAAGCAAAGCATATTTTAATTGTAATTCCTTACAGTGTTAAAGTCATGTAATATAAATTAATATGAAAGAATAATATTAGTTAAAAAAGTACTAACTTTTAATTAATTCTGTTCAAAATAATTTAAATAATACTTTTTATTATTGCTCTCCCTCTAATGTCATATTTTAATAATTAATAATAAATGATAAAATCAAGTTACCTATAGTATCACCCTGATCCTCATCATCTCCCACCTCAACACATCTTATAGAGAAGGAAGGTTCCAGATGTGCAAATCCAAGTAAGGGAGGTTTGGAACAACTTGTTACAAACTAAAACCAAAACCAACAAGTGAAATAGAAAAGTTATCTCTTTGGTACTTGTATAAAATATAAGTACTGAGGGCTTCAAAGCAGTGAATCCATAAGCTCTAGGAGTAATTATAGAGTAGTAGCATTTGAGGGAAATACTAAAATTGTGCAATGGGTTTAAGAATAAAAAATGTGAGGAACAATATTAAAAAGAAAATAGAAGATAAAAAAGTAAGTTAAAAATGTGAAAGAATTGAGTGATAAGAACAAGGTGTGATATAGGACACAGCACATGAATTTCACCACATGTCCTGCTCAAGAGTTATTATTCCAACCACATAGCTATAGTACGACAAACGACTAAATCAGTTGACAGCACGGAAAAAATAGTATTGAGGAACCAATGAGGTTGGCCTGATTTGAAATTGAGGGTGTGGTTTAACATCCA
The DNA here is from genome assembly GCA_018340805.1 of Microvelia longipes. Classification (NCBI taxonomy): domain Eukaryota; kingdom Metazoa; phylum Arthropoda; class Insecta; order Hemiptera; family Veliidae; genus Microvelia; species Microvelia longipes. The sequence goes on along the minus strand of JACMZG010001911.1, from coordinate 37,695,486 downwards.
AAACTAACCTCATTGGCTTCCTCGCATTATTTTCCCATGCTGTCAACTGTTTTTAGCTGTGTGACATATTATAGTGTTCTGGCAGTCATCTGGCAGCAGGTTCATTTGTGAAACATCAGAAAAATTTAAAGAAGCAACACTGATTTATAAACATTGAATTGTGAATCATATTTCCCTTTTAAAAATATTTTTAATAAATAAATCTCATAGTTCAAAATGGGTCTCATAGGACGACTGAAAACAAAATACAATACACAATACCCAAACAATTAAACAAAATAATAGTGTTGGCAACTCTCTTTACTCTTCAATTAACATATTTTACTAAAATATACAAACTTATTACGACTTGTTCCAACAGCAAGGCTAAAATTGGATCCCAGAAATATTATTAATGTTATTTAAAATGTTACCTTAAGAAACAGTCTTTTTTCTTCTTCAGAAAAGTCTTTCTGTAGAATGTCCCAAAGCCACAATACAACCCTGTGAGAATCATGAAATCCACCATAATATTGAGTGTGCCTTCTAAGATCTGCTATATCTAGAGGTACATTGTCACCTGATATTAATCTCTGCAACTAAAATTTAATCAAAACATAAATAATTCACAAATCAAACTTGGCCAGAGTTCCTTATAATATATTGATTGATAATATTGATTATTAATTAAAGGCTCTTTATGGAAAGAAGTTGATTTTATTTAATTTTTAACCATTTAATGATCTTTACTAATTAATCTTTTGTTGTTTTATAAATGAAACATTATCATTGATAATAAATAACTGAACATTCATATTTCATGCATCAGAAAGGATGCATTTCAATAAAAACGTAGAAAAACTTTGTTTCTCCATGTAAAAATAAATTTTGATCACCCTTTCCTTTTGAGGTCATTGCAAGTGTTACCAACCTGTATAATATAGAAATGATAGTAATAAATTCGAAATAAGATAAGTGCAGAGAGCTATAAAGTCCAATGAAGTAAAGAAGAAAATCTCTGCAATTTTAAGAACACAAAATAATTTACTCAACTTGAAAAAAGAGTAGGACTACTGCACAGAGTGATAATAAATTTGTAAACTTAGCGGATTACTGATCACTAAACTACTTATAAATACTAAAGAAAAAAAATTGTTGAATAAGGCAAGAAAATAAAAAATACTTCAGGGGTAGAAAATAAAGAAAGCCAGTCTGGATTTATAATAGATCTGAATCCTCTAATAAATGCTGCCATTTGATCTTTGATTTGTGTGTGCATTCTGAAGTGAGCCATCATGTAAATATAATTTATCCTATAAACATAATAACAAAAACAATAAATGCAAACTTATCATTAAAAAATTTCATTTTTGAAACAATAGAACCATGAATATATGAACACATCGGGTAATAATTGCAATAATAGTAGTAATTCAGAAATATAATATAACAATCTAATTTACAATCAATTTTGTTCAGATGATTCCATTTTAAATCCAGAGGTCAAAAAATTTAAATAAAGTTTATACAATTTTCATTCTTAATCTTCAATTTTAAGATGAATCGGAAACACATCATATACTAAGGTAATGTCTCTAATAAGTTAGGAATTACTGAGAAAATACATTTCTTTTTCCTGTCAAAGTAATAATAGCAAATGTTAAAATCAAAAATGTATAAAATTTTAGTAATTCGACCCTAGCACTTACTTATTTTGATTGGTAACTGGAATGGCTTTTCCTCCAGGAATAAGTTCATGAGTAACAAGTTGGCCAAGCATTTCAGCATCTATTGAAAATGTTAATGATAGATCTTGAACATCTCCCTTGTAATGTTTCACAAACGTAAGAGACTTATACAATTCTTTATCAAGTGAAGGTAATTCGTCGATGGATGAATAGGGTGCTTCCTGTGACTGACCAAGAACTTGACTTAAAAAGAATGAAGCAAATGGAACATCGACAACAATTCCCTGAAATGTTTACAATACAATCAAATATTAAAGAAAAGGAAAATAAGAAAGTTTCCATCAATTAATTTTTAAAGAGGATTTCGAGATCAAGTTTTATTAAAATAAACTATCAAATGCCTCAAATATAATAAAATTTTTAATACTAGAAATCTAAAATTAAAGCTGTAAGGCTTGAAAAATCCCAATTCAGCTTGAGCTTACACAGATCAATAAGCAGATAAATCATAATCATTATATTAAAAAAGGCTTAAGATAAAATGGAAGTATATTATATATTAAGATGATTTTTTTCTAAAAACAAGTTCCTTTTAGTGTTACTTTAATAAACTCACAACCAACAAATGATTCATTAATTTAGAAAAGATCAATCATAGAATCATAAGAGTATGGACTCTGTATGGACTCACAAAATATGGACTCTGAAAACATTAATCAACTAAACTATTTTACTCTATATTATTATACTATATTTTTGCGTACTATGGTTCTCTGTTAGTGGCATAAAATGACATGAAGAGTTTATAATATCTTTTATAAATACTGAAATGTAGTTTACATAATGATTTTGGAATAAAAAACTGATTACATAGAAATCTTTAGGACAAAAAGGGAATATTTTTTTTACCTCATAAACAGCTTTTCCAAGCATTCTACCAACAAATTCAAACAAATGTAAATGATTTTCTTGCATGTGAGAAGTAGCAGATGGATACAATCTTTCCTCACTTGTTACTCTGAATAAATTCAATCCAGGGTCAAACACTCGATTTATTGTTTCTTCTAAGAACTCTAAAACAAATAAATTTATTATTAAACCACATCAGGGTTTAGTATTGATTTATTAATGGATCCTTCAAAATTATACATTAGTAAGAAATAAATTTATGTTCTGTTTCAGGTCAAAATGAGAGTGTGAACAATCAGATCCCTGCAAAGGCCATCATCTATCTATAGAAGCCCTGAAAACTCTCCAGGTCAACTAATCTGACCTCATGACCTCTAATAAGGGATTGAACAAATCTCAGGTAAAGGATATTAAGTCACTTTCTGTAGATTATTTAACCCTTTATGAGTAACAACTTTATCAGGACAAAATATGCAAAAAAATCGAAGTAGATTTTATACATTGTAAAAATACACACAAATACACAAAACGGATATTTTAATGTACTTGTAAAACTTTATAACAAGAACTTGTCAATGATATATAAACTAAAGTGATGTAGAAATTCATACAGTAGGGTGGGGGCGCGGGACACAGTGGTCTAACTCCCCGAAATAGCTGCTTTAGATGGACTGCCCTGAGTTCACCCTTTCTACGCAAGTGGCGGGTCAGTTCACCTTGTTCCCTATATATAAAATAATTATTTCTTATTCTAAGGTTAAAATTATTTAAAAGGGTCTTTAACAATGTTAAAAATTGTATTAATTATTTTAAAGGTAAAATTTTCATAAAATGTTATAAAAATATAAACGCTGTGTTAATTTTAAGTAGATCTGATATCGTGATAACATGATTTGTAGACAAACATTAAAAAAATGTTTGTAAACAAACATCAAACCGGGAAATTATAAATTTAATTTACGTCTTCGTTGTCTCATTATAACACACCTTTCGTAAAACACGTTATCCTATTTTCTAAAAAAATTATCTTATAAGCTACCAAAAAAGAAAAAAAGTCAATGAATAAGATAAAAATCGTCTTGTTTACATTTTTATAAACATAAATAGGAAGTATTCGATTTAAAACTGATAACAATAGTGATAAGGGAAAGGTGAAAACTAGCGCTCGGTGCGGTAGTTGATGCAAACTAATTCCTGTTTTTCTCGGAACACCTAAAACCAGGGAAGTTAGACCACTGTGTCCCCCCCCCCGACCCAACTGTATGAATTTCTACATCACTTTAATATAACCTTTTGCAAATGAAGTTCGCTACTATTTTGTGTCAATTAAGTATATCATAATATATCAGCACATCATACCTTTAAAAACTCCATCTTGATCAATACCGGCTTCATCTAAACCTTGTTCATTAATAAATCTAACTCTAACAACTCCTTTTAGAGCTTGAGGTGGAAGAAGTGCAAGTTGTCTGTAGCCATCTTCTACAATCCTTCTCCTGTACAGTAACAAATTAATTAAGTACAATAATAACATTTTTTAAAGCCCAATAAAATAATTAAAAAAACTATTTTTTGCATTCATCTTTAAACTTAAAATCAGTAATTTTAAAATTCAGTAGTACAAATAAGTAAAACTATTCAAATAATTATTATAAGAAGAGATAATATATTTTTTAAAGAAAACTAAACAAAGGAAAAATTGTATAAACTATTTTTTATTATATGAGGTATTCATTATCTCCTAAGTTACAAACCCCATGTTAAGAAAAAAAACTTTTAGAAATTTTTAATCAGAAAAAAATGCTTATAAGGTTGTTCATATTTAATCTATAGACTTAAGCACAGGAAAAATACATAGTTGTACAGTAATGATAAAATAAAAAGTATTTACTGTTGTGAAGTGCTGTAACAGTAGTTTGTGCATCACAAAGATTGGTTGAAGGAAGAATTACTATTTTATTGCAGAACAGAACATTTTTAATTAAATGAAAATCAAAACAAATATGTAAATTAACAACAGTGATTACGAAAAATAAATACAGATTTCAAAAGTATGCTTCATAACAGTTTACCTAAGATAAGTTAATTTGTTATAACCTGCCAAATAAATAGATAAAGTTAAGAAACAAACTTCTAGAGCACATAACTTCGGTGAAATCGACAGTATCTTTTTTGAACTATTGAACTAGTTTTTTTATTGGAAAAGTATAGCTGGAGTCGGGACAGTCCCCAGGCAAAAGAATATTAAACATTTATTATGTAGTTATTTATTTCAATTAAGGTAAAATGATTTCCTTAAATTTTGTTCTACACAAAAACCAATTAATCTGTGCACTTATAAAGAACTATGAAACATCTAAATTTGGATAAAAAGTCATATTTATAAAAAAAATGGGACCAATGCCAAATAAAAAATCTGGATATTGTCAATGAAGGAAAGTTGAAAGTAATTAAAAATCTAACTATTTCTACTTTTTAAGGCAGAGCATAATTTAGGAGACTACAAAACTTTGAAGTAAAGAGAATAGTAAATTGTATTAGGAGGTTGGCAAATTAATATTTTACTTACCCCAAGGACCATATTTATAATGAACAAAGATGACACTTAAAAGAGGTAACACCTTGGTAGCATATGCCATTTTTTCGGGCAGCTAATTCAACTTAAAAATATATTAAATTATTTTCATAATAATTTGATTATGAATAAATTTATTTATGATAAATAAATAAATTTATTTATAATTAAATATATTAATTATCAATGAAATAACATGGCACAAATTATTATTTACAAAAAAAATATTAAGTTAATTTCCATACAATCAATTTCTTCACATTTAATCAGTAAAAATATTGCTAAGTTCCAAAAATTTTAAACAAAGCCATACAAGTGTACATTTTTAATTGAAAATAACAAAAACTCTTAGGGTTAACTATTGCCAATAACACTTCAAGATTTTTTAGAAGTTAATAAAAGGGATTCTTTAAATCAATAAATATCAGAAAATCAGTAATACATCAAAAATGATACAGTTTATTAACAGCTTACTTGTTAAATTAGAAATTAACTGATACAAATTGATCAATCTAATTTAAATACTTAACTGTCATCCAATACCATATTAAATAAAACAAGACTTTCTCAATTAACCATTTAAGATGCTTATTAACTATATAATAAAAAAATTGCACTTAGCCACTGAATCCCACTAATTATATTCCCAAATGAATTTATTATATAATATACACATGTAATATAACCAAAAGAAAGAAAGTAACATCAGTATTTTTATACTCTCAACACTAGATTTTAAAAAAATCACAATTTTCCCAAAAACTGTACAAACAAAACAAAAGTTAGAGCCTTTAGTGATTTTTTGTTTTGTTTTGTAAGAAAATAAACTTATTTTATAGCAGTTACGTAATCTTAACATTACGTAATCTTCAAAATATTTTAGGCAATAGACCAGTATGTAACTTACATCAAAGTATATGCTGTATTATTTTCTGAAATTCTATTATCTTTAAGGCACAATTACTTTGTATTATTTAGTTAAAAAAAGAGTTAAAATAAGTCACAGTATATCATAACAATTTAGTTTTTTATTTGGCTTATCATTTAAGAATTACATTTTAGACATGGTGCATACAAAAATAAATCATTACTATTTTTATTTTAAAATAGCATCATCCATAGATTAATCACTTTTTAAGGCACATAAAATTTTTAGAAAATATAAAAGGCACAAGGAAATTTATAAGGACGCATTAAAAAACATGCATTTAATAATATGTTGTTATAAATTATGAAAGCGTTAAAAAATGTTCCAATGAATGATGACTTTACATAAAATTTAACTTTTATACTCAGTTTTAAATTCAAAAACGAAGAATCTACTAACAATAAATTAAAATAAAGTAATTATAACATTAATAAAACAAAACAATAATTAAAATTTTAAGGAAGGTCTTCAGAAAGAGCAGTGGGTAACATTATAACAACTTTTTTAAACAAAGTCAATTAACACAACAATTATTACATTGTCCATAGAAGGCACAAACGTGTAACTTTAAATTTTAATTTAATTAATACACAATCATCAATTTATAATAAGCCACTAACTATTTTAGGAAAAATATAAATAATAATTTGAAAAATTATCACGTTAACGTGTAAAAGGCACATTGATTCAATACTATATGATAATCAGTACATACAATATATAATTTATTAAATTAATATTATTATACGTCCACATTTTGAAAGCAAACATTAACTACAGAAATAAAATATAGACATATGTTTTGTCAGGATATTTGCGCTGTTTCTGACAAAGTACCAAGAGTGGCAGTTTATGTGGAACAGACAGTCAAAATATGAGCCGTTACATATGTACACATAATATAACTTTTCATAATAATATTAATAGTTTAAGGCACAAAAATACAATATCTCTTTGAAAAGATAAATTATTAATTGTTGAGCAGATTAATTTGTACTCTGCTTTATAAACATACTGGTATTTATAACTTAGCTCAAAATAAAATTTTTGGTTGAGATCAAAGTTATTATCTTGGATAAATTGAACATTATTCTCTAGTGATGCCGTTAAATAAGTATTTGTAGATCCATAACCACAGATTGACCTCCTCATAAATATATCACAATGATTGCAGTTAAAATTAATATCATCCATGCAATCCTATAATTATGTGACTGAGCCAAAGCCCCGACAGAACAGAATTCTTTATTGACTGAGCTTAGCTGTTTCTAATGAATGCCATCTCTTTACATCAACAAGTAAAGGATCAGTCACAAGAGAACCATTACCAATCCCCTTATTTTTTTCATTAATTAAGAGTGATTGGCAACTGCGGGTGTAAGGAGAAAAGTGTTTAGTAGGAAAAGGATCAAGAGACATAGCCTCGTGAATCTTATCACTAAGTGGGGCAAGCTTAATTTTAGGTTTCTGAGCTACAGGTAAAGGCAAAGGAACATGAGCTAAACTTCCACTTTGGCGGCGGCTTGAACTAGTATCTGTAAAATAATCTTTCAATCTTGGACTTTTTCTCGGTCTACAAAACAAGGGGGGAAGTTCATTGAGGTCTACTTCTCTAGGTTTTATGGCTAAATCTGTAGCACCTGTCAACCAGTGAGTATTGACTTGACCTTTTCCCTTGAGATAAACAGATCCTCTAAATTCAACACAATAACCTCCTAACTGGTCTAATAGCAATTTGCATTGGCTAGAGATGTGGATCCTAAGGGGTTCACCAGTGCTCTCCATTCTAGAAGCAGTATTAACTGTATCTCCAAATAAACAGTAACGGGGCATAGTTAAACCAACAACACCAGCGACTACGGGTCCAGAATGAATTCCTATTCTTAATTTAACTTGTTCGTTTGGCCGATGAGATATCTTATGATTCATAACAGCTTGCAGTAAATCTAAACTCATAGAAGCTATTTCTCCTGCATGTCGAATACCATTTTTAAGAGGCAATCCAGAGACAACCATGTAAGCATCACCTATAGTTTCTACCTTGTAAACATCATATCCTTTGATGATGCGATCAAAAAGTGTGTATAGATCATTTAAAAAATTCACCACTTCCAAAGGTGAACTCTCAGCAGACATAGCAGTAAAACCAACAATATCGCTGAAGTAAATAGTGACTAGATCAAACGACTCCGGCTCCACACCAAAACCTCTGGTCAACCTTTGAGAAACAGGACGAGGAAGCATTCTAAATAAAAGATCTTCAGTTTTTCTTTTTTCCTCATGAACTTCCAGGGTTCTTTGGTTGACAAGTTCTTCTAAATTGTTAGCGTGCTTTTCCATCATTTCCATCATTGAGTCTACAATATTACGGCGTTTTCCATCTCGTAACCCTTTAAGTTTAGATCTAATTGTAGGGAAGTCAGGTCTTCTTTCTGGATCTTCAGACCAGGTGTCTCTCATGACAGACATAACTAAAGGATATACTTCATTTTCAATAACAACATCTAAATTTGGTCGAAATGCATAATCTTCAGATTCTGGAATTCGTTTAACAAGTTCTATTATTTCTTTAGGTTCATCAACGTCACAACCCCCAAATGGACCCTTTCTCCCAAGAATTTCATGAAGTATAATGCCAAAAGCATAAACATCTCCCTCCTTGGTACCTTTATAATCTTGCGACCTCAAAAGTTCAGGAGCCTTCCATAAAAGACTTCTATAATATTGATGTTCACCAATACTATCATTCTCAGTAGCATAGCGCAATTCACTTAATCCAAAATCACCAACTTGAAGAACCCATCTCGAGGTAACAACACAATTAGATGATTTTAAATTACCATGAATGCCTAAAGGAGAACTGTGGAGGAAAAGCATTCCTTTCATTAAGTCAATTATTAAAGAGGTTATAAACATTTTATCTAACTTAATATCTTCATTTTCAACAATATCATACAAACTTCCTTTTGCGCAATAATCGGTAACAATAAGAATCCGGAGTGGTTCAATAACTGCACCAATAAAAGAGTTAACATTGTCATGCCGAAACTCTCTTAATTGTCTCATTTCTTTCATTAATTCCCGTGATATATCTCTTTTACACGGAAATTTGAGCTCCTTAATTCTGACAAGAAGACCTTTGTATGTTCCTGTTGCTGAAAAAACCTGGCCTCCACATCTTGATTCAAATGAAGTTGCACTGACTAGACTAATTTTACTGGGAGAAGAAATCATATCAAAGTGAGTTAAAATATCTCCAGAATCTATCTTCCAAAGAAGGCCTTCTATTTCTTGTTCTATTTTCCACTTTCTATAAACAGAAAGTGTAATTACAGTAGCACAAAATAGAATAAGAGCCAAAGTAATAGCAACAGCTATAGAGCCTTGCTGAGAATCTTCTTTATGACAACGTTCATTATCAAATCCACAAATTGGTTCATCTTCAGGTCTTTGACCAGCAATCCATTCCACCTGATGAGATGCTGATTCCAGCCTATATTCAGGTGCAGGTGGATCAGAGCTGTTTTCATGCACAGGTTGAAAAAATGAACCAACAGGAATCATGTGATAATTGCACTTAAAGTTATTAATAGTAACATTCCAAGGCTTAAAAGCAAGTACAGAAAAATTTCCTTCAGAGTCTCCATTGCTATCTAACTGTATAACAGCTCCAGTAATGCTTGTATAGCTTCTAGTTTTGATGATAGTTTCAACTATGTTAGTGCCATTACTAGCTACTTTCTCAACAATAGAGGCATTTAAATTTCTTCCATACGGCTTCAGAAGTTTATCTAAAGCATTAGCATAAAGTTTAACAGAATCATACAAATAAGCAGCATGAATAGAAACAAACTTTAGGTAAGAAACATTATTAAATACAGGATGTGATGGAAAATTAAATGGAGGTAGTCCATTGTGTCTACGAACTTCTTCAGTAAATTTATGGTAATTTTGTTTAGGCGGAGAGGTAACTACAACTAATAATGATCTGGCTCTTTTCATAAAATCTGGTATCTCAGAACAAGTTTGCATTTTAGTGTACATTTCAGGAGTAAAGACATAATTTACAGCTTCTCTTTCAGAATAAGTCATCATGTCAATATAAATTACCATATACTCACCCTCTTCAAAAAGCTGAAGGGCTTGCATAGTGGTCATCATATCAATCAATGATATTCGAGTTCCAAGAAAAACATAAATTCTTGTCCTGTTTTTAGTTTGCTGAATAACTTCATACCAGTAACTACTATGACAGCACGGTAATGTATTTTCACAGCATTTGTGTCTGTCAGTTACACTCCACATGGCATTCACAGTCATATTTTCATTTTTTGCTTGTTGTTCCAGGCTCTTAGCTACCGAGACCCACACATCTTCATATATCACCGAAAACTTCTTCCAATCATAATATTTTAAAAGAGCAACAACAGACTTAGTAACCTGAGTATCAGGAGGGTCTGTTCTGGCAAAAGTTGGTACATTGGAAGCTTTATAATCGGAGCATTTGTAACTTATCATAGGAACATCTTTAGACTGAGCTACAATTGCTTCTACATAGCAAGAATCTTCTGGTCCAAAGAAAACTTTAACTCCGTCACAGAGCATATCAACTATGGCTCGAGTGGTGGCGATGGTGTCACCTCTAGTATCATTCCATCGAAGCACCAGATTAACATTGGGAAGAATGTTTGGATCAGTATTGACTTGGTTAAGAGCCATAGTGATAGCTCCAGAGACGGAGAGGCCCTGACGGTCCTTGTTAGTTCCTTTGATAGCAGTTAGATATCCCACAGTAAGATTGGTTTTAGCGGAGGTCAGAGCAGCGAGTAGGGCGAGCAGACAGAGTTGGAGATCTACTCGCAACATCCCCTCCTCCTCCCTCCCTCCTCGCTAGTCTCACCTGAAAACAATTTCATGCTATGTTCAAATGTTGAATTAAAGAGTGAAAATAATTCATAGAAAATGCTTCTTTAAAGTAAAAATTAATGACGTTAAGGTAATTTTTGGGCTAATAAAAAAATAATATAAATAAATAAAGGAATAATTAACTCTAAAAGAAATATAAAATAAACTTTTTTAATTGATAAAGTTAAATGATTTGAATGGTAATATTAAAAAATGGTAATATCAAAAGTTAAAATTCAAGCACAAATCTTATTTAAATCCGCATGAAAAGAACTTTGTAAAAAAATTACAATTGTAGAAACCTCAATTATAAATATTCTCTTGTTTATTTATCTCAATCCGATTTTTGTAACGGGAACTGGAGGGATTGTTAGACACAGATAGGCTCCCGCTAACATTTATAACAGGGACTCACAAATAATCATCTTTCCAAGACTACAATGTTGATATGTGAAAATAATGTAGTAAATACTGTTACTGTAATTTACTTATGTTAAAGAGCAAATTCCATCACTCGGAGGATTCTTTCATTATATTATATTGCTATTTTTTTCATTTAATTGTTCATTTAAAATATTTAAGTCTAAGATTTGTTTGGCTATCAAGAGAAGACAAGCTAAAAACACAGGTAAGTTTTAAATGAACACTATCTCTATTATGAATGATCGGACATTATATTAATTAGAACATTAGTAAGTGAAGCTCTTCATCAATAGAAACTGTCATTCTAAACAGCTAAATTTAAAAAAAATGAATAGACATAAGCCTTTGCACCACTTCTATTCGTTCTAACAAAACAACAATTTTGTTGTTTAACAAAAACTTGAAAGCTGAAAATCTAAACTAAACATTAAACCTTAAAGAAAACAGCATTCCCACCCCACCCAGGATTACTATAGAGTAAGCACTCTTCCTCCTCACCTTCCATTTCCTTTAAAAAAATACTAATTACTTTACATTCTAAACTTCCACCCGCAGATAATAAAACCTAAGTAAAGATTGTGGAGTAAACAGTAATAGCTGGTCAACAAGGAAACGATAGCAGCTCTGGGGGCCACTATGGACAACAACTTACGACATAAATCTTGGTGATAACCCCACCTTTTTTAAACTACATGTGTACTCTATAATATTTAATATTTTTAAATGTATACTAAAGTCATTTGAAGGGGATGGAAAGAGAAGGGGAAGTCTACTCATCTAAAAAACAGAAACAAACAAAACACAATCAAGCACACCTCTTTGTGCACCTTATTTATTGCGTATCAGTCTGTCAAATTTTTGAGAAATCATATACATCATATCATTATCATACATCATCAAGTCATACATATATTACTATTTCTTAAAAAAATTGGGTACAGAGTACCTCAGAACTTTTGCTCAAAACATCGGATTCGCTACACTCATCCTCTCTGCTTCGAACTTGCTTCGTTTGTCCTCAGAATATACAATTCACCAAATTCTGTAACGTGTCTTCGTACCCGCTTCACTTGTCCTCAGTTATTAAAAACACCCTTTTCATTCCAGCGGTCACCCATCCAGGCATTGAACACGCTCGCTGCTGCTTAACTTTTATAATCTAATGAAAATCATGGATATACTTGTCATATTGAAATGAAACTTAGTGTACTTATTTATTACGTAAATGTATAAACTTGTACAAAATTTGAATTAAACTGGGTTATTTTCCAATTTTATACAATTTTTTTAAAAAACGTACACAACTTATCTGATAAAAATTGAATTAATGCTGATTATGAGATGAAACTTGGCACATATGTTAGTCTTATACATAGCTACATAGGTGCCAAATCTCAATCAGATCGCATCGTTTTTCCATGTAATTATGATTTTTTCAATTTTTTTGCTGTCATCATTGCGGGTTAATATTTTCCGAATAGTACAACTAAACCAATAGACTAATTTTTGTACAAAGTTTCACCTCTTTAGCATAAGTACACCGGGAGCTACAATGATAACAGACACACACTCACATACAACTTTGTACATCCCACTCAGGAGGCCTTAAAACACCTGAAACTGATAATTCCGGTGACATCCTTACGGTATAAATGAGGAACATTAAAAAGAATAAACTTCATCAATTCTGACAGATAAAACCAACTGTGAGCACACCTCTCAAAGTCAAACAGAACATTTGGGGTCCCATTTTATTTACACAGGAACCCTAGAGAGTGAGTAGACTTCCCCTCCTCTTTCCACCCTCCTTCTCAAAATAACTTGAATTTTATACCAAGGTAAACAGTAGACTAACTTCATATCTTAAAATCTCAAGTTGTAATATAAATTTTGATAAATTCATTCTGATCTGGGTTATAAGAAATTAATGGCAGTTGAAAGTTACAGCTTGAGCCCTTATGGTACTGAAAGCACCATCAACTTAAACAAATAAGAGAAGTTCAATAAAACTTTTGATTTATTGAACTTAACATGAACACTATTCATGTTTTTCAAAACTCGGTAGTATCAAAATGATATAAAACTTTTGTATTTATTGATATTTTTGAAATCAATTGAAATTAACACACGTTATCTCTTTGATTTAATAATTTAGTCATATTTATGTTTTGATAATTATTGACAAAAATACAGCTGTTAATAACACTATGGGTTGCTTGATAGTTTGGATTAAATGAGGATAAGTTTGGATTCAATCATCCCAAGCTGCTAGAAATCAGCACTGCAGCTGACGGGTGTGGACAACTTATGAACTAACCCCAATAGCTTTCCAAAAATAACCGATTATATTTTTAAACTTTAAATTTATTTAAACCCTGGCAATTATTGGTTATGACAGCTGCATTTATTGAGATAATAAAATTATTTTTCTTTTCATTCCTTACTATTTTAAGCTTATAAAAAAAATTTCCCACCATTAAGTCGACAGTTTTACTGTATAAGTATCTATAGTCTCTGGTTTGAACTAAAAATTAAAATGTTAAGTTCCAAGGTATTTTGAACATAAATAAACCATTTTAGCCACCAGAATGGCCACTCAGGGCTCTGGGCTAACCTCTCTATTTTAGTCCTACGCCCCTGCTTACACTATCTGTAAACTTACGGGTTTTGATAAAATCATAATGCTCAAATTTTGCATGAAGAATTTCATTTTTTTTTATTTTATATAATTGTATTATAATAATTAATGGTAATCATTAATTAACGGTAATCATAAAAATTTATAAGCAATACATTAAATTTGCATTAATCACAGTAGAATTGCATAGTGTCCAGCAATAACAGGGATAATTTATCATTAGAAATCTTAAATTAGTCTAACAAAATATCTTGTACCACTTCCAGTAAAGTGTCATTAGTGTCTAAACAAACAATAGAGAACAATTTTAACTTATTAAATTTATTTAAAATTTAAATAATTTGACAAATTTGAATTACGCGGGTGATTTTTATTAATACGCCCAAATTTCACATACGAGTTGTTTTTAAGAATATCTATTAATTGATTTTATTTAATAGGGGATGTTGAGAGAAGAAAAGAGGGTGTGAAGTGTAAAAACACTATAGATGTAATGAAAAATTATTACATGTGATTCGAGTGGTAGGAACAGACGAGGATCCTGAGTGCTCCAAATTATGCGCAAATAAGAGTCTTGCACATCATATTAATCATGCGAGACGAATACTTATGGCACTGCAAGCAAATGTTTCTCCACATTAGCACAGATTTAATAATTTAACTAAACAAATCAAGCACAATAAGGAAAAAATACAAAATGCTTTAGACGACGTAGGAAAGGCAAATTTATAAACTAATTTAATAAAGTCAACCACGGTCTCCGATCAACGAAAAATTAAAGCAGGCAGAATACTACAGTTAAAATTCAATTAATTAAGATAAAAATTAATCGTAACATTAAAAAAATATAACACTCGCCTCGGATTTTTCTGTTATTTTGCTGAGGTTATCTCGGCAAATCAGTGTTGCCAGACCATATCATATCAAAAAACGCTGAACAAAACCATAGTACAACCCTGAATTCTGACGTTTGAAAGCAGATAAGGCGTTTATCTTATCAATACATCTTATTTATCTTTGAAAATGTATTTTTAACTTAAAACCACATTGGAGTTTATTTTTAGAACAAGTCTCGGAACTACTTACCAAAGTGTATAGTAGAAGTTGGCCATCTTTAAAACTCGTGAATCCAAAGGATAAGTTGAATTTCAAGTTTATCGAGCAATTGTTGGTTTTTACGAGAAAATTAACGAGAAAAAATAATTGTAGCACGCCATTTGCAACATGACAACCCGAATAGAGAGGTTTGCAAGATACCGAACGAAGGCCATCTCTACTCTGCATTACCTGACAATTCTCAGATAAGAATATTGTATGAAGGAAAGGGTGGTGAACTCGTATCATAACCAGACCAGACCTCTACCGTATTATTCCATACTTCGTCTGAATATTTTACTAACAACATATCATGTATCAAATTAAACACTTTTACCCTCTTGCTGTAAACTTCTGTTTCATATTTTACAGTCAAAATAAGTTAAATTAAGAGAGAAGCAGGAAACAAAAAACTGGAAGGTCAACAGGTTGGTAGTTTCAAGTTATTTATAGAACTAATACACATATTCACACTCTCGTGCCATTTTCTTTGTGTATACTGTATAATACACTTACAGTTTTATAAACAAAAAGGATTATAAAAAGTAGTCAAAATTAAATTTATTTGTGTTCATGTTTTTTTAAACAGAATGTATATGAAAGGCTTAGCATTTTTAAATATTAATTTTATTATGATCTATCATGTCAAACCACCCCGTTAAAATTAATTAGATAATTAATATGTCACCGTATACTTATTCCTGAACATACATGTTATGTGTATTACAGATTATGTAATTACACTGCTATAGTATAACACACAGTTAAATTCAGTTGACAGCATGGGAAAATAATGCGAAGGAGCCAATGAGGTCAGTCCTGTGTGGGGACTGAAGTTGTGGGTTGTGGGGTCAACCACACCCACAATTTCATATCAGACCAATATCATAGTTTCCTCAACACTTCGTCAACTGATTATAACCGTATAGAATACTATAGAAGCCACATGTTTTATCTATTCGCTCTTCTCTAATATTTGTTACAGTAGTTTAAGCAATCTAATCTCATCAAACTGGTATGTATTTAGAGGAAATTATATAGTCTTAAGAGTTGGCCTTATCAATGATACCAAAACCCTGCAAGGAAAACAATTCTATTGGTCCTCAGACCAAATGAATAGTTTCTTTCACAGGGTTTTGGTGCAATCAATAAGGCTAACTCTTAATATTATTGCTGCAAATATATTTTAATATAGTAAAGAATGTTGGAAAGACTTATTAGGGAGTTAATTATAAAGGGATTTAACCCTTAGGTTGAACACTAGGTTTAACTTTACACCGAAAAATCTCCATCTACATAGTATTTTTTGAGGTCTAGTTTTTGACCCTCTTATTGCTCCCAATAATTTGAAAGCAGTCACTGATGAAAACCCTCGTCAGTTAAATCCTGATAAGGGTCAAACTATCTAATGACACACTTATTCAAGTCGAGGCTCAAAACATTTTTCAATAAAGTTATCGTGAACATGATAGCCTTCTAACTTTAGCATTAAAAATTACTTTTTACTGGTCTGCCAAATTAAATAAGGTCCAAGGGCCAATAAAATTGTTTTTCACACTGAGTTATAGCACCTTTGTTTGAGGACTCTTAATATTAGGACAGTTATTACATTATACTGTAATAGACAAAGCATGTATGTTCAAGTAAAATTGTTCCGCGAATGAAATATTACAAACAGAGAGGGATATCAAATTATGATTTCATTGTGTTCTTTGACATGTTCAACCTAACATTTTTCATTTAGGATGAGGTCATTATAAAAATGACGCCTTGAAAAAAATATTCCATTTTGTTTTTCACCAAGAGTTATTTATAGCAAAGTAAATGTTTACAGAAACATATCTAATTACATATTTTAGTAATAAATTAGCTCCACCTCTTTTTCACTTAATCGTTAAAAAATGGGAACTTCAAATATTAAAATGAGTTGTAGCACTATAAACATTATATCTTTTTATCTTAGTAGCTCTTATCTTATGTACTTCATTCTCCTTATCGCTAATAATAAAGTGATCTACATATATAATTTATGCTAAGTGTTATAATTATAAAATTTAACCACTCAATTTTTTTGTTATAAAGATACAAAGAACCACTTAGCAATTTTATCTATAAGTGTTTTAAAGATAAAACCAAATAATTTAAATAAAATATCTACTTGACATTTTTTTACATTTGCATTTATTTGATTTTTATTTCAAGGGGAAAATATCATTTACAGGCATGTGACAATGTTTTATTCAATAAAAACTATTAACATTACATTTACATTACCTAACTTCGAAACGTTAAAATAAATCTTTTCATATCTAACATTTCTTAATTTATGTCACTGTTCAACCGTTAAACAAAATTAGTGATAACTTTAAAGGCCTAAGCATTACCTGATTACTTTAATTTAAACAATAAAGGCATTTTATTAAAAATTTATTCTACATAAAATCATAACAATAAAGAAAAATAATAAATATTTACAATATTGCACTTACCTTTGAACTGAATAACCAAATCATATACAAGTATAGTGTGACACACATGGTTAAAATCACCTGACAGAGATTTTGAAATGATAGAGAAACCAATGAGGATGACTTGATATGGAATTGTGGGCGTGGTATAACATCCAGGACTAACCTCATTGGCTCCCTTACATTATTTTCCCATGCTGTCAACTGAATATAACCATATGTATGACAGATTTTGAAGTCAGAGATGTAGCAAACAAAAAATGCTGGTTATCATAGTAGTATCAAATTAAACAATTTTGATGACTGCACTTAAAGTTATAAAAATACCAAAAAAAAATTTGAACACATGAATTATCGCACCAAGGGTACATTTTTTTATTTACACCATACATAGGTATAAAGGAAAAGTATTGTGTAATATATACATATATATATATATATATATATATATATATATATATATATATATTATATATATGTATGTATATATCAGTATGTCCCCTGGTTTTAGAAAAACTCCCATCAGTTATATTAAAATGAAACTATATGAATACAGTTTTATTATCAAATCCTAGAAATAAAAGATGATCCAGATGGGGTTATGCAAAAAACGGTTTAACCCACAAAAATATAAGAAATTGAATTAATACTTACAATATATTGATGTCAAATGACATAATTAAAGTTCATGTGATATTTTTAAGAGAGGGATACGCAAACTTAGATAAATGGTACTCGGAGAACCCTTGTACATCTTGTCCCTCTTCCCCCAACTAATAAATTGAATAACATTTAATTACAAATAACTTAACTTTCTGTTTTTAACATAATAAAATACTTGCGAACCAGCTATATAATTGCAACACAAAAGAGCTTGAAAATGATAGTATATTTTGTTATAAATTTAGTAAAGATAGTAAGTGTTTAATTTACTTCATCAACTATAATCAGATTTTACAGTTTATAAACAAATCGCTGTAATAAACTGGAAAAATGTTCAGTAAAGTCTTATAATTTTTATAGTTTCTTGATATATCCCGATCACTTTTAAAAAAACAATTTCTTTTAAAACCTACATTTTGTCTTATTTCATAAAATATAGAGGGATAATGTCCTAAATTGTATTACCAACTAATAAAGTATTTATAATTCATATTTGGACGCCCATTTTTTATTTTCTTCTTAAAACCATGAAGTAGATGTTTATGCTTACCAATAAAAACTTGCTTGGTAATTTCTTGACATGTTGGCTTATCTAAAACATTTACGTATTTCCAAACAATCTCATAAGCTCATTTTTTCTGTAGAAATTCAGTAAAAGAATATTAGAATTAATAACTGATATTATAATTATCAATTATAGTAGCATTAAAAATAATTTATTAATGTTACATAT
Organism: Microvelia longipes; assembly: GCA_018340805.1. Taxonomy (NCBI): domain Eukaryota; kingdom Metazoa; phylum Arthropoda; class Insecta; order Hemiptera; family Veliidae; genus Microvelia; species Microvelia longipes. Next base: position 37,676,482 of record JACMZG010001911.1, on the reverse strand, counting down.
TTGTAATAAAATTAGCTCACTGACCCCCTAAAATCATTTCACAGATCTCTTGGGGTTCCTGGATTCTTGAATGATTAAAGAACAGAAAATCAATTTCATAAAACTTCTAAAATAAATTTTGTATTGTCATTCTTTAAAAACATGTAATTTTGAAATCAACATTTTGTAATACATTTACAGCCAATTTTGGAAAATAAATTTTGAATGAAAAATATCTTTTCATTCAACAAAACACTAATGTTTCTAATGATCAAAATTTGAGTGCTTAGCTCAAAATTATTGTTTTTATTGGTTGAACCGTTTTTGCGTAACGCTAAGTCTTGATTTTAATCTGAGTATGATTTAAATATTAAATTAACAAATATTAAACAGGTCAGATATAGAAAGGGACCTAAAAAATAACTCAATTTGTACTTTTTCACTGAATCACTGGTACCTATTAAATATTTAAAATAACTTCTTAGGAAAATAAAGAGTTTTGAGGAATTTGATCGGTCAATGATTAAAAATATGGCACTTTGTCAAGATCATAAAAATATATTCCCACGCTTTCAATTTAAATCTAGTGGACAGTAAAATGATCTATTGATTTAATTTAAATTAGACAAATATGCAAAAATATGTCACATTATTTTCATATTAATTTAATCTAGTAATCTTCATACAAAAAAGAAGTAATTTCTGGAGTAAAGAAAGAAGAAAATGAAATAAGTACAATGGCATTTAATTATGACTCGGCTGAATCTTATAAAATACATTTATTATTGGAAAGCCAGTAAATATATATCCCTTTTGTTCAGCAATGAAATGGAAGCCTAAAGCCAAGGGATTTTGCTGCCGCAAAGAAAAAGTAGAATTAAATGTATAATTAGCTTTAATGATATGCTTTTGAAGTTACATATTTTATTATTATTAGAAAAAAAGGAGGAGGTTAAGCCCTAATGCAATGCGACCTGTGGTCTTTTCACTTTTTAAAAGTGAAATTAAACTATGAGATCTTAGTGGTTAGTGAAGCTTATGCTACTCTTTTAAATTCATGTTCCTTTGAACTAGAGCTCGTTGGAATTAAGGGTACTTGGGGTCTAACAGAAGTGGACAGTTAGAAAGTTGGATAGAAGTGGAAAGTTATGATTTAGATCATTACAATGTTTTCAGTAAATTACATAATTTTAAGATTTGATTGTATAAACTGCACAGCAAATTTTAACAATAAATACTTCAAAATAAACAAATAACTTGGATAATAGGAGTTTAAAATTTACTGGTGGCTCTATGTGTCAAATCTTTTTGGATGATTTACAGAATTATATCAACTAATAGCAAACAAATATTTAATTATCTTTTATTATCAGAAAAATGGCACGCAGAGATTTCATTAACTTTAAGTTATCAGTTTTATGGTAGCTGCATCTAATCAAGGCATCTGTTTCTTTGTCACCCACAAAATATATTTGTAACAATTTAGTAGTATTATTTTCTTGAGGATGTAAAGTACCAACTCAGTGATAAATATGACCAGAAATTTTGAAAGTCGACATAAAGTTGCCCTCCTAAATTTCATGAAACCCAATTGATGTCATAGCTAAGGAGTTATGTGATCTTATCCTACTAAAAATCATTTCTCTGCTAACATCTTCACCAGATAATTACAGAAGATGGACATCACTCATTTATATTTTAATTTTCTTTTCTTAAGGAAGGAGTAACAATTGTTTTTATTTCATTTTTTACAATTCACGATTATCTTACAAGTATGAAGTCCATCGCCTGATATTATTTATGTCCCATGTATAAACATTTATTAATCATTATTATTAATTATTTTTTTAAATTCTTTTTTAATGTTAAAAGTCCAAGAATAGGTTAATAAAAGAAAGAATTACTATGGCGAATTTTCAACCAACCTGGCCATAATTATGCCTCAGAACTTTTCCTCATCACATCAGATTCACTACGCTCATCCTCTTTGCTTCGGACTCGCTTAGCTCTTCCTCAGAATATACAATTCGCCAAATCTATACTGCAGCATGTCCTTGAACTCGCTTCACTTGTCCTTAGATAGTAAATACATCCGTTTTATTCTCAGCAGTCACCCACCCATACAGCACTGACCATGCTCAATGCTGCTTAACTTTTATGATCCAAAAAAAATAATGGATATACTTATCGTATTGAAACAAAACTTAGTGTATTTATTTATAATGTAAAGGTATATATTTGTACTAAATTTAAACTCTATTAGATCATTTTCTGATTTTTTAAAAACGTACAAATGTTATTTGATAAAAATTGAAAAAAATGCTGATAATGAGATGAAACTTAGCACATATAAGCCATGTATAGTCTTATACATGACCACATCCATGCCAAATCTCAATTCGATCGCATAATTTTTCTGCGTTTAATGAATTATCAAAATGTTTACCATCATTATTGTGGATTAATGACGTCTAAAAAACAATTTCTGAATAGCAACACTACAGTGGTAGATTGATTTTTTAACTAAGTTTAAACTCTTTAGCATAAATAAACTAGGAGCTACGATGATAACAGAAACACACTCACACACATACAGACAGACAACTTTGTGAAAACCACACAGGTCTTAAAACACCTGAAAAGGATAATTCTGGTGACATACTGGTTTCAGATTTTTTTGCAAACCCAATACTCACTTATACCTACGGTATAAGTAAAAATCCACCCTGTAGCATCATCCTTATGGCCAACCTGGTTATAGCCAGGTTGACTGAAATGTCACCACATAACTTTTTGATCTATTACATTAAAATAATGGTGAAAAACCTTGTATCAACTAAGAGAAGTAAAAAAAGTATTATTTGTACTACTGAATTATATTTAGTACGTTCACACACACTCTAGATCCACGGATCGTATAGAATACGTATACAATACGGTCAACTAACTTCACAGTTCTTGCAGCGTATTTGTTTAGTCGATCGAGTGATAACTGATCCAGCCAAAACATGGCGTCTTGTATAGTGAAGCTTCACTTTTGGTTATAAGGAAGTTTAAAACAAAAAATATATTTAATTAAATTGTGATTTCTTTGCATAATAATAAAGTTACACTAAAAAAATAATATTCCAAAAGTTATTTGATCAAAAACGGTTATATAGAAGTGAAATAAAAGTTCGACGAGAAGGTTATCCATTAAATACAATCATCTCTAAAGGTACACACACAAAAAGACAGCATATCGGGGGATCCATTTAGATTCCATCTCCCTAGTTCTAGCATATGCGATCGGATCCCCTCCGCATGGTTCGTACAGCTTAAAGTATCGTATTGAGAGATTGTACTCTATACGATACGCGGATCTAAAGTGTGTGTGAACGTACTAATTGATTAACAAAAGATACCAGGATGTTAACGTTACCTGTGTACTGTAATAAGAGTAGAGTGAGGAGATGCACAAGCAGAATCTGTTAAACCTAAAACTGCCTTTTCATTAGCTACAAATTTTCTAAATAACTGAACCCTTTCAGTATGTGGAATCACATGAGGCACCTTGGCTAACAACAACTGAAAAATGTAAATATTATATCAATTAAGAAAATAAACAGCAACGGGCATATGTTCACATGCATACACACTTTCAATTTAGAATATAAGTTTTTGGAACATTCAAATTTCCATTACTTCTTCAAGTATGTTTAAAACTTTTACCTGGGGCAGGCATCAACAAAAACAGTGTTTTAGTGTTTACAAGAAATGGTCTAAAACACACACACATATAAATAAATATATATATATATATATATATATATATATATATATATATATATAAAGTTGGAGGACTTGAAAAGAGATTTTAGCCACACTCCAAAGTTCAACTCCCACCTATCAAACTCCCACCTTTAGCAAATGTTAAAGGAAATTTGCTGAGAGGATAAAAGGTTTTAAAGCTGCCTGACTAAGATAAATAAATAATCTGAGAATTAAAGCTTACCTGAGTTGGTTTCTTGCCTTTCTCGAGATCAGACAAGAAAGCGGATATTTTAATGTCTTTTATGAGCCAGTGATTGGGTGGGCAATATGGTCTTCTACTATCTCTTCTGTATAATGTCATTAATAAAGCATGTAAAACATTGTACAAACTACTTCCGCTACCACCTTTTACTTCTAAAAACAAAAAAGAGGAACCTGAACTATTTGAAATTGATAACTAAAAGCCATTTTCCTTTCTAATGGCTTGTCTTTTAATTTAATTCTAGCTCACTATTGGGTTAAATTACGTCACATGGTGTATTTCATCCTTGTTTTATAATTTTATGGTGGATTTTAGAGGTGTTACCTCTAGGACTTTATTTGGAATTTTTCTCAGTGCAGTAGATATGTGGTAGCAACAATAATAAAAACCTTCTCACCTACCATGATGCAAACCCCGCCCTACATAGTTACCTCTTATTGTAATAATTAAAAGTTACATTAAACCACACCATAAAATAGATTTTTTTAAAATTACAATATCAATAAATAATTTTAATAAATAGGTAATCAATAAGCGATTTTTCACAAAATTTGTCAGGTATATAGCGTAGATTATATTTAAAAAATAAAAGTTTCTTGTAGTTTTATTCAAGTTTTAAACAAAAAATCTATCAATGAATAGCTATGTCTAGTAAAAATAAACTATTTAGTTTATATTCAATTCGAGTTTCTAAAACAGTCAATTTATTAATTTTGTACTGGTAATCAATAATTTTATTTTTACTTTCTAAAATTGATAATATCGATAAATAAAGGAATTTCAGAAATTGGAATATGGTATGTTCCGATTTTTACTTTTAAAAGTTACTGGAAGTGGTAACATAATGATTATATTCAGGTGATAGTTACCAAAAATTTTTAAATGTAAACTCTTCTTTTTAAAATGGTAGAGACCATTCTCAAAAGTTTAGGACCATATTTTTAACATTTGCGAAATGTTCAGTATATGGTCAATAAAGTAATAATTTAAAACATTAAAAGAAATAAATTTGTTATTACATTATCTCATTTATAGTTTTTAAACAAAAATATAAAATAAGTACAGAAATATTACCAAATAAATTATTAAGCACTCCTTTGTATAGAAACATATTAAGAAAGCTAGATAATGCTATATAATCGTGGAGTTTAAATGGTTCTTGGTCCTCGTACATTTCTATATCATCCAATAGCCTGTAAAAGACAATTCAAAATAAAAAAGTTAAAAGCCACAAATTGAGATATAACCCTATCCATGCAGGAGTGGAACATATTAAGGCATTTTTGTAATCTCCTTGCAGAATTGGATTTTTTGCTCAATAAACACCTTCATATACTTGTTGAAAAATTATCAGTTAAACATTTTTTGACTCAAGGTTTTTAAGAGTAATAAGGATAAGTATTATTAACACCCAGAAAGAAATTAAAATTGCTACTGAGCATAATGCTAAAAAAATGTAGTTGATCAGCCATTAATACATGCTATCAATTACCAAACCTTTCATTTTTTTTATACAACATAGTATATCTATTAGGTATACTATATAATCTTTTAACAAAATATTACTATTGATGTCCCAATTATTAAAAAGTAATAATTGTTCATAATTATCCCCCTTTTTTAATTTATCTTTCTTAATTTATAAAATTACTATGTTATAACTATTAAAATACATATGTATGTACAAATATATATATACACAGTGGCGGTATTAGGACCCCATCCTGGGAGGGGTAATCTTATAATAATTGTTGTGATCGGGGTAGGGGGGATATCGAAAGGTTTACCAGGATGCACATTATAATAGAGTGCACCATTTTTGTTGGCATTTTGTATAATATTATCTAAACGATAATTAAAACTTTCATGTACACTTCTTTTAATGAATTATTATCCACCTGACTTTTGTTTCATTACTATTAATGCGTTACTTACGGAAGGTTACACTCATTTTTTTTTTATTTCTTGGGCAAAGGAAATGCCCATATTTATCCCATTTGTTTTACAACATAGTGTTCATTCTTTCAAAATCTGGAGTGCACAACATTATTCACCCTGATTAAAAAGTGAAAAGTGCTTCTTTACTTCCTAAAAACTAGTTAATAAACTTTACATTATACACCGTCTGAAGATAAATAATATTTGATAAACCATTAGTGCCCCTTAAGTTTTGTTTAAATCCACTTACGTTATATAGTGTGTCATGCATTCACAGAATAAAATCAAAGTATTGAATTCTGGTATGGTATAAGTTGGTTCTAAAGATGATAATAATAAATCAATGAAACCTTTTAACCCACACATAGGACCTAAACCTTCTAAAAATTTCCACATTAAATACAGCATGTTATCTTGGTAACAAAGACCTGAAAACATAAATTCAAACGCTTTTAACATTAAAACCAAATGCATTAATATATTTACTCTCATAAATAAATCAATTAATTTTCCAGGTCCTAAATTTAATAAATGAAGCCAAATTAGAATACAAGAAGAATACATAGTTACATTATGTAATAATATTAATTCTAAAAGAATGCAATCAAAAATAAAGCAAGCATAGCAGATGATAGTTATAGCTGCCATGATATGTTTACTTTTATAGACACTTAGTTTATGGTTTCAATTTGCATGTTACTTTAAGCTGCCTTCACTCAGCACTACAAAGAGAGAATCAGCACTAAGCCAACCTAGTCTATCAGCCTCCTAGCTGACAATCCCTATATGCCCAGGAACCCTTTTTTGAAAAAGCCCATAAATTTATGACATTTTAATTTATTTAATCAGTTTCAGGGTATTTGAGGCTTTTCACAGCTAAGGTGGTTAAGCCTTTACTCGCTACTGAGTTGATACCCAGTTAGGAGTTTGTTTTACGTAGTGTACTACACCTAAAGTTAAATTAACTCATCCAATTTGGAATCACACAGAAAGTCCCACAACCAATCTAAAGTTGCTATATTATCTTGAAGGATTTCTGGTAATGTGGGCGGAAGGTTATGTTTGATCCTGAGATTTCTATAATTGAGACAGGCTTCTAGAATATGGCGGGCAGAGATGGTCGTATTGCATGTTCAGCATATTGGGGGGTTGCTCCATTAAATATCCAAAATCTTCACTAAAGTATAATTTAGAAATAATGAATTCTATAGCTTACCCGTTAAGATATCTAATCGTAGAGGAGTTAAAGTTGTCAGGTAAGTATAGTACATATTAAATACTTTAGAAACTGGAGTTAATGGACTATCTGGAGTACCTATCTTATAGCGAGGCTGTTTTCCACCGATTCTACTATCCAGTGCTCTCCTAGCAAGAAAAATAACATTTATGAAACAATCTATCAGTTAAACAGCTGTTCTTATAAAGCATTAGCGCTAAAATTTACAAAAAAAGTCCAAGAATAATACAAATAACTAAAATATTTTGATTCTCTAGAGGGGGCTTGAAAAAAGTATACAAATTAATTGAATATTTCAACAAAAAATAATGCTCAATATCTGATTCGTACAAAAAATAATTTCCTATGTTCATACCCATTTTTATTCAAACAATTCATCTTATAATGTGGCCTTTGAGAAAGTATTTCTTTGACTGGTGTGAAGGAATGTTTGTACCTTTGAAGAGGTTCTTCAAAGGTAACCACTGCCCTACAATATAAAATAAACCAAAGTTCCAATATCATTCATACATTGCATTAATTAACAGTTCAATATCCTCTATTAATACACAAAATATTCTTACACATTTTTTCTTGGATGCAATTTGCTCTTTAAACCAGTAAAACTTTTCTTCTTAAATAACCTGGTAATCATGAAATCAGTTTGATACTTTATAACATAAATGAACATGAAATTAATTCTTTAATTCAAGTAATTAGTTTTCTAAGAAAACTAGAAGGTGCCTGAAACCCCAAGAGACTCTGTCTATCAGGAGAGAACATTTTACTGAGTAAAAGTATATTGTTAAAACAGTATAAAATACATAGTAGTAAATATTCTTTCGTCAAGCAATTCATTTGTTTCGATAGTACCAGGGGCCGTTTTACAAAATTGCAAGTCTTGTAGCTATCAAAATAATTAAAAACAACTTGTAATGACAAAATGTACAAGTGTTACCAAGGATACATTTGTACAAAGTTTGGTACTAAAATTGTTATTAACAGAAGAAAAAAACGGAAACTACTACTCGTTGAAAAATGAGTCATTAAATTATTTACATAATGTACAATGTTATAACAAAACTTACTTAAAAAAATTATGAGTGTTCGAGGGCTGAGGTGAGGGAGAAGGTGGTCTAGTGGAATTTTCCATGATAGTTGATACTAAGAAATAATGAATTAGAGGTTGAGTCCATAATAAATATAGCTGAGATTTGATATCATTCACTGACTCCTGGAGGAGGGAGGCGTCAGATGAACAATCAGACATCCAACCCAGCAACGGGTGCCAGCGACTAAGTTTACTGTCTTTCTTACCTGAGTTTAAACCTTTAGACATTAACCTTCTCAAAACTTCCTGAAAAAGGAAAAGACAGAAATAATATATTATTAATATCCTTGGAACAGATGAAATAAAGTTTTAAACTCAAAACTGAAAAATATTGGACGGTCATATGTTAGTAACAATATTCATAAAATATAATGTTTTATAAAATTATACTTTGTAATAACAATTAAATTGATGAAGATTAATTTAATTAATCCAAAAGTTATAAATTTATTAAAATTATATTTTATAAAAATGACCAATGTTTTATAAAATTGGTAACTGTAAATTCAGTTACATGTTATTCTGAAAAGTGTAAACAAAATATAACAAAAAATAATGCAATTGCGGGAAAAGATTTCATAATACAAGTGAAGTCCAAAATAACCATTATGGTAAATAGAACATAATGCTAAGACCTTCATAAAATCTATGACCTTATTCATACAAATGACAAATTTATTTTAAATAAAGTAGCAGTCTCTAAAATGCTTATTATTTTAAATATTAATTTATATGTAGAATATATAAGAAGTAGAATATTTAGAAACAGAAATATTCAGTGATGTAGAAAAATTCTCATTTTTCACTCAATGCTCGTTTTCTAGATTATTACACTGATATTTAAAAATTAAAGATAACTAAGCATGTTTTAAAACATATACAAACCGAAAACTTGAGTTTGTTTATTTTAAGTAAGGCTGTCGTTCTGAGTAAATGAGCTAAATGAATGAGATTTGCAACTAAACAGACTGCATGACTTCCACTGTCAAAGACAACACTGCCATCCCTCTCTGTCTCTAGAAAGTCTAAAGTACGCTCCAAAAAATCATGCTTTTCTAGAGTACTTATGCACTGAAAAAAACACAATTGAATTATACTCCTTGTGTTATTACTTTTGACATGGTCACTTAAAATAAGCTAAAAGGGAGAAAACGTAACTCTTATAACACAGTATAAGGGAAGAAAAAAGCCCCTACAGCTGCAAAGGGAACAATGTGTAGATGGGGGTGACTCAGGTTATTTATCTAGTTATCTTATGTCTCGTTTCTTCTATTCAAAACTAACTATTTTTAACCAGATTTTAATCATTTCTTTTTTCTTTGAATGGGGTTTCTTTTAATATTATTTCATAGCATTGTTGCATACTCAGTCTGAATTATAATGTCATTGAATAACTTCTACACGGAAAACATATTTTTACAAAAAATGAAAAACCAAAAGACTCGTAATAATGCAGTGTGCAATATGCTGACACCATATTCTTTTTAACATGAAGATATCCTATATATTTATTGGCAGCTGTTAATTATTGCACAGATTTGTTAATTTCTAATGCATATATATAAACTTAAATTAATTAATCACTGTGTTATGTGCAGAATTTAGCTGATGTTACGTAGTTAAGCACATCACAATATACAGGAATCACAATAACAAGGGAAACACAAATTATGGGAAAACGACACAAATGAAACAAAGTTCAGAGCACAAGTGAAAGGATTTTCAAATGAACCAGGAAACGTAGGTTCCTGATTCAAAAGAGAGCAGGCCCACCAAAGGGTTGTTCCTATGATGTCACCCAGGAACCTGTAAGTATTTTTTTCTTTCCAAAGTTGGACGCCTGCTGCTTTTATTGAAACAGCTGTTTTAATAGAACTGTTCAAAAACTTATATTACAGAAAATATCAAATAGAATCAACAAAGCATAATATCAATTCAATGACACCAAAAATTTTGAAAAGAAGTAATTTTGAAAATTGTAAAATCAATCAAAGAACAGTACCCAAATAAGAATAAATCAAAAATTATCATTATTCTACAGATTATTAGTTAGAATTACAGATACTGAAATGGATAAAATTAGTAGTCATAATTTTAAAATAAAAACTAAAAGTACATACCTCGGGTGCAAGTTGATTAAGATGAAGAATTAAGGCAGGAACTCTCATAATACAGAGTGTAAACATACATAAAAGCTTATCAGAAAAAGATGCAGATATTAATGGTCTAACAGCTAATGTCACAATAGCTGTAAGAGATACCTGCTTTAATACAACTTTCTGTCTTGATAAACCACGAACTAGTAGCGACTGTAACTCAAAAAGAGAAAGTAAATTAAAACTTTGTGGGCTTTGGTCCTCTTAGAGAGAGTCCCTGTATAGGAAGTTGTTTCATATTATTAGTTATTTTATTAATATTACATAATAATAAGTTGGCTTGGCTCATTTTGGCCCCTTTGGTGTGACTTAATGCGCTGGCAGACTAGGTTAGTACATCACTAACCACACTGATCAGTTTCCTTAAAGCCACTCCAATTCCTTGCCATTTACATGAAGATCACTCTTCAAAAGATTTTTCATGAAAGACATTTTGCACAATTTTTTATGAACCATAAAAAATATGGTTACAGTTCACCATCTTTGCCCATGGATGTTCTAAGAATTTAAAAAATGTCTATTTATAGAACCTAGCTGATTTCTCAGGGCTTATAATTCAATAAAATGCAACTCAAAAGATATAATATAAAAATTATTTTAAAGATTTGTGCTGTTCTTTAATGAATATTTTTGGTCTCAAATCTAAATTTAAACTGACTTCTATACTGAAATTGACAATACTAGTCAAGAATATAAATATTTTCATTACTAATAATGCAAAAAAGTAAGATAAAAACTACACGCTTACATTTAAAGTAAGGTAAAACCCTCTCATAAAAAGATATCCCATTATATTAGCACAGAGCTGATTCATGCCAGGCCTCAAGGGTTCCATAGGTTTAGCATGAAGTATTTTCCAAGTGTTAGTCGATGTAAAAGATACCAGAGTATGTAAAAATAAGAGTATAGATTTCATATCAATAGAAACTTCTGGTTTTAAAACTTCCAAATATTCACAACACTTGTAAAGAATATTTTTAATTTGTTTGATCCAATTTAAAGCATATTCTTTATTTAGAGCAACAGATATGTAGCTTAATTTGGCAGAATCCGACTCAATACTTTTAACCAAATATCTGAAACATAAAATATTTTTATTTGAATAAAAATTAAGAATATATACTAAGCGAGATGAGTAAAACATGCACAACTTAAAGTCAACAAATCATTTTATTGATATAAACATAATAACATTGTTCCCAAACCACAACCAGCTGACATTAAATCCTCAAGGATCTACAGTGTTTTAAAACATTCTGTTCAACATTTTACTAAGATGATGGGATGATTACACTAACCAAATTAATGAGTATAGATACGATTACATGTATTATTACAAATGCACATCAAAACTTTAAACTCAATTCGCTTGTCTTTAGAATGTCAAGATTATCTAAGGCTTATGGTATTATTGCACTGCTCGACCTCAGAATAATATATTGATCAAAGTATAGGGTGTTATGACTTAGGACTGACTTAGTTCGTAACACAAATAGCATGATTATCTAAAGATTTAATAAAAAATTTTCATTTAATTTTAAGAATCCCACCAATAAATACATACTATTCCCAATAACTTACCAACTTAAAGTTAAATAGCTATTGAATTTTTGCAACTAATGCTTTAGGTTTTACGTAATCTGATGATATGTCATGCATTAAAAAACTGCACATTAAAAAACTGCAAAACCAGCACACAATGGTACTTGATGATGGACTTCAAGAAAATAATTTACTACCTTTTAGAATTAAATAAAAATGTAGCTAAAAATTCTGCCATTTTTGATAAAATTTTGTTATTGCTAGTAGTGATATAACTTTCATAATAGATTTAAAGTGTAATGTTCAACAGTTAAAAAACTAATTTGGAAGCGATTAAATAGTGACCTGCATAGCTTTTCAAATAGTTCTCGATCTTCATCTCTTTTCCATACAATAAGAAATCTATTAATGGTAACATAGATTTTTACGGCAGGTTTCACATTAGGTCCTTTCAATTCATCAGGCAAGTCTTCAGCAACTTGTGCCCTATACATTAAAAATACAAATTCAAAATGGATATTAAGTAATTAAAAAAATTATGTAAAATAAATAATAAAATTCAAAAATTACTCAATAGTAAAAATTAAAATAAATAAGTATGTACTTGTATTAAAATGTCAAATGTATTGGTGATAAATAATTAAAAATATGTACTTAGGGCTTTATGTACATATTTTGCATTATCAATAAGTTGTAATTATAAAAGTTATCAATCCAAATATGGGCTTATTTGGCTTAGCTTTTCTAATACCACATTTTATCAGTTGACATTTCTTTAGTATGTTTCATTATTGGTTTGTCCTTATAATGAAATGAATCATTATTGGTTGACCTTTCAATACTAATTAAAGACACTTAAATTAATTAAAATTATTGCTACGTTTATTGTAATCTTTTTCATCTTGAAAAAGATGAAAGAACAGTCCAAAACATCAAGTTTTAACCAACTACAAGAGGAAAATTAGTAGTACAGGATAATGGTAAAGGGTGCCAACATAATAATTAATCCCTTCCTTCATAGTTCTCACAACTTAAGGGCTGGATATGATCCAGCCAAATCCCTTTTTATGGGATTTTTTCTTAAGAATCAACGGTGCCTAAACTGACCTGTCAAGATTTTTTAAAGTATTCGATAGACTGTAGACCTTAAATCATGATAACCATGACGTACAGGAATCTTAATTTAATTTGTGTGTTCATAGTGTTTTTTATTTGTCCTTTTAATGAAAAGTTATGCTATTTTCAAAACAAATAATCTTATAAAAAAAAAAAAGAATCAAAAATGTTCATAAATGAGTTAAAAATTGTCTTGCAATTGTCATAAACAAAATGTCTTGATCTTAAAATAATACTATATATAGAAGGAGCTGATAACATAAAAGGCGGTTCACTAGTGCACTTAAGTAATGCTGCCACCCTAACAATATACATTTTTTTTAAAAAAAGTTGTTGGCAATACTTTCGGTTGCTGAATTATTATGTCCTATTATTAATTAATGATTGATTATTCATAAAATACTAATATAAATATCGGTTCATTACAATATTTAAAGAATTTTAAATTGTAGTTAAACGTATTTATTAAAATTATATTAAAAGTAGTTCTCGTCAACTAAACGTAGATTCTTGTATTCCGCTACCCTTTTGTCATCTAAGACCGGTATTATTAAATACTCAGCAGGTGTTTTAAGTTATAATATTTGTTCTTTACGATCTTTCTTCATTAATAGATATTTATGACACATATTTAAAATAATGTTTTGTTGTCAGGTTGGCAACATTACTTAAGTGCACCAGTCCACCGGAATTACATTGTGTTTACGGTCCTGTGCTCCTTCTATATATAGTATTATTCTAAGGTCTTGATACACGTCTCAATTTGCAACTGATAACAGCGGCACAAGGTGAAAGCTAGTGCTCGATGTGGTAGTTTATGCAACTAGCCCCTGTTTTAGGACCACCTCAAACCAGAGAGTTGAGACTAAAGTGGTGTAAAAATTCATACAGTAGAGGACGTCTTGTTTACATTCTTTATAAACATAAATAGATGTCTTAATTTAAAACTGATAAAATTTTGATAACAGCAGTACAAGGTTGAAAAATAGTGCTCTGTGCAACAAATAATGCAACTAGCCCCTGTTTTTTAAGACCACCTCAAACTAGAGAGTTGGACCACTGTGTCCCGCACCCCTCAACCTTACTGTATGAATTTCTACATCACTTTAGTTGGGACATTGTGTCCCTCACCACCACCTCTACAGAATGAATATTTACATCATTTCACCTAAATCCCTGGTTAAAGGATTTGCTTCCCTTAGTTTTTGCCATAAACAAATTTATTTGAGTATAGGTTATTCTTTAATTAAAGAAACCCTAGAAACAATTAGAAAACCTTACAATATATCACGACGAAACTTTAGTCGTTGCAGCCACCCTCTAATGCTAGATTGTATTTTAGTAATTGCCACTTCCTTCTTCTTTTCAAAGGCTCTTTCTTCTCTCGCAGCTTTCGTTTGTTCCAGGAACGAATTCTTTTGAGAGTCAGTCTTATACATGATAAAAATTACTCAGGAAATCAGTTAACACAAAAAAAATATTTAAATAAATAAATAAAACTACAATTTACACCAAAACGTAATTCACATGACAATAAACATATACTGTCATATCAGAACAACTATCACCACTACTTTGTCTCCTCAATCATGATAAATTAATAAACAATATAAGTCATTTATTGTCTATTTAAATAAAAATTAATTAAATAAAAAATATATAAAACAAAATTAAGTTGTGATACACCTTGACAGTTAAAAGGTAGCCTCATCATGGAGTTTATACAAAAACTGTTTTGGAGCTCCCCCATGAGTATTTTTATGTAGAGGATTCAAAACTGGAAACGACAAAATAAATGATCCGACATTTTTAAATATTTTCTTTGAGATAATTTTCCTTTTGTTAATTTATACCGTAGGTGCATTAGGAAAAGTATAGTGATAGCACTGAATCAACATTCAACATCCGTTTCAAGGTGTTTTTAAGACCTCCTGAGAGGTCTGGATCTCTGGACCACCTCTAACCACCTCTGAGTTGTTTCCTGTCAGTTATCATCGTAGCTCCCAATGTGTTTGTGACAGAGAGTTGAAACTAAGCAGAAAAATAATCTTTAGGCCTAGTTGTGCCATCCAGAATATGTTTTTTATGACGTCCTTAGTCGGCAATAATGTGTCAGCAAAAATTTTGAAAATTAATAAAACGCGGAAAAATGTATTGATCGATTTGAGATTTGGCACATAATTAGTCATATGTAGAGTGCCTATTTAACACACATATAGAGTGTCATACAGGCACTCTAGTCATATATAAGACCAACTTATGTGCCAAGTTTCATGTCGTTATCAGCATTAGTTCAATTTTTATCGAATGACGTGTATACGTTTTATTAAAAATCCTATACTAAGTTTTATTTAATTGAATACGGCTATTATATTTACGGATTTTTATCGCTGATATTAAACAGTATCGAGCGAGGTCAGTACCTGGATGGGTGACCGATGGAATGACATGGACGTTTTAAAATCAGAAAATGAGCGATGCTAGTCTGAAGACAATCTGCAATATAAATCAGGTAATTTCCAAATTCTGAGGACGAGCGAAGTCCGAGGAGAGTACGAAATGGTGAGTTAATGGGTAGAGAATCAGATAAGGCGAGGAAATCTTCTAGGGCGGGGTATCTCAACTTTTCCTCGCCGTAATTATCCGAAACTTTTTTTTATTTTAAAAGAGTAAATTGTTTGAACTGCTTGCAATGAAATTTACTAAAAATTTTCAAAGTCGACTTCTAGTTTACTTTAACTTTCAATAATATAAGCTTTTAAACATCCTTTAGCATAAAGATATATACTAGAGGGGACATAGCCTATCTCGATACATTAAGAGGACTTTTGGGGGCTCTCATAGGTTCTGTATAGCCTCATTGAAACCTCCTTCAAAAGTAAGTTAAGGTTATAATTAATAAATTTATTTTGTTTTTCCGCACATTGTTTGTGTTTTGACTTGTATTTTTAACTTTCCACTATATAAGCTATTGTAATTTTGTACTGATTATTTGATTATATTTATAAGCAAAGGGGCCTGGTTACTTTTTCGATGTTTCAAAATTTAACCTATAGGGCCCCTCTAGTAAAAATATCTCTTTGTCCTTTAAAGCCAAATAAAATTTTAACTGATAATCTAAACAAAGAGTTTGAACATTTTTTATTGGCATCTTGTAAAATCTGATTTTCGTTTTTAGTTCTTCCTTACTCTCCTTACCTAAGCTCATTACTCAGCATTTTTAGTATTCTTTTTGATCTCTTAGTATATTTTTTGTTCCATCCCTCAAAATAGTTGATGCTTGTGGTTCATATTAACAGATAAGAATATCTATTAACAGGTAAATATAGTAAATTTTATTCTTTTAAGAGTGCGTGGTACAAGATTACAAAGCTTATTAACATTTTTTACTTGTAGATTCTTGTTTTTTAAGTCCATAAAAAAAGTTTGAGGCAAAGTTTAATAAATTAGAAATAGTTCTATTTATAAAACTTTGGTTTAAGGCATTGTTAAAACAAATGACTTTTTATGTTTACCGAAAAATTGGTCATAAAAATTACCTCTCATTTTCCCATAATACTTTTAAAAGTCAATCACGAATTTTACTACTCACAGAGCAGCAGATATGTTAAACATTGCATGTAACTACAGTCCTGCACCATAGGTAATTTAAGATACATTCCAAAGTTTACAATACAAGAAGTCCATACTGGCTCGCTTGTTGTTACGTTGTTAATAGAGTGCCTGTATATGTATTTATACCTATACAGGCACTCTACTAAAAATACAGGCCTTATATATTATATATATATATATATATATATATATGTGTGTGTGTGTGTGTTTGTGTGTGTGTGTGTGTGTGTGTGTGTGTGTGTGGGTGTGTGTGTGTGTGTGTATATATTAATATATTATATATATATATATATTATATATATAATATATATATATATATATATATTATATATTTTTTTCGGACATATATTTTGTTATCAAGAAGCCAATAGGAACCGATCCCCCTCTCTCCCACCCTCGACTTCCGAACAACCTCATAAGCGTCATTTTCATAATGAAAATTCGCTAAAGAAACAAAATTTGTACTAAAAAAAATAAAAAAGATACAAACTACCCCCTGGTATACCTGCTACCCCCAAACTATAATATGGCTCCGGTTACACAAAGTAAATTTGTATACATTCCCAATAAAGAACTTGAAAAAAGGCAAGGAAACACACTATTGTCAAACTTTTTTATTTACATTCACAATTGTACAGGTACACTCCATCTTTTAAAACTATGAGACTCGTATATAACATACTTACATGCATTAAATATTAAACTGAGGTACTTCAAACATAAGATATAAATAAGATCATGGTTTTGCTTAATATTCTTTTGTAGGTAATGTAATATAGGTTTAATTTATCCCACCCATATTTAAGTAAATTTTGGTCACTTAAAAATAAGTTTTTAATATTAAATTAAATAAAATGAGGTAATTTTTATATAAAAATCATTAAAAAAAGTTGTTTTATAGTAAAAAACATAAAAGTGGTTTATTACTTGCTGTTTAAACTTTCTTAAGGTATGTCTATTGGAATGGTAAGTATCAAGTGATAATGGTCGTGGATCAAAAAAGCTGAAACCACCAATGCGCCAACTATTAGTGTAAAAGACAAGGCATGACTATTTAACAGTTTTTTTTTTACAAAAGATCATTATAGAAAAATAAAAAATATACATACACACACAAACACACACACACACACACACACACACACACTCACACACACTCATATATATATTTATATATACATACATACATGTATATATACTTATAAAATTATATTGTTTAAGTAAACCAAGCTTTCTGTTAATTGGTTACTGCGTTACTTATGTTTCTTGAATACACAAAGCTCTTGGTTGTATAACATTCAAATTTTCTTGACCTGTTTTAACAGATCCACCTACGCTTGAAGCTTTTTCTTAAATTTCAAATTTTAATCCCAAAAAAATGAAACAAATTATGATTTTCCAATGGAATTATTTGTATAAACTTGCTCTCCGGCAATCCAAGTTGATAGCACGTTTAATTTATTATCTAAACAGACGAAGTCAGCATCTGCTCCAAAATCAAAAGTGCCTTTGACTTTCTGTATTCCCAATGCTTGAGCTGGATGTAATGAAGCAGCTTCTAATGCTTCAACCAGTGAACAACCTATAAAAGTTTAATAATATATATTGTGAGATATATTGGGCATATACCGGGTGGAACATTTAGATGCACTATGGTCACACATTTAGATAAGAAAACATGGTCTTAGAATCTACCACCCTCCCCCCCAAAAAAAAATACTCTTACAAATTTAAACTTCCCATTACCATTTTAATAACTATTACTCAAATTTGAAATTTTGTTCATACTTTTGGTAACAAGTTATATTAAAAGCATACCAAAATATATATATTTTTTTTAAATTAATTTAACTTTTTAAAAAATTTATACTAATTTCACTATATATTGGTTACTCTTAATCAAGCTATTGATTGGTATATATCATGTATTTTTAATCAAAACAACTAAAAAGAATTATTTTGTACAAAAATAATAATATATGGCAAACAATACCTTAATGAAAAATTACTCCAATATAGTGATATTTGTACCAAATTCGCTAAAATCTTATGAAGTGTTTAAAATAAGTAATATTACGATATCCTCTATTTTATTTTATAAATTATCAAAAGTGGTAACAAATTAACATATTTGGGTAATAGTTACCGAAATATTATTGGTTAATTTTAAGTCTAAGGAGTTATCTTACTAAAAGATGAAACCATTTTCGAAAATCTATGACCATGTTTACTCTTATGTTCAAAGATTGAATTACGTTGGTTCATCTGAAATGTACCACCCGATATGTTATTATGACATGGTATTTATAATAATAATAATATCAGGCTTTGTCGAAAGCCCATATTTGCATTTTGAAAATCTTTTATATTTTTTACCTCTTCCTTTTTTGCTCAACTTTTAATAATTTCAAAATCAAATTACTACACCCAATGGTAATGTAATAAGTAACGTTTCAAGCTAAATGTTCTTTTAGTTTCGAATCATCTAAACAACAATGAGCAAAATATATACTATTTCTTTAATTTATCATTCCCTCTTAAAATTACTTTAGAATCTCAATTCTCAATCAAGTATATTACTTTTATACATTGTTAAGGATATAGCAATAAATAATACACCTATACCCATAGAGATATATACTAGAGGGGGAATAGCCTATCTCAATACATTAAAAGGCCTGAAACATCGTATTGGGGCGCTTATGGGCTCTGTTTAACCTCATTGAAGCCTCCTTCAAGAGTCAGTTAAGGTTATATTAAATCTACTGTTTTCGGCTTCCCACACATAGTTGGTGTTTTGATTTGTATTTTTAACATTCTTCTATATAAGTTACAGTAATTTTTGTACTGACTATTTGATTGTATTTTTAGCGAAGGTGGTCAGGTTACTTTTTCGATGTTTCAAAATTCAACCAATAGGGGCCCCTCTAGTAATAATATCTCTATGCCTTTATCAAAGTTGTATAACCTGAAACATACCTGATGCTTCCATAAAATATTTGACGCAAAAATTCATAGTGGCTATGCTACCGCAGAGTGTATTTGTATTAGCTATATAGGCTCGTCCATTTCTAACCTCCATTACTTTATCTCCTATGTGGTGTTTCCCATCTAATAGTCCCATAGCTGATATTGCATCCGTCACCAAAATAACACCTGCAAAATATGAATAAATAAGTAGCCTTTTTCACTTTAGTAAAAGAGAGGTATTGAATACCTACTGCATGCTGATTAAGATAGAGTAGTAAAAATTAGTTGGCAGAAAGGCTTGAAAACGCCTGTTCAGCGTTCGTTTCGGAATAAGGTCAAACAAGAATTTTTATTTCTTGCGAAAAAAAAACTATCCAATATATACTTTGGTGTGTAATTATCTGTAGGAAAATTACCTTTAGGATGCGTTCTGTAAGAAATTCGAAGAGCAGATGGATGCGTGTGCACTCCATCGGCTATAATACCGTAGTATACAGGATATCCATTGTCAGCAGCAAGCAAGCCGACAAGTCCTGGATCTCGGTGATGGAACTGTAAACATAATTTACACACATTTACTACCTTATAGATTTAGGCTGAGTTAAAGTTGACAATAAATGCTGGCCGACGTGATCTTAGCGACCCTACTAGTTAAATATTCTTATTAAATAATCTAAAATGTAGTCAGAATTCCCAACTTAGTTCAACAAAAACTAGATGTTTCATTTTTTTCTTATAACAATGATTTCTTCATCTATTAGAGGAGATAGGGTAGGATATATGTTGGTGCACTTTTATATTGCACTTAAAAGTGCCTCTAGTCGAAGCCATTCAATACTCCTTACAGTTATCATTTATTCATCCCCCATCGACCTATCACTTTAGTCTAAGTGGATGGGTTGAGCATGGTCTTATGGGAGGCAACGAATTACCTGACAAATTGGTAAAAAGTAGCTACCTCCCTTGTCCCATATCATTCAATTACCAGGGAGTCCCATATTTAAAACTACAATGCAGGTTGAGTATTTGAAAATTTGGGCCAGGAATGGCAATTAACTCTTTCATGTTGTGTCAAGCTTTGGGATTTTAAGGACACCATAAAAGCCTGGTCCACGTCCTCTCAGGAGCTAAGGAGAATAGACTATAAGGATAGGGTACTCTCACCTTACTCATGGACATTTGATGAATTGAGCACAGCCTCTTATATGCCGACCATGCATTACGACCATTACGGTCCGCCATATTCAAAAAAATTGTCTTATATAGAAGTATTAGGAATCCAACATAATCTTCCACTAACATTACCAGAAATCCTCCAAGCAACTTTAGATCAGTTATGGGATTTTCAGTGGGATTCTACATTAGATAAATTAATTTAACATCGTCGTGCGCTATTATATGTAAAATTTCTAACTCGGCATTAATTCTATAACAGGTATATTTTTTTTGTACATGTTTGTTTTTTACTTGAAGATTAATATAAATAAACTAAAGCTATAAATACACCTCGAATCATATTGCTTTCTTTAAAATTACTTGCAGGACATAGGGCAATTCTCGTTTCAAACCAATCAACACCCGTTCTTATAAGATTTTATAAATATTAACAATATTATACTGCTTTAAGATTTCAATTTAATACTTAAGAACACTCTGAAGGAAATCAGACAGAAAAGAGAACAGATCAGAAAGAAATAAGCAAGAAGTGTTATCAAATGAAGTCACCTAACAAAGCCCACGAAATAAGCTCCAGTTTAAATTACCCAATTTTTATTAATTAATTAAAAATAATTAATCAATTATTTTAAAAATCGTTTACGTTTCTATTATTAGAATATTATTATTCTTATGCATAAAATATTATTATACTTTTAATTTCAAATATATTTTTTTCCTGGTAGTTCCTCATTATGGAGTTCTAAACAGGTATTTAATTTTGATGTTTGGTTTATTTACTTGTTATTGTGTTTTTAAAAAAATTATTATACATAGTAACTTACTGGAAGCATTGCATTAAATAAATGAGTAATTAAATTGGCTCCATGTTTCACAGCTTCTACTCCTTGAGCAAAATCTGCCATCGAATGCCCTGCAATAAACATTTCTCTTGAATATAATGCAAAGAATATGATTAAAAATTCAGATAAATATCATGATTATTTTTTCACTCACCCAGAGAAACTTTAATATTCTTAGAAACTAAATGGTCTATAACATCTATTGCATGATCTTTTTCAGGTGCCATTGTAATAATGCTCACGTCGTCTAAATTACCATATACTTTGTACAAAGAGTTCACTCCCTAAAATATAAAATAGATTTAATCAATTTATTATTGTTATTTGTAATTATTAATATTTTACGAGTCAAAGTTGTCCAGCAGTATAAAAGTATAAATGTCTATGCACAATAAAGTTGGTTTTACTAAAAGTTAATGCAGAGCTGAATGAAAAACTTGCATTTGTCTGTAATAACTGATTTAAGCTACTTAAATAAAACCAATTAATGTAAATTCAGATCTTATTAATAACAATATCTCAAGATATATATCTCTCTCTATCTATTTCTGATCTTATCTTCATTTTCGACACTTACAACACTATCCAAAATTAAGCTGTGATTTTTTTAAGTTTTCCGCTGCATCTTTCTAGCGCAGTATCTCTCTCACCTCTTGTAGGAACAGATGTTATTTTTATATGAGGTAATAAAACCCTTTTTTATATCGAGGCCAAATCGAGCATATGTTAGATATGCTCGATTTCGCTGTGTGTTTTGCTCAAGCGTTATAATTGCCGCCACAAAGTTAGGATTCCGGCGGCCATATTGCTGAGAATCAGATTTATTTTGGAAAGCGTAATTAGCCAATGTAGTCTATATTATAATTCTAATCTAATAATTCTAATCTAATAAAGAGTATTCAATTTTCGTAGAGCATCATGTTTTTTAATTACTGATCATGACATGAACACTTAGCCTCTTGGTAATTTTCAAGATTCAAAAGTCATCATAAATTCAAGACAAAATTATTTACGCCTTTTGTAAATAGATTTTTAAAATTGAAAATTTCAATGTTAATATATCATTAAAATTGTTTATATACTTAGTGACTTTTCTACATTAGTTGGCAGTTTTAAAAATTTCAGCAATTATATATTTATTATACCTCGTTAAAATTAGAAATATTATCAGCTGAATGAGCTCCTTTCTTTTCTGTATTTATAAAAGGGCCTTCAACGTGAACTCCTAAAATTTCAGCTCCATCTTTTCCCCCTTTTCGTTTTTTTAAATGTGGTAAAACCTGAAACAAAGGGTTACAGCGTATTCTAAGCCTTGCTATGTGGTACAAAAATTTTGTCCTTTAAATTAATAACATTGAAAGTCCGTTTCGTTGGACTTCATCATGGCGTCTCAAAATAGAGCTTATTTAATATTTTTTAAATTAAATAAAATGTGCAACTTTGTCATGTTTTAAATCCAGTAAGAGTTTAACTAAATGTATTACATAGTTCTTAATATATTTAAGTTTAGGTGGGAACAATCTCTTGCGAGTTGGATCGTTTGCTATTATCTTTGATATTATATAAAAAAATAAAGTATATTAGTTAGGAAAGAAGTTTTGGTTTTGATCGAATTTCCTTTTTTTTTTTTTTTTTTTTGACATTTTATATTGAGTAATACGACAACAATTATTGTTACAAGTATTAGAGTTAATATAGTTTCATGGCTTGAGAAGTCTGGTAAGAGAAACAATCCACTGATTGCACTCTGAATCGAATTTCCAAAGGAAAAATGAGCTAATGAGTTTAGGTTCATGGAGGGGGAGATGTTTGTTTGGAATGTTGGTACTCACTGATAAAGTATACGTACTGACATATTTAAAATAATTCTGTCGCGGAGGTCCGCAAGCTGGGCGGGTTTTCTTTGAAATGCTCGGATTTTACTGCCTATGTACTTCTGTATAATATGCTTGCTAAATATATATATATATATATATAAATATTATATATATATATATATATATATATTATTATATATACGAATGTAATTTAATTACCAGCATCAGTTCTGATTTTATCGTTCGACGTATATAATGTTACATAAACAAACCGCATTTTTCAACCACTGAATTTAAAAATTCGCTCGTATAATCACAGTATGTCAGATACAAATTTACTAATACGACAAGCTCCTACAGGACAACAATCATGTGGCGACAAAGTAGCAACAGGGAGACGCGGAGACCTCGGAACACCTAAGGCCTTCTAAGGTCTTTTGTTTTTGGTAGTTATAGAATTTTCAAGAAAAAAAATCATTTATTAAAAGTCATTTTCTAATGCCGTGCAGCCATCTATCTTTGGATACTTCTTCTAATATAATCGTACCATTTGTTTTGAAATACCTATACATAACAGTCGTGTACTTTAAAATATTTACTTGTTGTCCCAAGAAACCAAAGAGTTGCTTACATCTTGATAAACTTTTGCATTTGATGTGACCACTGTTGGGCAAAAAGATGTTATGCCGTGGGATAGAATTCCTTTAGCTACCTTATCCAGTCCTTCTTTTACATTTTCTGTGTTGTGACTAAAATCCACGCCGTAACCACCTGAAATCGAAACATATTTTTTGTAGATACATTAAAATAATAATAATTTTCAAAATTCTTATATAGTCTCCTTCGTTTAGTATATCGTCTGGTTTTATTTGTACTGTAAATGTATTTCCTCCCTGTGATACACTTCACTGGTAGTGAAGAAAGTTATGCAAACTTAGAACTTGCGTTATGATGGTACTTAAGCTGGAATTATTTTGTGCAAGGACAATACCAACGAGTATAGCACTATACTATACTATAGTATACTATATTATACCTATAGTATATCCTCCTCGACAAGACCTCGCGGCAATAAATGCTGGAGTGCCGACCCCACAAAATTTTATATTTGACTTTCATACAGTTTTTAACAATTGTTTATACGATTCACTCATGGTATTAATGAATAATTGTTTTACTGTCATTTAATCATCAAGGTTTCACGTTAAGTCAGGACATTTAAAAGTAAAGAGAGTCGGAATTCAGGTTGATAAATAAGGCCATCAATTGGATATTTTTGGCCAATTAAAAACTCTCACTGGTTTTTAATGATTTTTAAAATATATGTTATAGCTAATAACTTTTTATATTAGTTGTTTACTCGTAGATAACATTAAATATGGAACAAGGTTGGAAGATAATTCATTAGCATTCGTATTATCTGAACCATAATTTTAGTAATCTACTTCAATCAGAATAGACCAAGAGCCCAGGGGTGTTTAGTGAATAAAAAGTGTAATGGCTGGAACCGGTCTCAATTTTTCGTAAATACCTTCCTGAACAAGGATCTGCAATTCTGCAGATGTCGTATCGGATGGGTGTCCCAGGCAGAACCTTTGACCCCTAAAGTGCGTTCTGCCTGGGACACCCATCCGATGCGAGTCGGCATAATTGCAGATCCTTTTTCAGGAAGGTATTTACGAAAAATTGAGACCGGTTCCAGCCATTACACTTTTTATTAACAAAACACCCCTGGGCTCTTGGTCTAGAAGATGAATAGTTTTGAATTTAAATCACCCTCATCATCAGTCTGGGAAGCTAGGAAAGATTCCTTTTTAGGTTTTGCCTTTGGAGGAAACTTCAGCTTCAGCTGTAAAACTTACTTCCATTCCTTGTCGTATAAATAACGACTACTTGCGTCTTTTATCGGAATACAGATGTAGTTTATAATGTTCTTAATTTGATATCTTTAGTAAAAGTGAGCAATAAACAACTTAATCACTAATTTATTACTTTTGAGGTAATATTTTAATACAGCCACCTACTAGTAGTAAAATAGTGCGAAGTGTCAGTGAACGAACAAATTGGTTTGAAGACCAAATCAGACATAAAATAATCAATGTGGACTAAAATAACTAACCATACTCCTTGTACCATACTAATTACTATACTTACTTATACTATCCTCCTTAGTACATCGTAACATTGACTATTTTGGAAACCGCTATAAATCCTAAGAAATTTTATACTTATATCACTATATTTCGGTAATTTTTTTCATCACGCTTTTGTACGACATTTCGTTCAAAAGCGTTTTTACAAGTGTTTGTAAAAATATTTGTTTCGTGTAGTTTTGAACAAAAATCAATGGCATATGTCATACTATAGCTTAATACAAAAGACCGGAATATAGTCATATTTATTAGTATTCATTTTTTTAAGATTCAAAGCGGTTTCCAAAATAGGAAATATTACGATATCCTATAACTTTTTGAATTTACCAAAATTGGTATCAAAATTACCATTTTTCGTTAATATTTACAAAAATAATTATGGTAAAGTTGAATTTGCAAGAAGAATCAATTTACTGGGGTAGAGAAAATTTTCTCTAAAAAAAAGTACAGGATCATGTTTTTCCCTTATTTTTTAAAGATTTAATATTGGTACATCTTAATTGTTTCACCCTGTATATAGCAATGAATGGTACCCTATTGGCAATTTTAAATATTTTTAAAAACAACTTTGTATTTTGTTAATTTAATATTTCTTTAATTTAAATAAATTAATAAATGAAAATGTTATTCCTTGGAAAAAGTTTTACTTGAAATTAAAAATGGTTGCGCTCCCTCCTGGTCAACAAAGTTTACTTACTGTGTATCTTTAACTGTGATTAAGATACCCTGAGGAAAAACCTCTGTTTAAACCCCTGTTTGTGGGTCCATTCGAACGGGTTTAAGTCGAGTAATCAAAATATCTTAAACAAATATATTTCAATCCTCCATGAAAAACAGTTCAGTTTTATGGGAGATATGTAAAATGTTACTTTATGGTTAAAATGTTAAAGGAGTAAGACAATTTACTTCAGTTCTTTATTCAAACTAAGAAAAATGGCGCCATGATAAGAGACACAGCTGCACTCACTTGTTAAAAGTAAGAACTAAACCGGCTTCTCTATTTCTACCCTTTATACTCTCTGGTCTCATAACAAAATCAGCTGTTATAAGATAATATTTAATAAACTTCGTGTGATTAATGTAGGTCATGCAAAATTTATGTAAGCATTATTTATTTCACTGAAACAATAACATATTAATGTACTTATAGGTAAATGTAAATAAATTAAATTATAATCTTAATAAAATTAAGAATAAATAGATACCGTTTATTTGAATTTCAATAAAGCCTGGGGCTAATAAACAACCTTTCATGTCGTATTCGAAATCAGCCTGATTTTTTTCGTTAAAAAATAATTCTTCTGGATCTATTATTACGCCATTCCGAACCCACAAGTCATCTTTAATTATTTTATGATTTCTTAAAATTTTACAATTACTAAACCTTAAAATATCACCGGGCATATTGAACTGTGTCAAGTCGACGAAACAAGACTAAATACTCAAGGTCGATTCTCTTCCACTATTCAATTTATTTATGCCCTTATACTCAATTTGATCTAGAGATAATAAAGATAAAAATTATTAATCTTTTACATAACATACCTAGAATTTATGTGATTGTAAACGCTTTCATTTAAATATTGAAATGCTGAGATAAATTGATGTAAATAAATTATAAATTTCCCATTCCAGCTTCTTGCAAAAGCTTTTAATAGCACAATCACCATCAGCTCATCCATCTGCAATACCACAGAATACAAACACGGTGTACACCTCTCCGCGCTACATAGTATGTGGAAGTGCTGTTCCAAGTTATTATTATTAATTATGAATATATACATTATTATATATATATATATTATATTTATATTATAATATATATATATATATTAATTATATATAATAATTAGGAGGCCGATGTGTTCAGACGCTTCCTACCTCTATTACTTTACTTTGAATTATAATATTTATACTATTATATGTATATATTATATATATATTATGTATGTGTGTGGATTGGTGTTTAACAGAATTTTATATTTAATAAATCAATCATTTATATCTTCCTATAATTGCAAGGGACGTTGCATAGGGGAAAAAATATTACCATTTTTAAATCAAATGCCCACGTTTTCAGCACCAAATTGATCTCAAAATTTTAAGTTTCAAGTTTGTTCATTATGTTATATGTGACATTATCTTGCAAACCAGATAACTGGACGGAGGCTCACTAAATTAAATGATACTTGGTACAAAATTCTGGTTTTGGAGTTAAAGAAAAAGCTAAACA
The DNA here is from genome assembly GCA_018340805.1 of Microvelia longipes. Lineage (NCBI taxonomy): Eukaryota > Metazoa > Arthropoda > Insecta > Hemiptera > Veliidae > Microvelia > Microvelia longipes. The sequence goes on along the minus strand of JACMZG010001911.1, from coordinate 37,648,603 downwards.
TTGTTGTCGAATAGTAATGATCATTTTTTGATTTTGTAGTCATACATAAGACAATATGTGCCAAGTTTCATGGTCGTTTCAGATTAGCTCAATTTTTTTATAAATGACTTGTAGTAATTTTTGTAAAACTGTCGGAAAATAATTTAATTTAGAGTTGAAATTTATACATGTATCCCTTTTTGTAATATAAGTATATTATGTAATTAAGTTATACATTGAAGGATCATAAAAGTTTAAAGCATCATTAAGCGCGGCAGTGGTGCATGGGTGACCGCTGTGAATAACTAGGCACACATTGACTTATGTTTAAGACGAGCGAAGCGAGTTCGAGTATGTGTGCAGATTCATAAATCTTGGCAATTTTTATATTCTGTAGACAAGTGGAAAGCGTGTTCGAATGGCCAGTAGAGGAATTTGATGTGTTGGGTCACTTTAGGTAACCCTGTAGCTGTACCAGAATTTTGTACATGAAAGTTAGAGAATATTTATTGCTAATAGAAATTTAATTTGTTTTTTTTTTAATTAAATAACATTATGTGATTATACATTAGGTTGTTAAAAGTACCTTTTGAGTGAAATTAGATTTGCTTTCTTTTATGTTGTATTTAAATTTTAACTATGATTTGTTTTTTGTATCTTTTATCATATTGGTTGTATTAGGATGAAAATTTGGAAAGTTGAAATTATATAGATTCTTTAAAATAATTTTGTAGAACTAAATAAATATATGTTGTGCTTAAATAGGAAACTAGTAGATGGGATTTGACGTTATTAAGCTTGTACACTTAAGCTAACGTTTATTTTTTTTTATACTTTTTTTTAATCTTTTCTATCAGCAAGTTGATGGACGGTAGTTTAAAGCACTAGTATTGTCGGATATGCTAGACTAAATTGACTAATCGGCATTTAGTATTTCCGCACATGTCAACTATATTTGATGGTACCTATTAAGAAAATATGAACTGATTGTTTCATTGGAATTTGGTTATCATAATTTTTCAGTATCTTTATAAGATTCTTGGGTGCAATGTTCAAGATTAAAACATTATTTATCTTGCCCATCATTTTATTCCTTTAGCGAATTTCGTTTGTTTTTAGTTCTACATTATTATATTTTCATTTTTGAACTTTTACACTCGTTCACCGCGTTTTATTACATTTTCAATATATCAGTACGTGACAGCACTTCTTTTAACACCTCGTGTTTATTTAAATAAGAATTTATGTCTGTGTGGTTTTCTAATCTTTGATAACGTTAATTTTACAATTAATTTAAAGATTAGATCGACTTATATTTTATTTTACGGTCGTATTTATCTTTTTATATTTAAAATAATTTATTTTAATTAACTAAACCGTTTCTTTGTCTATACCTGCATATCTCGATAATCAATTCGTGATTAGTTTAATGCAAATCGGGGATATCAAATCTAGTTTTTATGTCGTGTTAATTGTAATTTGGGCAGAGGGTTTAATTATGTTACATTGTTGACAAATTAATTAATTTTATAGTGTTTAGTTTAATAGATTAATGGTTTTGATTCGATAATAGTGACGTATCCTGAGGTGCATTCTAAAAGTAAGTTCTAATTTGAGTTCTATATTGACAACTGCTTAACGTTCGAATTTTTTTCTTGTTTTTATGTTACTCATTTAGCCTTATCCCAATGTTTTTTAATCGTGACTTATTTGTTTAGGTTAGAAATTAGACTGATTGATAATTCTATGGCAATCAATTCTTTTAATATGAATAATCAATCCTGTTTATCGGGCTCAGATCAATGCAGTCGACAGGTGCTAAAATTCTCCGTAATGTAACATTCTCATTACTCATATCCTACATCCACTCTTTCTGCCCATCTTGCTTTTTAAGATCTTTTCTTTTTACCCATATTTTTCATAAAACTGCTGTGTGACTATAGCAGCGAGATTCTGCTTGAAGTTTATATTACCAGGAGTATATTTGTTGTATTGTTTCTGTTCTGCTTGGTAGTAAGGTTTAATTAATTGTGTGTTCTATACTTGGGAAAATTTTATGTTATCATCAAACTCAGCTACCTGAATCAGTTTTTCATCCCAATTTTTCAGATGTGAGTTATTAATCATATGTATTCATATTTTTGGTGAAGTGAACCTTAGACTTAATACTTGTAGGTTGTTTTTAAGAATTCCAATGAAAGAAACATAGTTCCCAAGTGTGTTGTAGTATTGCTAAGTTGTTCGCTCCATGTGATAATAGCTTATTATATTATTTAAGTATTTCTAGGTAATATTAAGTGATGTCTGTTTGTTGTGTTAATAAACTAAATTTATCCTGTTATTAATTAGTCTAGTTCTGGCGCCTAATGTTCTCGTTCTTTTACTACATGTATATTGTGTGTGTAACGCAAAAATTAGAGTGTGGATTTTCTAGCTTTTATTTGTTTTGTATGCGGACCAGGTTGGAATCACATCATAGGTATTAAGGTTTCGTGTGCACTCGATATCTGTGTCACATAATAATAGACTAGGTGGTTACCCATGACTCTGTTAATGAGAGATGGATATTATTACTGATCTATGCTACTTATAGTGTAAATAGATATCTCCACCATATTGTGTACTGGGAGTTTTATCTTTTAGTTATTAAAAATACAACTTTTTTTAATGTATATGTTTTTTAATACTAATATAAATTGTCTTTTGTAGCCTCCATTTTAAGTATATTTAANTTAAGCTTCTATATGCTACATGTGCCAAAAATCTTCAAAAACCCGAATTCAACAGATTTTTCCATTGGTTTTTTGATTTTTCCCCTGAGTCATTAGGGCGTAATGAGGACATAAGAAAATATTTCGGAATAGTTTCAACTTTCTTTGCATAATACACTAGGAGCCTATGATGATGACAGACAACACACTCACACACATACAGACAGACAACTTTGTGAAGAACCATTCAGGAGGTCTTAAAAACACCTGTAACGGATAATTCCAGGTGGAACACAATCCGGTTTCGTGATTTTTTTTGCTACACACCGATATTTTTCCTATATACCTTATAGATAATAATACATATATTATATAATATATTATTTTACACATACTATAAGTATTTTAACAAAAATTATTTACTAAAGTAAATAAAGGTAAAAGAAGGAAGTATAAAAAGAGTGGATTCATATAATATTTGGCATCAATGTAGTCCTATAAAAAGACCAATAAATGTGCCAATATCATCTTATTATTACAGATTCTATGGCTAACATTTTTTTGCACAAGTTTATCTCTTTATATAACAAAACAAGTAATGCTACATTTAAGTTGTGCCTAACGTAAGTGTGGTTATTAGGTAGATGGGTGCTGGGATTAAAACTGATATTTAATCATAATTTCATTGTGTTGCAGTTAGTGTTAGTGCTGGAGTCCAAGCTGGAGGGTGGGGAGCATGCTGGCCAGGTCCTCTCGCGGCCCAGGGAAATTGTTTACTTCTCAAAAGTCAACTGTTGTTGACAAAGAAACTATTAACAGGTCAGTTATCAATTAAATTTCCATATAAAAATTTTACAAATATAAGTACTTTGAATCAATAAGAGATGCAGAATCTACCAAAAAAAATAATTGTAAATTTTATCTTTTTTTAAATTTTTTCCTCACCCGAGTGCCTATACTTGTGTAAGGCGGTTTATTTTCCTTCATTCTTGGTAATTTCTTACTTAAATTTTATATATTGGCAATATCTTTCACTATTGACTTTTTGACACACAAAATTACAGATTTGTTCTGGTAAACCTTTCTTCTGCTCATCTGCATTTGATTTTTTAGATTATACTTGCTTTTTTTTGTTTTAAAAATAAAATTGTATGTATACATAATGCAATAATTAATTTGTATAATTATGCCATAATTAATAGTGTAAAGGTAAACTTATGTATTAAATTTTGGATTTTTGTTTTATTAGCCAGCTTCTATGGTGTAGGTCTTATATAGCAGTAGTCAGTCTTTCCATACTGTCTTGGCAATTATTGTGCAACAAATTTTAACCATTGTATTTTAGACATAGTAGGGGAATGGTTGGCCGCTACCTCGCGTAAATAATCCAGTATTAAAAATTTTAAAATTAATGACAACCCCTGTTGGCAGTTTCTTTTCTTTTAATAACAGGGTCTAAAAAAGAACAATAATAATAATATTTTATTGTTCTTATAACAACATGTAAACTTGACAAAAATAATACAGAATACCATACACATTCACAAAAAAACATAAATTCAATTCAAAAATAGAAATACAAATTCATTTTGTCTTTTCCTCTTCTTATAAAAATAAGATTCCAATGTCTTATTAAATTTTCCTTTTGTCAATCAGATTTATAAAAGAACGAACAATAACTAACTCAGGCTCAATGAATATTATTCATAATATATTATTTGTAATAATTATGATATTGTAATATATTTATAATAAAAAATTTTCTTTGCCTGATGAACATGACAAGATTTTTTGACATTTCCAGTAGTTTTGTCAATACTACTTGACTTAAAGTCTGATAAATAAGTACATGTAATGTACATTGTTATTAGGGACAATTGGAGGCATAAATGTTTCTAGGAACTGATAATTATTACCCTTAAAATAAATAATTGACCAAAAATTTGCATTTTAGAGAAGTGGGGAATTAATTTCTCATGAGGTTTGCTCTTGGTCAGTGCGACTATCTCTTTTCCTGTTTTTTGGAACTACATACCTTTTACTAAAGTATCTACCACAACACGTTAATCAATGTCTCTTTTATTACATCATATCTTTTACAATTTTTTTATCTCTTTTTATTATTTTTTTATAATTTTATTGTTTGAGATTTTGTTATAAAATATGTCAAATAAATTTTCTCTTGTCTTTGCACAAAAAATATTACATCCTATTAATAACTTCTACTTATTAATTCTGGCTATCTTATCAGTTCTCATACTGCTATTCGCCATGCCATTATCTATTTATCATCTCATAAATTATGATTATTTCAATTTTGACATTTTCATTCTCTCTGTTGTTCTTCAATTTAAATGTATTACCAAATTATATTTATCTTTTTATTTTCTCTTATTTTAAGCTTAATTTTAGAAACGTTTGAGTGGTAATTTTATCAAAACAATATAAAGTAAATGTGTAAATTTCGTTTTGTTGTAAAATATTGCATTGTTTTATAATTAGGTGTATTAAATTGATGACATGCTTTATTGTCATGAGTTAAGGGTGAAAAAATTAAATGTAATATTTTAATTTTGTTTTAGAACTTTGAATTTACCTATTATGCCAATTATATTTTTTAAGTGTTCTTACTACAACATTTTTTTTAGGGTTCTAATCTAATCCATTCTACATTTTCATCTCATAGGTCTATCCCAACATCTCTTTTTGAATCTTATTCTGTTTTGCCAAATTATTATGACCTTCTAAAACATTGAGTATCTGGCTTTTTCTCATCTGTTGATTATTTGTTTTGTTTGATATTTTTCATTGCCTACTGGGATAGGATTTGATGTGCGCTATCTATGGATTTTATTGTACGCTTTCCTTTAGCACAATTTCGGTGCTTGAATAATTCACATGTATTTACTCGTATACTACTGTAAAAAATCATGTTTTTTGTATTACTAAACTTGAAGGTTGATTTTTACCTTCTTTTAACTATTGAGCTATCAAAAATATTTACGTAATTGAAATGAGTTCCATATATTCATGTCTTAGCTTGATTGTACATAGTTTGTTCTATGGAAGTTTGTATACAATATTTCCAGGCCTTTTGTAGCTAGAATGAACTCAAAGATTACCCCTTGAAGAGATCAGGAGAGTTAAAAATACTATTAATAATTTTCAACAAAAATAATATCACAAAAGCCATTCTTTTTTCCAACAGCCACTGCAAGCCAAAAAGTCTTTTTTCATATGCCAGAGGAATCTATGCAGTATTCTTTCTCATTTGTGATATAGCTGAGGGGGATCAAACCACAGAATAGTATTCAAGAGTACTTCTCACAATGGTATTAAATAAGCTTCATAATACCTTTAAAATCTTGTAACTTTTGGTAAGCTTGGGCCATTATGTCATTTAAACTGATTTGAAATGACAATGTAGTATCAAAAGTTGATATAAAATCTTTGGTTCCTATCTGAGTTTACTCCCTCAATTACTTCTAATTGAGACCTCACTCATGCAGGATATAGTCTTTTTAATTAAGTAACTGAGCCAAACTCTGAACACAGTCAAAGTTTTACCACCTTTTTTATACCTTTTCATAGGGCCCAAATAGAGCTCAGTGTTGTCTATTCTAACATCATAAAATTACTGGGACCTAATAAGAATTGTACCCTCTTTTGTACTACTTATGATTGGGGCATCATTAGTGTTTGATATCCCCTTTATAGTACTATACCTTCAGCCAGTGTAATGTTCTTTACTCTAACGAGCGTGTTTTAATCGTGCCTTATTGTTAAGAGATTCTGCTTTATAAATTAAAAAGTACGAGTAGTTTAAGGCATGTGTTGTACCTAGTTTTCACCGTAATATGAGTAGATCAGAACATATGAATGGTTAAAAATATTAAGTATGAGAAATCATTGTAAAGTCATAGCTCTCTTGTCTATATAATGTAAAATATACTTAAATTTATGGAGTTTCAAGTAATATAAGAAATAAGGAAATATTATAAGAAATATTTAATTATTTATAAGCTGACAAGAGACTAGTCTCTTTACATTGTCAAATGAAAAAACAAATTATAAAAAATCAAGACTTCTGAGAGAAAATTCAAAGAATACATTTTTTCAATATTAAAAACTCTTTTAATGTTTTCTTGTACTCCTTTGTATTTAGTTGTTTTTAAAAAACTTTACTTGACAGACAGTGCGTTTTAGTACTTCATTCAATTTTTAGAAACCACTTTTTTCATAGAAGGTCGATTTGTGTGAAGGAACTCAAAGCTGATGGTTTCTAGTGAGATTATAATTGTGATGGTATTTACAATTGTCAAACATTTGAATCTTCTCCTGAAAAAGATCAAGCATTTAAAAATATATAATTAGAGTAAAGTAAGTATATTTGCTTTCAACACTAGTATATATGCACCAACACAATTTTGAAGAGGGGATATCCTAAAATTATTCTTAGTATTTTTTTCTGAAGAATGAACACTCCATATCACTAGCTGAGCCCCCAACTAACAATACCATAAGATATCTTATAGTATTGTATATATTTATATATACAATACAATTTTATATATTTATTCTTGAATAAATAAGGAGCAAAATATGCCATCCACAAACAAAAATCTGACAATGTTAATTTTACTTTTCTGAACTTTTTGAGGGAAGATTGTCAATATGAGTGTCTCATTTTTAATTATTAGATTTTCAATACTAATGTCCCATTTAAATTAGATTCAAGAATAAAGCCTAGGAATTTGAATAAGGCCTAATGAGAGGCCTTGAGTTGCTCTGCTACTCCACCCAGCTTCTTCTGTTCAGAGAAAACAATAATATTAGTTTTGGACTTATTAAGAATTAACTGATTAAAAGTTTAACCTACTGTAATATCTATTAAGAGCTTATTAGCATAGAATATAGAAACAGTTAAGCTACTACCACTAACATTATCTGTACTGCCATCTGCAAAAGTTCAAAGTTACCAGACAATCTCTTAAGACAGTAGATAAATCATTAAATATATAGCAGGAAAAGTATAGGCCCTAGGATACTGCCTGTGGAAGCCCGATGTTGACATTGGCTTTGTTAGATTTGGTGAAGCCACCTTTATGAGATATTGACTTAATTTGAGACCAACCACCAATATAAGGACAGAACCTCTAAGACCACAGTTCAACAATTTGCTTATTAAAATAGAATAGTTTAGTATCGAACGCTTTAGAAGGGTCTCAAAATATTTTAATGGGAATATTTTGCTGATCTAGAATGCTAGAGATTTGATAACAAAGTTGATGAAAGCAGTTTCACTAGATCTGCCTCTGAATAGAGCCTTAGTAAAGTAGTAAAATAGAGCCTAACCTATTTAAGGGGATTTAAAAAAGGGGCATAGCAGCGATATCTACTTGGTAGACAATTACAATCTTTTTTCTATAGTGTAACTACTACTAATTAATTTTTTTTTTAATTTAATGAAAAAATTCACATTTCTTTGAAAATTGGTAGCTTTAATGACAAGACACACATACTGCCAGACAGTATGATTTAAACCATTTAGGACTTAAAACTGATCATTTTAGAAGCTTAGTTCAAACACAGTATTGCTTCCAAAAATTTGACTGATAAAACTGGAAAGTACAAAATTTGTATTCTTATTATAAACTCTTTATTCTGGAGATAAAGATACGTGAGTGCTTGTTGTACCTGACACTATTCCTATTCCTATTTTCCTGTCACAGAGCTTATGAAAAATAATTATCTAATATTTTTATGAGGTGAATAATAAAGTTTGCTGAGTTAAAAACATTTTCACAAAAATCGGTATTGTTATGGTTAAATTTTTCTGCCTGGAATAAAATTTGTGTTTATTTATGCGTTTTGGACGTTGGATCAACTAAAATCATATAGGGTTGATTAATTGTGGTAAATAGAGGTTGCGTAAATTATGTTTCAATACTCGTAATTTCGCGAATTTATATTAAGTTTAAGAAAGTAAAATTTTGAAGATCTCTCTACGAAAAATATAGTTTATTTATTATATGGGCCTTTGTTGTGTGAAACTTTGGGCAATGCTTTATTATAGTTACCTGTGCTTTTAAATCCCCATTTATTGTTGATAAAACTGTTTGAACACTCATGTTGTGTGTATGTGTTTGTATATGGATCTAATTGAATTTTCTTTAATCTTATCTACTTGGTTGTTGTTCATTGCATTCAGTCTTTGTTATTCGAGTATACGAGTATGGCTTGTCTCTTGTATTGCCGTCAGTACTTATTTCTGTCCTGGAGTTGGTCCAAAGTGTTCTTGCGTCTGTCCGACTAGTTTCAAATACAAGCTATTATCTGTGCAGTGTTCGATCGGTAAAGAGTTAATCGGGATTGACTGGGAGGTGTTGGTGTATAACTGTGAATGAGACCGGGACGCTTGATAGATTCTGTGCCGTATTGTAGTTTTTACCCAAGGTTGGAAGCGCTTATAATTGGATACTGACGGGAGAACATCTGGTATCACTCAGGTGTTTCAGTAGCTCTTTTAACCCCGTGCGATATCCGCGCGAAAGCGGATTTATCCGCTTCTCAACCCCTAAGTCAACTACCAATTTTCATTGTATTATTACGTCCAAAACTAAACGGATTTAGTTTTTGATAAAATAATGAATTTATTTTAAAATTAAGCTAGTAAATTTTACAAATATTGTCATCTGTGGTGTTAGTGAAAAATTCGGGATGTTCCCATGGTCTGATCGTCGTTTGCACCAACGAGCTAAGAGAAGACGTCGACTTGGTGAAGATGAACATGATCTCCTTGACAAATGGTCCAGAGGTACTGCAATTTAATCCCATTCAACATATTGTACATCTTTTATTTTAAGTGATTTTCTGTATTGGTAATATTGGCTGGAAGCAGTCAATAATGTTTTATTATTTTAGTTACGAGAATATCAACCTGTAACCTTTCCCTTGCTTTAATTTATTTGAGTTAAGGGTAGAGATAAGACGTTGGCCTGATCTTTAAACCACTGAGCTTAAAGTCACGTTGGATCGTGACTCGTTTTTCATTCTGCAGTTTGTATCAGTTATTATGTTATGATTTAATAGTATGCATAGTTCAGAGCTTAATTGTAGCATTAGTTATTGATAAATTTTCTCTTTTATTATTATTCCAAATTCGTATTTATAGTTTTTATTGTTTCTTATTGTGTCCAGTTTTTGTGTTCTTCTCAAGCGTTTATCCAAAGATTGACATGGCGTGCATTTCCTCTTTGCCAGATTTAGTACTTAACTTTCCTATTTCCTATTAAGAAATATTGATTGTCTTATATTGATTAGCTGAAATCTGCAAATCTGGCAATTTCTTTTAAAATTATACCCTCGCTTATAACAATCTATTTTTGCTTAAATTAATTGCTTTATGCTTAAAAACTTGAGCAATAGCATTAATACTTGTTACTCAATTTTTTTTAGATGTTTTTAAGGGAAATGCGCATATTTATTACATTGATGATACAAAAGTATGTACTGAAATCACCCTTCCAAAATTGTCACTTATCAAAATTTTCGCACTTATTCGAATCTTAGTTTATGTTCACCTTTAAACTATATGTAATGGCGCAATTCCTTTGAAAAATCCTGGTAAATTAGGTATATACATACATATAAGTCTCGTTATCGCATAACGTATTTTTTAGTGATAAGGGGACTCTGAAACGGATTTTGAACCCGCTCCCGCGCTCCCACTCATTCTCTTTGAGGATTTTTTTAACGGAAATTTGCTTAAATGTGATGAAAATCAAAAAATAATGCTTGGGATATTTATGTTTCCATCTTGAAAGCTGAGTTGGATGTAGTGAAGATCTCATTCGTCACATAACAGTTCAAAATACTGTTTTAACAATTTTAGTAAAAAATTAGGATATTGTTAGATTAGACGCCTTGTTGAATTTGATCCTAACTCCAATTTGTTTTTTCTTCTTTAAGTCTAGATTTTAGTTATGTTTTATTCTAATCGGTAACCCGTTTAAAATACTGTATTACGCGTTCTTACTATATACCGCCGAAACTTCGATATTTGGTAAATAAAACAATATTTTATCCCCAGGGAAGCATTGTTATAACCGAAATCGTGTTCCGTGGATTTTGAAGAGCTACTCTTATGGTGTGAGTTTTATTAGTGTAGCTGCATACTTGATGAACATCACGTATTTCATTTCATTTTCAGATTGTTTTTATTTTGTAAATTTTATTGCCAGGATTGAAACTACTAAATTGGTATGGTAACTAATATACTCGTATAAGGGTGGTAAACTTGTGTTGCAAGATTTTTATTGATCATATATGTCAAAGAGGTGATTAGGGGTACAATATTTATTATATTAACTTTCCTTATTTTTCTTACATTAATTATTGATTATCTAACTCTTAAACAGTATAAAATTACAATTTATATCCCATAATAATTTATAGTGTAAGTCAAATTAGATATATTGCTTAATCAAATGTTTTTATTTGTTAATTATTATTTTACGAAGCATAATTTTGTGTGCACTTTTTCAAATATATCTTTTGATAGCGTGTTATAGATTGTTACGCTGCTATAGACTTTTTAAGTGTTAGCGTAAACACTCATTTATTTGTTTTCGTTTCATGTGTCAATTAGTTAACAGTGCGATGATGTTAATTTGTTACGTAGTCTCTTTTGAACTTAAAGTGTAACAGTGCCATCCTGTTATTTTATTAGGTTTATAAAATGGTTAAAATTTATTCAGTACTCAAATATTATTTGTTGCACGTGCTTACTTTATAATACAATTGTAGGCTACGCTAAAATGCTCTTCCGTATCTTCTATTTATATTTTTATTTCTTAAATTTCTATTCAAAGAATACTTTTGGTCCAAAAGAGGTACTCACGTTTAGAATTTAGAATGAGTATCAGTAGAGTTGTTCATAATTAAAGGAACGAAGAAAAGAGTTGCTCTACAAAACTATAATTTATTCAAAGAGCTTAAAAGCTAACATGAGGCCATCATCTGTGCCAGATATAACATAAAAGAAAAAAAAACGGCTAAGAGAATGATATCAAAGGTAAATACATGTCAAACAGTGGAATTAGCTTTTTTCGAACCGACGATGTCGGTGAGTTGTGATAGACTCACACTTGACATCGAAGAGTCGAAAAAGAAGAGAAGGAAAACTGCTAATTCCTCTGTTTGACATGTATTTACCTTTAATGTCTTTCTCTTAGCCATTTTTAATTTTATAAACTAATGCTTGTGTGTTAAGAGTTTTTACTTAACGATCTTATGTGTATTTAATGAAATTGGTGCGGGTACAGAAAAATGAAAGCATTGGTCGAAAGAGGTCGCAAATAACTGTAGAAATTTTTTTACCAGAGTGACTAGCCCTGGAATTTACTTGTATTCGTAGTCGATTCTGCTAGAGGTTGTATATTGATTATTTAGAACCAGTAAAAGTTTTATATTTGTTGATAACGATTGATATTCACAGTAAATAGCTGCAAAACGCTCAAGAAGTCCCTTCAACTGACTCGTTCAGATCATAAAAAAAAGTTATAACGAACAGTATTTGGACTGATAGATGTTTCACGATCAATAGACAGCTGGACAAAGGTAACCTGTTGGCTATCTCATGGAGAGGTTTTCAAGTTCCCGCCACAACTCATTTTCTAAACATCTTATTATTTATTTTAAGTTTTTTCATATAATCTGACCTTTTTTCGATGGAAAGAATTTGTTTCTTTTGAAATGAATACAAGAACCTTATCACTAGTCAGTGCTGCCAACTTTAAGAATTTAGTCAAGCTGTCTATGGTTTGTGACAATGTGTCTCACTTTAATATATCTTAATTTTGCGAAGGAAGTAACCTCAGACACTTTCGAGTAACGCCATATCATGCGGTCGTTATATAGGAGCGATTGGTTTTCAACTTTAGGGCCTGCTAATAAAAATTTAAGATTAGCCTAGGCATTGTTAGCCTGTAGAAATGCTGTGCTACCGAAACTTTGGATAGCGCACCTTAGTTTTTTTTTTCAATTTGACTTGGTAAATTAGTATTTTTGCTGAAAATATAAACTTGGTTCTATGTTTGGCTTTTACTTTGTTAGATTATTATTTTGAAGTAATTTTTGTTTGATTATTGTTCAAACTATAATTTTAAATTAAGTTTAAACAGCGATTATTTATGCTTTCATAATATTAAGTAAATGTTATACTTTCAAATAAATTAGGAAAATTATAGTCAGGTCGTCCGACCTTCATTGAATAACTTTTAGCTTGGTTAACCTTTTATTTATTCGTGCAAAACTGTCCTGATCTGTACTTAAAGATGACTATCGTGCTTTCAAACTCTTATTTCTTATTAATCGGTTTTGTGTATTGCCTATATAGCATCAAACTGTGAGTTATGTGTAAGAGAGGCGACTTAATCTAACTTAGTTTCTTAGACAATCAGGGCCTAAAAAGATGTTTAGAATGATACATCATTTGATGAACCGAGTTTTGCAAAACACGAATCATCACTTGCCGAACATGATGGCGGTAAGAGAGCACCTCTCGTCTCTAGTAAATACTTCACTTTATATTCTTCGGAATTTCAATTGACGGTCAGAGTGAGTTTAGGCTCTGTTGGTGCCCTGATGAGTTAGACATAACGAAACAGAGTGGGACATGACATTATGTCGAGCCATCAATAATGACGAATGTCGAAGGATGGATCAGTTCACAGATTTAGCATAGCATTTTGCTTGTTACATTTCCTAGGTGTCTCTCGCACAATTTTTAGAATGAGTTTAGAAAGAGCAGAGACACTCTTTGGAGTTACACGGCCCAAGGAAGTCCTAGTACAGAGTGACTTACGATTCTGCTTCCGATCTAATGCTAACTAGAGAGTATGCGTCAAAGAAAATAATAATTATAACATTATTGTAATATTAAATATAAGCAATTTTTATAAATATAATATTACGAAAATGTATATTAATATACAAATATAATTCATGTATCATAAAGTATTTTTATAACCTCTCAGGATGGTTAAGATCGCATGCCATCGTGGATTAGGTCTAATTGATATTTCTGGTTTTACTCAGGCATAAACCATTTGAGATATTGGATCATTAATTAAAGCTATCTAGCCGATTTAAATTACTTATCGTATCTTCTTCTTAGATTTTACTTAAAAGGACGTTTTGCTTGAATAATTTAAAACTGTGAGAATCTATTTGACCTTATAGAATCTAATTATTTCGTGACTACGAATCGATGGAATATTTTTTTGCGATGTATTTGAATAGTTCTAGTTTTATAAATTTTGGATTTTAACACACCTTTAAGTGGACTTCGAGTGTGCATTAAAATGTTTCCTAAACTGCTTGAAAAAGGGGGTTAGCGTGAAAGGGCCATCAATGTGGCCTGTTTGCGTGGCTTTGCTGCCCACTATTACTAATACCAAGGAGTGTACTATACTCCTAATACTATACTCCTTGCTAATACTACGTCTCATAATGAGGAGGAAAGAATTTTGTCTCTTACTATTCTTTTTTCTTCTTCTTGTATTTGCTTCGACCTACCTCATAAATATTTTTATTAATTTATTTAAAAAAATGTTTAAAACAGAGGCCGCTAATTCATAGTTATATTGTAACATTTAATATCTTAGCGATTTTTTTAAAGAATTCAAATGAATGTTGATTTTTGAACTGTAGGTATATTAATTTTCGTCAATTACACCGTAGGTATATAGGAAAAGATTTGTGTTTGTAAAATAATCCGAAGCCGAGATTTTAACTGAATAATCCGTTTTAGGTGTTTTTAAGACCTGCTAGTGGTTTTCAAAAAGTTTCACATAACGTGTTTATGCTAGAGAGTTTATACTTACAAAAATCTATCCTTAAGTCTAGTTGTGCTATCCAGAAAATATATTTTGTGACGTCCTTAACATGGCAATAATTGCTCAGCCAACTTTTTGAAAATTCATAAAACACGGAAAAATGTTAATGTTGACGCGCATGTAGTCATATTTAAGAATGACATGTGTGGCAAGTTTAATCTTATCATCAGCATTAATCCAGTCCAAAGTAGTGCGGATAAGGTACCCCTTACGCGATTTTAGTGTTATAAAGTAAATATTTTTTCCAGAGTATAAGTGTTATAAAAGAGTTGGTTTAAAAACGTTTAATCTTTTTTTGAATACTTTTTTTGCAAAAATGTTTTCTATTAGAATATATTATGTTCTATTCATGGTTAATCATTTCTGTTATAAAAATGTATATTATAAACCGTTAGAAAAGGATTTGAGTCCTTGCCAACGATAATATTTTAATAGTCATGCTCATCTTTTTCTTTGAGACATTTTAATCTTTCTGACTTTTAGATATTATCTCGCATGACGTTTTCTCTATAAGATTATCTGAAAAACGTATCACTTTATTATTAGATTTATTTTAAAAACCATAGCTTGTTCAAAACTTTGTTTGCTCTTGCTTTATCAGTTCTGTCCAACAATTAGGGCAGTCATGCAAAGATCAGTTTATGCTAATCTTCAAAATATTTTAGCGCATTTCCTTTGAAAAACCCATGCAAATTGACAGACTAATAAAAGTTCTACTGTTCCGACTATGAATCATAAATCGAAAACCTAAGCTAGAACTGGATTGGTTAGCAAAAAATCTAGAATTCCAAAGTTCGCGGGCCCCTGGGTTACTTCGAGTGCTCGGATCAAAATACCACGACACGAGGCCTACATTTTCTCAATTGCTAAGAAAAACCACTATCAAATGGAGAGTAAAGAATTAAAAATTATATCATTGTTTAGGAATTTTATTTTATTTATGAATGGCATACTATTATACTGCTACAACTATTTTCGTACTTGTGTGCTTTTAAATCAATTTCCCAATATATTGATGCAATGGGAAACAGCATAGGGAATTTGTTACCAACAATGCTTTTCCATATTTCTACTCCTTACAAAGATCCATAGCTATGAAACTAGAGACATTGTGATCAAAAATTAAAAGTTTGATTTTTTTAAAACTTAATGGCTTATGAACGAATTATATTAAATCTTTGAAAAATGTTTTAAAAATCAGTTATACTAGGTACCTTATATCAGTTAATGTAGTACATTGCACTAGGTTACTCCTAAACAATTAGGAGCTCTAGTTCCTTCCATAAAATTCAAGTATGAAGTACCTTTAAACTTTTCCTCACAACCTAATTGTATTGGCTAATCCTATCCTCAATTGAAAATCCTAATTTATGTTACTGAACGTTGTTAGACTAGTTTAGCTCGTCTCCATCTCCGTGCATATAACAATCCGTTTTATTCTCAGTGGTCACCACTCCAAGCACTTACCTCTCTCGATGCTGCTTAACTGTTGTGAACCTACAGAAGACGCTGCTAAGGAGTACAGAATTTAAATTTTAAAATTAAATGAAAAAAAATTAAAAATTTTAAATGAATTTTCAGATTTTTTTGTCATTATTGTGGGTCAATAACGTCATAAATATTTCATAAACAAGGGATCTGCAGTTTTTTCTGACTGACTTCAGTAACAAGTTTAATTCCTATTCAAGAAAGTGTTCGAAAATTATCTTGAGACAAAACAAAAAACCTGCCCCCTTCAATACCATAAGCTCATTTTTCCTTTGTAATTTCTCAAGATCACTGAATTTCAGCGTCGGGGACCACAAAACTGACCATAAAATAACAATTCGAGCCATTTTTAGGGGTATCACTCATATCATCATATGAGCATATCACTCACTATTTGTAGGGGTGTCGATAATGAAAATAATTATAAAAGAAAAGTTTTATAAAAAACTTTTTTTTGACACTTGCGATACGAATAGATCCCGCCCTAATGCACTTGCTTGTGATTTAATTAATTTACTTTATAAGTATTATGCAACCACTTTCGATTTTCTTGTTTTCATTTTCATGCTTGTTCTGCTATTAGAAAAAATCTATAATTTGTTAAAAAAATGTATTTTTTATCGAATATAAAACTTTTACTGAATGTGTTAACGGGGAGTTAGTGTGCCGTATTATTTATGGATCGTTCCCCTTTTACGAGCATTAATTTTCCCTTTTATTTTCAAAACCATCTTTATTTCAGTTTTTACCACATTAATCGTTGAGAGTCTATCGTCGGAAATGTATATGTAGAACAGCGACATGACATTGAAAAATAAAAATTATAATTAACTGTATGTCTTTGATTAATGAGTGTGTGGTGTGAGCTTCGTGTAGTTCTTAACCTTTACTGGTAGTCGTTGATTATTTTAAAGACGTTCCAATATTTTTCTCTTAACAGCAGTGTACTTGTATATATGTTTTGATGTATTTTGAGAATCACACGTAGTAAAGTTGTTAAGGTACGCGGCCAATGCACAGAATGAGTCGACCGTTATTTAGCGATAGGTTCAATCCGAGAACGGGCCTCTGGGATTTTTATGAGAAGATTAAATATTCTGCATACCACGCCCTTCAGAAGGGACGTAAAGCCGGTTGTCTCGAGTCTGTGCGTTGTCAGGTACCTTACCCTAAGATCTCTTACTCTAAATGAAACTGGGTACAGGCAAAATTTAGGACCCTCGGTCATAATAGTATCAGTCATATAGTTGATTCATTATAATACTATAGTTTGTCTGTTTTGTAGTTTAAAGTGCACGGAGGTTTGGTTTATCACTGTGGGCACGTGTTGTTCCTAGTTTTTACAAGACTATATTTGATTGCTTAAAAGAGTATTAGAGGAGCATAAAAATCCACGGCTCTTCTGTCTAGATTAGATAAAATATACCTATACACTTGAAATTAAAAGGAATAGAACCCTATCTTAGGGAGCTGGCAAAAAGGGCCCAACAACGTGGCCTACTTGCTCCCCATATTACTACTACTACAAATATATTTTCGTTTACAACCTGCTTACATTAGAAAATTATTTGAGTTTCATGAATTTATTACAATACATGAAAGTTATTTTTGCTTACTTAAGTCTATTAGTTACTTTTGTTATATTTCTTGTAATACTGATAGACGATATTTATGGTGGTAAAAGATTATTATAATCTCATTGTAGCCTAATTAAATGCTATGAGTATTAATCTGCCCAATGGTTTTAAGAGTGGCGAAGTTTGACCTTATAGTTGACCACCGTGTGTAATTAGCCTTATGTTGATGACTATGTTGTTATTAGCAATAGGCATTCATTGTTAATTAACGGGGATTCAGACACAAAAAACTACGTTGAAACTTGGTATGGAAATCTATTTTGAAAATAATCCCATTGAGTTGAAATTTAGTGCATGTAAAAATTGAAGTAAAAAAGTAATATAAATTTTAAGTTGAAATTTAGTGTGTCCCTTTATCTTATAATAGGTATACCAAGTTTCGTTTCAATACAGCATATCTATGGTTTTTGTTAGATCATAAAGGTTAAACAACATCGAGCTAGCTCAATGCCTACATGGGTGACCGAAGGGAAAATGAATGTTTTTACTGTATGAAGACGTGATGTAGTATAAATGTAACAACTTGTATATTCTGAGAACGACAGAAACGAGTCCGAAGTAGCGAGAATGCTGTATGGGGAATCGCTTAGAATGAAACGGATGTATATACTATTTGAGGGCGAGCAAAGCGAGTCCAAAGACGTGTTGCAGTATACATTTGGCTAATTGTATATTCTGAGGACGAGCGAAGCGAGTCCGGAGGATGGAGGATGAAAAAAGCGAATCCGATGTGATGAGGAAAAGTTCTGAGGTACCCCGTACCCGATTTTTTTTGTTGCAAGACTACAACTACATTTTTTTATAGTTGTTTTATGTCTTCCCTTTAGAACCAAAAGAATAGTTAGTTCTTTTGGTATAAAACAATGTAACATCTGAAGTTATATTAGTTCGAACGCTCATAAGACCCACTTTTCCTTACTTATTTAAACCTAAATTTCAATAATTCATTTTTTTCTCACGTTTCTTATAAATCATCGTTTCATTAATATAATTAAATTAATTTTTCAAGTAACCGATGAGAACTGAAACAATCTTTCATCTATATCGATAATTTGTAAACTTCTTTTTATTACATTCTTTCTTTTGTACTTTTATTTATTTGTTTTCTTTTCCTCTTCTTTTTATTATATTTTTATTATTATTTATTATTGTTAATTAATCATGGTGTTTATTTATCTGTTAATCCGAGTTGTTTTTGGTTGTTTCTATCCTTTCATAGTTTGATTTGTATAGCTTCTCACGGTCTTCTTCTCACGGCCAATGCTTTTTACTTCTCCGTGACGGATGCATTCCATGTACCTACTTGAATTTTTGTCAGAATCGCGTGCCTTTTAAAAGTCATTCTCTTTGAAATTCTTTTGAATTTTCTTAGATAGAGGTTAGAAAAATGTATTTTTAGCGTGTTTTTCCAAGAATATTGAGATTAGAGCAATCTTAAGGCCCTGAGCGTCCAAGTACCGAATGTTTCTTAATCCTGAAAGTACTTTTAAATGCTTTGTACCTTTAAAGTGCTTTTAAATGTTTACTGTAAGTACCAACTGGAAACGGCGTATAATTCCCCCTCATGAGGACATTTTCGTACATTTAGAGTGAATGGACGTACAGATTTCTTGTAAACAGGATACAGCTCAAACGGGTGTCTAATTTGAATAAAACTTGACACTAACATAAAAACCGTTGAGTGGAAGAAGTGGCTAGATTTTGAGGTTAACCCAACACAGCGTATCAAAATAGTGCTACTTTAAACTTTAAAAGAGACCATAAAACAAATTCCAAAAAAACATTTTTTGATTTAATGATTTTCTAAAGTTTTTTAAATAGAAAGAGGACACGACATATATTAATGAATGGGTATGCCCATTTCTTAAAAAATACACTACAGCTCAAACGGCTGATCTGATTTCAACAAAACTTCGCTAACAAAAGTCAAGTTAAATGAGAGGAAGTTCTGATTCGATTATTTGAGTTAACCTTAAAAGTTAAAAACAAAAGGCCTTCAGCCTCTTTGCCGCTCGGCCACTACGCGGCGTCGGCGCTAGGGGCTGCTTCGCGGCCACATAATTGTTTTACTTAATTAGTTCGTCACATTAATGGTTTATATATATGGCATATTGCCTGCCACCATACAAGCGAATTTTCAAATGTATTTGTAAAAAACTTGATTTGCTAACATTATATTAATTAATGACTTTACTAATATTGATAATAAAATGGAACGTCGTATTTTTGTGAACCTTACGTAGTAGTATATGTGTAAACAATTTCAGCACACTATAAATACTATATGAACTTAGGTGATATTTTTTTTTAATTTTCGTGGGGTCTTATTGTGTGTTAATAACGTCACACATATATCATAAACAAAAGGCTTCGGGATATTAGCAAGGTTGATTTTTGTACCGAGTTTCATTTCGATCCGACAAAGAGTTCGAAAGTTATCATGTCCCATAGAAACGTCCAGGACACAAAAATCTCGTACATACATAAACCAAGTAATACGACGAACTGACAATCATGTGGCCGCGGAGTGGCAAAGAGGTCTCAAGTCTTAACCATATTTAGCACAGTTCTCGAGATATATATAGAAATGGATGTGCCCTTTATGGCTAACACGGCAATATTATATGTTCCTATAATTTTTAAGCTTCTAGGTAGAAAACTCTCGTTCCCTGGTTGACTTGTTTTACATAAAGTCTATTAATTGTGCCTGAATTGTCTAAACGAATGATCGATAAATGACTTCTGAAAGAATGTTTATCTCAATAAGGAGGACGTTCTTTGACACGACGCGTTAAATACACCTGTTATTAGCGTGACGCAAATTTACGCTGACCTTGACTTAATTTTTCAAACTGTGACTTTAAATGTTTTGAAAATAACCTCCAGAAGATATTGTTTTATATTTGTGCTTTAATTAGCTGATTAATAAAAAAGAAAGAATTGAACAATTGCATTCATTGATGATTAATGTATAGTATAAAATCTTGAATGGGTGAGGTTGATTTAACCCATGACAGTTGTACTTGTTCTTGTGAAAGGTAAAATACCTCTTCTAGAAGTGGGAGATGGGTATCCCGCTAGATGGCGTTTAATCCCGCAACACTACATTTTATACAATCACCGACTCCAGTTCCACTCCTATGAGTCAAATCAGTTTATATCTAACACTTGAACGATATAATGAGAGTTGGCCGGCTCTCAGTCGCGTATTTTTGTTTGCACGCGAGTGCGCTGCGAGTACTGCAGTGTCTCTTTTCCGCGTGGTTTTAAATCACATGACACTATTTGCTGTTTTATTTAGGGTGGTTCATTTAATTCCATGCATCGATTTATATGACTTTGTAATCTTATTTTATGTTTACTTCAAAACATTATTTTTATGTTTCCTTTTTTTGTTTTAAAAAAGTTAAAAGTTGTTATGTGTTATTGTTGATGAAGGCTTCACTCATATTAACTGTCGAAAGCATAAGTGATTTCAAATAAAAGTCTGTTAAACATTATATTAGAAGCTTTGAGCAGTAAATTGAATTGTAAGCTTTGTTTTGGTGTAGTTGTTTTTTAAAAATAAATAGGTACATTATTATTAATACATAGTAAAATTAAATTTAGTGATTTAATTTACATTTAATGTTCAAATGGAATTCAGTAAAATGAAGGTAATTTGTTGATTAAATACAAATATTTAGATGTGGTATGTTATCAGTATGAATTCTATTATTTTAAACGCTTTACTGCCGAGTTAATCTCTTTTGTTTTATTGCATAAGGCTTGTTATAATAGTCTTAATTTGTTATACTAAAATTTTGATAAAAATTTGGTACCTGATTATTTTAAGTCTGATTTTATTAAATTAAACTAAATAATCTTTATCATTATTTCATTACTTAATTTAATTTGATTAAAATAATTAATCATCTAGAAGTGAGGTGTAATTGTTGTTGTTGGTGTATAAATAATACGTACAGTTATATCTAATTATTGAATATCCTCAGATTTTTCAGCTGACTAGGAAATCATTTCGCTGACTTGCATTAATAAAAATCGGGTACGGGGTACCTCGGAACTTTTCCTCATCACATCAGATTCGCTACGCACATCCTTCCTACTTTGGACTCGATTCGCTCGTCCTCAGATAGTAAATACCCCCGTTTTCTTTCCAGTGGTCACTCATCCAGGCACTGACCATGCTCGATGCTGTTTAACTTTTATGATCTATTAATAGTCATATACTTGTTGTATTGAAACGAAACTCGGTGCTTATTTATTACGTAAAGTTATACACTTGTATCAAATTTTAACTGAATTGAATTATTTCCCGATTTTTTAATTTTTAAAAATAACGTACACGCAAGTAATCTGATAAGAATTGAACTAATGCTAATAATGAGATGAAACTTGTTAGTCTTATATATGGCTACATGATTACTAAATCTCAATCCGATCAAAACATTTGTCCGCGTTATATTATCTTTGAGTCATTAACAAAAAAAATTAAGTAATTAAAATACATTTTAATTACTTAAATTTCAGTTAAATTTTAAGTCATTAAATAAAAAAAATTATTTTCCGGATAGCGCAACTACACCTATAGATTGATTTTTGTAGCTAGTTTCAACTCTAGCATATAACTACACTGGTAGCCACGATGATAATATACACACACACATACATTCAGACATCTATGTGAAAACCACTCAGGAGGCCTTAAAATCACCTGAAACGGATAATTCAGGTTACATCCCGGATTCGGATTTTTTTGCAAACACAATACTTTTCCTATATACCTACAGTATAAATAAGGAAAAGTAAAAATCATCTAAACTGTTTAAAACACTATAATTAGCATTATTTATTTTAATGGTTTTCGATACTGAATTCAATGCTTATGAAAGTAGTAAATACGGTAAAAAATTAAAGTAATGAACGCATAAATATATAGAAACACTTAATTGATTGCATTTCTACTTAGAAGCAATCGACACTTGAAAACACGGAAACACTGATAGTGTTCGGAAGCACAGATCAATTTAATAGTAACTTTTATATCTCTTATGCAATAACAAAACTTATGATCTATGTCTAAAAATTATCAGAAATTTATCTTTTTATTTACTCATCAAGTAATAAGGCTTTCTTTTAATGAAAACGATTATTTTGTTTTTAAAACACTTAATTATATCAGATTTCAAGAGGGGTATCAGAGTAAAAAAGCGTTTGCTTATTTCTTTTTGTACTTATCTTCACTACTTTTTCTTAGTAGAAATTGTCTCAATATTGTATAAATGTGTCGTTTTTAAAAATTTATTATTTTACAGTACTGGATAACTGGTCAATTTGAAACATTCTCTCTGAACACCAGAACCTTCATTTGTATTTAAAAGTGAAGAATGGCTCGGACTGAACCCCTGAGGCAATGCTTTTTCCTTTCTATTCAATTTTGTTCAAATTTGTTTAAATTATATAACTCAAAATAAATTGCTTCCCTTGTCTCTATCTAGATTTATATTTGCAAATTATTGTCGTCATTACGGGCCTTTCTCAAACAATTGTTGGTCCTTATACTGGTACAATTTTTTTCTGTGTCATTTAATAATATTGAAAAGATTTTAATTATCCTTTCTTTTAATGTCAAGATAAATTAATTTTTTTTAAAATTCATGCTACCATGATTATGCATTTTAATTAGGCATTTCTTTCTTGGAAGAAAACAATAAGTATTTTGTTCCAAAGGAAATTGGAAATTATGAGTAAAATTAAATTAAGTTGAAATTGTTGTTTATAAATGTTTAGAGAATTTATTTCCTTTGATTTAATTTATAATGATACTCAGTTGTACTCGAAAACAAAATTTACCCTTAATTAAACTTACATGATTATTGATTTTTTTTTAAGTATAAGTTTTTATTAAGCCTATTTCGTATATAACATTATGTTTATTATCAATTTAAAAATTGCATGTGTGCAAGGTTATTTAGGTTGTGGATCATCACCATAACCTAACCTGAGTGTATGGCATCGGTTGAAATATACCTAGATTAGGCTATATTTTGTGGGTATATGTAGCAGAGTGGTATTAAGTTTTTTTTTTTTTGTATCGGTGTATTTAATAACATACTGCAACTGTCTCTGTAAACAGAGACTAAAACTAAAACATTTTTTAACTTGCTACTTGTGGAAAACGCTGCCAGTGACTAGGTACTAGTGTCAGATATCAGGTAAACTGTTCGAAATTACTACAGGCTTACTGCGTATAGAGATTTGCTCCAAATGGCTATAGTTTTAGGTTATTAGTAGCACTGAGCTAACCTCTTCAGTTGATCAAACCCTATAAGTAGTAGTATGGTAACGAGCTTTGAGTTCAAGTTATTACCTTGCCAGATCATGCCAACACATTGTATTATAGCTAATACAATGATAATTAAAGCCCGGTAAATAGCAAGCGAAGCGGGCGGAAAGTTAAATTTTATTTAATTTTAAAATACAAAACTTTGTTAAAATATTTATCAAGTACTATTATTAATAAACATTTTTCAAGAATTTCTCTCATTTGCGATTTAAAATATCCTTAAATTTAATTTTTATTCTTATTTGTATTTAAACTACTTGACCTGGTTATTTTTAATAATATTTCCTTCCGGACTTGATTATTTCCTGTTTATTATCTGTTTCTTTTTACTGTTCATCCATGAATAATAACTCAGAAGTATATCCTGTTAAAAAAGATCTTGTGAAATGTCCCTGGAGTTTTTTTAAGCAATTTTAGTAAATATATCCTTCTATTGACGTGTTTTGTGTAGTAGATGTACCAGTAGCCAAATACAATACCCGCTGTATAATATTAAATTATTGCATTGTTGTAATAATGATATAATTTAAGTGGACAAGTAACTATTATGTTTAAAAGTTTCAACATAATTTATTTTTTATAATAATTTTTCTTATTGGTTGTAAGCTCATACCCTTAATTTATCAATAAGAGATTTATTTTAAGTACCTATTTCGCAACTCTTTATTCTTAATTACTTTATTAATTTATTGTTTATATTATAATTTTATGTATGAACGTATTTTTTAAAGTAAATAATTAAATGTTAGTAATACATTGAAGACAAAATAAATAACTTATAGTGGTAAAGAACTTATTAAAAGAAACATTTTATTTATATTTTTCTTTTTAGCGAATTTCCTTTGAAAATTCGCCTAATGGGATAGGCGTCATGGCGGAATTCGAACCTCGGACCACGACACAAATCCGTTTCAGAGGTCCCTTATGACGAAAAAAAATTTCGTGAGACTTTATATAATATATATATATATATATATATATATATATATATATATATATTATATATATATATATATAATATATATATATATATATATATATATATATATATATATATATATATAATATATATATTTCTAGACACTTTCTTGTAAACACTCTATCTTTCGAACGGATTAATATTTTTTAACCAAACTTGGTACAAAAATCAACCTTTGGGAGGACACGAACCCTATTGAAAACCAGGTTTTTGTGACGTCAGCAACCCGGTTTGCTGAGTCAGCGAAATTTTCAAAAATTGGCAAATTCAGGGTATATTTTTTGCCGCGAAAAAGGTCAATATTTATGTTTTTTGAGACGCTGAATCGAATGAAACCGGTCCGAAGTCGATACGACCACTCAAGTGACCTAAAAATCGAAAAAACCATTGTAAATGACCGAAAACCAAAATTTAGGTCGATAAAAAATAAATTTCGAGTAGGGTGTCGTTTTCTATGTAATTTTGGCGTGAATCGAATGAAACCGGTCCGAAGTCGATACGATCACTTAAGTTACCAAAAAGTCGAAAAAAACCACAAAATTATAAAAAACCAAAATTACGGTCGTTGAAAATTAAATTTCGAGTAGGGTGTCGTTTTCTATGTTTTGGGCCTCTGAGTTGAATGGCAGTGGCCCGGAGTCAATACGACCACTCAAACTCAGGGTACCTGGGTTCGAATCCTGGAAGGGTCCATAATTTTTATCGTTTTTTTTTACTTATATAAGTTTACAACTAGAAAATAATTCTGGCGCGGTGGTCCGCATGTCGGGCGAATTTCCTTTGGATGCGTGCACTCAAACCCAGAGTACCTGGGTTCAAATCCTAGTAGGGACAATATTTTTTATTGTTTTTTTACCTAATATAAGTTTACAACTAAAAATAATTCTGGCGCGGTGGTCCGCATGTCGGGCGAATTTCCTTTGGATGCGTGTTTCCGTGCTTTTTACATTATATAAGTTTACAACTACTAAATAAATAATTCCGGCGCGGTGGTCCGCTGTCGGGCGAATTTCATTTAGAATGCGTGTTTCCGTGCTAAACAACCCATTTCTTGCTTATGCAAGAACCATGCCCATTGCGTGGTTCCGGTTCATGCTTTAAACCTAAGCAGTTACTCAATTGTCAAGCACTGCTCGTAACTCATTTTGTCTGTATTTTTCAAAGGAAATGCGCTAAATCCTTTAAGATAACTGACTAAGCTTAAAGATAAGTAACTATGCTTTAAACTAGTGCAAAAATAGTGTGTACATCTATTTTAGAGGCATAGTTTTGTACAACCAACTGGATAATTATGCGCATTTCCTTTGAAAAATACAGACAAAATGAGTTACGAGCAGTGCTTGACAATTGAGTAACTGCTTAGGTTCTAAAGCATGAACCGGAACCACGCAATGGGCATGGTTCTTGCTAAGCAAGAAATGGTTTTAGCACGGAAACACGCATTCTAAATGAAATTCGCCGACAGCGGACCACCGCGCCGGAATTATTTATTTAGTAGTTGTAAACTTATATAATGTAAAAAGCACGGAAACACGCATCCAAAGGAAATTCGCCCGACATGCGGACCACCGCGCCAGAATTATTTTATGTTTAGTATTTTCAAGTTGGAAACATGATATTCTTTGGTTAATTTTCTTGACAGGCTTATTTGTTTTCTCTCTCGTTCCATATACTTAGGTTGATAAAGTTACAACCCTAGGTCCGCTTTACTTGTTCTTCTATTACTTTTTTTCTACATGCAACATTTCTATAAAATGTTAAGTTGCGCCTCATAAAAAAGGGGTTAAAAAGTACTCATCTACTTGATTACTTTTAAATTTTGTTGTTAAGGACTAACGAGAAATAAAGTTTTTTTTTGTATACATTTCCTTATTGTACCGTAGTTATCGAAAAAATATTGTGTTTTCTGAAACTTGGTGAATAGATTTCACCGTAAGTTTACGTTGCAGCTTTTTTTAAGTCTTTATGTTGTTTTTATCAGGTTGTCCGTCTTCTTGTGTGTCTTTTTTATCGTAGCTTCTATTATGTTTATCCTGAAGAGTTGACTTTGTACAAAAATCATTCTTTAAGTCTACTTCTATACTACCGTCTATAATGTGTCAGCGAAAATTCATAAAGCATGGAAAATTGATCGTAGTACTTTGAAATATGGGTTGCATGTAATCTTATTTATAAGACTAACTTATGAGCTATTATTAGGAAGGAGGATAGAAGTAATTCTTCTACGCACTCCGACTTGAAGTCTTTTATACATTTACCCTCATGATTTATGTCTCATATTAGTGGCAACAGAACATGAGTGTTAACGACTGAGATACTAAACTAATGTGCTAAGTTTAATTTCTTGTTCAGCATTAGTTCAATTTTTATTGATAAACTTGTATGGGTTTTTTATAAAAAGAACTTAAAAAATCTTAAAATCCATCAAATTGAGTTTAGCGTTGGGACGAGTGATTCCCTTGATGTAATTAACAAGTATGCAAAGTTACCAGTGATGTAGATAAGTATTTTTTCTTAGAGGAGCAAACAAGGCTAGCGATACCCAACATTTATCATCACCCCCTAAAAATGTATTTTTGCCAACCGTAAAAAATAGCCCTCTCACTTTTTCGGGCTTGGAACCAACTATGGCGTGATTACTATTTTTTCTTCGTCTTCTAAAGACTGTTTTATATTTTTACCCACTCCTTCTTCTACCATTATATTTGTTTATTATATTGCATTTTGCTTAATTTGCCTCTTTACTTTAGCACTAACGAACACTTCTATATAACTTTAGTTAGGTCTAATCTACAAGAAGTTTCCGACTCTATTGAAATATTTGACAACCCGGACAACCTCTCTTGGCTCATTTTGGTTCTTAAATAGCCTTTTATTATTTTGAGTTTTGAAAAACTTCTTTCACAAAATGTTACCAAGACTGGAATTGTTAATAGTATTCGATAAGCTGATAGTAACGTTAGGAATTACATCCGCTAATTTATTCTTAATTATAGATTTTAATAGATCAAATAATAGGTATCAAATTTTTAAGTGACAGAAGCTCACTATTAATTTATTGTTAACCATTGTCACCCGAACTATATACACACACACACACACACACATTCTCACTTTAGTATCATTGTCTGTGACTGATATCCTCCTAATACTCTAATATAATACGCTTAAGCCAAGTATTGCAACTTAGATTACATACTACTTTTAATCAATTTTGGGATTTCATTACTAATTACATCGTGACGTATGGACAAAAACGTAAAACATCTTGGTCTTTTAAAAATAAAATAAATGAAGCGTTTTAATGCCCCCCGGCCAAATCTGGGGGTGCGATGCCGTCCCTGCCTCCCCGCTATCTACGCCACTGAAATTTAAATTTCAATACGCCTGCTGTACTTTCTCATTGTTTGAGGATGAGCGAAGCAAGTATGAAGTGTTGGATGAGCTTAGCGAATCCGATAAAGCGTGGAAAAGTTCTGAACCCTATATCATAATTTTTGTTGTTAGATATAAGGTCATAAAAAGTATACCTCATAAATAAAGTAACAGGATTTTTAGGTATTATGTTATTGTCTATATAAATATAGCGAAAACATAAAAAGCATATAATGATTTAAAAGATGAGACCTCTACGAAGAACTTATTTATTGAGAGCTAATTACAAACCCCGTTATATGGTTTAGCAGATTTAATAAATTGCCCTTTCTTAGATAATTTAAATTTTACATCATGTAAGACTATAATGCAAAGAAACTAGTTAACTCACTGTCAGTTATGTGTATTTTAATATTCTTCCTTATTAATTTATCTATAAAAAATGTTTTAATTATATTTTTTATCGATTCTTCCTTAAGGATACTTTCTTATTTATAGCTCAAAATTAATTTAAAGAGAAATTGTTCATATTGTTAATAATCTATTAAAACTTCCGTTTTCCATTAATCAATATTGCCTTTGAATCTTTTCTATTTAATGTTATTAATAGTTTTATTTCTAAACGAGGGTAAATGATTTGTTTTATTAACGTTTTGTTCCATTAACCACTTTTATGTTGTGCCCTAGGGAAATTATATTTTTTTCATAAAGCCATCATATAAATTTAATATAAAGAATTTTTCAAAATAGAATTTTTTAGAAATTAATAAATAATATCATAAATATTGATTTGTTTTGATTTTTCTTTTTTTATTTCCCTCATTTATGTATGTAGGAAAAGTACTTTGTTTGCATTAAAAATCTAAATCCGAGATTTCACATCAATTATTCATTGCAGATGTCTTGAAGACCATCTATGTGGGGTTCACAAAGTTGTCCGTTTGTATACACATACAGACAGACACACACGTGTCTGGGTCTGTTATCTTCGTATCTCTTTGTGTATTTATGCTAAAATATTTTTTTAGTTCTAGTTGTGCTATCCGGAAAAAAATATGACGTTATTTTCCGCCAAAAATGACAGTAAACATTTTAAAATTCATTAAAAGTGATCATAAAAGTTAAGATAAATCGAGCGAAGTTAGTGCCTGGATGGGTACGGTACTGTCCTAGACCAACAAAGCGAGTCGGAACACGTGTTGCAGTATAAATTTGGTGAATTTTTAAGTATCGAATCCAACTTGATAAGAAAAGTTCCGAGGTACCCCATTCCCCATTTTTTCTATTTATTCTTATTCATTTCATTTGAAAAAGCAATGCGTTTTCTCTAAAAATCCAGGACTTTTGTTAAATTCTTCTTTTAAGGTATTTAGTCTGTCTCTGTCTGCATATAAATTTGTGCGTGTGTTATCATTTTTGCTTCTAGTTTGTTTATGGTAGAGAGTTGAAACTTTATTAAAATTAACTCTTAGGTCTAGTTGTGCTATTCGGAAAATATTTTTTTATAAACATTAACCATCATGATAAAACACGGAAAAATGTCTGTACCTGAATGAGTGACCACAGGGACTAAAAATGATGTCTGAGGATGCCTAGGGAGAGCGAAGAGGTGATGTACTAAATGACCGCTGGAGGAATCAGAAGTTATGAATGTTTTAGGAGGAGAGAGGTGAGAATGAGCGTGTCTGATCAAGTGAGGAAATATTCCGATATGACATATATTGGAACATTTCCTCACCTCATTCTCACTTCGCTCCTCTTAAGACATTCTAAACTTCTGATTCATTCCCAGCGGTCATTAAAAACATCTATTTCAGCCCCAGTGGTCAAAAATCAGATACTTTGAGTATTTATCTATGGTTACCTAGGTTATTTATTTTTTAGCGAATTTGCATCATGAAAATTACGCTTATGAG
Organism: Microvelia longipes; assembly: GCA_018340805.1. Classification (NCBI taxonomy): domain Eukaryota; kingdom Metazoa; phylum Arthropoda; class Insecta; order Hemiptera; family Veliidae; genus Microvelia; species Microvelia longipes. The sequence continues at coordinate 37,618,272 of JACMZG010001911.1, read as the reverse complement.
GTTGGATGATGAAAGTTGTGGGGGGGATCGTTTCAGTTTGCCTTTCTGATATTAAAAACACTATGTTATATGTTTGAAAACAATTTATGTTTTAATTATTCTGCTTTCCCATCAATGTTCTTGGTGTGTATTAGTTCTTCATGATTATAATTGGATGAACATGTTTGTAAATTATAACTTTATGACGAATTTTATCTAGAACCTGTGAGATTACTTGTTATAATCGTGACCATTTTAAATCGTGCCGCTTGTAGTTTTCCATTTTTGTTACTTTTTATATTTTATATAAGTTACAATTTTATTCTTTATTATGATATCTTCACGAAACACATTTAATAACATGCTGTCTTTCCATAGAAAGGGCTTATGAACATAAATTTTCGTGACTTTTGTTTCTTATCTTTTCCTTTGTGACCCTTTGGCCCTTGAAAAAGTTCTTTTGATAAATTTTATTTCTGGATTGTGTAATACACGTCAAGTTTTTATTTTGAAAGTCCTTATTTTATACATCATACAATCTGCATCAGAGTGTGCAAAAACAGTGTTTTAAATCGTGCACTGTTTGCAGGATTTTTAACAGTGGTTTTAATTTAGAACCTTTCTTATTTTTATTGTGAAGTGTCTGTCTATTTTTATGTATATTATTTTTTGATGTCAGACATACTTTGTAAGAATTAGTTCTGCTTCTGTTTTACCTAAGTTTTGTAAATATTATTAAAATTTTATTTAAATTTAATTAAAATTAATAACATACATAAGATTAATACAAGTAATCAATTCTATTTTACGGTACAAATAAGTAATTTTTGTCTTTTGTTTCTGTATTGTTTTTATTCCCGTATTTGTTTTTATAATATCCTAAAACAGTTGTTTTAATATTTAAAAAATTAATAGTTTTTAAGGTACAAATATCTCGAGAAGTCTTTTATCAAATTTAATAAATAATAAACTTGCTAAAAGACGTGTCAATGCTTTATTTTACAAATAGTTTTATTTTTACACGACAAACATTATTACTAAAGCGCTAAGAGACTGAGTGGAACTTATTTAATATCCCATAGAGTTTTGCATGCATTTTTAAAAGTCTTTTTGTGACGAAATGGCAGAGTAGATATTTTCAAATAAAGTGTAGATGTTATAAAACAATACAGAAACAACAGATACAAGTTACTTATTTGTACTTTAAATCAGAATTAGAATACTTGTATTAATCATCTATTTGTTAATAATTGTATTAACTCGAAATAAAATTTAAATAATATTCACAAGATAAAAGTAATCACATGCAGAACTAATTTTTCCAATGTATGTCTTAATGGATATTATTACTAAATAATATCCATACAGTATTATTTGATACCTGTTATAAATATTGAGTTGGTTTATTAATGAAATTTAATATTGTGTATAATTATGCAGTAAAATCGAACCACCGAGTCGGTTATGATTATATAATATTTTAACTAATATATTTGTTTACTCTTCTATATTTATATATTTTAACGTTTTACACTTTGAATAAGGAAATGATTTTATATTGAAATAATTAAATATTTCTGACACACGGGTAAAATCAGTTGACAGTGTGGGAAAATAATGCGAAGGAGCCAATGAGGTTATCCCTTGAGGTTAAACCAAGCTCTCAATTTCAAATCAGGCCAACTTTATTGGTTCCTTAAGTCTATTTTCCCAAGCTGTCAACTGATTTTAGCTGTGTGTCGAACTTTAACAGGTTACAGTCCGTGCAATAATGTTTTTATTCTGTCAAAATATTATAGCCCTCATAGTCCAAATTCAACCTGTGTAGAGAACAAAAATAGTGAATACAGAAATCATGCTGACTTGTGTGTATACATTTTTTTAACATTTTAGGGATTTCTCAAAGAAAATATGAGCTTATGAGGTTAGGGTCTTGGAGGGGGTTGGGAGGAGGGTAGATTTTTTAGAAGGGGGGACTCATTGATCAAGCTCTGATTTCTATTTAATTTTAGATAGATAAATTCAAGATCAAGATGATCTTGATCGGGTTTAGGAATGTAATTTAGGAACGATTTAGGGATATAATTTAGGATCGATTTAGGAGTGTAATTTAGGAACGATTTAGGAATATAATTTAGGATCGATTTAGGAGTGTAATTTAGGAACGATTTAGGAATATAATTTAGGATCGATTTAGGAGTGTAATTTAGAAACGATTTAGGAATATAATTTAGGATTGATTTAGAAGTGTAATTTAGAAACGATTTGGGAATATAATTTAGGATCGATTTAGGAGTGTAATTTAGAAACGATTTAGGAATATAATTTAGGATCGATTTAGGAGTGTAATTTAGAAACGATTTAGGAATATAATTTTGGATCGATTTAGGAGTGTAATTTAGAAACGATTTAGGAATATAATTTAGGATCGATTGAGGAATGTAATTTAGAAACTATTTAGGAATGTAATTTGATTTGTCTCCACTGTTGATTTTAATGATCTTATATTAATGAATGTTTGCTCCCGCTTATTGTGCATATGGTACACAACCAAATGATATATAATGTGTCAGTACTGACTTCTGACAAATATTGATGATTCTTGGAGTATTGCAATAATTGGCTTGGTTGTGTTAATTATTTATCTTTGAGACTTTGTTTACTTTTTCCTCACCCATTGTTTATCTTTCTGTTTTAGTTATCTGTCTCTAATAACCATTAATGCTGATTACAGTATTATAGTCATAAATTTTCTTTATTTAATATAATCTTTACTTAAACTCTTAAGAACAACTGTAACTTGGTTTTTACTACAAAATTCTTTTTTAAGATTCTTAATTCCAAACTCCAATTACTTCTCTAAAATATAAACGTAATTTAGAATCATTATTCTACCTTGTGGCAATATTATGTAAAATCGTAAGCGGCTTATTTATATAACATTGTTATCTTAACTAATATTTACGAACCCACTCTATTACAGATGTAAGCAATTAATACATAAGAGAATATAATATATCTGTACATAGAGGCCGACTATGCATCTCTAGTTTGGCCTAAATTTCTTAGTTTTTACTCAAATCTATTTTTATGTTTCTTTAATCGTTAAATATTCTAAACCTATGAAATATTTTTGTAAGCTTTTCATTCATTCATTCACCAAAATATTTACTTGGCCTTTTCTTATGTGAATGCAATCTTTTAATACTTTAAAAAAAAGCAATATCGCTTTAGCTTTTGTGAAATGTCCAACATAATGTCAAAAAATATCTTTGTAAAAGTATACAAAACCAGGGTATAATAATAGTTTACAACTCCTTAGTTTAAATTATGTTTTGTACCAAGGTGAAGTGTAGCATTTTATACGAGAAGTTTTATGTGTTATGGTTTTATTTCTTAAATATAAGTATATTTTTTATTGCAATTATAATAATTGACACAGGAAGTTAAAGTAGCAGTTAATGTATCTACACTTTATATGACATATTATAGTCATGTTCTTATTGACATATTATTCTCAATTTACTTATTGACTTATTATTGTCATGTTCTTATTGACATATTATTCTCAATTTACTTATTGACTTATTATTGTCATGTACTTATTGACATATTATTGTCATGTACTTATTACATATTATAGTCATGTTCTTATTGAGATATTATTCTCAATTTACTTATTGACTTATTATTGTCATGTACTTATTGACATATTATTGTCATGTACTTATTGACATATTATTGTCATGTACTTATTGACATATTATAGTAATGTTCTTATTGAGATATTATTCTCAATTTACTTATTGACTTATTATTGTCATGTACTTATTGACATATTATTGTCATGTACTTATTGACATATTATTGTTATCTATTTATTGACATATTATTGACTAATTCAATTCTTTGAGGCTATTTTTTTGTTAAAAACGTAATTTTTATTTTTTTTTATATAAAACAGATCATTAATTTCTTTAGTAAAACGAATTTTCATTTATCACGTTCACAAATAACTTTGTATTTTGACAGTGAATACTCAACATTTAATAAATCATCACAATATACAGAATCCATTTTATTCTTTAGTCATAATAATGTGTTTAAGAAAGTCAATTTTGAAAAGAAATAATGCTATTTCATATTAACTTGTATTTCCTGACCTTTATATTGTACAATCATAGTAAAGTTAGATTATTAAAGAAAGTTTATAAAAATGCCGTTAAACACAAGACGAGCGATAACGTTACTTTAAGCTGTAAAAATATCTTTTGTGTTTTACGCACCGTAAAATGTCAGAGAAATTGTTTGTTTTTACAACAGGCCAGGGAAAAGGATGTCTTGTTCTGGCTTAGTTTTAGGCTTAATCGTCTAACTACTAAGTTGGAAAAGGTGGTATAATTTCTGATCAAAATTTATCTATTTATATAAAAAAATATTGACAAGAGAGTCAAGGCCTTTGAAAATGGATTTACTCCTTCGAAGCTTTAATGAATCAAGTCTCAATCCTCGGACCATGTCCAGGGTTCTTCTTGTCTCCTGTCATGTTTGACGTTTGATAGATTGCAAGATGACCTGTATAGATTGACTTTTGCCGTATTTTATTTTTACATTTTTGTTGAGGTTTTAATTTTTACTTTGGCCCCCCATGTAGCCATGTATAGGACTAACATATTGCCAAGTTTCAACTAGTTTTTAGCCTTAGTTCAATTTATTTATTAAATGACTAGTATACATTTTTTAAAAAATCGGAAAATAATCCAATTGAGTAAAATTCTGTAGAAGTGTACAGCTTTTGGGAGTAAATAAGTACACAAAGTTTCGTTTCAATACGACAAGTATATTCACAATTTTTATTGGATCATCAAAGTTAAGCAGCATCGAGCGTGGTAGTGCCTGGATGGGTGACCGCTGGGAATGAAACGGATGTATTTACCATCTAAGGGCGAGCGAAGCGAGTCCGAAGACGAGTTGCAGTATAAATTTAACAACTTTTATGTTCTGAGGCGAACAAAGCGAGTCTGATGTAGGGAGGATGAGCGTAGCAAATCCGATGTGATGAGGAAAAGTTCTGAGATACCTCGTACCCGATTTTTTTTACTTATATAATTAATGAACACCCTACTCTTGCTTATTTACTTTTTCTTGTTCATTTATAGATAGTAGGTATAAAGATCGTAATACTAAGGGCTGGGCATCACCTGAGCTCAGCCACGCCACATCGATTAATAACTTTGATTAGCTGTGGATTTAAATAATTGAATATCGATGATTCAAATCCTATTATTTCAAGTAAAAGTCCAGGACATCAGTTGTTCTTACGACCAAGGGGTGCTCAAAATTTTCGCGTTTTTCATTACCTAATTCTAATAATCATTTTCATCATCATGTACCAAATCTATTAATATTGAATAACTGCAATTGAAATTTGCATGTTGTTCTTGTTTTGACTTCTTTATTAGATAAACCTCAACATTTAACTGTCCCTTATGTCATAATAAGAACTTGTTACAATTACTGTTGTTATTGAATGTTTAGTACTTCATGGGTAATTCTCATTTATGATCTGACTATTACACACTAGTGAACGTGTGCCACTAATAAAAAGCAATTAATATTTCTCATATATTGAGTTATTAACTTGAACTAGATCACTGTTCTGAAAATGAGATTTCTTTATATTTTGATTCGGTTTTCAATATCATCTTATTAATTCAGTTGATGTGCCTGGTTTAATTGTTTTCTTTGCAATATGGTTCTCTATGATAATTTATTCATATGTGAGTCAAGTATAAACGAAGGTTGACATAATCTTTTACTAATAGACCGTATGAAGAGTAAGCTGTTTATTGTTTCTTAATTTTTTGTAGCCTTGTTTTGTTGAAATAATTATTATTTTAGTTATAACAGCACTAGAACTATAAAATATACCTAAAATATATTTCTAATAGATTTATTTATTTTTTATATTTTTATACAATTGATTATATGGGAACACTATGACTATCAAATTTATTAAAATTTTACTTAAATTTATTTTTCTTGTTTTCTGTGAAAAATTAGTGCGTTGACGTTGACTTGATTGCATATCAGTTGTGCAGTTTTGATAGACTTTTGTGCTCTTAATTAGTAGGTACATGATAGGTACTTTGTAATGCTATGTTGCCAGCATTTTTGATCTATAATCGTATTCAAAGAGCCATATAAAAATGATAAAAGGTCATTTTTGTTTGCGCATTCAGCAGTTTGCTGTGGATTACATTTGACAAAAATGTACAATGTTAAAATTATTTGCAAATAACAAAGTTAAAGCATTGGTTAACAGATCTGATCTGTTAGATGGTCTAGACCATTTAGGTAGTATAGATCTTCGTGACATCACCATATAGAATCTGATATACTACGTGAAAACAAAATAAACGTATACTCAAAATGATGGAAAAGAAAACCTCTAGCCCTGTATGTATATCCACTGCGTGCGTACTATACATCTTAAACAAAAAATATTTAGCGACTTTTCAGAAGGAAACGACGAATTATTAATTTAGGTAAATTTAGCATAAGCGTTCTCCAAATTTAACTTAGTATTATTTTTCACTAAAGTTTTTTAAAAAACATGACTTGTCATTTGAAAAAAATAATAATAACAATGCCAATAAGATGAAACTTGTCAAATTTTTTGTTTTGATGTAAAACTTATATATCCGATATTTAACTTTGATAACTATAATAACTTTGATTTTAAGTTATAACTTACCTTATAGTTATAACTTATCTTTAACTCATTTAACTTTAAGTTATATCTGATTTATAAATAATGTAATCCATGTCAAATTATTAAGTGATTTGAACGTTTTTCTGCGTTCTATGAATTTTGTTATTTCATCTGAGTCATTAATGACGGTTATAAACACGTCAAAAAATGATAACACTACTAGACCTACAATTTTTGTGCAAAGTTTCAACTCAAATAATTTACTGTAACTGTAATAGTTTCAAGGTTAATTTTTTTTTGTTTAATTTGTAGAGTATTTTATTTAATACTCAGCTTTTATTTAGTACTCCAGCTAATTAATATATTTAATTAGCTGGTCGTAGCTATAGCTTTTAAGTAATAATATTGTTGAGTAAACATATTTCTATTAGTCTTCCTGTAATGTATGAATCGGTTAATTAACTTATTAAAATAACCGTAGCTGCGTGACTCTTGAATGAAATATTTCTATTGTAAAGTTTATATCACGACGCTACATGACGTCCAGTCACTCTAATAGTTATTCCGAGCCAACTCCCTGAGCTAGCCTCTACTTCTTTCTCACAATTTTTACAATTTAAATTTTTGAATAGATTTGTATTGAAAATTACGAAAACATAATTCTATATTATTATTTTGTACAGACTTATAAACCTTTTGTGTGGGAAGTTACGTGAATCAGTAAACGGCTTTGATAATTTTTACTTTAGGTCGTTTGTAAGAAAAAATTGACCTTTTATCATTTTATGTGAAGGTGCTAGTGCATTCTTCTATTTTTTTTCTTTTGTATTTGCTTCTCTGCTTTATATGTTGTAAATATATAAGCTAAAATCTTTGTGATCAATCAATAAATGTTTATTTAATGCGGCTACATGTATAAACTAATTGGCTACAAATGGATATAGATCGGCTCAAAATTTAATTTATCGTGAACAAATTATTTCATTGCTTTAAATTTGCTTTAAAAATAAATAAATAATATAAACTATTAAAAATATATAATAGTTATAGAGCCGTCCATGATTTTTATCTTTCTATTTCTGTACCCGTAGCTCTTAAGTTCATAAACTTAAAGTTGCTGACAGTTTTCTTTTTTTATTATTTATATAGACTAATACAAGGAAAAGATAATTGCTACATGTATTAGAGTTAATACAGTGTTAATGACTTGATAAGACATGTAAGAGAAACAATCCAGCGATTGCATTCAGGCGAGACAAGTTTCACATATTTAGATGTATTAAGATACTATCGGTGGTAGATTCTAAAATAAATTTGTAGAGAATTTTCATCATTTCAATGAAGCTTATTTTTACCTTTATTTAACAAATGTTGTTTCCTTAAACAATTTAAACGTCAATAAGTGTGTCTGTCCTAATTTTTGTTACCTACGTTTTTTGTTGGCCGAATTATAATGAAATTGTCAGGGGATTGGCACTGATATTTGGGGCCAGATCCCATTCATTCCTAACAAAATACATTCAACAACCTCGTAAAAGCAAAAATAGTGTTCAATGATCTTGGATATGTTATATATTTTTTGAGAGGGCTTGTCAAGTAAGAAAAGTATATGACATAATTAGTATATTGGTTTTTAACACATCCTGAAATTTGATTATCTAGCTTATACTAATTTTATTTGTATTATACGCACAGATGCGCTTGTTTTCAAGAAATAAAATGTTTACATCTATTAATCAAATTAAAAACAACTGTTTTTATAAATAAGACAAAGGTTTATTTTTTAGCACGCTTTTGTTAAAATATTTCATTAATTATGACATATTAGTGGGCGTGCCAAAACTAACTTGTGGCCAAATGTATCCGATGTATTTTAACTGGGTTATGCAAATGTTTAAATGTGGATTATGTCGTTAAAAATATTTTTAATTTTATTTTACTTTTGACACTTGTTGGCGACATTGCTAATGTTGGAAAAGTTTTCCGTTTTCAAGCTAAGTATTGCTAGCTTGCATAACCTAATTTCAAGTATTCTTTATATATTATATCTTAAATCTTAGGAGCCCTGTACGTTAACGTTTTGAGTATACACAGTAAATTATAACACTGACACTGTTCTTCTTTACTGATCAAACAGTGATGCATAGAAAAACATAGATGTATAGATGCATTTAAAAAATTGTGTTATTAGCATTAGCATTTGTAAATATGGCAAAATTATATTAACGTTAAACTATTAATTTATTTTATATCAGTTGACCTTGGAGTCACATAATGCCATTAAACGATACCAACCAGCCGTTAGTAACCTACTGCACGCGTCAACGATGTGTCCAACTCTGTAATAATATGTTTCGTAAATTTCACAAATGTGTTAGATATCGTTGTATTTGATAGGTTTTCGTTTAAACTTGGTGTTTGATAATTTAATAATTTTAAGCAATAGATGCATGACAAGTATTCGTAATTATAATTATTTTTCTTTGTTTCACATTTGTTGAAATAAATTAATTTATGTTTGTTTTTGTTTTTAATGTAATGGGTTTTTTTTATTAAAATCAGCTGATCATTTTACAAACGCTGATTATAGTTTTTGTTAAAAGATTGATTGTATTTTTTATTTATTTTTACTTATTTTATTTTATTGGATCCTGTGCATAGTTAAGTGTATTGTGAATGTGTTTAAAATATATGTAAGAGAAATGAGAAGCAATAATCATGTCTGTTGCACGAAAATATTTTAATAGAAAATTTAGCAAAGGTCGTCTTCGTACTCAGCAAGGTGATGTTCACTATTTAATCATATGAAATCATATAATCATCAATTATATTTATTTAGCTCTCTTATTTACTTACTCTTATTTAGCTACTCTTATTTAGCTTGGTTGAGCCTATTAATTACCTATAAATTACTGATGTAGCTTACTAAACCTACCTTGATTGACAACTTAAAGATTTATTTACCCGGCCGTATTAAATAGATTAAACATCTAGGACTCCAGTTTTGTTCCTTCCCCAAACATATAAATATGGAAACGATTATTTTTAATCATTTGTAACACAAGTTCAAACACTCTTGGATAAGTTAGGCAAATGTCAGAGCCCCGCGGACCCCCATTTTAGATAATAGGTACCAATGAGAAGCAATGGTCATGCTTGTTGCACAAAAATATTTTAATAGAAAATTTAGTGACAAAAGATTTTAGACTATTAAATATTTTTGTAAAACTAGTTAATAGAAAGATTCACTGACCCCCCTATCGTTCTTGCCCTCCCCCCCTTAATCTCGTACGCTTTAAGATAATCTTCCTGCGTTTAAACCATTAAGAAAATGCAGTTATCTTCAACAGTCAAGTTATTAAACAAAATAACTTATAATTGAAATAAATAATTAAAATTTTCTTCCTATTCTTTTGGCCTCCTGTTAATCTATGCTGCTTTCAGACTTCGTGGCGACGCTTACATAAAGATTTAGGGTGGCCTGCTGAAGTTACAAGACTCCCAATGGTGACTTGTGTTAACATCATGGGGTGAAATAAGACCTGACAGGGAATGGAAACATCACCGGAAGGGCTAGACGAATTGTCTTTAATTATTTATTGGGGAAGGGGCTAGCCCACTAAACATATCCCCTATTGTCTAGAATAGATCTTTCCTAAATAATTTTTGTTGTCTAATCGGATTGTATGCTTTTTTACACTCATTACTTCATTTTACTACACAATTATTCACTTTGTATCTCAAATATTTTAACTCTTAAGTATATATATTTTTTATTTGAGCAATATTATTTTATAGATTATATCATTGTTAATAACAGAACAATAGAACGCCTTAAAGAAAGTAATTGGCAAATTATTATCTCTCTAAAGCCAAGTTTTTTTTGGCTGTGCCAAATATTTAAACTTTTATTTCAAGGTTAATATGATTTTATTTAGCCTTGCTAAATAAAAATACGGAAACTATCTTTTAACGCGTTTATTGCACGTAATATTATTTTGTCCAATTATTACTTGGGATTTATATTAAAAAGAATTGTAACAACCTGTGCCAAATATTTTGACTTTTAATTATCTTACCACCGCTAAATAGTCTCTCTATATGCTTTAGTTAACATTATTAGAGAGAGATTCATAGTTTTTAGCGAATTACCGTCAGAAAACTCTTATGAGGTTGTACGGATTTCAGAAGTAGAGGATGGAAATCAAGAAGGGGTCTTTCTATTTCAAAAAATATATATTTTAACCAAAGATTAAATGTATTTGTGTAATACTTTTCTTCCTCCTAAAAGACGGGGATTCAATGCATTAGCAAAAAATGTATATTCACTTTTTACATTAAATGTTGACCTTTCAGCGTCTACAGATCCTATAAATCGAAAAAAAGGTGTTTCTGTATGTATGTGTGAGAGTAAGGATGTTCACCTTTCTTGTGAACTGGTTACAGATTCGTCTGATTCATTCAGAACATATAAACAATAATGAAATACATTTCTCTAATTCAATTAGAAGATTGCAATTAATAAAAAACTAGACTGCCTCAAGTATGACCGTTGGTATTTTTAATGATGATCATAGAAACGTAGTGTTGGTATGACATGAGTGAATGACTGCCTACTACTACTTTAATAACCTTAAGTTATAAAACCCTTAAAATTGGGTTAATATCCAGACTAGCGAGTCCCATGTGATGCCGACTCTAAGTTTTGAGTAATGACAACTCTCTGAGGTCCGAAGTCATTGACGCACCCTAGACTTAGAATTGCTATTTCATGTTGAGGTCGAGAGTAAAGAGACCGAAGTAATGCTACTCTAGAGTTTAAGTAATATTTTATTTAGAGCTTTAGCTAAGCAATATTTAATTACCACCTAGCTTTGGATAATCATGACATTCTAAGGACAAGCATAGCAATCCTAAAGTTGTTTGAAAAAGTACCGAGATACACTGTACTCGATTTCTCACGGTTTTTTAACAATATTTTTTTGATAAAAAGTATTTTCAATAATCTTTTGTAATTTTCTAATAGCACAGTTCTTGAGATATTTAAATTAATAAATGTGCTTTTGTCTTGTAAACACTTTATCTTAAGACAAAATTATATGATCCTAGGATATTAAGCTAATAGATAGGAAACCTTGATTGTCAGCTTGTTTTTTATTCAAAAAATAATTTGCTTTGTCACGACTGTGTATTGTTAAAATGGCTATTAAGGACGGGGGAGGGGCCTTGTTACTATTAATGACTTATTTATTATTCTAATTAAAATAATATTCTTTAATATGTGCAAGTATTGCAAATTTTTAGCACTACAGAAATTTAATTTCTGTACCGAAATTAAGGAGATCTTCTTAGAGAAAAATCTTAGAGATCACATCTTAAAGATACCTAAGCTTTTTCACATGCTTAGAAAGGTATTTCTTACCGAACCTATATAATATTTGATACAACTTAACAACATTGCGTCGTAATAATAAATAATTAAAATTCATAGACAAATTAAAAATGTAGGAGTGAAAAGTAAAATTAATGATTTTATCTATGAAGTGATAGTTAAAATCATTAATTTTACTTTCCTCAGATAGTAAATTTATCCATTAAATTCCTAGTAGTCACCCTTTTAGGCACTGACTACGGTATAATAATCTATGAAGTAATAGTTTATTATACCGTAGTCAGTGCCTAAATGGGTGACTACTAGAAATTGAATGGATAAATTTACTATTTGAGGACGAGCGAAGCGAGTCCAAAGACGAGTTACAGTATACATTTAATGACTTTTATAATCTGAGGATGAGCGTAGTGAATTCGATGTGATGAGGAAAGATTCCAAGGTATCTTGTACCGGATATTTTACAATAGTTATAGAATATTGTATAAATATTAAAATAGAATATCAAAAATAAATATTGTTTGTATTATTGCTAGTTATTTATTATTTGCTGTATAGCAATTTTATTTTTTAGCATTTTAATCATTAAGCCGACTCAACTATTTTAATAATTTTGTTTCGAAAATAGCCGAATTTATTCCTAAGAATGTGAGGCATTGACTACGCATCACTTCCATTTTTTAGGATTTGATAAAATTAGAAATAAAGAAGTGTATTTTTATTTAATAATTTATTGGTACTCACTATTTCACCGAATTGACGAATTTTTTCACACAGTTCGGCAAAAATTCGGCAGTTCGGTGAAATAGTGAGTACCTAATTTATTTCACTTTATATGAACTTTATATTTTATATTTTGATGAATAAGTTTGACTGATATTTTTTCGATGCTTTGCCATGAGCAAAAAAATATTTGTTGTGTTCTATTAATAATTTATTTGACGGTTGTTGCAGAGGTGTGCAGTGGAGAAGAAATTCCTGAAGTTGAAATAATCAGCTTGGTTCAAGAACAAATACCCAAGTACAAGCTCAAAGCTGACTACATTACTAACTTTGCTGGTTAGTTATTTGCATTTTCTTACTTAGCTTTAAGTGGGGGATAACTGGTCCATTTGCACCGTGGTATTCCTGGCTTCGTAGTCTGGGTCAGCGTTTCTCTGATGCCTTCTTTATCCGCGACCCAAAACATTTGACGGTAACAACAATTCTTATACTCCATATATGAGCAAGTTTTGCGGGCTCACTATTTTGTTAGAGTTTGAATAATGGCCAAAGTAATTAACAAAACTGGTACTTACTGTATAACTGGAATAGTAAATTATTATTTACTGCAACATTATACAATTGAGCACAGTTGCTAATTTTTTGGATCACGTGACAAATTTTAAATTGGCAAGCGCAGAGAGCCAGACATTTTATGGTATTTGGATTTTTTCTCCTATTTTGAGGGCTTTTAGATTAGACAGCCTAACACCAGACCAGAATTATATTTTTATTTATATTCTTACTTTTTTTTAGATAGGCAACAAATATTCCAAGAACTGCAATGCCCCCTATGGTGCATTACCTGAATACAGTATATAAACAATATACTAATAAAGAATATAAACAGTTTGATAGACCTGCAAAATGTGTAAGTTACAGAAATAAACTTATATTAAGCAATATGTATCTAATAAATGTTAGCCTTCACTTGAATAGGCGACATAAGCTTTTCAAGTTTAAACATGATAAAATTTGAATATTAAGCTAATTGCACAATTTTTTTCAGAACTATTCATATGTTTAAATATATAAATTAAAACTAATTTAGATACGTTGAACAAGTATTTTCTCGCTCGACCCAATGATAATTGTCTGCGACACAAGAGCTGAGAATCGCTGGTCTAGGAGCTGCTCTATAATTTATATATTATTATTATAATACTATATACGAGTATAATTTATAATAGTATATACACTATTATATATATTATTATAATACATTATATTATATATTGAACCTACATAAGAGGTCTAAGTGCTTTGGCAATAGTTTCTGCCGGGGAAGAAAAATTTATGTATTAGTTATTTGAAATATAAAAACAAAACGTGTTATTTGATATTGATAGTTGTGTTATTGTGTTGTATAAGAGCACAATGATTAGCTCAGCTCACCTCAGCTACCACCTGAGGTGAATCCCGTGTATACATAAAAGCTGAAAGATATCCCTGATGAACCTTGCGGCTCTAAACGGGCATTATATTAAAAATAAAGATAAAATTATTAAGGATTTATTTTTTTGATCTCAACGAAAGACCACAACAAAACGTAAAATGTTGGTGTCCTGGTGTGCGAGTTGATCCATGTGCATCGTTCTTATATACACGCAATGGAGATACTTGCTTACCAACATACATGAATGTTGGTTATGAATGGTACTTTACCTCCAAATTATTGAAGTATAATAAATGTGGACAAGTTAAGTAACAAAATAATCTTCTATGTAAGCAAGTAAACTTATCATTTCCTGAAAATTGTTTTTTAAACGTTTCGTCAATAATTGATGCTTGTTTATTTCCGTTTCCGATACGAATCCTGAATTATTGTGATAACTTGTGTTTAAAACTGTTTTTTAGCTCGATAAAACTGACTCTTCGCTTCACAAATTCGGATGTTACAAAAAGCACTGATGGTATTAATATATAAGTTAATGACCTTTGGCTTTGGTTGAAAAAATACTTTTAATCATGACATCATAATCATATTATTTTGAGTTCTAAACTTTGTTATGGTTTGTAGTTTTTCAAGGTTAATGTTGTTTTAAGAATGAGGATTATTTCTTGAGATTTATTTTTCATCTAAACCTTTGGTTGCTATGACATATAATTTATTATAACTAGAGCGGCCTTTTTTGGTTGAATTTTGAAACATCACATAGGTAACTTGAACTCCTTCGATTACTAAATACAATCTCATATAAACAGTTTAAAATATTATTAACTTACAAGATAAAACGTACGTAATAAAAAAGCACCAATAATTTGCGAAAAGTCGAGACTGGTTGATTTATTATAACCTCAACTCACTCTTGGAGTAGGTTACAAAGAGCCTCTAAAAGATATTTCAAGTCTCTTAATGTATTGAGATAGGGTTTGCCCCCTCTACTAGCCCCCTCTTATCTCTCTTCTCTATGACAAATGAGACTTCCGCTCTATGACAAATAAAACATCAGGTTCATAGAGGCCCGTAGCCAGAAGTTGCAGGAGGGGCGAAACCAATCCCATAGGGGGCGGTATTTTACGCACCTTTAATGTCTTCCGCTAAAAAGTACTTCAGAGTACGTCAGAGGGTGCAACATTTTATCTCGGGGGGTGGCGACGCCTCAGCTGGCCCCTTCCTGGCAACGGGACTGAGTTCATAACACTATGAGAGTTGTGAACGCGGGACTGAGTTCATAAATATTTACTTATCAACGACGGCGCTATTTCTTGAGGATTTCAAAGGACGAAAGACTTTCGCTTTAGATTTCTTATTTCTCCTTGAATTTTATATTGCATTTTTATAAATACTGCTTATTAGTGTGCAAAACTATTGAATATAAATTATCGTTGAGAACCAACTACTCTAGGATTGGTTTATTATGACCTTGTGCATTTGATGTTATCATAACAAAATCATAGATCTCAAATTTAGATTGCATTAAACAATTTTCCAAACAGCTTCATTATACCTATAGAGAATATTTATTGTTTACTAACATTATTTATTATTTTAGCATATCTTATTTTTTTTCTTTGCATCAAGTTTGTTAATTTGCCTATTTTATAATGTTGCTTACCTATTTTTATTGTTTATTATGCTCAAATATAATGTATTGCAAAATCCAATCGTTTTTAAGTTTGTAAATGTTAAATGGTTTGCTATATATGAGTATATCAGTATACTACATAGTATCATTACTCATTGTATTATTATGTTAAATTTATTGCTTAATTATTTTTCTTCTTGACCTTACATTGCGTAGTGGGAGAGAAAATCTATTTCCTACACTTAGCGATAAGAAAATGCTTTACTGTTTTACTTTAATTAATGTTTTCAGTTTCGATCGTAACTTACGTTAATTTAATTGTTAAATTCATATTTTGCTGCGTGTGTATTGTTTCCGATTGTCAATGATGTTCGTGACAATAAATTAAAACAGTGTCAATTTGTCGATACTCTTGGATTTTGTTTCTGTTTTTGGAACTTGTTTATTTATTGTATGAGGAACAACATTTCGGAACGAATGTTTTTTTCTTTTCCCTTGTATATTTCTCGAAGTGTATGGTATGACAGTAGCTTTCAAAGTGAATAATATCGGCCTCATAGGGGCCGTTAGAAGCCGTAGAGGTCAGCTGGGCCATCCAGAGTAGAGCCGTTAGAGGCAGCAGAGGTCAGCTGGGCCATCCAGAGAATTTTAATACTTTTGGTTCGGGAGTAATTAATGTTTCATTTAGCTTAATCTTTAACTTTTCCTTATTGTTAGCGTAGATATAAAAAGGAAAAGTATTGTGTGTGCAAAAAAACCGAAACAGGGATTTCACCTATTTTTCATCTATTTCACCAGGAGGTTTTTTAAAACCTCCTGGACTTATGTTTGCCCATAAATGATGTTGAACGGCATTAGCTAGATAAGACTAACCTTATTATTATTATTAAAGATTGGGGTTGGAGTCGAGGATAGACCCCATTTGCACTGCGACTGGAAGTCTATTGTACAATCCCCTCAATTGGTCCAGGTCAGAATAATCCTTTTCCCCGGACAAGGTCTAGGATCTTTTTGACCAGTGATATGATATGATTCATTGGTAGAATCAAACTTGGTGAGAGTGCAAAGACTAGCCTTAGTAATTTTGATATTTATACAGATTTAGATATCTTAAAAGTTAGTAAGAATGACTTATATTAATAGATTTCCCTAAGACTCTTCAAATAAATTCCTTAAGACTTAAAAATGGCTCAAATACTGCATTTCAAGCATTTATCTTGTGTTATAATATTAATAAGATATATTCTTTAAATATTAATCTGTTAATAAATAATGTAAAAGAGAGAGATTAATCATTTCTTAAATTAAGTATTGGCACATGTGAGGTCCTTTAAGATGAAAAGCTTAACAATAATATTGCATTTTTCCACTTACTTCTACCTAATATTATAACGGTGACGCTTCTTTCATAAGAGCTAGATTTATTATTTTTGGAAATTTCATAATCTTTTATACTATGATTTATAATAAGTATAATTCATGACCTGAAAGTATTTTATTTATTGTTGTTTTAATCATTCATATTTTTATTAATTAATTATTTCTTAAACTAGGTTATAAAACATCTTAAAAGTTATTTAAGTTTAAGAAATGAAGTAACTATTTTTTCTTTATGTTTAAAAATTTGCTTTTGACAAAATTTCCCTTTTTTACTTATTCTTTGTGAAGTGGTATCTCTTGATTCCTCCATAGCACGAATCTCTCCACTAATCCTTTTCAGTGGAGTTGTATTGTTTTTTTAAACTCCCCTGTTTATTTAAAATTGTGCGTAGTTGCACAATGTCTTTTTTCTTCTTATACTTTTTTTCATATTTCTCATCAATTAAACAGTTTTCTTTTATTTTTATTCATGCTATTATGTCTTTTGTATGTTAATTTTAGACTTTTCTGTGAGATCTTATACTATAAGAAGTTAATTTTGTTTATACGTGATAAAAATTGTAATTATAAGAGAAGCTTACAGTCTGTGTGTGAAATTTCCTTATAAGAGTGCCGTTTCCAACTGTGCGTGGAATCTCGGACAGAACTCAACCTATATATGTTTCTCTTTTAATTAATTTTTGTTTTATTAGTTTTATTAATTACATATGTTTATTACGTGTCTTTTTAGCGAATTTTCAAAGTAAAAATGAGCTTTTGAGGTTAGGGTCATGGAAAGAGGTAGGGGTAGGGGTGAATTTTTTAGAAGGGAAGACTCAAATATATATATATATATATATATATATATATATATATATATATATATATATATATATATATATATATATATATATATATATATATATATATCTACATGTATGTATGTACGAGATTTTTGTTCCTAGACGTTTCTAGGGACAAATAAAACTTTGTACTAAGATCAATATTTTTATCCTTATTGTTGATGAAATATGTGTGAGGAGGTCATTAACACACAATAATGACCCCAAAAACACTAATCATTAAAATTTCAAATCTTAAAAAGGTGTTTAGAACGAACTAAAATCGGGCCCTAGTGCCGACAATTCGTAGCAGAGCGGCCAAGAGGTCGACGTTCTCTTGTTTTTTAATAGCATGTGCTTTTTAGGGTGTTTATATTCCGCTCATTTGCATTTTTAAGTAAAATGTTTCTAAGAGTGAGTTGTGCAGTTAATAAATATGTATTTCTTTGAGATCCTCATTTATATTTTAATTGAAACTTTTTGAAAGATTTATCATGTAATATTGAAGTTTAAACCCTGACTCCAGTGTGAGCTGGTAAAATATTGTATGCTACCCGTCAAGAAAGGAACTATTACAGATACCTAGCATTTTGTCTACCTGGGCTTCGCATTGGCAGTCCAATTGTAAATTGGACTTCCTGCGACTTTGTAAATAATTCCTCGGCTTCGTCTTATAAATAATTTCTATCATCTTCCGTGGCTTTCAGCTTGGGGGCTAAAATTATTATCCTTGTCAGTAATATTCTGTTTTCGTTCCTTTTAGCATAAATATGTATTATTTAATTAATGTTGAAGGTTCTTCTTGTGCACTTAAGTTTGTATTTCAAGTAAAATATATTGATCCTTTAATTTTATATACGTCTGGGTAAAAGGAAGGTAGACAATAGAATATAAAATAAGACAATATAAAACAATCATAAGCGTCATTTTATTATGATAACTCACTATTTCTATAACTAAAAATTTCATACCTCCATTCGGAGGAGCACTTTCCCCTCCATGTGGGGGAAGTATTGCAAATACTTCCCCTAGTTTAGTTAGTTAACTTAACTAGTAGTTAAGTAAGGAAATACCCCTAGTTTTTTCATGTTGACGTTTCTCCACCTTTAAATCCCTTAGAATAGAATAGCCATTGATTAGCCAATACAATCAAACATGTTTACTTTTTTTTAAATCCCTAGAAACGAAAAAAATGGTGTCTAGTGTCTAGTCTGTATATTTTAATGGTTGCATCAATTTTAAAAAATCTTGGCTAAAAAATCAAATCCTATGAGAGGAAGAACTAATTAGATTTGCGATTAATCTTACTCGACGTATAAATAGCTTCTTATAAAACTTATTAAAATCGGTTACCTCGAAACTTTTTCTCATCATATCAAACTTGCTGCGCTTATCCTCCCTACTTTGGATTCGCTTCGCTCGTTCTCAGATTATAAAATTCACAAAATTTATGCTGCAGCACGTCTTCAGACTGGCTTCGCTCGTCCTTTAAATAGTAAATACATCCGTTTTTATTCTCAGCGGTCACCCATACATCACTGACCTCGCTCAATGCTGCTTACTTATGCTTACTAATGCTGATATACTTGTAATGAAATGAAACTTGGTGCCCTTATTTATTACGTAAAGGTACATACTTGTGCCAAGTTTTAGCTCAATTAGAATGTTTCCTTTTTTACAATTTTTAAAAAAGACGTACACAAGTCATTTGATAAAAATTGAACTAATGCGATAATGAGATGATGAAACTTAGCATATATGTTAGTCTTAAACATAGCTACATGCGTGCCAGATCTCAGCATGTTTCCTCGTTTTATGATTTTTCGATTTTTCCGAATAGCACAACTACACCTAATAAATGATTTTTGTGTATAGTTTTAACTTTCTAGCATGATTAGACTAGTAGCTACTATGATAACAGACACACATACAGACAGACAACATTGTGAAAACCAGAAGGAGTGGTTGTTGAGTTGGATGTCAAACGGATGAACCCGGTGACATCCCGGTTTCGGATTTTGTTGCAAACACAATAATTTTCCTATATACTACGGTATAAACGAAGAAAAGTAAAAAAAGACTATTTACAAAAATAAATTTGATGATAAAAATTAATTCTATGATGTTAGAACACCATTGAAAACATCATCTCCAAAATTAGAGTTTCCGATTAGAAAGAAACCACTACCATATCCCTCTCTAGCACATCTCATTAATGTGCACATTTCTTGTAAACAATTTACAGATCAAATGCCAATCTAATTTGAGTTAAACCTTTAATTTAAGTTAAATGAAGGAAAGAATTGTTTTAATAATGTTTTCTAGTTTTACAATTACAAAGAGGCTTCAGTACCTGTGGCTAACACAGTCCTCGAAGTATTTACATGAATAGATGAGCACATATGTTGTAAACACAATAGCTCATATGACAATATTATATGCCTTATAAACTATAATTTTAAACCTATAGGTAAGGAAGCACAATTATGACAGTGTTTTATTCCATTATCTCTTTAATTGCATATTTTATGCTTACTCTTTATGATCATTGCGGTTAAACAACAAAACAATAAAATAAGTGTTAATAAATTTTATGTTTTCCTTGTAAAATTATTTAATTATAAATAAAACTGACATGAAACCATGTTCTTTTATTATATTTTCCATTACGTATTGTAAACTTTTTGCGATTTTTTATGTATATATATATATATATATATATATATATATATAATATATATATATATATATATATATATATATATATATATATATATATAAATGATGACGTCGTTTAAAAAAACTGTATTTTTGCAAAGGGGTTGAAGTAGAGTATAGTTTTTTATGTTTTTTATCGCGCTTAATTGATTAAAAGTGATTCTAAAACGAAAAGACTGTCAGGATTTTTTTTAAGTTGCTATAATATAGGTTTACGGCTATGTAAAATCAAAATATACAAAATGTTAACAACAAGGCGCATAGCGTGAAAGGCCCTCTAAAATTTTCCCAAGATTTTTTTTTTATTTCTTATGTGACCGGGAAACTGTGCACATTTTAAGCTTTGTCTAAACAACCAAAAATAAGAAAGAACTCCGTATAAAGTGCGATTATTATATTGCGACTTTACTCTAGGTTCCAAAAAGTTCAAAATGAAATGTGCATAATTAAAGTTCGAAGGAAACTGCCATCAAAATTTTTTTTTAAATCTTGCATTTATTTAAGTTGAATTTTCACCCGACTTTAAGAGGAAATGACTGTGTGAGATTATGAAGTGTATTTTCTTTTCGTGTTCGAATACGTTGTTTTTCATTAATACATTTGAGTTAATTATTTAATTCCTTATTTGTATAATTAATTCTAATTATATATACGCATTCAAAATGTGTTTTGTCCACATTAGGAAATATTTCCATATTATGAATAATAATCGTGTTTGTTTTAAAAGAAGAAATGAAAGTTAAAATATTGGATTTAATTATTCTTACTATAGTCGAAATGTTATAATATTATAACGAACCATTTTCAATGTAGTCACGATATGATTTATGAATGGCTAATACTACCAGCTTTGTAAATCCCTTGAATATGTTATTTTTTTATTGTTGTATCTATTTTATCTTCTTCTTAAAGTATCGAATAATTAAGGAAACAATGAACATAAGGAATTATTCTTACAATTATCATATAAATATTATAAATTTTATGTTTTGGCTAAATTATCATTAGTTTTTACAAACATTTAATTTTGTTTTTTACCTAAAGCTTAATGGGATATTTACTAGTCTCGCTTCGCTCAACATAAATGAATTAGACCCATGCCTTAGAAGTTAACTAACTTTGAACTCTCTTGGAGTTAAAAGTTTTAACTTTAAACATGTCTTTGAAGTTAACATATTTAACTTAACTAACTCAATGTTAAGTAATGTTATGGAAAGTATTACAGTAGAAAGCTATTCAATCAAGTAATATTTTTTTTATATTTAGGTTTTTATTGAGTATATAACCTATGGACTAAAAAAATTGCTAATATTGACGGTTTGTAATGTATTTGGTAAAAAATAATGTTTAAACTAAAAAATACTTAGATGTA
Organism: Microvelia longipes; assembly: GCA_018340805.1. NCBI lineage: Eukaryota > Metazoa > Arthropoda > Insecta > Hemiptera > Veliidae > Microvelia > Microvelia longipes. Next base: position 37,596,107 of record JACMZG010001911.1, on the reverse strand, counting down.
AAGTACTTACGTTAAAAAATGGGCCTCCTACGGCCTCAACTTAAACTTTTTTTTGTCAAATTTTCGATTTTTACGTGTTTAAAAGTTTTGATGACAGCAAAGTAGTTTTACATGATCTTATAAATTTATTACAACTATGCCTTCTGTTAAAAATTTGTGCTAAGTTTCAACTCTCTATTTCTCTCACAACGTCATAATACTCTAAATTATTACCCTTTCCTTAGATCCTTAAGTGGTTTCCTCAAATTTTCTACACGGTAGTAATTCTGGCTACTGTAAAACACAGTATATTATTCTAATAATTTGTTCTGTTGCTTGGTCTTAAATATAAGGCTATGGCCCTTATATTTTCGACTTTTATATTATTATAATATTAAAGTAAATGCATTTTATGTAACTTCTATAAATCAAAGTATCTAAGTCTTAGGCCCGTATTCAGAATGATCAAAAGTTGCAAAAAAAATCTCTCCTAGGTTCTTCCTAGGTTGTTCCTAGCTTTTTCCTAGCTTCTTCCTAGCTTTTAGTGTCCATTTTAGAACATTTTTAACCGTCCCTAGGGCTAGGAAGAGATCTCTCCTAGGTTTCTCCTAGCCTTTTCCTAACTTTGCACCTTAAATTCTAGGAAAAGGCTAGGAAAAAGCTAGGAACAACCTAGGAAGATCCAAGGTAGGTAGAGAGGTACCTTAAATCGTCCCTAGATTCTCTCTAGTCATTTTTTGTTCTATTTTAATAATTGTTTTTGAGCTTAAAATCCGTTTTGGCTAAACAAGAGTGGTTCAGGGCGAAAAATATTTTGGTTGTCACCCCCTTATAAATTTTGGGGTGCTGACCCAAAAGTCAAATTTTTTTTATTGCTCCAAACACACTTCTTTTAACCTAAAACGGATTTCGAGCTAATAAAAACAATTTTTGGTCGGCTCCCCCTTATAAATTTTGGGGTGCTGCCCCAAAAAGTCTAATTTTTTTATTGCTCCAAACAACTTCTTTTGACCTGAAACGGATTTTGAGGCAATAAAAAAATTTTTGGTCGGTTACCCCTTATAAATTTTGGGGGAGCTGCCCCAAAAAAATCAAAAATTTGTTTTATTGCTCCAAACAAATTCTATTGACCTGAAACGGATTTTGAGCCATTAAATTTTTTTTTTTTTTTTTTGGTTGGCTCCCCTTATAAATTTTGGGGGTGTTGCCCCCAAAAAAATCAAAAATTTGTTTTATTGCTCCAAACACTTCTTTTTGACCTGAAACGGATTTTGCGCCAGTAAAAAATGTTTTTTTGGACGTGTCCCCTAATAAATTTGGGGGTACCACCCGGGAAAATTACAAAAAATTTACCGGAATTTCATTTTATTAGTATCAAATGTTCAGAATATGACGCAAAGGTTTGCTCCAATATAATCTAAAGTTACTGTAAAAAATCACATATCGGTAATATGATGACCATACATACCAGACGATTAACAACATAATAATTGGGTATTCAAACTTCCAGTTGTCAACTTAGTGGGGTTGTAACGAATTTTATCGCGATAGCTCCATACGAAGCTGAGTTAATCAAAGTGATGTATTGGTGAAATGCACCAGTGCAGGGTGAAATGCACCACCCTGTATATCTTCTTCATGAGCACTATGTTAATCGTCGCGAAAGTGTGACGTCAAAATACATATTGGCTCATATCAAAACAAAATGAAACAAAGGATCCTATTATTTATTTTTTGTGATCCTAAAGTGACCAATAGCATTGCTTTATTATGTAAACAAAGAAACTTTCTGCAACAAAACGTAACTTCCGTGACGTATTTATATTTGATATGGTCGATTATATACCCGAAGCAAATTTTTTACATTCCATTTACATTTTTTAATTTTTTGTTAAGCTATAACAAATGTTTTTCCCTAAGCAATAGGCTTATGAATACTATAAAAAATACACTCAGTTCACGACGTAAAGAAAATCGTGATCTCTACGTTCACAACGTATGAACTCAGAGATGTTTAATGCTGATTTGATTAGAAAGATCAGCTAAGTAACAATCATAACGGGGATAGTAAGCATTGTTTACATTATGTTGGTAGAGTAAACATTATACTTATTGATGTATCTCCCCATTAGAATGTGGGATTCAAAACTCTGCCTTAACGTGGTAGTGTTGTATATTCCCATCTAGAATGAAGTAGAGCTGTTAACTGTTTTGAAAATCCCCGTTTTGAGCGACCGCCTTCTTGATTGCTAACCTTGCAATAAATGCTATCAATTATTATAAATGGAAAGTATCATAAACTTGATGAAACCTTATAGAAAATAAATAAAATAATACTAGTGCTGAGTATATTTTATTGAATATATAATAATTACTGGAAAGGTCTAAACTAAACTAAATAATTACGGGCAAATTGGCTAACATATAGAAGTAAACAAGACTGAAAAGTATATTATACATTTTTGTTTTGTGTAGTTTTTAAACTGTTCACAGTATCAACCGCTTTTAAAACGCCTAAAACGAACTAATTGCTACGTAAACTAATTTGACTTTACGAGATATGACTTTATAGATCAGTGTGAAAAAATGGAAGTACCAACTGTAGGGTTTATACAACCCTATAATATGATGATTTATTTATGTCAAGTATAATAATTTCTCCTATAAACTTACAATTCAAAAATGTGGCACCCATACACTCTACGAAAGTTTAACCTGTTTTTATTATCACTAACTATGTTATTGTAAAAACATTTAAATAGTACATTAATGACATATAATGATTTCTTCATAAGTAAAAATAAAATGCAAATCATTCTCTAGTTTCAAACCTTCACTGGGTCAAGGTCACGCACTTTCACATTAGATATACTTTAAAATAATCGGCAACTATAAATATAAGTTTGTTGTCATTACAAATTTACGTATTTTAAGGGAGTTTATTCTGTGCCAGGTTTGTTTACACATCATTTGTTTATTTTTGTAGAATATCTCAATATTATTAGTTTTACAGTTCTCTACTAGGTAGCGCTAGTTGTCAAAAAAATGTCTGTTTACGTAAAATTGAGGTTCAAATTATTGTAAAGATAAATATAAAATTAAGTTATAATTAACTCTAAAGTAAGTTTTTATTCTATTTTTGTTATATTAACGTTTTAGCACGAATAAATTTACGTAAAATCATTCCTAGGGTTGATTTTTTAAAAGCTAGGAGAAGGCTAGGAAGAAGCTAGGAAGAAGCTAGGAACAACCTAGGAACAACCTAGGAGAGATTTCAAAAACTGATTCTGAATACCGCTAGGCCTAGGAGAAAGCTAGGAACAACCTAGGAGAAGGCTAGGAACAACCTAGGAGAGATTTTTTTAAAATGATTCTGAATACGGGCCTTATTTTATGTAAATATTGTTTTTTATGAGTTGATTAAAAAATCATCTATGTTCTTATGTTCTATATAATTCGTTATATTTAACTAATTACATTTTTTTTTTGTTTAGGTTATGAAAATCAAGATTGGTACATTCCCAGTCCAGCTTTAAAACCAGAGGAAATCAGCCCATTAACTCCTGAACAAATTAGAGAAACGCTTAATTATTTTTGTGAGTAAATTTTTATTAACTTTTTGTATAAAATGCTTAAAATAGAGCAATGTGGGGATTCAAAAGAAGTACAGGGAGCATTTCCTTGTACTGTCTGTCTGGGATAGCAGACTATCCAGGGTGAAATAAGAGCTAGGCTCTAAAAACAAGTATTTATTTATTATATAATTCTAAAAGGCATTCATACTTCCGTATTATTTTTTTCATAATTTTATTTAAAAGTCTCTTAATTTACAACAATAAAAAATAGGCATGAATTTATAGCTTTCTTTCGTCCAAGAGTTATTTAGAAATATTTTTTTAAGAATTAGATTCTACATGTTAATTGCTTGCAATTTTTCTATTAAACGTTTTTAAAAGTATTTTGTCTAATTGTATTTAATCGTCTGTGATGTGAAATATTTTTACATTTTAAAATAGATGTCAAATGTTTACACATAAATCACTCTTGAAATTTAGTTTTTAATTTATTTAACTCTTATATTTTTTATTTTATAGCACTATATCTACTACTCTTGTAGAGGTTTATGGTTTCTGTTCTTTATTTTTATGATTAAATACATTTAATTTATAACATTAAATACATGTATTTACATTTAAGTTCAAGGATAATGAGATTTATTAGTACATCTACTAGTAAGATGTAAAAAAGGTTGGTAGTGCATATCTTGTCGAACTCTGAGCATATACTAATTTGTCTATCTTGATTTATTGAATTGGAATCGAAACAATACAGTTTTGGCAGCGTTTTGGTAGCGTTGTTCTTTGTTTTCAAGATCAAATAAATGTGATTTGTATAAATATAAGAATAAAAGGATTGAATAGTATTATTGAAGAAGTGTGATGTAAAATAGTCGATTGTGTATGTTTTTTAAACACTCTAAATTTGATTATCGTTTCTCTTCATTAACTAGACTTAAGTCTAATTCTTAATTAACTTAAAGCAGTAATAATAATAATAATAGTATATCAATTAAACGTTGTACAATATGTGTATTTAAATGGAAAATGAGATAAATAATGGAATGCTGTAATTAGATTGAATCAGGACTAAAATGATTGATAAAATTTAAACCATATTTTTGCTTGTGCTGTAAGAGGTTTTCCAGTTATTAAAATGTAAGTTACCTTGTTTAATCCTGAAATTTTAACTCTTATGCCCTAAACCTAAGGAAGAATATAATAATAAATCATAGAAATGTTAATAAGAATAGTACAGTTTAAACAATTCTCTTTAATATATTAAGCAACAATAGAGGGAAAAAATAAAGGCTGGAAAACCTCATAATAGGATAAAATCATATACATTTTAATTGTAATTTAATCATTAATAAAAGCTAATACCAATATCATACATAGCCTGAGCGCATGGAATACTCGGTGAAACATGCGCTTTAAAAAATTGAAAAAAAAAAAAATAAATAAATAAGTAAATATGTATCTGTTTAAGTTCAAGGACAATGTAATTCATTAGTATTCTTCAGGAAGTGTAATGTAAATTATCGGGCCTCCGAGGCCTGTAGCTTCTCGAAGGCCTTTCCCCACAGAGGCCCCCCACATGTTTTTGTTGTAACTTTATCTTTGATGTTGATATTCATGACATATCTCTATGTATTTAGCGAAGTTTCATCGCTTCGCTTCACGGGGCTGTAAAACAGGTATGTTAAGCGAGGCGATGAAAATTGCTCATTATGCAATGCATATATATATATATATATATATATATATATATATATATATATATTATAATATATATATATATATATATATATATATATATATATATATATAGACAAACAAAATATTGATGGTTTCGGAAATATCATCTAAACCTTTACAAATATTGCACCTATAGTTTCAACCTAAAATTCACTAGTATTCGTAAAAAACCATATGATTCCCAAACGTGTCACCTATTTCAGTTTTACCCACGTTGAATAGAAGTGATAACCATCTGGTCCTAATTCTGCGTGGTTAAACAAATCAGTTGTTAAAACAAACAAACTACTTAATTATTATTTACGGAGCTACAAAAAAAAGTTTAATAAAAATGAAGGCAAGTTTTTTCATTCATATTTTACCTCAAAACAGCCACTTTTGTTACTGGTTAATGAAGAAACTTAAAATTTTTCAAAATAAGGGAATATTTTGCTTCACTTTTCTTATCTTATAATAAGAAAAGACTGTAAAAATATCAATAAACAAATATAATGGCAACAATCTTGAAGTCCCTGTATCCTTTAAATGTAATAAGACTTTTTATTGTTCCATTTAGTTCATAAACCAGCCACCTAAAAGTTGAGTTCGCCACCGTTAATTTTCTGTAGACTTCCTTTTGATTTATTTACATTTTATTTTGTTGAAAATGAACTTATAAGTTTGGTTTTAAGCTTAAAGCTTCTAACCTCAAAATCTCTATTTCCTTAGTTTTAAATTCCAAAGCTTTTGGAAAATACGAGGTAATAAATAATTCAGGACTAAAGCCAGGACCTTTTCCTTGGCACTACTAGATAGTGTAGTGTAGTATGCTTTTACACTATGTTATCGTTTTTCCGATAAAGGTTTTAAGTACTTAAAAGTTTTGGTTTCTTTTATTCCTTTTTTAAGAAGCTTTTTACTAAGTACATGAATTCCTCATATTTTATACATACAACAACATATTTTAAATGTTAATTAGGTGAAAATAGTCTAAAGAATTAAAATCAATTTACCAAGCTTTCGACTTGTTTTAAGCCTTTATCGAGGCATATTATTAAAAATAATAATAACATAAGTATGTATTGCAGGTTTGATAGCATAACTCTGTCACCTAGCACTCAATTTAAACTATAAATGTTTCTTAAGTATATTATTTTTGCATTTTATGTACCGTACAATTAACCTCTAATACGTATATAATACCATATATTCAAGGCTTTTGAATATATGGTTTTAGGTTATACAATGAAAGGCCCAAGAGAAGTCATTGTACAGATAGTATTCTAGAAATAAATTTTTAGTAAATAAATAACTATTTAGGGCCTTTATCCCCCAGTTTTTATTGACATTTAAACTGACTGAAACAGGCCAGTTTGTAATAATGTTTCAAAAGGTTGTAAGATATTATATTTGATCATATATATACGTAATCACTCAAATGAAGAATGCGTTTCCATAAAAACCATAAATAAAACTTGGTTTTACCACGATAAAAGACTAATTTGATCACCCTTTTGTCTCAAGGTCATTGCAAGTGGTACCACCCTACAGCTTCAAATCGCGAATTTGCCTGAAAGGGATGGTATCATTGACTAATGGTGTTAGTGTGCATTATTTGGTAATTCGCTAAGAATTTTTGAACCTGCATACCCTCCTATCAAACCTGTTATCACTTATTTAATTCAAGTGCATAAAGTATAATTTCTTAAAGACGTAACATTCTTTAAGATCTATCTTATTTGTATTTTCTTTTCTTCTTGATATTCAATTTACTTGTAAAGTTGGGTATTAAGTTTTTAAATCGCGTGTTAGAACTTCCCTGGTTTTCTACCGACAGATAAGCATCGTAAACTTTCTGAATTGTTTTTATCCACACTAGAAGCAAGCTGTCTACTTTAGTAAATTTTTCCTTCTTTATATACTTAAAGCTTTTAAGACGTTTTCCACTTTTTAAGACACCTTTCGCCGTTGGTATATTAAAATGTATTGTGTGCAGACTACAAACGGGTACTAGATTGTTTTTGTTTAATTCACGAAATAATAAAGACCTTTTAAAATTTGTTTATCTGCCAACGGCAGCATAATTGGACATTAGTGGATTAATTTTAAACAGAAAAAAGCATTTCGATGATCCGTCACTTCAAAACAGTCAATAAAAAGATCTGAGTACTTGTCCTGTCTAGGGATTAAAAAATAGGCCTAAATACACTAAGTAGGAAAAGTTGCAAAACTACCTTGACTGTTAAAAAAATGTTAGATTATAAATTATTTCGCTGATAAGATATATTATTTGATAAAAAAAATTTGGCTCATATATCATCGTGGCTCCTAGTGTGTTCATGCAAGAGAGTTGTACTTGGCACGAAATCAATCTTTAGTTCTATCAAGAAAATAATTTTATGACGCCATAAGTCATCAATAATGACTCGGTAAACACTTCAAAAATTTATATTACACAAAAAAATGAAAACATGAAATTCATGTTATTATTATTATTATTATTTTATTATAATAAATAAGTTAATTAAAATCCTTATTTGCCTGTGTGTTTGTGTGTGTCTGTTATCATCGTAGCCCCCAGTGTATCTATGCTAGACAGTTGAAACATCGTACAAAAATCAGTCTAGCTGTAAACAAAGCTGTAAAAAATGTTAATGTATCCGTAAAAAAATGTTAATGCGTCATTAACCGACAGCAAAAATATCGAAAAATGGAAATTTGGCTCGCATGTAACCATGTATAAGACCAACATGTGTGCCAAGTTTAATCTCATTATCAGCATTAGTTTAATTTTTATCAAATGACGTGTTAGTTTTTAAATGGTAAAAATTGAAAATTATCAATTGAGTTGAAATTCGGTACAAGTGTATACCTTACGTAATAAAATACGTTCTCTGAGTTTCGTTTCAATTCGACATATTTAACCATGATTTTTGTTAAATCATAAAAGTTAAGCTGTATTCGAGCGTGGTCATTGTCTGAATGGGTGACCCCTGGGATGAAACAATAAAATCGAGACCGAAGATATTGCAGTATAAATATGGCCAATTCTTTATTTTGAAGACGAGCGATGCGAGTTCGATGTAGGGATGATGAGCGTACGAATTCGATGTGATGAGGAAAAGTTCCGAGGTACTCCGTACCAGACTTTTCGCATTCAATAATAAGGAGGTTAAAACTATTGTATCTGTAGTTATATTACATATGTTATTAAATCAAATGATAATCTAAATCTAATGTTCATTTTTCTATAATTTTTAATTTACTATAATATATTTATTTTTCAAATTTATAACTTAATCCAAAATGTTGGTTGAATATTGTTATGTATTTTAAAGTTTGAATGCGGATATGGTTGTGATAATATATACTGTTATGATCCTGTATCGATATTTTCTCCCGAAATATAGTCTTCATTTGGAAAACGAGCATTGGTTTTATCTTATGACATACTGTCATTGGATCAAGTGACTATATCTGAAAATTGTGGCTTTTTAACAATTAAATTGTTCATTTTCCTAGACATTAACTCCTCTTGAGATTGAAGATAAATCCATTAATTGAAAAATATTTTTACTTTATCTTGATGTCTCTTAAACGTGTCTTTACCAACCTCTGGAACAACATTTCTACATCTTCGATATATGTGTGATCTTATTTATAGATAATTAGTTTTTCTCCATTCCGATTATCCACATAGGATATTTTGAAGTAAAATATTGTGTGTGGTCGAGAGTTACAGAAATCTCAGTCTACACATAATGTGTTGTGAATATTCTTATACGTTTTTTGTCTCTATAAATTCATTAGCACAAGATTATGAAAAAGTAGTTTTGCTTTTCCATGGTGATATATGCCTTACTTTAATAAAAATATTGAGTGCGACTGTTTTCCATATTTTAATAAAATCATCATTGTATAAAACAGTCCTAAGGAACAGGAATCCGTAACGAGCGAAATACTATTTCATTACTGATGGCCTCGACATAATGTCTGTGATCCCACTCTTTCCGCATATGGTAGCATTCGCTTTGTTGATGTGTGTATCGGTATGTTGTGTCAAACTATATTATTTTAAACTCGGTAGTATCAAATATATATAGTGTCAAGTGAGGGTTCGTTTTAATCTATAATACTCTCACTTTATATTCTTTGGAATTTGAAGTGAATGGCAGAGTACGAACTAAGGCCTCCAAGGTATGGAGCAGGTTAAGCACATTAAATAGTTAAGCCATCAATAATGACGTATGTAGAATAAATCGAAAAGTATAGCACATAATAGCATAGCATTTTGCTTCTTTATATTCCCAGCTAGTCGTCTATTTTCCAATAACAATTTGTGTAAACTTTGATTTTTTAATATTAATACATACACTTCATAGCTGTAATTTCCAATAACTATTGGCACTATAATTTTGTTTTAAAATATTCTTTAAATATATACATTTCTTTCTTAAAAAAATGTCAATATTTTTTATTTAAGTAAACCATAGAATGTATAGCTGTTACCTATTGTCTTTAGTTATTGTTACTTCTTTTGGAATATTATTGAAGTGAGATGAATTGGTAGTATTCTTGTTCTTGTCTCTAGTTCCGATTGTTTCTTCTGAAGGTTCGAATAACGGAGCTCTGATGGATAAGAATAAAGGTTGAAGCTAGAGCTAAACTTTTTAAGATCAATATAGTATTGATCAATATGTTGAAACTTTGATCCATATTTTTTTAGCGAATTTCTTCTGGGAAAAGTCATAGTCCCTGAAAAATTAATTCTTTGATGTATTTTAATTTGATTATTAAAATCCTTCACTTAATCTTACTTCAGCCAAATGAGTTCTTTCTGTATAGTTTCAATTTATATGTTTAATCCAATCTTCCTTGCGTAGTTACAGGAATGACAGGACAAATCAGTCGGGATAAAAAATGATTCGCTCCAGTTAGTTTTCAAAATATCGTGTGTCGCTGATTAAAAACATTCACTTTTAGAATGCGTGAGTTCTTAGTGTTTATTTATATCCTGACAGTTGCAGTGCAAGTAAATTGTTATTATATCCGTTTGAGATTTTCTATGAGACGTATTTTCATTACGCAGTTCGTCTGTTTCTATTGTTCTTATAATTGAATTGAAGAGAGATGAAACAATTTTATTCTATTTACATCTTATCTACTTGTTTTACCTACGTGAAAACATGGTATTTTGTTTCATGTTTCTTTTTAAACTTAGGGCGAGCGGGTGGATCCATAACAATTGCTTAAGAAAAAATTGTAAACCTCTTAAGCTCGAGTTGCGTAAATAATACTGTTGAAGTATTATTGTTATAAGTAAAACAAAGTTTCTTAAGAATGTTCTAGTAGTTGGATTTATAACTATTCATTCTCCATCTGGAAATGATTTGTTCTTGTGTTTTAGGTTTTTGACATTAAAAATAGTATATATATGCAACTTTTTTGTCAAGTGTGATTTCATGTTTCGTTGTTTATAAAGTTTTCAGTCGTTATTAATTAATCGAATAGAAATTCATAAGAGTTGTGTTGCAGACATTAAGTTTTACTATCAGAAAGTTTTAAGGAAAATGTTAATTGCATTGGCTACAAAACTTACTTCAGTGACAATTTTGCAGCTGTGTGTCTCAAGTGTTTGCTTTAAAGCCGCTCTCAAATATTTTTTCCCAATTTTTTCTCCATTTTTAGTTGAATTTTAATCCCATTGAATTAGAATATAAAATTTATTAAAATAACGCAGCAATCCTAGGTGAGGACAAAAAAACTGCTCCTTTAAAAAAATTAAAAGTATTAAAATAGTTTTACCCTTGGAAGAAAATTAGCGCCATTAAAAGGATATATTACGCTTAAATAAACCATGAGTGTTATTTTCAATTAAAGAATTTTCGCTTCTTATTTCCTTAATTTCGATTTTGGTTATGTGCCGTAAATTTACTACACTGTCTCAACAAAAAAAATAATTTGAGTCACTGTTATGATTTTTTTTTTTCTTTTGAAGAAAGCTAAATTTGTGTATTTCACTCATTAACTTTAATATATGTCGCGTGGAGGTGGTTAATGGTGTTACCCCAAAAAGTTACGTTGTATTAACCCGCAGAATTCATAGAAGTTTCATCTTCCCTTAATGACTTTTTATTGCCTATAAATACTTAAGAGGTTACGATTAAAGTCATCTTTATGAGTTCCCAAAATATGCATAACATTGTTAAGATGTTTTATTACTTAATAAAAATGTAAAAAGTAATCACTCTTATCACTCCAGGACTCACTTGATCGGTGAGTCCCTCCTTTCATCTAAATTCAACCCCAACCCCACCTCTCCCCATGACCCCAACCTCATAAGCACATTTTTTTTAAAAAAAAATCTGTTCTTTACATGCTAATTTTTATACTATATAAGTACAGCCCGAATATTTTGTACAAAAAGTTCGTATAGATAATCTTTTTGAACAATTAAGTACCAAGTCCTTTTATTATTTATGCTGCCCTCTTCTGCTCTTGGCACTCTCAAAATCCTGTGCTCGTTATGATCATTTGTTATTTTTGACTTTGTCTGACAATATTAAAGCATATATACATATTTCTTGATAATATTATGAGTCTATTGTTTCTTTTCTCTTATAATTTACGACTGTACGGGTATTTTTATTCTACGATTAAGGTTACTATATAATTTTATCAAATTATTGTGAGTGAAATATATTAGAGGATTCATCCACAGATATTCATCGTAATTGAAAGATTTTTTTTTATTAATAATGTCTGCTGGATAAAATAATTACTAAATAACAAAATAAAATTCATCAAGTAAATAATTAAGTAACACAAAATCTTGTTTTAGAAAAGGATTGTCATTTAATAAGTTAGCTATGCGAACTTCTTCTGCCAGTTATTTATTATGATGAATTTGAAATGAAGGTCTTGAGCTTTTCTCAGCATATTATTGGATTTAGATTTTTTTTATGTTTGATTGGTAAATTGGATTTATTTCTGTTGTGGGAAGTTTGAATAAAAAAAGTTATATTATTTTATTTGTCTGGATTTATTTTTGATCTGATTGATTTAAGGGCGTATATGGATTAGCTGAATATAAGCTTATATTCTAGTTAGTCGTGAGATAACCTTTAGGCCTGGGGTTATTTATTTTGATCCTTTCTATGTGACTAGTGGATAAAGCTCTATGGCTGCTATGCGTGAATGGAATGGTCTGTCCCCGTTTTTATATACCTTGTTAGGTATCCTATAACCGGTCTAGGATCTACGCAGTTTCAACTTGTACTTAGTAACAGGTAAGCATTTGAAGTTGTTTTAAAACAAACAAAAGTGCCTAACGAACCTATAATTGTGCGGGTTTAAAGTGTCTTTATCCATAATTTTTTAAAATAATCATAGAGCATTTCTCAATCGTTTTGCTTAAGGCATATCGTATTATGACTAAAGAACAATATTGGATCCTATTTCTGGCTGGTTCACTTTGTTATATAGTATTGACAGTTTTGAACAATAAGTCAATCACCATCTACTCTGAGATTTTCCATGGAATCAATATGCCCATCTCAGGTACAATATGGCTCATAACAGTAATATGATAACTGTTTCTTTTTACTTTTCTTTATTTATACAGTTGTTATATTGGAAAAGTATTGTGTTTGCAAAAAATTTGAACCAGGATTTCTCCTGCAATTTCCGTTTCTGGTGTTTTAAGCACTCCTGAGTGGTTTTTGCGAAGTAGTCTGTATGTATGTCTGTGATTGTTTTTGTGTCTGTACACTCGTAGCTCCCAGGGTATTTATGCGGAAACTTTGTACAAAAATCAATCACTAGATCTAGTTGTGCTATCCAAGAAAAGTTTTTTATGACTCAATAAACCGGCAATAATGAATCATCAAAATTTCGATTCTTTTTAAAAGGGGAAAAATTATTTGAGATTTGGCACGCATGTAGACATTTGTAAGATTAACTTTCCCTTTATGTAATAAATAAGTATTCTAATTTTTTTCAAACGGCAAATATATCTATGGTTTTTGTTGAATCATAAAAGTTATGCAGCATCAAGCGAAATCAGTGCCTGGATTGTTGACCGCTGGATATAAAACGAATGTATTTACCATCTGAGGTCGACCGAAGCAAGTTTGAAGACGTATTGTATAAATTTAGTGATTTTTATATTTTAAGGATGAGCGAAGCAAGTCCGAATAGTGAGGTTAGCGTATCGAATTCGATGCGTTGAGGAAAAGGTACTTCTAACCCGTTTTTGATTTAAAAAGTGAAGTTAAAATTTTCTTGGTGTGGGAATTACAGAATTATGTTTTTCTTTATTTAAATTGATCTTTAATATTAAAATTGCTGATGCTGCTAAAATGTATTTAGTGTTGAAAATACATTAAAATATTTATTTTTATTTTTTTATTTATTAATTTTTTTAACAAAGTTAAGATCCTGTACGGGCATGACTGTCAGTGTTGACATCTATATTTCACTACACATACCCTCATAATCCAAATATTTTACTATTGTTATACTTTTATAACATTTTGTATTGTATGTCTAGATTGTTTTTATGACTTTATAAACTGTTTCAACAGGTTTATAAATGCATTATAACTGGTCTACCAAAACTTATGGATTTTCTTTTTTGGTTCGCTCCGTTTGTTTTTGTTTATAAGCGTGGGTTCGCCGGGTTTTACTCCCTCTTCGCCTTGCACATGCTCCGTGTATTGCATCGATCTTTTCCACCCTTGGTGTGGGGGGGGGAGACGCTGCCGGACATCTCTTATAGAGCTTCAGCTAGACAGTTCCCCGGTCCTAGTACACGCCGGTATTTCGTCTCGTTTATATTACTTCGCATTTTTTCTATCACTAAGTGATAAAAGAAAGAAAAACAAACATCGCTCTGTGAAATAAATTGCCGCGGTTGAACTTGACTTTGATCTCGTTGCCACGAAACAACTTCCCCCCCTCCTCTCCTGCTATTTTCCTTTATTTTATGACCTTATAATTAATAAAATTGATTCCATCCATATAAAAACATGGTATAGTTTATATTTTTACTTTCATTTCTTCTTAGAAAAGTATACAATTAATTGAAGTATTTTATTTTTTATTATTTATTGGTTTTTAGTTATCTTACTTTTTATTTATTTGATGCATGATGTAGACGCACCTCTAGATTAAGCAATATGTTTTATCGAAACTTCAATTAGTGAACTAGTAATTGTTTATTATTTTATTTCTATATTCATTACCTATCCTTGTTTAATTGAATTCTTTCTTCGATAGTTTGAACTAATTATTAATTTTTATTTCCTATATTACTTAAATAACTTTTAACATTATGAATATTAATTTTAAGTTACGTAATTTTAATAAAATTAAATGTATTTCAAGATTATTCAGATAATAAATTTTTAGCTAGGGTCAGGGGGTTAAAGGGCCGGTAACCTGTTTTTAGAGATGTATTTATTTTTAGATTTGTAGGGCAGCCCTCTTAACCTTTTAATATTTAATTTGTATACTCATCATGTTTTATACCTTTAGATAATTTATTAGTTCTTGTTACTTACTAAGTTATATTTATCTTGAATTTTTCAGATTTTTATTTATTGTTTGGGTTATTTTATTTAATTTTATTAGAATTACGTAATGTTTCTGAAGTTTGCGTCGCAGTAGTTTCTGCATAAGTTGTTACTATTATTATTGTATAAATTATATTTAATTGGATGTAAAATGTACCTCGCCTAAATGTTGTAGGGTATTGGAAAAATATTGTGTTAACCCTAAGAATGGGAGAAACTAAGTTTGCTTCATTATCATCAATTTCATGACGTTTGTATAGTTTTCATCGTGCTGTCTGTCTTAATGTTTATTGTTCTTCACGGGATTGTTCCCGTTGTGTTTCACGATAGAAATTATAGTCTAGCAAAATACAAGATCTAGTTTTTCTGCCGACGAAAATTATATTTTTTGTGAATCATGACATTATTTCGTAGGAAACGAGCAAAGCGATT
>JACMZG010001911.1:37556081-37579827 GCA_018340805.1 Microvelia longipes | reverse complement strand
TCATTTCCTTCTATAAAGTTATTTTATAGGAGGCATTTTACTTTAAACTTAACTGAAAAATTTGAAATTTAGTATTTTATTTTTAACAGTTTTTCTTTTTTTTTTTTGCTAAAATGTATTTAATTTATTTTTAGGTATCCCCTATTATTGAATGCACTAGCCCCTGTTCCTCAAGGTCCATTTGATATTTACGCTGGAGAAACTATATCCATTGAATTTAAGAATGTTTATTTGGAGAGTAAAGAGTATATAATATCAAGTGAATCTGAATTTTTATCATTGAAAAATCCCAAAAGATTCCTCAAATCCAAAGAGGTAACACTATTATTTTATTCAAGTTTATATAAAAACTTTTTTATGAAGGTACTGATTAATTGTTAGTCGATATTTAGCTTCTGACAACTAAACTGGATCTAAAATCACTCACTCATTCGTTCAATGGTAGAAAATTGTTTTTGAGAATACTCTATAACAGACACATCTTATAATTAACTTATAGATGGTCAAACCGGGGTTAAAATATACTATTATATCAATGCTTTTACCTAATTGTGTGGAGTATTAAATATTCTTTGTAGTTTTTAATACTAAATACGTTCTGATGGTATGCAGGTTAAGTATTTTTTAATATATATCAATTAATACTACCAAGTTTTGCAATATTGAATATTTGACACAATATTATTGTAAGAGAGACACCTAGGAAATTTAACAAGCAAATTGCAATGCTACATCTGGGAACTGTTCCACCATTTGACTTTCGTCATCATTGATGTTTTGACAAAATGTCATTTCCCATTCTGTTTCGTTACGTCTAACTCATTAGGGCGCCGACAGAGCCTGAACTCACTCTTACCTTCAATTAAAATTTTAAATTTAATTGAATCACTCAGTTGATCGTTTTTAATAGTTGAACCGCTCTTCTCTAGTAAATACTTCATATTATATTCTTCGGAATTTTAAATGAAGGTCAGAGTGACTTCAGGCTCTGAGTTAGATGTAACAAAACAGAATGGGACATGACATTATGTCAAGCCATCAATGATGATTGATTGAACAGTTCCCAGATGTAGCATTGCATTTTGCTTTTTAAATTTACTAGGTCTCACTCTCACAATTATATTGTGACAACTATTTTTTAACACTTAACCTGAAGTTAAGTATTAAGTAATTAGAAATTTCAGTGGTACCCAGTGGTGGTACCAATATTTAAAAAACACTATTTGACATGTACCATTTATGATGATAATGTGTATTTTATGGTGTTCCTTAAGCAATTTAAAGTCATTAGTTTTTGGGACTAATTATAAGCTGTCAACTGATTATAACCATGGGTATTACTAAAATTCTCTTACATGTAAACAATTAATTAATTTTTCTTGAAAAAAGCTCTAATAATGCCATGGGTTTAAGTGTTAACCTCACTTAATTAATCTCACAAAAAGTTACTAACAAGGAATGATTTTAATTTGACATAAATAGTACAATAATAATAAATGTGTTACCATAGAAAAATACTAATAATTTGCCTTTCTAACATTAAGGATATCAATGATTATGCATTCCTTTTCAAAACATATACTAATTGAAGCCATCTATTATATCGGTCAGTCAAAGTGTTTTTTAAAAAAAATCTGTTTTTCTAGTTTTTTGAAGTTAGTTTTCTAGGTTTTTTAAAAAATCGAACCAATGATTTTTCTTCTGGTTTATGTCTTCACTATTGAAATGTCTTTTCCTAACTTTCTCAGGAACCTGTGCATAGTTAAGAGTTCTAAAAATATCACGTCTCTACTAGTTGAAATTTTACAAGTATTTAAGTGACATAATCTAAAAGTTTTTGACTCATTACAATAACCAACAAAACATAACTTATTGGCTTTGTCTTGTATGATGACAATAATGTTAAGCTGACCCGCACACTGAAGATAACATTTAGCCAAAACCGTCTAGGGATATTCATATCCAACAGCTAAATTTTACATGATAATCTGGATTTATTTTATATTATTAGCTTTAGTAATTATTAAAATTTTCTTCCTGACTAATAGAGAAATTATTTTTTAGGTAACTAGTTTTGATATCAGTATGGTTAGTAAGAAAGTATGAATAAATTGAAATGGAAAGACAATATAAATTGCTAGTAAAAGTGGTTATTTCTCCTACAGATGCTGGTGCTAATAATATATCCTGGGTTTTCTACATTAAGGCAATGTTAGATAAACCTTCTCAGTAATAATCCTTCCATAATTTGTTGGCTTACTTTAAAATTATACATTTTAAATTTTTTCTTTTCTTTTCATCAATTGATTGATATTGATTAATTAATATTAAAAATTAATTAGGTTATTGAACTGTAATAACTTTAATTCAATATTTTCATGATAACTTAAATTTTGCATCGACCTATTACATTTATTGATGTATAGTTGTTTACATGAAACGATCACTAAGCTTCTACAATATATAAAGCATAGAAGCGAAAATTCAAGATCTATAAGATATATAAGAAGAAATAAGAGAGACGAGCCAGGTAAGTCTCTGGTTTTGCCGAATTAAACTAATACTTTTTCATAAGACCTCCTAAGTGGTTTTCACAAAGTTTTGAAAACCACACACACATACAGTGGTTTTCGCTGTATGTGTGTGTGTTATCATTGTAAACTCCTAGTGCATTTATGCTAGAGGTTGAAACTTTGTACAATAATCAGTCTATAGGTATAGTTTGCTATCGAGAAAATAGTTTTTTATGACCTCATTAACTTGTAATAATGACTCAGCAAAAATTTCAAAAAAATCATAAAACACAGAAAAGCGTGGGGATCAATTTGAGGTTTTGCACACATGTAGCCATATATAAGACTGAGTAGAATACATGTTAGTGTTTATTATAAATTAATTACAACTATCTTTGAGTGATAAATTTTAATTCGGACCAAATTGCCCCACTAGGGCGGGCATTGTGCACAATGCCTGGGCAAAGTAGGTAATAGGTTTTTTAGGTCATATTGGCCAATGAGACTAGGCATTGTGCTCAATGCCTGCATTTCCCAAATTACCCACTACATATACACTAAAGTTTCAACTCTCCAGCATGAATACACTAGGAGTTACGATGATAACAGACAGACAGACAACTTTGTGAAAACCACTCAGTAAGCCTTTAAAACACCTGAAACGGATAATTCCGGTTGCACATTTTTTGCTTACATTACCTACAGTATAAATAAGAAAAAGTAAAAAGATACACTTCCTACTTGATGTTATTAACACTTATCACTTTAGAAAGCAAATTTATAAACAATACCATTACAGAAATAATATAATAAATTTAAGAAAAAAGAAAATACAGAAGATACTGGTAATAGAATAAGTTAATGTAAAAATAATAATATTCTTTATTTTATGGACTCTTGTTTTATGTGCTTTGTATTACCAAGAAATTAGTAATCAGGTTTATGGTACGGTTATCTGCCTATCAAGATGATAAGTGTCCTTTTTAAATAAAGAAAACAGTCACATCTAGTCCTCATCAGATGCTTTCAAACGATCAGATGAGTACCTGATGAATTAAGTTTAACACCGTGTCTAACATAATCTCTATCACTTAAACCCTTTACCTACTGACTTTATAAACTACCTAGTAGAACCATGTTAGTAGAAGGATTAATTAAAAATGCTGATAAAAGGTTGTATTACTTAACCATTGATATTTATAAAGAGAGTATTTTTAGTTTCACTGTTTGTTTCCTTGTCAGAATCAGCTAGTGATATTTTGTTTATTTAAAATCCTTTTTTTTATTTTTTGTTTATTATAGAGGGTGATTCTCTTTATGATTCTGTCGAGTATTTTTTTTCCACCAGTACCCCCTGCTCGTATAAAAGAAGCTTGTTGGGTTTTCTCTTTCTCTATGGTTTTTCATTTCTCATAAGTTTCTGTGACTTAAAAGTTTTGGTTTCTTTTATTCCTTTTTTAAGAAGCTTTTTACTAAGTACATGAAATTCCTCATATTTTTATACATACAACATATTTTAAATTGTTAATTAGGTGAAAATAGTCTAAAGAATTAAAATCAATTTACCAAGCTTTCGACTTTGTTTTAAGCCTTTATCGAGGCATATTATTATAAAATAATAATAACATAAAGTATGTATTGCAGGTTTGATAGCATAACTCTGTCACCTAGCACTCAATTTAAACTATAAATGTTTCTTAAGTATATTATTTTTGCATTTTATGTACCGTACAATTAACCTCTAATACGTATATAATACCATATATTCAAGGCTTTGAATATATGGTTTTAGGTTATACAATGAAAGGCCCAAGAGAAGTCATTGTACAGATAGTATTCTAGAAATAAATTTTTAGTAAATAAATAACTATTTAGGGCCTTTATCCCCCAGTTTTTATTGACATTTAAACTGACTGAAACAGGCCAGTTTGTAATAATGTTTCAACAAGGTTGTAAGATATTATATTTGATCATATATAACGTAATCACTCAAATGAAGAATGCGTTTCCATAAAACCATAAATAAAACTTGGTTTTACCACGATAAAAGACTAATTTGATCACCCTTTTGTCTCAAGGTCATTGCAAGTGGTACCACCCTAACAGCTTCAAATCGCGAATTTGCCTGAAAGGGATGGTATCATTGACTA
This sequence comes from Microvelia longipes, assembly GCA_018340805.1. Lineage (NCBI taxonomy): Eukaryota > Metazoa > Arthropoda > Insecta > Hemiptera > Veliidae > Microvelia > Microvelia longipes. Next base: position 37,575,164 of record JACMZG010001911.1, on the reverse strand, counting down.
AGTGGTTGTTAGTGTGCATTAATTTTGGTAATTCGCTAAGAATTTTTGAACCTGCATACCCTCCTATCAAACCTGTTATCACTTATTTAATTCAAGTGCATAAAGGTAATAATTTCTTAAAGACGTACATTCTTTAAGGATCTATCTTATTTGTATTTTCTTTTCTTCTTGATATTTCAATTTACTTGTAAAGTTGGGTATTAAGTTGTTTTTAAATCGCGTGTTAGAACTCTTCCCTGGTGTTTTTCTACCGACAGATAAGCAAGCTCATCGTAAACTTTCTTGATTGTTTTATCCACACTAGAAGCAAGCTGTCTACTTTAGTAAAGTTTTTCCCTTCTTTATATACTTAAAGCTTTTAAGACGTTTTCCACTTTTTAAGACACCTTTCGCCGTTGGTATATTAAAATGTATTGTGTGCAGACTATCACAAAACGGGTACTAGATTGTTTTGTTTAATTCACGAAATAATAAAGACCTTTTAAAATTTGTTTATCTGCCAACGGCAGCATAATTGGACATTAGTGGATTAATTTTAAACAGAAAAAAGCATTTCGATGATCCGTCACTTCAAAACAGTCAATAAAAAGATCTGAGTACTTGTCCTGTCTAGGGATTAAAAAATAGGCCTAAATACACTAAGTAGGAAAAGTTGCAAAACTACCTTGACTGTTAAAAAAATGTTAGATTATAAATTATTTCGCTGATAAGATATTATTTGATAAAAAAAATTTGGCTCATATATCATCGTGGCTCCTAGTGTGTTCATGCAAGAGAGTTGTACTTGGCACGAAATCAATCTTTAGTTCTATCAAGAAAATAATTTTTATGACGCCATAAGTCATCAATAATGACTCGGTAAACACTTCAAAAATTTATATTACACAAAAAAATGAAAACATGAAATTCATGTTATTATTATTATTATTATTTATTATAATAAATAAGTTAATTAAAATCCTTATTTGCCTGTGTTTGTGTGTGTCTGTTATCATCGTAGCCCCCAGTGTATCTATGCTAGACAGTTGAAACATCGTACAAAAATCAGTCTAGCTGTAAACAAAGCTGTAAAAAATGTTAATGTATCCGTAAAAAAATGTTAATGCGTCATTAACCGACAGCAAAAATATCGAAAAATGGTGAAATTTGGCTCGCATGTAACCATGTATAAGACCAACATGTGTGCCAAGTTTAATCTCATTATCAGCATTAGTTTAATTTTTATCAAATGACGTGTTAGTTTTTTAAAAAATGGTAAAAAATTGAAAATTTATCAATTGAGTTGAAATTCGGTACAAGTGTATACCTTTACGTAATAAATACGTTCTCTGAGTTTCGTTTCAATTCGACATATTTAACCATGATTTTTGTTAAATCATAAAAGTTAAGCTGTATCGAGCGTGGTCATTGTCTGAATGGGTGACCCCTGGGGATGAAACAATAAAATCGAGACCGAAGATATATTGCAGTATAAATATGGCCAATTCTTTATTTTGAAGACGAGCGATGCGAGTTCGATGTAGGGATGATGAGCGTACGAATTCGATGTGATGAGGAAAAGTTCCGAGGTACTCCGTACCAGACTTTTCGCATTCATATAAAAGCTAACTGAGGTTAAAACTATTGATATCTGTAGTTATATTAACATATGGTTATTAAAATCCACATGATATTCTAAATTCTAATGTTCAATTTTTCTTTATACTTTTATTTACTATATATTTATTTTCAATTATACTTAATCCCAAAATGGGTTGTAGAATATTGTTAGTGTTAAATTTGAATGCGGATATTGTGTGAATATTTCTTCCTGTATGATCCTTATCGATATTTTCTCCCAAAATATGTGTTATTTAAGTACGTGAACATTATTATTCATTATGTAAATACGTCTGATCATATATCTCATTACAAATAGAAAAGTAGACTTTCTAAGATGAGAAAATTTGTTGGCTTTTTTACATTCTTGAAACGTGTTTTTCCAACCTTACACATTTTACTCAATCTTGAGCTGAAATTGTATCCTTATTTTAATAATTTAGTTTTCTATTCCTACTTTCTTACTATATAATTTTAAAGTAAAATTATTTGTGTTCAGAGTTCAGAATTAATATTCCATCTACACTAATGTTATAATATTTCGATATATTCTTAGTTCGTTGTTGTCTCTATATATTTCATTACACAAGGACTTATGAAAGTAAGTGCGATTGCTTTTCTTGGCGAATTATACCGAGTAGCTATTTGTTGCTCTTACTTTAAAAAAAAATATAGTGCCTTTGTGATTGTGATGCATTGATATTTTTGGGAATAGGTTGTTAAATGAACTACTAAATTCAGCTAAAACGTTTGAAATAAGGAACCTCGACTTTTTCCATGTGATACTACCAATATATGTGATACTTTTTCCATATTTTATAAAAGATATTTGTATAAAACAGTCCTAGGAATGTAACGAGCGAAATACTATTTCATTACTGATGGCTCGACATAATGTCTTGTCCCACTCTTTCCGCATATGTAGCATTTCGCTTGTGTGTATATAAGTATATTGTGTCAACTATTTTTTTTTACAAAACTCGGTAGTATCAAATTATATATATACTTTTAATGTCAAGTATGATAGTGGTAAGAGGGCACCGTTCGTTTCTAGATAAATACTTCACTTTATATTCTTTGGAATTTGAAGTGAATGGCAGAGTAACTTAAGGCTCCATAGGGTGGAGCAGTTAAGCCACATTAAATAGTTAAGCCATCAATAATGACGTATGTCGAATAATCGAAAAGTTATAGCACACATATAGCATAGCATTTTGCTTCTTATATCCCTAGCTGTCTATTTTCCAATTATATTGTGTCAACTTTGATTTTTGTTACTTAAAACTATACATCATCTTAATTAAATAACTGTGGCACTTTAATTAGTTTTTGTAATTCTTTAAATATACAGTTTTCTTTCTTAAAAAAATGTCAATATATTTTTATTTAAGTAAACCATAGAATGTATAGCTGTTACCTATTGTCTTTAGTTATTGTTACTTCTTTTGGAAATATTATTGAAGTGAGATGAATTGGTAGTATTTCTGTTTCTTGTCTCTAGTTCCGATTGTTTCTTCTGAAGGTTCGAATAACGGAGCTCTGAATGGGATAAGAATAAAGGTTGAAGCTAAGAATAGACTTTTTAAGATCAATATAGTATTGAATCCATATTTGTTTTACTTTTTGAGTGGTTAGTATTTCTTTGATTTAGCGAATTTCTTCTGGGAAAATCAGTAGTCCCCTGAAAAATTAATTCTTTGATGTATTTTAATTTGATTATTAAAATCCCTTCACTTAAGTCTTACTTCAGCCAAATGAGTTCTTTCTGTATAGTTTCAATTTATATGTTTAATCCAATCTTCCTTGCGTAGTTACAGGAATGACAGGACAAATCAGTCGGGATAAAAAATGATTCGCTCCAGTTAGTTTTCAAAATATCGTGTGTCGCTGATTAAAAACATTCACTTTTAGAATGCGTGAGTTCTTAGTGTTTATTTATATCCTGACAGTTGCAGTGCAAGTAAATTGTTATTATATCCGTTTGAGATTTTCTATGAGACGTATTTTCATTACGCAGTTCGTCTGTTTCTATTGTTCTTATAATTGAATTGAAGAGAGATGAAACAATTTTATTCTATTTACATCTTATCTACTTGTTTTACCTACGTGAAAACATGGTATTTTGTTTCATGTTTCTTTTTAAACTTAGGGCGAGCGGGTGGATCCATAACAATTGCTTAAGAAAAAATTGTAAACCTCTTAAGCTCGAGTTGCGTAAATAATACTGTTGAAGTATTATTGTTATAAGTAAAACAAAGTTTCTTAAGAATGTTCTAGTAGTTGGATTTATAACTATTCATTCTCCATCTGGAAATGATTTGTTCTTGTGTTTTAGGTTTTTGACATTAAAAATAGTATATATATGCAACTTTTTTGTCAAGTGTGATTTCATGTTTCGTTGTTTATAAAGTTTTCAGTCGTTATTAATTAATCGAATAGAAATTCATAAGAGTTGTGTTGCAGACATTAAGTTTTACTATCAGAAAGTTTTAAGGAAAATGTTAATTGCATTGGCTACAAAACTTACTTCAGTGACAATTTTGCAGCTGTGTGTCTCAAGTGTTTGCTTTAAAGCCGCTCTCAAATATTTTTTCCCAATTTTTTCTCCATTTTTAGTTGAATTTTAATCCCATTGAATTAGAATATAAAATTTATTAAAATAACGCAGCAATCCTAGTGAACAAAAAACTGCTCCTTTAAAAAATTAAAAGTATTAAAATAGTTTTACCCTTGGAAGAAAATTAGCGCCATTAAAAGGATATATTACGCTTAAATAAACCATGAGTGTTATTTTCAATTAAAGAATTTTCGCTTCTTATTTCCTTAATTTCGATTTTGGTTATGTGCCGTAAATTTACTACACTGTCTCAACAAAAAAAATAATTTGAGTCACTGTTATGATTTTTTTTTTTCTTTTGAAGAAAGCTAAATTTGTGTATTTCACTCATTAACTTTAATATATGTCGCGTGGAGGTGGTTAATGGTGTTACCCCAAAAAGTTACGTTGTATTAACCCGCAGAATTCATAGAAGTTTCATCTTCCCTTAATGACTTTTTATTGCCTATAAAATACTTAAGAGGTTACGATTAAAGTCATCTTTATGAGTTCCCAAAATATGCATAACATTGTTAAAGATGTTTTATTACTTAATAAAAATGTAAAAAGTAATCACTCTTATCACTCCAGGACTCACTTGATCGGTGAGTCCCTCCTTTCATCTAAATTCAACCCCAACCCCACCTCTCCCCATGACCCCAACCTCATAAGCACATTTTTTTTAAATTTGATAAAAAAAATCTGTTCTTTACATGCTAATTTTTATACTATATAAGTACAGCCCGAATATTTTGTACAAAAAGTCGTATAGATAAATCTTTTGAACAATTAAGTACCAAGTCCTTTATTATTTATGCTGCCCTCTTCTGCTCTTGGCACTCTCAAAAATCCTGTGCTCGGTTATGATCATTTGTATTTTTGACTTTGTTCTGACAATATTAAAGCATATATACATATTTCTTGATAATATTATGAGTCTAGTTGTTTCTTTTCTCTTATAATTTACGACTGTACGGGTATATTTTATTCTACGATTAAGGTTACTATATAATTTTATCAAATTATTGTGAGTGAAAATATATTAGAGGGATTCATCCACAGATATTCATCGTAATTGAAAGAATTTTTATTCGTATAATGTCTGCTGGATAAAAATAATTACTAAATAACAAAATAAAATTCATCAAGTAAATAATTAAGTAACACAAAATCTTGTTTTAGAAAAGGAATTGTCATTTAAATAAGTTAGCTATGCGAACTCTTCTGCCCAGTATTCTATTATATGATTGAATTTGAAATGAAGGTCTTCATATGAGCTTTTCTCAGCATATTATTGGATTTAGATTTTTTTATGTTTGATTGGTAAATTGGATTTATTTCTGTTGTGGGAAGTTTGAATAAAAAAAGTTATATTATTTTATTTGTCTGGATTTATTTTTGATCTGATTGGATTTAAGGGCGTATATGGATTAGCTGAATATAAGCTTATATTCTAGTTAGTCGTGAGATAACCTTTAGGCCTGGGGTTATTTATTTTGATCCTTTCTATGTGACTAGTGGATAAAGCTCTATGGCTGCTATGCGTGAATGGAATGGTCTGTCCCCGTTTTTATATACCTTGTTAGGTATCCTATAACCGGTCTAGGATCTACGCAGTTTCAACTTGTACTTAGTAACAGGTAGAGCATTTGAAGTTTTAAAACAAACAAAAGTGCCTAACGAACCTATAAATTGTGCGGGTTTAAAGTGTCTTTATCCATAATTTTTTAAAATAATCATAGAGCATTTCTCAATCGTTTTGCTTAAGGCATATCGTATTATGACTAAAGAACAATATTGGATCCTATTTCTGGCTGGTTCACTTTGTGTATATAGTATTGACAGTTTTTGAACAATAAGTCAATCACCATCTACTCTGAGATTTTCCATGGAATCAATATGCCCATCTCAGGTACAATATGGCTCATAACAGTAATATGATAACTGTTTCTTTTTACTTTTCTTTATTTATACAGTTGTTATATTGGAAAAGTATTGTGTTTGCAAAAAATTTGAACCAGGATTTCTCCTGCAATTTCCGTTTCTGGTGTTTTAAGCACTCCTGAGTGGTTTTTGCGAAGTAGTCTGTATGTATGTCTGTGATTGTTTTTGTGTCTGTACACTCGTAGCTCCCAGGGTATTTATGCGGAAACTTGGTGTACAAAAATCAATCACTAGATCTAGTTGTGCTATCCAAGAAATAGTTTTTTATGACTCAATAAACCGGCAATAATGACTCATCAAAAATTTCGATTCTTTTTAAAAAGGGGAAAAATTATTTGAGATTTGGCACGCATGTAGACATTTGTAAGATTAACTTATCCCTTTATGTAATAAATAAGTATTCTAATTTTTTTCAATACGGCAAATATATCTATGGTTTTTGTTGAATCATAAAAGTTATGCAGCATCAAGCGAAATCAGTGCCTGGATTGTTGACCGCTGGATATAAAACGAATGTATTTACCATCTGAGGTCGACCGAAGCAAGTTTGAAGACGTATTGTATAAATTTAGTGATTTTTATATTTTAAGGATGAGCGAAGCAAGTCCGAATAGTGAGGTTAGCGTATCGAATTCGATGCGTTGAGGAAAAGGTACTTCTAACCCGTTTTTGATTTAAAAAGTGAAGTTAAAATTTTCTTGGTGTGGGAATTACAGAATTATGTTTTTCTTTATTTAAATTGATCTTTAATATTAAAATTGCTGATGCTGCTAAAATGTATTTAGTGTTGAAAATACATTAAAATATTTATTTTTATTTTTTTATTATTAATTTTTTTTAACAAGTTAAGATCCTGTACGGGCATGACTGTCAGTGTTGACATCTATATTTCACTACACATACCCTCATAATCCAAATATTTTACTATTGTTATACTTTTATAACATTTTGTATTGTATGTCTAGATTGTTTTATGACTTTATAAACTGTTTCAACAGGTTTATAAATGCATTATAACTGGTCTACCAAAACTTATGGATTTTCTTTTTTGGTTCGCTCCGTTTGTTTTTGTTTATAAGCGTGGGTTCGCCGGGTTTTACTCCCTCTTCGCCTTGCACATGCTCCGTGTATTTGCATCGATCTTTTCCACCCTTGGTGTGGGGGGGGAGACGCTGCCGGGACATCATCTGGTTATAGAGCTTCAGCTAGACAGTTCCCCGGTCCTAGTACACGCCGGTATTTCGTCTCGTTTATATTACTTCGCATTTTTCTATCACTAAGTGATAAAAAGAAAGAAAAACAAACATCGCTCTGTGAAATAAATTGCCGCGGTTGAACTTGACCTTTGATCTCGTTGCCACGAAACAACTTCCCCCCCTCCCTCCTGCTATTTTCCTTTATTTTATGACCTTATAATTAATAAAATTGATTCCATCCATATAAAAACATGGTATAGTTTATATTTTTACTTTCATTTCTTCTTAGAAAAGTATACAATTAATTGAAGTATTTTATTTTTTATTATTTATTGGTTTTTAGTTATCTTACTTTTTATTTATTTGATGCATGATGTAGACGCACCTCTAGATTAAGCAATATGTTTTATCGAAACTTCAATTAGTGAACTAGTAATTGTTTATTATTTTAATTGGTATTTCTATATTACATTACCCTATCCTTTGTTTAATTGAACTCTTTTCTTCGATAGTTGAACTAATTATTATTATTTTTATTTCCTATTATTACTTAAATAACTTTTAACATTATGAATAATTAATTTTAAGTTACGTAATTTTAATAAAATTAAATGTATTTCAAGAGTTATTCATCAGATAATAAATTTTTAGCTCGGAGGGTCAGGGGTTAAAGGGCCGGTAACCTGTTTTTAGGAGATGTATTTATTTTTAGATTTGTAGGGCAGCCCTCTTAACCTTTTAATATTTAATTTGTATACTCATCATGTTTTATACCTTTAGATAATTTATTAGTTCTTGTTACTTACTAAGTTATATTTATCTTGAATTTTTCAGATTTTTATTTATTGTTTGGGTTATTTTATTTAATTTTATTAGAATTACGTAATGTTTTCTGAAGTTTGCGTCGCAGTAGTTTCTGCATAAGTTGTTTATACTTATTATTTTCATATGTATATTATTTTATATTTAGATTGGATGAAAATGTACCTCGCCTAATGTTGTAGGTATATTGGAAAAATATTGTGTTAACCCTAAGAATGGGAGAAACTAAGTTTGCTTCATTATCATCAATTTCATGACGTTTGTATAGTTTTCATCGTGCTGTCTGTCTTAATGTTTATTGTTCTTCACGGATTGTTCCCGTTGTGTTCACGATAGAAATTTATAGTCTAGCAAAATACAAGATCTAGTTGTTCTGGCCGAAAAATTATATTTTTTGTGAATCATGACATTTTTAGGACGAGCAAAGCGATTCAGAAGCATTGACAAAAAGTACCGAGGTACCTTGTACTTATTTGCTTATCTATGGCATAAAGGAATTATAAGAAGCATCAATTATTATTTTAAGTGCTACTTAGTCGCCTCTTACTTATTGAACTTACTTAGTTCTTTTCTGAGTGTTTGTTAAAATGTTGTTCGTTTTGTATTTCTTGAAGTATAGGTGTTGTTAAAATAATTGTTGCACAAAATACTGTCATGTTTAGGTTGTTTAATTAGTTTCAAAAATTAATATAGACTCGTTAACTCGTACAAACTACTGGATAAGTATTTAGAACAAACTTCATGAGCAGGGGGGCTAAGGGGGCTGAAGCCCCCACCCCAGACGATTCATTAATGTAATTATACTATCGCATGTAATTATGCTATCTTTAAACGCAAAATTTGCTTCAGCTCGCTTCATTGTTTAAATTAGTTAGGTTCTTTATAATGATAACCTTGAAATTTTTTATATTTGAATTCAGTTTGTGTTTTTACTTGTTTCCTTCCTGTGGAGAATCCCATTGGTTTCTTAACCAGTCGGTAAATGGTAAATGGAAATAATACTAAAACCCGCAATGTATTATTTTACTGCGTGTTAGTATTTTAGCTCTATCTAAATAAAAATCCTGGGTGCGCCACTGTTCCAAAGCATCCCTAAAGCATATATCCGTTAAATCTCTACTGTTGTCGCACCGGGAGCTACGATTTTGTCAGACACGCTTATTTATAAGTACACACACTCAGTACCAAAAATCATAAGATCTAAAGCGGATATTTTTGGCGAAATCTCAGTTTCAAAAATTTAGTGCAAACGCTAAAACTAATAGAACAACTAATTGGTCAGGTAATGGGTCAGAAAAAGTATTACATATTCGTATCTATTATTACTTTGAACACTGCTATAAATATTTTTGAAATTACCTGCCTGTATTTACTCTATAGCCTAAAATGACTCAAATTACTTCAAATATTTATTCTACATTAAGAGTAGAATTTGAAATTATTTTTATAATTTTTAAATCTATTCATGGTATGACAGAATGAGTGGATAAATTATTATCAATTATTCATGACATTGAGAAGGATATACTTATCGCGTGTTACTCCAGTCTTTTTGTACTGTTAATTCGATTTTGATTATTTTCATTAAATGTTTTATTATTCTGTTAAACAAAGTACCAAATTCGGATCTATGCTGCCTTATTTCTTATTTCAAAAGTTAACTTATGGACTGATTTTATTCATACTGTAAACCTTAAAAACTTATTGAGCCTCTTTTCACCATCTCTAGCTAATAGCTCAAGTTTTCGAGTTATTGAGATCGAAGTTTTATGAATTGTTATTTTTAAATATTTTGAGCAACAGTTTGTTTGTTACCTGGTGGACTATTTTAAAGTAATTTATCTGTAACGCTTGCTCACTATCCATCAAAAAATATATCTAGGGTTGGCGGGAAAAAGCACACGAGTCATTATTATAATTATTAATTATTATTTTATCAAATTGATAAAAAGTTGGATTTAGTCATAATGTATTTTTACTCATTTATATTATTTAATGATAGTTTTGACTTTAGTGGTTTTTACGTTTGGTTAAGTAAGGTTTGAGAAATATTTTAATCGAATAAAAAAATTTAAAAAAAATTTACTTGAGTGCTGACTCTAGATATTATCATCTCATCAATTAAAAAATATTTTTTGACGTCATTAACTCGTAATAATGACTCAGCATAAATTTTGGAAATTCATAAAACACGGAAAAATGGCGAGCGTGGTCAGTGGATAATTGACCACTGAGAATGAAATGGATGTATTTACTGAGGACGAACGAAGCTAGTCCGAAGACGTGTTGCAGTATTAATTATCCAATTATATATTGGTGCGAAGCGAGTCCGAATTGTGGAAGATGTGCGTAATGAATCCGATGTAATGAGGAAAAGTTCCGGGGTACCTCGTGTCCGATTTTTGTTTATTTCTTATTTTTGTTATTACATAATATTTTTCAAGTGCTATGTATTAAACTTGGGTTTGATACGCCCTGCATTTTCCATCAACAAATTTTGTTTCGATTTGAAACGCCGAGAATCTCCCAGAGAGATTTCGTGCTCCATACACAACGTTTGGAACTCTTACATCCACACACACATTTATATATATAAAATATGTTTTAGTATCAGGAAGCTAATTTATTCGATATATTTTCGAAATAAAATAAAACTATATTTTACTTTAAGATAAGTTTAGATTGCTAAAACAAATTTATATTCGACCTTCTAAAAGAAACTTAGTGGTTGGAATCATGAAACTTTTATGTTAAGGTGGGTTATTGCTCTCGCGATAAACTCTGTAGTTGTATAGATAATGTATTGATGAATCTCGTCAAATATAAAGTTTTAAGACGTCTGTTAAGTACCGTATTGATCTTGATTTATCTCTCTTGTGTATCGTAAAAAGTGAGTTTATATTTTAACAGACAATAACGATTTTGTAAGTTGTGCTGTTGTGGTATATTTAAATAACAGAGTTTAGAATAAAAAATGGCCTAGATTGCACATTAGTCGATATTTCAGTTAATTTTCATGAGAAAATTACGCTTATATATGAGTTTTTAGTAAATTATCGTTAAAATTTTAAAAAGAGCAGGAAAACAATTTTAGGCATGCCATCATCAAGGACTAAAAGATGTAATGCAAACATGATTAAAATACGATATCATTTTTGTTTATATCAGTTTAAGTATATTTATATAATTAACAATGAACATATAATTTTGAATGAGCACCAGTGGAGTTGTTCATAATTGAAGGAACGAAGAAAAGAGTCTCTCCACAAAACTATAATTTATTCAAAGCGCTTTCAACCTAACATGAGGCCATCATCAGTGCCAGATATAACATAAAGAATAAACAGCGAAGAGAAAGACATTAAAGGTAAATAAGTACAAGTCAAACTGTGAAATTCGCAATTTTCCTTCTCTTCTTTTTCGACTCGACGATGTCGGTGAGTCTTGATAGACATCGTCGAGACGAACAAGAAGATAAGGAAAACTGCGAATTCCACAGTTTGACTTGTATTTACCTCTAATGTCTTTCTCTTAGCCGTTTATTCTTTATGTTATATCTGCCACTGATGATGGCCTCATGTTAGGTTGAAAGAGCTTGTGGAGAGACCCTTTTCTTCGTTCCTTCAATAACAATTAAATAAATAACCATTTATTGCACAAATAAAAAAAAATACATGCTTCGATAATTTACTATTTATAATAATTTTAATTAGTTCATGCAAATCGACTTAAGTCGTGGTGCCGTGATGGCTTATTAATAACAATTAATAAATAATAATTAATTATATGTTATATTGTTTTAATTATCTTTAGTGTTAGAGTTGTTGTATGGTGCATAATAAGCTCGGAAGTACCTACTACAGCACCCAAGCAGTAAATCAAATTGAGTAGAATGTAATGTTTCCGGATATATCTTCTTCATAGTATTCTCCAGTTTAGCTTTTTGGAGGTTTAAAAGCGGTAACCAAGTTAACGTCTTGGTAATAAAATGACCATGTACCATATTTTTACATACTTAGTGCATCAAAAAGGTTTCAAGATGTTAGTACAAAATACAAAATACGTTTTATGCAAAAAAATAATGTTTTGAATCTGCATTGTGTGGCTGTAAAGTAATTAGTAGAGTTTATTTAAGGTGTTGAGTAGAGGTAGGTGGTTTAGATAGAATCACTACGCTTGCATATTAATGGGGAGTTTAATTTTAGAGCAGCCACTGCGAAGGTCATTTGGGAGGAAAAGAAGATTTCCCGTCCTCCACTCTTTTCTATTGTATTTAGACGGCATAGAAAAAGGTTCAAAATTAACCATTTGTATCTGCTGTAGTGTGTTTCCTTAAAAACAAGATTCCACTTTAATATTACGAAAAAACTTTTTTAATTATATACCCGAGTAATGAAATGTAATTAAAAATATAACTCTTCCCTGTGTTGTGACTAAACTAAAGTTTTCTATCCTTTAAATTTAAAGTACTTTTTACTTAATACTTATAATGAAGTCATGAATATGGGGTAAAAGATTGGGATAAATATATTTTACAATGGTTGAGTAAATAAAGTTCAAGAAAGAAATAATAGAACAGTACTCAATTCTTATTTATTTTATTTTGTTTTCCTTTCTTTCATAATTAAGGGAAAACTTAAGTTTGTGATCGAGTTTGTGCATGTAATTTCTGTTTTAGCACCCTTGAATCTTAAAAATTGTAATTAAGGTCTGATTTATGTAGTTTTCTTGTTGCACATTTGAATATATCAGCCCAAAAATCACATCCTTTGGTTGGTTTGTAGGATGAACTTATTAGATTTTAGAGATTTTTTTTTTCTTTCTAATACGTTTAATTTAAATACTTCTCGTTCAGTAGCCTAAAATCTATATTAAAGTTTCTGAGTGGTGAAAATACTTTTATACTTATATACTTTAAGTTTTCGTGTGGAGTTGTTTTCAGGAGGATTGTTTCCAGCGATCCTTCTTGCATTTCTAGCTATCTCTTGAATATTTAAATTTTGCTGGTATTTGTTTTAACTTTCATAATAAATACGTATTTTTAACTAATTTTGATTTAAATCCAAGCATCATTTGATAAATTTACTGTACATAAGTTAGCAAATTAAGCAGTTGCATGTTATCTAAAGTTTTCGAGTGATTTTTCTCTATTATATACCTTGAAATAGGAAACGTGTAAAGAATTTCCCTAATGCCTGAAAACTCACTAATGGACTTGTTCTTCTTTTCTTTAGTAAAACGAGATCTAGCATAAAAACTTCCCGCTTCTCTCTATTAAAAGTTGAATGTTTTTCCTAAAATATCATCTTTTGTTAAAGTGGTAAACTCCTTACTTGAATTTGTGTTTAATTTATTAATTTAGTCAAATTGTTGTTGTAAATTGAATTTAACTACTCTTTCTTAGAGGTGGTTACACCTAGTTTTATCATTATCTATAATTATCTCTTCTATATTTTTTGTTTATTGATTTTTAATTAGTCTTGGATTGTTATGCTCAAGTGAAGACTATTTATTAACGTTTTTCTCAACACTTATTTCTTTTTCGTTTGTATCAAATAGTTTCTGGTCATTGCAGAATGATGTATTTGTGTTATTTTATTGTTTTTTTCTTTTTAGTTGTTTGTATCTTTCTTATCTTATAATTTTATTTTTAGCCCGAAATAAGTAATCCTTGCGGCCTTACAGTTATAATCCTACCTGAAATAACAATTTATAACATTTAACTTAAACAGTAGGAGTTCCATGTGTCACGTTTATGAAATTTACTAAGTTCCGATTACAGCGCCCGTTCGTTATTATAATTTATTTCTTGATTTATTAGACCAATTGACAAAAAGAAAAAAATCAAATTGTTTTTAAATTTATAGCGCGCCAAGTGAAGTATTTTTTTAAATAATTTTAATAATAGAGTCAACAAACATGAGATTTAATACATGTATTTAACGATAAAATTTGTAGCTTTGTTTCTTTTAATTTTAAACCCTATATACACTGAGTTCAGTATTTTTGTTCTGATATTTATATAGTGCACAAGTGTATACATTGAGACAGGGCTGCCTTAAACTTATATTTATTTCATAAATACTATTTGTATATTTTTATTTTATTAATTTGTCTAACCTTTTCCTTAGTAACATTTGACATTTTTCTCCCTTGTCAAAATCCCATTCATTTTTCAGATTTAAAAAACACGACTTGTAAATAATTTTAATTTTATTTAAAAAATATATTCTGACAAAACCTCTTAAGTACTTCCTTAAAGTTTTTTTGTGGTAAAGTAATTAAATTGAACGGTATTACATTGTGTGTGAAATGGACTTAATTATATTTAAAGTATAATTTCCTAAAAAAAAGACAATGGCTTTAAACCCGTGCTTCCTCACAGATTCATCTCTGTCTTAAAAGAGAAAATAATATCAACAATAAAATATTCTTCAATTGTCTTCGGATACATTAGGTAATGCTTTTTTTATTGCTTTAAAGATACCTTTTTATGGATTAATGCATTTTGATCTTTGTTTACATGGAATGTGCAGTGATAAATCAATGGTAATTTTATATAACTTTGGTTTCTACTTTTACTGAATATTCCAAAGCTATATTCATTGTATTAAAGTTGTAAAGTTGCTTGAGAAATGAAGTAATTTATCTTGATTACATCTTAAAATATTTGTTATTATAGGAGTAGCGACATTGAATAAAAAATGTGCTTGTGGTTGCATTTTTCCAATTGTTTGTAATTTTGAGATTTTCTGTATAAATAACATAAATGAATCTATTTTTATGTTTTCTCGGTTGTATTATTATCGTGGGAATGAAAACTAACATATCCGCTGAGTGTTGAAATATTGTATTAATTTTCTAAAATGCTAATTTTATGGTTTTGGAGTTAAAACTAATGAATTGAAAATTTAAAGCAAAAGCACTCCAGAGAACTAGGCTTTGTTTGACATTCAAATGTAATCAGTGCTTTGTTTTGTTTATATAAGGTCTTTTGATTTCGATAGTCGAAATGCTTTTCGCAATTATATATTTCTAGGAGATCCCGTTTCGATATTCAAACAATTTTCCAAAAAACAGGTCTTTTGCCTGCAGTAATCGTAAACCCTTTGGCTGTTCTATATATATACTATAGTATTTTATTGTATCACTCAAATGTTTCTTACGTATTGATTGAAGAAACATTTTATTTAATAAAGATAATATAATATACATGTTTAACTTTATAAATAAAATAAAAAAATATGTGTAGGAAATTTTTTGTCTAGAGTTTCGTCCACGGCCACATGGTTGTTGTCCTATATCAGTTCGTCATATAAGTGGCATACTGCCACGATATCATGTTTGTGGGGTCATGATTGTGGGTGGATGAAGTCACACATATTTCATAAACAATAGGGTTCAGGGCTGAACTTCGGTATACGGTGCACCCTGTTATCAATACTATATATCGATATATTTTTAGTTTAGAGATGTGACGTAGGAATAATCGATATATGCCTTTTCTTTTACGTTTATGAACATATTTTATAATTTTTTTAAATGTTTTTTTGTACATTAACAAGGTAGATTTTTGTACTAAGTTTCAATTCGATTCGAGAAAGCGTTCAAAAGTTATCGTGTCCCATAGAAACGTCTAGGAACATAATTCTCGTACCTACATATGTATATTTATGTATAAACCTCAGCAATATTTATAGTCATAGATCAGTGAGTTTCCCCTTTCGAAAAATCCACCACTCACCCTTTCCCCCTCCATGACCCTAACCTCTCATTATTTGAGCTAAGCTCATTTTTTCATTGAAAATTCGCTAAAAGCTGTCAAAATCGTCAAGCAGCACGATTTTTGTGATCTAGCAATTGTTGCCAAAACTTACATTATTGATTTTTCAAGATACTTCCTTCAACCTTATATTAATTACAAAATCATGTTAAAAATTAAATCTTTCAGTCCTTGGACTGTTACAATGGAGAAGATGAAACAGTTCCTTTCTTTACCTAGAGACAGGGAATATTTTCACGGTTTATTCCTCTCTAAAAAATTTCTGACCGATTCAAGGCTTTGTATACTTCTTTTTTGTTTTTATCAAGTATTATATTATTTGTTAATACAAATTCGTGATCCAATTAATTTGCCTGTCTTTTCTAATGACCTATCTCTTAGGTCACTATTCTCGGTCAGGAAAATTGTGCATGTGATTTTGCATTTTATTTTTAAACGATTAAAATATCATAAAGGTTACGTATAATAATCTTATATTCTAATTGTATATATTTTTGTTCCAACAAATTTTTGTTGTTATAATAGTAGTAGCGTTTAAAAATGATTATAATTAAAGTAGAACATTGACACACCTTTTAATAAGACCGTTTACGAAAAGTCTTAGCGCTAGTAAAACTAACTGTTCCTAAACAAGATATTTTTTCTTTTCAAAAGCCTTTTTAAAATTTTAGTTTTCATCAAATAAAAGTATTAGTATTTACCTTAAAATGCCATTATCTTTATCGATTATATCGTTATCGTTATAATCTAATCTAATATCGTTATCGTTATCGTTGCAACTATAAATACGTTTTTAATCCTTGATTTAACGGAACAATTATAATCCTTGCTTGGGACTAGAGATATTTAATTCCTCTGCAGTCTACAGTATTGGAAATTTAATTACATTCATATTTATAGCATCAAAGGCGTCTATAAATGGCCTATTAAGTCATTTTAAAATTGCTTTCTCAGTTTTAATTTGTCGATTTATGGAGCAAAATGGATTTATTATGATCGATCTAAAGTTAAAACTCTTTGCTCCCTTTTTACTTGGGGCAAGAAATGGGGTTTGCTGTATAAATATTTATATTACATTATTTTGTAAAATAAATCTCAAGAGAAACAAATTCAAATTACATTTTTCCTTTAAAAAAGCTCAATTCTTTTCTAATGGATTTGAATAATAAAATCATTGATTTTTCTCTTTTGATCTTTTCTGAGCATCTCTTTGTATTTTTACTTTTCTCTCGTTTTTTTTTAGGAAAATCCGGGGTAGTATTTTTTACCAAACTATCTGAATGCAACTCATCATATATATTACTTCGTGAAGGTGTAGCACGTGTTAAGTATATGATAATAATGAGTACGAAAAATTCTCTCACAATATTGATTAATTTAATCTAATCAAAACCTTCTTTGAACCTAAACGGTCATCTTCAGTGCCGGAGATAAGAATATATGAATGTAGACAAGTCATGATGTCATAAGACTCACCTCAAAATGATTTTTTTCTACTACTGTTAATTAAAATTATGCTTTTCATTTACTTGCGAATTTTCAAAAAGAAATTGAGTTTATGAGATTCGAGCGATGCGTGGTTATAGATTAAAAATGGAAGTTTTTTACTGCTATGCCGTAGTTCTTGTTTAATGCAGTAGAAATACGTACTTATTTTTTTCAAATTCTAAATGTATCCCCTAGTTTTTTTTTGGCAATATGCCCCTGATATCTACTTTTATAAGATTTATTTCGCTACGCTTGTATCTTGTTTAAAGTGTTCTTAAATGAAATTATTGAAATATTTGTATGACGATGTTTACTCGTGAGGTAACTATTTTGAGTCATGTCATTTATTCTCATGAAAAAACGCTTTGAATTAAAACTTTGAGGAAGTCTAATTACTTTTGATCTGTTTTAATTTTATCATAATCGTTAATATAATGCAAATAAAGTGTGTACTTAATTTTAGCGAATATTCAAATAAAAATAAGCTTATGAGGTTGGTGTTATGGAAAGGGGAAGGGGGAAATGATTTTTTTGGAAGAGAGGGGGGGGGCTCATTCACTGATCAAGATTATACAGTATTTCCACGGATTGGGTAGCGCATATGTGTAAATGACAAAAAATAACTTTTAGGTTTTGCTTGTTTTAAAATGAACATTTATCGCAATAAACATTTTGTAGGATGAATGAAACGGATGTATTCACTATCTGTGTTACAGTATAAATTTAACGACTTGTATATTCTGAAAACGCGTGAAGTGAGTCCGAAGTAGGGAAGACGAGCGTCGCAAATCCGATGTGATAAGCAAAAGTACCCGATTTTTTTTGTAACACCTTTGAAAATTTCCATACATCATGCCATATGCCACTTTTATAAACTAGTAACATGACTAACTATTATAGGACAACAACTATTTGGCTGCAAAGAGGCCACAGGGAGACGCGAAAGTCTGCTTTTACAGGCTTTGGCGCCCCCGGCGCCGAAGTCGCGTTTCAGACGAGGCGTGAAGCGCCGAGGCCTCTGTTTTTAGCGAATTTTCTTTGATGAAAATTCTCTATTGAGAGGTAGCTCGTGTTGCGGGGGAGGGAAGGGGATTGCGCCTGGTACTGTGTCCAAACTCCTCATAAACTTAGCATGAACTGAGCTTCATAAGTGCTGTGCAGTGCAGTGTATAATCTATGATATAAATTTACGATTTTTTTAAAACTTCAAAAAAATTAACAAGTTGTGACGCTACTGCTTGGGTTATTAAATAACAGAAAACTTAAGCAAAAGTCGGATTGATAAGTAAAAAAGCAGGCATTCTAAAGAAAATTTGCCTGGCTTGCGGACCTCGGCACCAGAATTATTTAACTTTAGCTAGATTATGTGTGAGAGTGTTTTGTAAAGATGGTCATAATATGCTCTGATATCTGCTTTTAATAATGATACCTGAAATTATAGATTTTACAGTTTTACAGTTGATTTTTGTAAATAAATTTTAGTGTTCATCTCGCTTTTACATATTGAGTGTAAGGCGCATTCAATATTGTCAAACCTTAATAAATTTATTTATAAACCGAGATTTAAAAACTTTATTTATAAGTAATAAAATCTAACTGTTAACATAATGTATATTTTCACTGTTTAACCTTTTCTTCTATAAAAAGCATTTCAT
>JACMZG010001911.1:37517475-37555251 GCA_018340805.1 Microvelia longipes | reverse complement strand
TATTCAATTCAAATCATGTAACTCACTTATTCAATTCAAATCATGTCACTCACTTATTCAATTTCATTCAAATTAATCTCTTTATGCTTTGATCACAATTATTTATTTAATCTCATTTCTAATTAATTTTTTTATTTATCAGTTATCCTCGTTTTATTTCCATTGTTGATCAATTTTATGTTTATCATTTCAAATATGTATGTGTTAATTTATGAGGGAGTAGGAGTATATCTCATTTTAAAGACTTGATTAATAGGGGAACCGTTGTTAATACTGGGATTACAGAAACCTTCTATACCTTCTTTCCTAAAAGTTGTGTTAAGGTCTAAAACTTTATCCTACCCTTGAACTGTAAATTGCCTTCTTTAATAACTTTGCTCTTAATAATTATTATCTTTAGTTACTTTAATAATGGTTGTGTTGTTTTTGGATTACTGATAAGCTTGTCTCAGTATTGCAAAGTTCAATTTAGTTTTAAAGTATCAGTAAGTTGAATTCCTGATTAACAACCCTAATATTATGTCATTTAATGTGATGACAAAGTATCAATAAATTATTTTAGTCAAAGCTAGCCTAATGCCATTTCGGAAGTATTGTTGTCCTTGCTAAAAGTTTGTGTCAGTTTGCTCATTGTCCAGGTGCTTTTTGAAATTTGGCATTTTCTTGAAAACACCAGACTACTAAGGAATTTCTAACAATCTAATCATGGCAGATGTGTTTAAATTTCAAAAAATTAACTTAATTTTATAAAAAATAATTTTAAAACTTGTGACTTTAGGTAAGGCTACGAATAAGGTATGGTCCTCGAACTATTTCAATTTGAGTTACCCTAGTGATAGTAATAGTAATTAGGATAGACCACCAAGCAAGTAGGCTGCGTTGTTGGGCCCTTTTTGCTGACTCCCTTAGATAGAAGATAGTGTTCTATACCTTATGAGTCCTAGTGCAGGTATATTACGTCTAACCCACGGAAGAGCCGTGACTTTACTACTCTAAGCTTCAACTAGAAACAACACGTGCCTCACTGCCAGACCAGGCTTTCCTGCTCTCGAAACCATATAAGGCAGAAAGATATATATTTAATTTAAACTACTATTGAGGGTCTTAAATTTTGCCTCAACCCAGGTTCATTTAGTGTTAGGGATATTTTACAAGTATCTGACATCACACAGGCTCGGAACCACCGGGTTAACGTCCCTTTCAAAGGACAGCGCATGAAAGGATTTCCATCCCTCTCATGAAAATCTTAGAGGCCCCAACCAGAATTGAACCCAGACTGTCTGGGTGTCAGGTGCACGTGCTAACCAATACACCACCGAGACCCCCTTGAGTTATCCTATGTTGTAGCCATTTTTTAAAATTATAGTTAGAGGAAGGGAGTGATGTTAATCTCCAGATTTAGCTACTTGTTTTCTATATATTTTTTTTTCTTTGCAACACTAAAGAAACATTAATAAAACACCCAAGTCTCTCCACATAAAATCTTCAACCTAGGTTGAAAGCTGGCTCTTTCAATAAATATTATATGTGGAAAGACTTGGGTGTTTTATTAATACTATATACTTCACTTGTGCTTCTTCTTTATCTGACTAAAGGAACACTTAAGTTCAATTTAATCTTTAATAGTTTAGACTCTCTTAACTTTTATGGGATTTATTAGTTCATCACTTTCCTAAACAAACAAAAAGCTAATCCTATTTCAATACCTCTATTATAACATACTCATGATAGTTGGGACAGGAAAATTTATTCGAAGGACTAAAATCATTTGTAAAACATCTAGATAATGTTTTTTTTAATGAAAATCTTTGTTTCTGTCAAAATGCTAAATTATTTTTTGCTGCCAATGTACAGGAGGGTATAATTCAGAAACATTAAATTATCTCTAGTTCCCTTTCTCAAAATTACTATTGCAAAGAA
Source organism: Microvelia longipes (assembly GCA_018340805.1). Lineage (NCBI taxonomy): Eukaryota > Metazoa > Arthropoda > Insecta > Hemiptera > Veliidae > Microvelia > Microvelia longipes. Next base: position 37,553,331 of record JACMZG010001911.1, on the reverse strand, counting down.
TTATATTCTCAAATATTAATTCAAGGAAAATGTCTGGAATAAAATATGTGTATATTATTTTTAGCTTGAAAACACAAAAAAAATATTTTTTTTGGGTAACTTGGTACTAAAAAAAGATTATTATCATATTTATGGGTGCCTAATATACTGATGTCTAAAACACTTATTGAATCAGGTTCAATCTAACTCAAACTGCATTCCTTTTAATCACATATTTATAACCCCTGTAGGATTAACTGATTAGCACCATTTTACATTCCTTAAAAATAATTTCCAAAGCAATTGAAGCTTTAAATTAAATACAAATATTTGTATCTACAAGTGCAATTGTAAATTAAACGAGTGTTTGCACACTTGAATAAACAATAAAATTATTATTAAATTTAGAGCATTTTATATTAAATTGAAACATTTTTGTTATATTATTACTCATCAGTGGTTGTTATAAAGTATTTTAGCTTCCAACTACTTTAATATGCAAAAATATTTTATAAATATCTTATATAAATGTTTCCTCAATTAGAAATGTTCTTGCCAAAAAACAATTTTTAAATTTATTGATTTATCAAAGATTTAAAAAAGGTCATTAACTTTTTTGTGTCCCACTTTCTTCATATGCTCTGATGCTCTGGTGCATAGATGAGATAAGATTCAAGTGCCTTGGTTTTGACACTTATATTAATCCTAATGTGTGGTTAATTTTTCTTCAGTTTTTATTCAACGTTGTGGGTTTTAGGAACTCAGTAACTTCATGTATTTTAGTTCTTTTTATAAAGCAACTGTTTATTTAAGTATTGATAAATATTTAGTGTTTTTAAGTTTTGAGACTGTTTATTTTTATATTAAAACAAGTGTTTCATAATACAATAATGATTACATTTTTGTGATGTCCAAATAAAGGTTATTTTGTTTAAAATTTTGATAAAACAATTGGATATGACATTACTATTAAAATGTTATTTTCTGCAGAAAGAAAAGGATTTGGAATTGACTGCACGTATTGGTAAGGAGTTATTAGAGCAGAATGGAAGGCTTGAAAGCAGGGTTGCTGCTCTTGAAGAAGAGCTGTCTAAATGTAGAGACACTATCACCCAACTTCAACATGAAATACTTAGGAAAACTGAGCTCATTCAAGTCATGACAAATGATTCCACTCCAGTCTCTGAAGATGGTGAGCTCAATGTCATCTTTTTTTAATGTTGTATTATGCTGTACTGAACCTTAGCTATTGTGAAATTTTGTCAATAGGCAGCTGGACAAAGGTTACTTGTAGGCTACCTTATGGGGAGGGTTTTGAGATCCCACCACAAATCATTTTCTAAACATCATATCCTTTACTATGGGATTTTTCATATAAACTGACTTTTATCAATGGAAACTAATATTTAAAAGTTTAGTTCTTTTAAATAAATATAAGAACATACAACATAACTAAACTCATAAAATGTTGCCTTAAATATTGAGTAAATTTAAATGATTTAACTTTTTGTCAAATCCCCTATATAGTTTCAGCATTGTATGGAAATTGAAAGCCTTATCACTTTTCAGTGCTGCCAACTTCAAAAATTTACTACAACTGTTTATTGTTTTTACTAAAAACTTTTGAAATATACTGGTTTAATATTTGTTTAACTAAGGTAAACTATTTGTTTAGCCATTGTTTGGGGTGTTATAAAAAACTTGTTTGAGTTTAACAAATTGCCACAGTATATTCAGAAATTATTGGTATTTTTATTTAAAAAATAAAGACATAGAATCCATAGAAATAAAAAATACAAGCTAACAATTAATATGAAATACAAAAATAGTTACGAAATTAAAATAAAATTTTAAGTAACTACAGTAATAATAAAAAAAAACAATTAAAGTTAGACGATAAAATACAGGAATAAGTTTTAATGTGAAGTAGGATATCAGAATTAGTATTAATAATTATAAAGCAAAGCTGTTAAGTTAAATGTGAGTCAAATAGTAGTATTGAGGAAAGGAGAAACAAAAAATAACTATTGTTTATAGTTGTTGTGAAGAAAAATAATTATTTAATAAAAAGTGAAACTAAAAGAATAAATAAAGTTCTAGAATTAAGTTAAAAAATGTGTATTTTTTCTTTTAAATTAACACTTTATAATTCCAATTGGATAGTGGTAGTAATGACAAGCCATGTCAGTAATATGGAGTATAAAATATCCATGTTTTTAATCAATTGTTTGTATAAATTAATGGTAATCATAAGTATTGAAGTTAGAAACAAATTCTAGTTGCAAAAAGAGAGAATTTTAAATAGACTAAATTTAAATAATTTTGTAAGGTGTAAAATACTGCAAACAGGTATCAGGTTGTTTTTACATGATAAAATAGATAACTCCATATTTCTTTACCAATATTATTTGTGTATTTTTTTATAAGTATAAGAGACAACCCAGAAAATATAAAAATTGATTTCTTATGCTACATTTTCTTTAAATATTTTCTTAAACAAACTTGCTAAATTTTAACGAAAAATAAAAAATGATAAATAAGCTTGAGCAGTCAAGTATCATCAGTTTTTTTCTTTCTTGTATTTCACCTTCTTATTCTATTTATTTTTAGAAACATTTTATAAAACATATTTTGTCATCATCATTTTTTTATTATTTTGAGAAATAGCTACATTATAAAAGAACTTATATTGTTTATTTTGTATGAATACAAAGATGTAAACAGTAATATTTCAGTTGCCGGTATATGCGAATGAGGAGGGTCGTAGAATGCCTGGTAATGGCAGTCTGTAGATTTGTTAGGGTTGCTAGGGTTTGTGGGAAATATTTCTCACACACTCTCTAAACTCTCTATTTGCTCTTTTTTTGTGTTTTATATTTTACTTTGCTCCCATGAGACAAAATTTTTTTATTACCTTGAATAAATAATTTCTGTGTTTGCTCACCTTAATATTTTATGCATATTTTGTCAGACTGAATAAAATAATAAAATGCAAGAGACAAATAAAATTAAAATAGATATATTTAGTTATAAAGATATTAAATAATAATTTTGTTAACAGAAAATATAATTGGAGATGTTCCAGATTTGTAAATGATGGTATCCCTTTAAGTGTTTCTAATTGCTTACATTTATCAGAAAAGTATACCCCTTAAGACATTAACATATAATTCTTTTGCTAAGTCATGAAGCCATAGAAATAATCATGTTTAATAATGGATCTGTAGGCTTTTAATTAATTTAAATGACAAATGTTTGTTTTTCTTTAAATGTCACATTTTATCTAGAAAATTAAAAATCTAATTAATTCTAACTAAATGGCCCATTGAGTCGCTTTTGAATTTAATTTCTTTTAGATGTTTTTATGATTTTTGTTGTTAAATCTTAAATTAGATTTAACAATTATAGATTAAATCTTTAATAGTTCTTGTAAGGTATAAAATACTGCTAACAGAAATCAAGTTGTTCTTTCATGATAAAATAAAAAAAACTCCATAAGTCTTTACCAATTGTTTTTTTATGGTATAAAGTATAAGAGACAATCATATTTTGCATAGATTTTTTCAGTTTTTTTTTCTTTAAAATACTGATATGAAGAATATCTAGCTTATGTGCTAAAATAAAATTACAGACCTAAAAAGTTTTCACTAGCTTTAGAATTATTCTGCTATTGTTTGTTAGAAAATTCAATCATTCTTAATTGTTATTCATTTCTATTTCCAGAGGCTGGAGTGTGGCCTGGTATTGATGGAGGGGGTGGAGGTATAAAAAGAGTTTCAGAAGGATTTAAACTTCTTGAGAAAAAAATAACTTCATTAGAGAAAGAGAATGGTGAATTAAGAAATGAAGCTTACAGGCTTGCTAGCCTTACAGAAGAAACTGAAGAACAGGAGTCCACTCTAGTTAGGGTAATACTTGATGAACTGTATTAATTTATTGTAAAACATGTACTTTTTTCATATTTTTCACATATAGTTTTTCATAATAATTATAAATGATAAACTCTAATTGAAAGTAGTAAAAAGTAAGAATAGTTTTTATGACCTTATGGTCTTGACTTTGACGTCAAATTATAATATAATCTGTCATCTGAATAACCTCATAAGTGTAATTTTCTAAGGAAAATATTTTGAACATCTTTTGAACATACATTTTTTAAATGGCTCAAAAATATATAAGAACAATTCTTTAGATCTTTTTATCAAAATGGATATATTAAGATATTCTCTTCATCAAACCTTACTGATTAGTTTCTATTTGGATAATATGTATCTATTTACCTACTTAGTGTCTTTAAATGTTTGCTAATTATTCTAATTTATGCAAAGAATGCTTATTTATCATATACTTTTTAATTATTCATTAATCTAAAAATTCTCATGTGTGGTTATTTTAATTTTCTAAAAACCGTTTTCAACTTTGTTAACAGGAGTTAATGAATAGGTTAGAATGCGAAAGAGGAACATCATTAGCCAGGGATCTAGAGTTGGAGAAAATGAGACAAGCACTATCTGATCTCCAAGACTCAGTGGAAAATCTACAAGATAGGCTCAAAGATGTCTCTCTGAATAAAGACCAGGTACATAATGTTAATTTACATTTACATGGCTATTATTAGTTATTTATCTGTAGCTCTCAATGTCATCGTACCTCTAATTTGTTTTCAAAAATACCTGAATAATAGAATCTAGTTTTAAAAATTATTAATAAATATGAAACATTTTATCCTTGAAAAGAAATATAAAATATTTAGAATAAGCTGAAAGAATAAATTATTTCATATTTTATTTAGAATAAAATATGAAATAAGCTGGAGTGATTTTTTAATGTCTCACTAGTGCCCAATCATCAGTTAGACTGCAATCATGGAGACTAACACAAATTCTAAAAGAATTATAAAATTAGAACGAATTTCATTTTATTAAATAGTAGATTTAATAGTAGTAATTAATTTGATTATAGATTAGAATAATAAGTTTAAATTTAATTCTAAAAGATTTTCTTTGATTGGGGGTTTTAGAGTAGCATAGGCTAGATTTTACTGATATTAAAGTATCAAAGTTGATGAATAATCCTGTATTTACTTCCCCTAACTCTTGTTATTGGTTAATGTTTTTTGTAGTATTTTGTTTTTATTTCTAGTTATAAATGACTATTTTTGATATAGCAGATCAATTATATTCTACATGATATTTTACTCTTACAAACTATTTTCATTTAAAATTAAAAGTTTCTATTTTCATTTGTTCCTATAGAATGATAAATTTTAAAATTTTATTCCAGGTTGAAAGAGAGAGAGACGAATATGTGCAGAAATGGGTTCTTGGAAGAGAAACAGAGAATGAACTCTGTACCGAGCTGGCTGACCTAAAGGACAAATACAATGAACTTGTTACCTACTTAGAAGAAGTCAAAGATAGTTAGTTAACTTTCTTTTCTTTTAGCTCAGTTCTTACTTATCATTGATTAGAGGGATTGCTGTTTTAGTTCTGGCATTAGTGTTAATTGGTCTCTAGAGATATCTATAAAAACTTTTGTATAAAAAAAGGGATTTTAAGTTTAAAACTTATTTCTTGATGTCCTTCATGTTTCTTTTGAGAAAAAACTTTGTAGTCTTTTATTTATTCTAAGTGCTTTTTAATTCTAAGTAATTAATAATTAACACAATATTCATATTTTGCAAAACTCGGTAGTATCAAAATGTTAAATAAATAATTACATTACTATAGAAATACTGTCCACAATAACTCTAACTGTAGGTCTTCTAGATCAATGATTCTCAAGTCTTGGGTCATGACCAAACATTGGGTTCCAGACAATTATTGTTGGGTTGCTAGAAAATTATTATTTTAAATAAAATTTTCAAAATCTACATACGTCCAGACATTGTGTTGTTCTTCTTAAAAATAATGGTACATCCATAATTCTAGTCTGTTGTCAGACTGTCTAGGGCCCAACTTCATGAAAAAGCCCACAAAATAGGAGCAAAAATGTATGGCTTGTTCCTACAAAATAAGCAACTGTGGACAATTACATTAAATGTTAAAAGCAACTAATAATTTACTACTCTTGTAATACAATAATCTGTAAGTACCTGTTTTGTTAATTATTTTGGCCACCATTTAAAGTACTAAGCCTCCATAACTTGTTCATATATAAAGTAAAAGAATTGGGTGATACTTACTATTAATTGTATTGGGTTCTTGAATCACAACGTTGAGAAAAACTGCTCTAGATGTAAAAAGACATCAATAAAATTAAGGAGCAAGAATTTGAGAGGATTTACATATGTATTATTGCATTGATTTCTTTATTCTTATACATTGAATAAAAATAACTGTCCTTTTTTGATCAGTTAAATTAGTCCATTGGTATATTCTCTTATTTCAACCTCTATTTTTAAATCAAATAAATTTATTTCAATTTTGTTATTATGGTAAATAATTTTTATTATAATTATGAATTTTCTTGGATCCAAACATCATAATCAAATTAATTAAACCTAAAAAATTAAATAATTATAATTTAATCTTTTTAAAACATGTTTACTTTTTTTGTTTTAGACTTAAGGAAAAATAAGAAGAAAGGCCCTACTGTTCGAGCAGGTCCTCTAGGTTTCCCCAGTTTAACAGGACTTGGTTCTACTCAAGATTCTTTAGCCAATGAGCTCGAGTCTTCGTTACTCTCAGAACTTAGTCTAGACTCTGGCATATCTGCTGGTTCTCAGTCTAATATTAGACGAGTGTTTGAAACAGTTAGGTGTGCCAGTACTCTAAGTCATGCAGGTTCTCTGAGTAGAGCGGGTAGTTCCCTTAGTCAGGGAGGTATATCAGGTACATTTACGCCTCCACAGCTTCTCCCACCGACAGTTACTGGGTTTACTCAGCCAACAATCTGCTCAACATTACAGCTTCCTCAATCACAACCGTGAGTTACTCTCCCCATAGAATTGCTTTCTGTCTAAAAAAATTCTGTTCTAAGTATGAAGAACCTAGATTAACCAACAATAATTTATTGTTGAACAATTTTCTTTTTAATTTTACTTACAAATAATTCTTGTCAGGATGTTTTCTCCACTCCGTTGTATTCTTTTGAAAGTGATATGAATAGAATATCAGAACTTTTAAAATTAATATTTTAGTGTACCAAAAAATGACTAGGAAGACACCTGGAAGAGTTTATACCTTAGTCTATATTAATCACTGTTCTTATTATCAAAGATGTAAAATAAAACGGGTACGGGGTACTTCAGAACTTTATCAAATCAGATATGTTACACTCATCTTCCCTATTTCGGACTTGCTTCCCTTGTCATCAGAATATACAATTCACTAAATTTTTACTACAACACATCTTCGCACTTGCATTGCTTGTCCTTAGATAGTAATTACATTAGTTTTATTCCCAACAGTCACCCATCCAGGCACTGACCTCACTAAATGTTGCTTAACTTTTACGATCCAACAAAAACTATAGATATAATTTATTGTAACGAAACTTAGTTTACTTATTTTTTTACATAAAGGGATTGTACTAAATATCTACTCATTAGAATTATCTTCTGATATTTTGCAATTTTTTAAAAAAACATATACAATTCATTTTATAAAAATTAAACATGCTGACAATGAGATGAAACTTGGCACATATGTTTGTCTTATATATTGCTACATGGGTGCCAAACCTCAAGCCAATCAATTTTTTTTCCGTGTTAAATTACTTTTTAAAATTTTTCCTGAGTCATATTTAATTAATGACATAATAAAAAAATATATGTTGAAAGTGTGGAACAGATAAATGGCGATTTCAATTTTCTTTTGTCTGAACATTGACTTAAGTTAACTTTGTTTGGTAGTGTTGGTGGTGTAAGTCCTCAAGACCTGGAGCAAGCAGTCAACAGACTTACACCTGGAGCCATAGCAGCCAGGAGACAAGCCTTATCATCTCTTCACTCCCAGGCACCTTATCCTTATGACTGCATGACACCTGACTCTCTCTTTAGTCAGGTTCGTAAATATTTGTTAATCATTAATAGAAACCCAAGTCCTAATGTCAAAACATTTATTTTTTCAATATGAACAAAATGTTAAGGTTTTCCCTTTTTAATAGAGTATAAGTGAAGTTTAATTAAATTTGTTCTAAGCAAAATATCACAAGTCTGAGAGAAGTATCTTTTCTAATTGCAATTCTGTAATATTTAAGCTATTTTAACTCAAAGTGATGTAGAAATTCATACAGTAGGGGTGGAGGTGCGGGAGACTGTGATCCAACTCCCTGGTTTGAGGTGGTCCTAAAACAGGAGCTTTAGTTTTTACTTTGTGCTAGTTTTCACCTTGTGGCGCCTTTATGAATATTTTACACATAATATATATATTTATTTAATTTTATGAATATTTTACATTTAAAATAATACAATTGAATCTATTTATACAATTGTTAAAACTATTAAAAGTCCCTTGAAATAATTTAATCTTGAAAATGAAGAAATAATTATTTTATATGCGTGGGACAAAGTGAACCGACCTGCTCCACTGGAGATTCACCACTGGAAACACAGGCATGTCTAAAACAGTTTTTTTCTGGGATAATTGGATCACTGTGTCCCACGCCCCAACCCCTACTGTATGAATTGCCACATCACTTTAGCCCAATCCTTTAAAATTATAGTTCTCAAAATGTATTAAAGCACTCTAATTAAAGCTCTTATAAATATACTGGCTCAATTTAAGATCAATGTTTAAAAACTCACTTCCCTCATTGCACACTTATTTAAGCCCTAAAAAGTTGAAACAGGGCTTAAATAGTGCAGATTAGAAAAGAACTGCCATGTGTAGAATGTTTATATTTTGCTTGGAACTGAACCTGTTTTCAAGTTAATCCCCTCTCCCTTGGTAGATTGAAAAATTTCTTTTACTGAAACAATACCATTTGATTGCTGGTTTAAATAAAGTTACAAGTTTGGCTATTTGAACCATACATTATTTTCATTCGTAAAAAAATTATTTTCGTTTAAAAACCTTTTTTTTACATTAATTTATTAATAGTAAACATGAATTATTAAAAGGATTTGGTCTAATTATTTGTTTCCACTAATATCCTGTTCTCTGGTGTTTTTAATTTGCTTTATTTTTATTGATTTAATTGTTTGTATCGGCAGCTAATGGATATTAGAAATGTGAACAGTTTATCTCGGCGTTTAAATCACTCAGTATGTATTGACAGTGATATTTATACATCCAAATCATCCTTATATACTTGCCATTACTAACTGGTTTATTAAGACCTTTACTTCTGTTGATTCTTTAAAATATTTTAAAAAAATTAAATTAAAATGACACATCTAAGAATGTTTAGTGATGGTTAAGTTGTGTGTTTTAGTTATATGATAGATAATAAAGTTATTTTTTTCTAAATTTTATATTATGAGTTTATCAGTATTTTACCCCCTTTTTTAATTAGCAGAAATGATTGCTACATTTATACATTTCACTGTGTTCTATAAGATTGTTAAGGTCAATCTTAAAAAAGTTTGTCTGAGCAATCATACAAGTCCAAACTAATTTAATATATTTTTAAAAATTCTGATTTGATGAATTTTAATATTTATTTATATTCCATGAGCCAAGGGATGATTTTATGAACCGTTTCTTCATTTACAAGACCATGGAGTGGAGTAAGAAAATCACAAGTCTGGTGATTTAATCTGAAGCTCGACAATATGCTGACTCAAAAAAAATTAAAATGATTACTATTTCATTTTTAAAAATTCTGTAGAAAGCTTTAGTACTCAAGAAAACAAACATTTTTATTCCAAGTAATTTTTTACCTACATCACTTCATTTTTAAGACAATGCAGCCCATCGAAATATCATTTACCCTCTCTCTTTAAATTATCTCTCATTCACTCACACTCATTATATTATTTATATCTTTATGTATTTATATCTTGAATATAAAGTATTGTAGGTAAAAAATTACTTAGAATAAAATTGTTAGTTTTCTTGAGTACTACAACTTTTATTTTAAAGTTTTCTCTGAATTTTTTAACATAAAATTGTTTTAATAATTTTTAAATTTTGCTGAGTCAGCATATTGTCCACCAGATGATGGTGTCCAGAGATGGTAGATGAGTCAGCATATATTAAATCACCAGACTTTTCGTTTTCTTACTCTACTCTATGGTCTTGTAAATCTGACAAACAAACAGGTTGTGACATAGAAAATCATCACTCCTAGATTATCAGAATAAACGGGTTGTGAATCATCCCTAGGTACCTGGACTATTCGTTATACACATAAATGGTGTATAAAACCATTTCAAACTAAATGTATTGCCTTTTTAATTTCAAAGAATATAGAAATTCTATTATGAAAGTGTTTTGATTCATTATATTTAAAGGATTATAATAAGTAGATGTTATACCTACATCTACACCTTAGATGTTAGTGACATCTGTTTTAATGATCAAATTTTACATAAACTCACCATGTAATCTGGGTTTTAAACCTTAGACCTCCATGATGTCAAAGGTCAGTATAAATACTAATGACCTCGTCCATGGATGCCACTCATTTTTAAAGGATTATTTTTTTTTAAGAATTAAACAAAAGCAAGGTCTTAATGTCATTTCATATTTTGTTCGACCCTTCTGATTAATTAACTGTCACAATAAATCATTCAGAAAATTTTCATAGAAAATTATGCTTATTATATTGTTGAGTGTGGCATATTTTAAAAGTGTCACATTCAAACTTTTTTTTAATTTTGAAGCTTTTACATAATTGTAAATATTTTTTGTGTATAAATACAGCACTGAAATTGGCCTAGCTTTCTCATGCCCATATTTGGTCTTAATCTATTTCTATGCTTAATGGGTCTTAATAATTGTTGCTTTATTTTGTTTTAATTGTAATTTTAAAACAAGTTCATAATATTAAATTAGGTATAATTTTCAAATCTGCTTTATAGCTCTAACTAAACGTCTTATATTGTTTTCAATAATATTTAATATTTTAAGGAATTATCTATAGTGCAACTGTACATAAAGTTAAGTCATTGATTTATAATATTTATAAAAGGGTTTAGGAGTCAGTTGGTATTAGTAAAAACATCTTACTCCCCTGCCCTGTGTTTGTTCCCTGACATGAAGTAAAGTGTTAATTATTTTAAAAATTAAAAACTATTGTATCCCACTTAATTGAATATTAGTCTTCTTTTATGGTTTATGATTTAACACCATTGCAATGTTACAAGCACTGCTTTGTATGTCTAATTATTTTATACTCCATTAATACATGAGTAGTTCTTTAGTGTTTCATATGAAAATTAAATTTCATATGAAAAAAATATACTGGGTTGAATACACCAGATGCACCAATATTAAATCTTTAATAATAATGGAAACTGTGGTCCTAGACTTTCAAATATACTCTCAACCCTCAGTAAATTAACTCTCACTATTTTAAATTTACCATAATTATTTTGGTAACTATATATGTCACACAATAGCTTAATGAGTAATTACCAAATTAGGGTGATATTGATTTTAAATGTCTCGTAATTTAAGGTAGTTTCCAAAAAAAGCAATATCACGGTATGCTCTAATTGAACCTTTCAAAGTTACTTTAAGTGGTAACAAAAGTACCATTTTGGGTACAAGTTACCATAATAATAAAAATGGTAAATTTGAATTCACAAGAGTCAATTTACTGGGGAGAGAGACCATTTTTGGAAATCTAGGACCATGTTTTCCCCATATTTTCAAGGATTTAATGGTTATGCAACTCAATAAACATAAGGTCCAAACCCATTTACTTAGGTGTTCAGAAGATTGCTAAATTTAAAACCATGGTCCAAACAAAAAATTAAATATGTTAAATAACGTGTGCAGTGCAATGATGTAATCTGAGATGTTGAGATGTAAAATGACGCTCCTATTGGGATTTACAACATTATAATTTTTTAGCAATCATTAAAACCTTGAAAAATATTTCTTACACAAAACACCAACATAAAATTGACTCGATTTTACTACTGACTAAAAATATCAGTTATAGTGACCCAAATTTGATTACTTATATTAGAAATGTTAATATTTTTGGTGAACTATGATTGCAGGGTAGTGGAAGTTCCATGGCTCCTTGGAAGTTACCAGATAAGTTGCAGATAGTGAAACCAATAGAAGGCTCCTTAACGTTGCATCATTGGAGTGAATTAGCTACTCCCTCTATGTCTGGGCTGTTGGAGGAGAGACCTGGTGTCAAAACTAGAGGCGGCACTGATCTAGAGGCTCTGGGCTTCCATGTAAGGCAAACCATGGAATTATAATTAGGCCTATTATAATTTATAATAATAGGCCTATTATAGGCCTAAATTATAATAGGATGAAAATAAGCAGTTACTCTGTAAACAAAGATACAGTCACTTTGTAGCTAGGTTTTTTAATCAAGTATTAAAAAACCTGGACTGCGGTCCACTTTTCATTTTTTGATCGCTTAAGAACTGTGCTAATCACTGGTGTGCTTGAGGTTTTGTTGGTTTCAGAACACTAAAATAAAAATTATTTTTAATAAAAAAAGTTTTAAAAATTCAAAATGACCACTTTTTTGCCACTCACAAGTGATATGTTGGATAAGAATTCTCTGATTGGAATTAATTTTTGTCATAAGTTTCATCCAATTTGGTTGATCTGTTTTGTACTTACTGGGTTCAATAGAAAAGTTTGCATTCATCTACACATTTATATAGACACAAATGTTTTCAACTATGGGGATCTGTAAGTACTGGAATATAAACCTTTGATACTGATTTTGAATGTATGATACTCCTTACTAAAGGAAATTTTGAATACGTTTTCACTAAGAAATTAATAATGTTTATAGATTAATTTTGTAGAAATTTTTTGGATGAATTATAAATTTTTTTGTTGAATTTCTATTTGCAGACTTATTCAATGTCAGATGTAGAAGAAGATGAGGAAGTAAATCCTGGTAAAAGCTTTCAAGACTCTGGCCTCACATACACTTATACTAATAGTACTGTAGGGCTGGGCCCTCGAGTTACTTCCCATACTCATGTAGTTCATAGGTATGTTTTACTCTGTGTGACACTAAAATAGAATTATTTTTGATATACCATCTAACTTTGGGTGCTATTCCTATGTTTCCTTTTATAAACTTGTCCTGCAGTTTTTATATGGTTCCTGATTATTTAATGATAAGATGCAAATCTTAATTTATTGTTTAAATATTTGTTTAGTTACCGAGGAAGTCAGATGTCATCAGTAGTGAGTAGTAGAGTATCATCAATATGCTCGACACCAGTTGACCGAGGTCTCTCTAGAAGAAGCTCTGTTAGTTCTCTTTGTGGTAGTGTTTCCATATCTATGAGGGACGGACCCAGTCAGCCTCCACCACCTGGGGCAGGTACCCACACTCCTACAGCCACCCCACCTCCTAGCCCTACCAGATCACCTGAATCTTCTGATGATGAAGAGGAACCCACCTATTCCACTTTAGGACTTCCAGGTAAATTATTATTTTAGTTACAATAATATATGGTAGCTATGGTAAATCTAACTAGCTAAAAAAATGTATTGGAATTCTTGAAAGTCATCTAAAGATACCACTGCTAAAGTTTAGCTAATAAGATACTCACTGAGTTCTGATAAACATTCCCTTTCGTGTAAGTCATCTGTAAATAAGACTATTTAAATCATCTTTTATAGTACTATGGGGTAGGGGTGTTGTTATGAAATAATCCAGTACCCTTAATCCTCTCTCTTGGATTATTTAACAATAATTTTAAAACATTTTTCTAATCAAATATTGCTACATTTAATGAACAAAAACGCTAATCTTAGAGCTCTGAGGCTCTTTAGGAATTGGTCTTACCAATAATACTCATCCAATTCCTTGTAATATCTTATGGAAATCATTATTCTCTGCCATATTGAAGTGGAATTTAGAAGTGGCATCAAACCCCAGATCTTCTGTGTCCAAAATGAGTCCTTATATAATCATAGCTATGGAATAGAGTTCTTATTTAAATTGTTACAATGTTATCCTTATTTTATTACAGGATTCTTAATGACAAGTGGTGCTGAATTGTTAAAGAGAACTTTAGGATCTGCTCTAAAGTCGCCAACTACTCCTAAACCCAAGACTGCTCTTGTCAGGCCAGACAACAAGGTAGTTTGCAAAATATCAATGGTTTTAATTGTGATTATGGATTTAATATGTATTAATTGCGTAGTTGGAACTTGGGTCCTTGAATTCTTACAGTGATGATAAATACCTTTCTGTTTGTTCTCAAAGCATAAATACTAGAATTTAATGTTTGCCTAAACAATGAAATAAATATCAATGGACTATATTCTTGAAGTTTGAGGAAGACTCGTGTATTTGTTTTTGACAAAATTGTAGGTTTTAATAAAACTTTATTTTCTTAAACACAGCCCAAAGGAGTATGTTTTGTCAGAAAGACCCTATTACATCTCTGTAGTTCTATTAATAAAAAAAATTGTATTTTTTCAGGCTGCACTTACAGGTATTAGATTAGTTGAGACTTTAGAAAGGATAGGTTTAGAAGAGATTTTAGCTACAGGGCCATCTAGCACATTGCACCAGGCAGGTTTGAGGAAACGTCTTACTGACAGTGTATCAGGTCCAGGAGTACTAGGAGTGCCAGGGAGACCAGGCAGGGGGGAGTTAAAGAGAAGACAAGATTTGGGTTCCGTACCCATGCCCCAACATTCCAGACCCGAATCCCCTCAACCACAGCACCACTCTACATTGGGTACTCTCTCCTCATTACTATTTGGAAGAAAGGGAGGCTTACTGTAGTCCTCTGTTAGTCATAGTAGAACCCTTACAAGCCTTATAACTTAGTCATTTTTAAAAAATATGTTTTTGAACTTTATGGTTTTTTATGATATTTAATGTAGACAGAATGGTTTCAATAATATCTTAATTATTTAGATATTAGAATACATTCCTTCTTGTTTTTTATTTATTTATTTTAAATTATGAAGAACAAACACTGTGCAAAATGTTAACAAAACGTAAATTTTATTAAATAATTATTTTGTCTGATTTGTCTCACTTATTAGTAATTAGAATAAATCTATGTTGCTTATTTCATTGAAACCATTCTTTTTATATTTTTTCAATTATCAAACTTTAATAGTTCCTTGTGAAAATAGTAAAACATGATCTGTTTTTAGAACTTCTTGGTTGCAAGTTGCAAATATCCTTAAGTTGTTTTATCATTTTCAACCAACTGTATTTTATCAATACTATTGACAAGTTAATTTGTATCCTATGCAAATAAAAAACTGTATAATTCTTATTTATGGATGTTATTTCTTGTTTAGTAAATATACATTATTTTCATCAGTTTTCAAATAATGATTCGAATAAAACTTATTTCACAATGCCTTCATGTATATGCATAATTTGGTGCTATTATGTGTCTGAGTATTTGACACATTATATTTATTTATGCATATATTTTTGCTTTAATTTTAACTGACCAGGAAGTTCAAAGATAGATTGTTAATATGGATCTTTAAATAATCTTTAAATTGTCAAATTTTTTTCTATTGCTATTTTAAATTAAAAATAGTCAAATAAAGCACAGAAACTAACAGTAGTATAATTTAATGAAGAAATATAAGTTTTAATTTAAAAAAAAAATATATATATTAATTTGTATGTTATTGATAAAAGTACCTAAACTATGCTTGCTAATAAAGCAAAGTGAATAAATAAATATTTTTGGTGTTTGAATGTATACCAGGTAATATTATTATTCATTCCTGCATAGTTTATGTGTACAATATTCTATTTGTATTTGTTATTTATGTTTGCTTTAATTAATTTAGTTTGGTTATTCAGAACCAGGTCTTGAAAATCTTTCCTGCGTTTTCACTTAAGTTACCTGAAGCAAATGAACTTTGTAATATTTACACCACAATTTATTGAAACATGAACAGTAATCAATTCATTGTAAAAACAAATAGCCTAATCGAAAAATATATTAGTTTTAGAACATGTAATGACATTTTTGGAAACTCTTAAAAATAAAATCTTTTAGATTTGATGACACATTAGATTATAAGTTCATAGATTTACTGAAGTGTAAAAATAAACATTTCTAAGTTACGTTGGTGCATCATTTTAATACTTTTGATCTCTTATTTTTATTAAAGAAGAAGTTATGACTATTTCTAAACTGAATATTTGATTACAAATATTACTTCATTTGGTTACAGTAAGCTATTATTATGTCTCTTCACATGTATAATTCATTTATTACTTATAATGTAGAAACCCCTATTATTGAATCAGTTGAAAAACAGAACTTAACAGATTTTCACAAAACGATTTCACTGCCACAAAGGCATTTATTTTGCTTATTTATACAAATTACCCAGTATACATTACCTGGTATCACCTTTAACGGCATTTAATTGACAAAATATAGACTTTTACTGTAGCAGGATTGACTGCATATCCTTCAAAATTAAAATTGACCAAGAAAATGGTGTGATCCTAATTAGTGAGCTGGTGTGAGCCTAATCAAGACATTCTTTTATAGGAACAAGGTCTTGTTTGCATAAGTTGCTGTGCTAAAGGATTGTTAGTGCTTTCATTTCAAAGAGCAACATCACCCTTTTCTATAACTTGTTTTATACAAACTCAAGACGTTCAAAATCATAATTTATACTGTTAATTTTAATTACCATATTCTATTATAAATTAATATTATTAGGGAAAATTCTATATTGATATTCCTTTACTGAAGTTTTGTACTCGACCTCCACTGTAATTAATTCCTGACGTTTAGCTATTTTGACTTGTCATCTTGAGCCGTAATGTTGTTGCACACAATTATTAATTAATTTTCACAGATAATTTAATTGATCAGGAACTATTTTACAATTAATTGTGCTAACATTTAGGTCATTCCTATTTTTATTTGTAAATATTACAATTTATTTGCTTCAAATTATATACATATTTTTATATAAAAGTAAAACTTTTCCTCATTTATTCCATAGGTATATAGAAAACGTATTGTGTTTGCAAAAATATTCCGAAACCGGGATAAAACTAGAATTATCCATTTCAGGTGTTATTAAGAACTCCTGAGTGGTTATCATAAAGTATTCTGTCTGCATGTGTGTGTATGTGTCTGTTATCATCGTACCTCCAATTGTATTTTTGTTAGATAGTTAAAACTTTGTACAAAAATCAGTCTACTGCTGTAGTTGTGCTATTCGGAAAATATTTTTTTATGACGTCATTAACCCGCAATAATGCCCAGCAAAAATTTTGAAAAATCATAAAACATAGAAAAATGATGTGATCTGATTAAAATTTGACACCCTATAAGACTAACATATGTGCCAAATTTATCAGGATTAGTTCAATTTTTATCGAATGATTTGTATACATTTTAAAAAAAAAATATTAAAAAACAGAAAATGATTCGATTGAGTTGAAATTTAGTACAAGTGTATAAATAAATAAGTACTCAAAGTTTCGTTTCAATACGACAAGTATATCCATGATTTTTGTTGGATCATAAAACATAACAAGCATTGAGTGTAGTCAGTGCTGTATGGGTGACCGCTGAGAATGAAACGGATGCGTTTACCATCTGAGGACGAGCGAAGCAAGTCCAAAGACATGTTGCAGCATAAATTTGGCAAATTGTACATTCTGAGGATGAGCAAAGCGACTCTGAAGTAGGGAGGTTGAACGTAGCGAATCCGATGTGATGAGGAAAAGTTCCAGGTACCCAATTTTTTTTCTCTTGATTTATACAGTTTTATTATTTGTTTAATGTTACCCTTCAAAATATTATTTTAATTTTAATATTAGATGGTGTTGGTCATCGATATGGAGTTTTAGCTCAACTGATTGGCTCATGCAACTAATGCTATTATATTAATTTTATTTAACTGTTGATCCTTTTTGTTGTTTTTATGTAACAATTAAAGTTATTTTACTTTATATTGCAGTTAAATGAGACTGACAACATGAGCATTTTTAATTATTTTTAACTATATAACTGGTGTAACTTAATGTGTGTTCCAGCATGTACGATAATTTCTGTGAAAATATTAATACCATATTACAAAGAAAACGTGTCTATGTATACACTATGAGAAAGGTTGTTAATTTTATAGCTTGTGATTTTTAAATTTTTACATTAATTATTTTGGAACCGAAATTATTTTTAAATTATTAGTATTTTAATTTTCTAGTCAGTTTCAACATAAAAGGGGCTAAAATTACTTAATTTTTATTTATTTTTTTATTATATATAAACTTTTAGCATAATGCTGTAGTTAGTATTGAAATTAAAAGATTTTCCCTCATGTAGGTTTATCTTATTAAAATAAATTGTACAAATTTCTTACCATCAAAGAATAAGATATACTTGGCTATATTCAACTTCTTACTTCCGTTTTTTCATTTTGTTGATAGTTTTTGGTATAATCTACAGTCTGCAGAATGTTAAACTCTCTTCCTACTAGAAGAGTAGTTTACATTTGAAACTCAAGCTATTTTCTGAAAGTTCTTAGCATTTGACTTACTCAAGTTACTGTAGAAGATTTGATATTCATTTTAATTTGGTAAACTTACATGTTGATACAGTTAGGGGCTGTAACCATCATTTGTATGTTATTATTCCATTTAATTAAATTGTGTTGTATATTTTTGTAATTAGTGTTTATTTATATTTGTTTCAGCAAATGTAAATTGTAGCTTTGTAAAAAGATATTGTATATAATCGTATATATTTATATAAAAAAGAAAGCACATTTTTTTCTTTATGACATAAGGTTTTTTTTTAAAAAAAATTGATTTCAAAATTTGTTAGAGAGAAAGGACATAGCATTGGTTTAAAACCAATTGTTATGTGTTTTCTCATTCCATGTTTTTTTTTAACTTTATGAATTACTATTAAAAGCTTTTCAATAAAATTATAAGTTTTTGCATGTCTTTTGAGAGATAATGCATTTAAGCTTTGTTGAATTAATTTTCATTTCTTTTTGACTCAGTATGATTTTGTTACTTTCGTTGTAAATATAAAAAATAACAAAAATTAGTTAAGTTAAATTATGTAAATACTAGTAACGTTCCTTTAAATTAGTTCAGTAAAAACAGAAGTTTTAAAATTTATTTATATGTTTAAACTTAGAAATAGAAAAAGGCTTTAATAAACAAATTTCAAATAAAATATTTTTGTTTTTACTAAATATTTATAAAAGAAGATGGATTTAAAAACTCAAGATCTTAATCAATGCTAAAATTGTATGGTAAAAAAAATAAGTATTTTACTTAAAAGAAAAGTGCTTACAATCATTCTTTAGAATATTTCTTTTTTATTACTCTCATCTAGTTATTTTTTATCTATGCAAAAGAAGGCAATCAAGTTTGGTCAGTGCTAAATATTTTGGTGCTATATAATTGATCTCAGTGTATGTTTCCTTTTCTAGTTTTTTCTATCCAGTTTGGTTCAAAAGTATTATTTTAAACTGTTATGATACTGTGAAT
Organism: Microvelia longipes; assembly: GCA_018340805.1. Taxonomy (NCBI): domain Eukaryota; kingdom Metazoa; phylum Arthropoda; class Insecta; order Hemiptera; family Veliidae; genus Microvelia; species Microvelia longipes. Next base: position 37,533,780 of record JACMZG010001911.1, on the reverse strand, counting down.
GTATAGATGAAATCTTATTTTGGCTTTTATTAGAAATCAACCTTAAGAACAAAATTATTTTAAGACAGGAATCAGAGAATTATTTTTGTTTGAGATTTTACTCCTTGAATAAGAGATGGCAGCACTGAATGTTCAGTTTAGTTATAGAGGTTTTTCCGTATTATGATGTCTTAAGAAATCAAAACAGAGATGCAATTTGAATTTCATAACATTGATTATTTTAGTTAAAAGTACTACCATTTAGTGTTTTTTCCATAATAGAAGCTCGACAGTCATCACATAATATAAATGGCATGAAGTCAGCTGTCTTGATGACAGTCCAATGAGCAAGCCCCTAAAAACTCAAATATTTGGTACGTGAAAAAAAATGTAGTAAACGTAATTAGTTTATCCCCACTCCACCTGACTTGCATATTTTTCTTAAGAGTCTTTTATGATTTATGACAATATTTTTGTTTTGCATTCTAGGGTGCTTAAACTGTCATTAATGTTTAAACTAAGGATGGGCTAAGGTTTCTCTTGTTCTTTATTAAATTTCATTTTGTGAACCTCGTATTAAAAATTGTAAGCTCCTTTTCTGGATATTTGTTTACTAAATCCTATTTGTATCTGCAGTAATATAACCAAAACCATTTCCCTAGAATTATCAAAAATATCTAGCATCATAAACTTAATCTAACAATATTTCTTATTTTGTTTTTATCCCGTAACATGTAACAGTTGTTTATTTTTTATGCCTCGTTAATTGGCATTAGTCATTTTTATAATTATAAACTCATTTCAAAAGTTTAACTTCAAATTATTTTTTGGTAAAAATTAATTGTTTTTTTTCTCTTAGTTACCTGAAAATAGCAACAACCTTGGCTTCCCTATCAATTAAGATATGACTAAGGAAAACATTTTTACTAACAAATCTTTGTTTTAATTTATTTAATAATGACAAGTTACTTTTATACAAATAGCAATTTGTATCTTTAATTATTTTTTAATGTTATTGTTGATTTTGGATGATAACACTAATGGTACAAGTGTACAAATTTAAGCTTTCCATTACAGTCTACTTTACCACAAAAAACATTGTTATTTGTTCAACTGTCTTATTTAACATTTTTGTGCCATTATCATCATTATTTATCTTAAGGGTCTTTAATAGAATTTATTTGATATACTTTCTTTTCCACTCTATTAAATTAAATTATAAAAATGACTACAATTTTGAACAGTTAGAAAGCAATATTAAACTGGATAATTAGTTGAAATTAAATAGTTGTTTCGATTTGTTTCATATGAATTTTACTTTTTTTATATTTAAAGTAAAGGATGTTGGCTATTTTAGAGACAAAGTTTATCTAAATCATTTTAAAAAAGTTAATGTAGTTCTGGTTTGCTATTATAACCAGTTTTAACTCCCTTGGACTGAAAATGATTCAACTATCTCTAAAACAATCTATTGTGCATTGAGGGAAAAAGTTTAATTTCACAAACCCATCTGTGATATGAAAGATTTGTATGGTGTATCTTTTTATTTATATTTTAGTGGTTTTCTTTTGTTTTTGTTAGTAAAAATTTAGTAAATAAAAGAAATGTATATTTAATTAAAACTTGTTTTTTATATTTCCTATTTTCTTTTAAGTATTAATAAATAATCTTATTACTTTATTTAAAATATTTATTTTATGAGCATCATATTCTGATCTAAATTTGCTTAAAATGTAGACCAATTCACCTACATCAGTTTAAATGAATGAAACCTTTTTTGACACATAATATGAGGTTAAAATAAGTAAATAAAAGCATGTAAATGATGTTTTTTTTATTTTTTAGGTATAGTATCAGTCTCGTCCAATCATGTGTGTATTAGCAGGTTTATCAACTCTAAATATATACTCAGGGATATTAAAGTATCCAATATATTCAACTTCATCCGGTGTGGTGTCTATATGATAGTGCCCTCCTTCATTATGATCACTCATGCAGTGAAAATGTTGTACCCTTAAATCCATTCCCTATAAAAATAAAAAAAATACTTAAAATTTGTTCTAAACAATTTAGAAGGGTTTTTGTACTGTTGGTTGTTCTATAAAACAAAATTTTTGTCAATCAAGTTAGACTAAAATAAAAGTCAGTAATTATCGTCATTTCGCTGAGTAAATTTACTCTTCTAATGATTCTACTCTTTTTTTATTCTAAAGGCATTAGAACCAAAACAGTCTGATTTTTCATCACATCGTTAATAAGCCAAATACTTATAAATACATTCTGTTCACTAATTTGCGAAACCCATTAATAATTTGGACCTCATAACTTAAAGTTAAGATCTCTCAAATCAAAGAAATGAATAAAAGCTGTGGATGTGGAATATATTTATGCACTTATATTCATATCTAGTCATCATCAATAAAAGACATACATGTGTGTCATGTGAAAATGCTATTTAATTAAAGAGATAAAATTTTTACAAAAGAGATTTTTTATTAATAGAGATTCAACTTACAGGAATATCATTTGACACAAGTGTACCCACAGCTACTAAAGGGGAAGACATTTCATAAAATTTCAACCAATTGTTTAATTTTTCTTCACTGTCTAATGGTGTTTTGGAAAAGCTTGGCATTATGTGAAGCTTAGCTTTCCCTGATTTGATTAAGAAACAGCCTCCTAAACCTGAAAATGAAATAGATACTGTAATACATTACTTTAGGCAAAATCATTTTTTTTTATTTTAGGATTATTAAGGTACATAAATAACTCTGCTTACTCATTACCTCACTAAGTCAATTTAATGAGAAACCAAATGACCCAGCCAAGTATCAAACTAATTAAAAAATATAATAAATAAATGAATACTTATACGCTTATACAAAAAATAATACAAATGAATATTAGCTAAATATTTCTATTATCATACTCAGCCATTAATAAAAAATATTTATTTACAGAATAATTTTTCCATTTAACTTAATGCAATAAAATAAGAAACAGACAAAAGTTAACAAAATCTAAAATTAATAATGAGCTTCAAATTAAAATATAATAAAATATCAATAATTCAAAACTGCAAAAAATACATTTATAAAAGAGATGATTATAACACAAGCAATGTTGGACTTTTGGTTGTAATATAAACATGGTGGATTTTTGGTCCTAATATGAGTTATGTCAGATTTTTGGTCAGAACAATAAGCATCAGAGAATAATGCATATGGGGTTGTTCTTATTATTTAAGATAATAATTATATTTTGTTGTCAGTCAATAAAATCCACTACTATCAATTTTTATATACAAATAGGGTCATTTTTATATACAAACAAAATCTAAAATTAATTATGAGCTGCAAATGAGAATATATTAGAATATAAATAATTCAAAAGTAGTAAGAAATACATTCATAAAATAGATGTTTATGATATACTTTCTTATGGTCAACATAAACAATGTTGGATTTTTAAATATATTTAAAAATTCTTACCAACAGGATTATCTGCATACTTTAATGCTAATGATTTTCTAATAGCAGAAACAAAATCATCAGATCCAGTCCTTTTCTTGCAATGAACTTTAATTACCTAAAAAAATAAGTATCTATTCTTAGCAGAACACTTATAAAAATACTTAAATAATACACAATAATAAACAATGCACTTGAATAAAAATAAAATACTTGCACCTATACTTTGTTTATTTAATATTTAGTTTATCTTTATTTCATATTTGATTTTTTATCATTATATTTCATAGTATATTAAATGCTCATCGACTTAGTTTTAGTATCATTTGTATCTTTATCTATGGTAAAGGTGCTGATAGCCACAGCGTTAGCATCTTATTAAAAATAAATAAATATGAATTCCTTTTTACAATAGAATATCAGAAACCAGTCGTTATAGCATGATACTTTTTGAAAAATAAAATGTTAAATGATTAGATACAACTCTTTTTTACCAGAGATCTGTTAATTATTTTTTTAAGTAAAATGTTGCATACCATGCCAGGAAGGCCAGATGAGCAGTAAAGGTTAGCTAATAAACAGAATCTAGTTTCATTTGAAGGAAGTACTTGAGTAGAGTACACTTTCTCCTCTTTGTCTAATACTGCTACTTGTGTTTTACTCACCACAACATTATTTCTAATATCTACATTAGCCATCATCTAACAAACAAAACAATTAATTAACACTGACAATAAAAAACTCACATTTAGTACCCACAAAAATGTGAAGAGTTTAAAAATTCTAAAGTGAATAATTATTTTAACTAAAACAAAAAATAAACAGAAGAAATGCAACACTAAAAATATCGCTAAAAAATAGGTTTTTAAATATAAATACAATTTTAAATTTTAGTTTAAAAAATCAAAAACGATAACCCCAATGAAAATGATCAAACAAAATTTATGTTGAAAGTTCTAAAATCTCTTTAACCTACATTATTATTTTATTCATTGTTTTCTTTCTATTACGACATTACTTGCTTTGGCTAAATAAAAATCTAAATAACAGAAATAAAAAACTTTACTTCACAATTTTTCCCAATGTAAGGCCATGGTCCAGCTCCAGCACCTATCACAAAGGCTTCATCAAGCCCAATAAGTTTGACAAGATGTTTTAAATCATAAATTTTACTCTTGTCATGAAGAGGAAGAAGATAAGGAGGTCCTCCGACTTCTAGAAGCCTTGCACACCCTTCAAGGCCTGCAACAAATAAAACCAGGAGCTGTTTTTTAAAAAAAAGAAAACAGGTATAGGGCATCTTGGAACCTTTTCTTACCATATTAGATCCTCATGTCATCCTTAATTACTAAAGATTATGTATTATATTATTCCTAATATGTTGTATACTTATTAATCTTTATAAATTCCATTTTTGAACACTATTTCTAACTCAATGTGTCATATTGAATGAACTATTTTTATTTGAACACATAAATAAGGGACTATGCAGTAGATAAAAAGTCAAATAAATCTGTGTATTTGAAGATAATGAGTTTTCTCCAAGTGCACAAAGAACTGAATAACAATAATAAATATATTATAAGTAACAAATGCTTGACTTTAACATACCAGGCTTAGCAAGATTAAATGGGTCTTTAGTCAGGTCAGGACATTCCACAATATCAACATTTACTTCAGCAAAATTCTTCTCTAACCCTTGAGACAACACTGTAAACAAGTGAACACAAACTTTAAGCGCTAGTTAAAAAGAAAACAATAATATGATTCACAAACGGTACAGCTCGAGTAGAATCGGATCCTCATACCATAATTTTCACACGAATTTGTCTACTGGATATGATCCAATAAGTTGTGAGAATGAAACATTTATAGTTCATGGAAGATTATACTGAACGTAATCAAGACTTAATACGCTAAATATTTAGGGAATCCATTAAAAGTTTTTATATTTCCACCCTTGAGTAATCATGATCATGTGAAAAAATACTAATGTAGTTTTGTCTTAATAATTTAAAATGTTGTCTATTTCTTACTATTTAATGATAAAAAATAAGTGTACCCTTAACATAATTATGATCTTATTTTTCAAAAAATAAAGTAGTAAATATTACCATGTACAACTTCAGCCAAGGGTGGTTTCAATAAACTTTTACTTTCCAGCACTAATTTTTCATAGGACATGTTTACAAGATTGTTTCAGCAGTTAATAATAATCTGTTCACATGCTATACCAAGTATCTATGTATTTTCTGTCTCCATTCAACTTATTTAATCTTAGAAATCTGTAGAAATAATCAAAATAAATAGATAATAATAAAAATATGATACGCTCGGTGGAGAAATAATCCACTGATTGCACTCAGATCATAATACCAGGTCCAGATACCTATCAGGTACCAAATAATACTAATTAATATTTCTGTTTGATTGATTTATGGTTCATAAATCAAGCGTTATTGATTATTTATTGATTTATGGTTCATAAATTAATGATTGAACCTTAATTTTATTAATAAGAGCACTCAGTGTCCCATTACCGCTAGTCATGAGAGTGCTGAACCTACATACTTTGTTGGTTTACCACATGTAGGGTGGCCAGATATTTGGAACTAGGATCCAGGACATCAACCTTCCCTCCTCCTGCTTCCCTAGTTTTTTACACAACCTATGTATTTAATGTATTACTCCTTTGAAAATCGTTTAACCACAACAATTATACCAACGTAACAAAAAGATATAATACAAGCATGTTTTATTTAAAAAAAACAACAAACCAAGCCCAATGTACCTACTAACTTTTCCTAACTGATTTCAGACTTGTGCTTCAATAGATCAAAAGAATGACCAGATTTAAAGTAACAACTTCCCTAATAATTTCAAAAATAAAAATATTTCTGCCTGGATTTAAAAGTTTCTCATACATATAATTTCATACTGGTTTCTAAAGAAGTGCTAAGTACAATAAATTACAAGTTTCAGAGGTATATCAGTACAAATTATAGAATTTAAAGGTCATTACAAAATGACTGCCAACATTCAAATAAAATTGTCAAATTCTGTTTGCAAAAAGAGGTTTATGTTACAGTGGCATATTATTGATAACTTTTAAATTGAACAAACATGGAACACAACACACATAAAAACAAAAAAAAAGTATTGACTGAGTACAACTATAGTGTAGCAGTACAATGTACTAATGTACTGGTAAAAAATAATGACAATGAGACACTGGCAAGTAAATAATGGTGACTGAATTAGGGGCTTTAGATTTCATTTTTAATAAGAACTAATAAAAAATCAGTTAAACATCAAACCTGCCTTTAAAGGCTGAGCCCGTGTTAATGAGCCGTGAGTAATGTTCCCACCCGTGAGTGGGATCATTACTTAACAACTATGTATTCTGGCGGCTTATGGAACAATAAAATATAAATTTTTACAGTATTATAAAGTATTAAGTATTTTAAATAAAATAAAAAGTAAAAAAAATAGAGTAATAATAAAATATTATTTACGAGTTATTGCGTTCTTTTTAAAAGTATAATTTTCATTTTTTGTTTTGGAAAAACAGTTATAAGTAAATAAAAAATAAACTAACTAGTAATAAAAACAAGTAATAAAACAAGAAGTAAAGTAATATAAAACAACTACAATTATTAGTATTTAAAACAACTATTCTATAGCGATTTTGATTGTGAGCTTTTTTACTAATTAATTAACGACTAAATGTTAAGATTAATCTTTGGCAAATTAAGTTCTGACATGAAGCTTTCACCTTAATAAATAATACTGTTCGCTGAGTTAATTTACACTCATATCAAGTCTTATACACAGTCTATAATTGCACAGTCAACTGATTTTACAATTAAATATATATATATATATATATATATATTATACACACACACACACACACACACACACACACACACACCCACACACATATATACCCACACATACATACATATACACACATATATACACACACATATACATACACACATATATATATATATAATAGTTTTACAATTTAAATAATTTTAGTTAAAGGACTATTATTTTTAATTATTTTATTTATTCAATTTTAATAAGTTGGCAGCACTGATTGGTGATAAGGTCTTCATTTTCCAAATAATACCATAACTATAAGGGGGATTTCACAAAAAGTTGATCCATTTTAATTTGATCAATATTTAAGGTAAATTTTTATGTGTTTTAGTTAAATTATATGTTCTTACGTTTATTTCAAAAGAAAAAAACTCTCAAACACCATTTTTCATTAATAAATGTCAGTTTATATGAAAAATCCCATAGTAAAGGATATGGTGTTTAGAAAATGATTTGAGGTGGGAACTCAAAACCCTCCCCATGAGGTAACACACAGGTTACCTTTGTCCAGCTGTCTATTGTAATGTAATAATTAAGGCACATTTGTTGAACTTAATTTCAAAGCACATACTACAGGAGATTAAAGGGCCAAATCAAAATTATCTCCTTATCAAATTATAATTCACTGTTTATTTTTTTTATTTGTTTTAATGAAATATCAAAATCCATAAATCACTCACATTTATATTATAACAAACCAATGATTTAAAGGAGGGAATCAGCTTAAGTTTAGAGTTAGTTTAAAAACAAGCAATGGTAAGGAACACAAAGACACCTATATGTTTAAAATGAAACTAAAAATGTAGAATAAATAAAACTAGTAGTATGTTGGTGTCCTTGAAGACAATGGCTGGTCTACTGGTTAGATAAGATAGATGAGTTAATCTCTACAATAACCCACTCAGCCACACTCCAAGCACCTTATATTTCAATCAATCTAGAAATACTACTTTGTATTTTCTTAATTATTTATTAATTTGGTATATATTGTTGTTAATGCATGATATAATATTGGTTTTATACATTGTTTGTTGTTAATGCAGTTTTAGCTGTCTTTATTATTCCTGAAGATGATCCAAATCGATTGAAATAAATGAGTATTTTAATAAATCAACGTGGAATTAAAGTTGTTTTTTTAACTAACAATATAATTAATTGAACTTGATAAAATAAAATACTTAAACAGATACCTGAAAGACTCACTAAAAATAGGACAAAAAAGTTGTTAAAATGTTAAGTGTTAAAGTTGTTAAAAAATGCTAAGTGGATCTTAATTAATTATTAATTTCTACAACAATAAGAAACATATACCAGTGACATGTTGCAGTATGGTCTGACCACCTGATTTATAAAACAAAATACATAAAAAACTAAATTAAATACTTTTTAATCAATCTATAACTAAACAACTTATAACTAATTATAACAAAATTTTAAATGGTAATTTGTTATTGTATTGAGAATATTTTTTTTTGAAATATATTTATTAGAACAAAATTGGTAAAGCATTTCTAATTATATTGTTAATTTAATCATAGACATTATTTCTTTATCAGTGAAATCAGGTTGAAAACTTCTCGTGCATTTAAAACAAACAACACGTTGCTAAGTTAAAATAAATTAATTATAACAATTTAATTTAATTAAAATTTAACTTTTTAAATTTAGTTTTACAAGGAAGACAGCAAGTAATAGGAGGTAAAGCTAACTCATTCTATACCTCCTTAACCATCCACTGCCCTTGTATAAACTGTATTTATACACTATCTCTACGCGTTATTTACTATTTGATAACATTAATAAGGAAAAAATAAAACAATAAAAAACAATATTTTAAAAAAAATTATATATATTTTGTGTAAACTTTTTAAAACTCAATAAAAAATTAAATTAAAACAAACAAGCATATCTATCTTCTCATAAAATATAGGTGTTTAATTCAAGGGTTAAGAGAAATCATTTATAAAAACTGCACAACAAAGAGAAATGGGTTCACCATAAATACTGCTTCAGCAAACGTCCCCAATATAGTAGAAAGTTAACTTTGAAAAGCTGTCCACACTGGAGTTTTTAATTTATTTTAAAGCATTTTAATTTTTAAATGCTCTTTCTATAATCATCGACTGATTGGTGATATTTGCAGGCACTGATTGTTACTCATTTCATCAAATTTTTACTCATAAGCTAATACTATCTAACTGTATTCTCATGAGCAGCAGTTAAGAGAACTCTCTTCATTTTATTAGTTTTTCCAATAGCTAGTTTTGGTAAACCCTTGTTCAAGCCTTCGAGTAATGTACAAGCTTTACACACAGGTTGACTAGAGACATGACCACATCTACTACATCTACCCATGGCAAGGGACTTGACTCCTTCTTTCACTCTTAACACTTCACCTGGAATATGAAAATTATACATTATAGACACAGTAACCTTAACACAATTTAACCCCCCTGGGGTGGGTCCAGCTTAGGCTCTTCTTTATAAGCTGTTCTTTTTTGCTTAAGATTATCAGTACAAGTTGAACGCAGCTAAGATTAAAGTTTTTAGAGAGAATTCATAATATTATTTTTATAATAGATGAACTACCCACAAAACCAATCATACAAAAATATTAAATCATCAGCTATACAATAGAGTATTTGCACATTTTTTTATTGCATTATCTTTAAGTATGTCATATAAAAGAACACCCTGTAAAATATTAGAATAAAAAAATTATACTTTTGATGATACAGCAAAAAAAGAGAAATATATTCAATATGTTCTTATGGCGGGAAAACGGCCTCCACTGCTTGCGACAGAGGTATGGATACCACCGAATAGTACAATATTCACTAGAGCAACACTCATAAGAGTATATTCTATACTGTCAACAAGATGATACAGACAGCTGTAGACATTACATTCCTTATGCATTGTATTATCAGGATCACAGATTTTTTCAGTCTTCTTTACATTCTATTGAACTCTAAGCAACTGTTGGCCTCAAGATATTTCTAACTAAAACTCTCATCCGTACCATAAACGACCCAACCTTTAGAACTTTCCGTTTTCACCCCACTCTCTCACCCATTTCCGTTTCTTTGAATGCTTAATTCAACTATTTTAAATTAAATTAAATATTTTTTTCAGCTTAATATGTTTTTCAAACACATTTAATCATTTTATAAGAAAATTTTTTTTTTTTTAAAAATGCAAATACTCTATTAGCTTCTATGTTGTGAGCAAGAGTTGCATGATAAAACATCATGTAAGCAGTAACCAGCACCAATTCAATTAAAATCTCACAATTTACCTCTCAATCAATAAAAAAGTATTAGAAATAATATATTGTGTATTTTTAGTTATTAATAAAAATACAAGAAAGCTATGGATGCATGCTAAAAAAAACAACAATTTATAAGAGAATAAAGCTCACCTGAATGAATCACATCTATGATAGCTGAGGGTCTAATTTTTTCTAAATCCTTAAGATAAGCTCTTGCATGGCCTCTATAAGCATTAGGAGCATAAATACATTCAGTGGAAAAGTACACAAGTTGCTTAAAGTATGCATACATTACTATCTCTTTTTCATAAGTGTATTTTAATGGTTTAACTTTCTTTATAGAGCCTTCAGATTCCTAAAAAATAAATATAAAGTATGTTTTAGTATATTAATTTGTATTAAAATATGATGGAGTGTTTTTTTACGATTTCTACCTAAGATAGGGTTTCAACTTTTACAAAACTTAAATCAAGATGACAAATCATAGCTGGTGACATCCAAAGAAAAATTAATTACCTGACATAGGTATTGTTGGAGTTGAAAATAACTAATTTGTTAAGTTTATGTGCTCTCAACAGGAAATAATACAGGATACAATTATAGATTACATAATGAAAATGCTTTATATAGCAAGTATTCACACATTTAATTGTTATTTTGAAATTAAAGGTCAGCATCTGGTAAATTTGGCATATCTTTTTACATTGTCTGATTTTCACCTTCTCTGAAAATAATTTTAATATATATGTATTTTGCCATTAAAAGTACTAAATTGTATAGTCCAAAAGGGATGATAAAAGCAAAAATTACTGTGGCATCATTTCCTAAATTAAGCTGGTCACAATCATGCCTTATAATATATCCCTTCATAATTACTAACAAAATAATATATAAAAGAATCAGAAATACTCAACCAAGTGATAAAAAAATAATATAACTTAATTTATCTAAATCAACAGTTTTAATGAAACTTCTTCAAGGAAAATCAAACATTAAAGAAGACTTCTTTGATAAATTAGAAAGTACAGAAACTTACAACAATGGAAGCAGTGCACCTCTGAAGTCTGGCTATATCTCCTCTCAATATATTCATAATAACAGTTTCAGCAATGTCATCAGCATTATGGCCTGTTGCTACAGCATTAACACCAAGCAATGCAGCACCTTTATCTAGTGCTTGTCTTCTAAACACTCCACAGAATGTGCAATTGTTCTTTTTTCCAACCTAACAACATAAAACACAAATATCATACACCAAATGTTTACTTTTCTTCATTTATACCCCATTTACATCCATTTATTTATGTATATAGGAAAAGTATTGTGTTAGCACTAAAAATCAGAAAACTGGACTTTCATCTAAATTATTTGATTCAGGTGTTTTATAATTCCTCCTAAGACTTTGTCCTTGTAGTTGTTGTAAATTGTCTGTCTATATGTATGTATGTGTGTTATGTCTGTTTATGCCAGACAATTGAAACTTAGTATAAAAATCAACTTTATGGTTTATTTGTGCTTATCTGGAAAATATGTTTTGCGTCATTAGCCTTCACTAATGACCTAATTTTTATGACAAAAATCATTAAAAACAAAAATGTGTTTCCATCGATTAGAAATTTGGCACACATGCAGTCACATCTAAGACTGACAAATGTCATATCAATATCCATCCGCATTAGTTCAATTTTTATCAAACAACAAGCAAATGTCTTTCAAAAAATTTTAAAAATAAAACAAAACAATTGAGTTGTAATTTGGAACAAGCTTATTCCAACAAATGTGTTCATGTCCATTTACTAAATAATTCTTAAAGATTTTGGAGCTACTTTTTATAATAGGTGGGTCATAGGATAGTGAGAGTGCATATTATATACTATTAAGGATAAGTTTAATATTTGGCTTTGCATTAAATATTGGATTAATAACATGAAATCAGTAATCAATAGAGAAGACATAACAAAATAAATTATTTCACCTGAGAAACTATAGCATCCATCGTCCAGCCATATAATTCTTCATAAGATAAAACCTTAAGAGGGATCCCATAATCAACTTTATTTTGCTCCACTGTCTTCAAACTATCATCTCTGTAGCCTTGAAAAATAAGAGGCATTTATTATAAAACATCATACTTGATGATAGCAATGATAACTAAAAAATATTAGCAATTCAAAGAAAGCTGTTAAGTTGGTAACACTTGCAATGTCCTAGAAACGAAAGCACTATATTTGTTATCAATAATAATGTTTTATTAATAAAAGAATTAAAGATTTACAAAAATCCATTTTTTTTTAGAAATTAGATGAAATCAACTTCTCTACATAAAATTCTTTTTATAAGCATCACTACTATTAAGTCTGTCAAGTCACTTTAACATATATGAGCACTATGTCAAATATATATTTATTGTGGACAATAATCAATAAAGTTATTTAAAAAAAACTCTTCCTTTTCATGGTCTCAGCAAACAGTGTTGCACTCAAGCCAAGTTTGATTTACGAATAATTTAGCTGAAGCCACTACACTCAGTATATAGTATAAAACAAGATAACCCTGAAAATTGAGATATTGACCACAATAATTTGCATGACCAGTCATGGCTATCTATTCAGAGCCACTTTTCAGTTATAGTCCGTCAAATACACATTAACATCAAGATCATCAATTCAAATGATAAAATATTATATATACTATTAATTAATACCTGTTATTCCTTCATCAATAGAAAGTAAGACAAGTTTAAGTCCATAATTATACTTGTCATTAAGAAGTTTAAGCACATACGCCAATACAGTAGAATCTTTCCCTCCAGATGCAGCAATAGCTACAGTTTCACCAGTCTTAAATAAATTTCCTTTAGTTATAGTGTGATGAATTTCAGTCTCGAATGCCCAGAAAAAACATTCTTTACAGAGTGCATCACCTGTTTTAGGCCTCTGAAAATAAATCAAAATATCATACAAGTATTGTGACGTCTTTCTTCTTAGGTTAATCAAACCTTACTTCATAAGATAATGTGCCCATCCTGAACAAAAAAAACATCATATTGCATTTTCAACTTGGCTATGTTTACTTGCTTGGAAACCTTCATATTCAACAGATTAAAAAATAGTTTAAAAAAAATAGCAATAATTTTTCTTACCACAAAAAACTTGAGCTGACATCATTGTAACAAATCAGAACAGAAAAAACACGTTTACAATATATAATAGGTTTGATTAAAATAAAATACATTATCTAATAAAAATTATAATCCTAGAAAAAGAGGTAGTTCATAATTGACCCAGCCTCATTAATGAAAACCTTATATTAGTAAAATAATAAAATCACAGGAGGAAAAATTAAATGTAACCCTTCTCTGGAGTGAAAAAATAACCCCATAATAGTAAAAATGCGTCAATATGTTAAAACACCCAATTTTGGTAAGGACACTAGGAGACATAACCCAGTGGCAAAATAATACATACCTACATAGAGGGACGATGCTAAGTGCTATTTGTATTTCTAAATTACACTTGTAGGATTAAAATAGAAATTTTAGCTGAAGGTCCCTCAAGCTCCTCCTCTGATATACTGATCTAAGCAAGTAATCCCTCTTATTGGGTTCCCAGGGGAGACCTTATTCAGGGAATGAGGTGGACCAATCAGAAAGTTTTAGTACCGACATTCCCCAAAGTAAAAGAGCTGCCATCCCATAAACCAATTCCCGCACTAATCACATGGTCTCTAATTAGGTATATAGTTTTTGCCGGTGGCAACGATTACCATTTTACGTTGATCTTTTTGTGCCCTTGCAAATTTCTGTAAATGTTTCACATATATTAATAAATATTTGTTCCCTCAACACTTGGTCATTATCATTAAATAGTTTAAAAGGACTAATAGGTCTAAAAATTTGTGACTCATCTAGTATAAGTAATTATCACCCTTTAACCACTCAATAGTACATTCAACTACTAGAGAATCTATTAGTGGATCAGTAGTTAGTTCCAGTAATTAAACCAGGGTTTCTTTCAAGGTGGGTCCGAGGGGGTAAAGGGACTAAGTAAATGTAACCCTTCTCTGGGGTGAAAAAATAGCCCCTAATAGTAAAAATGTGTCTCTTGCCAAAAAAATTCTTGTTGGGATCAAAATTGTAATTTACCATTATTATTTTGGTAAAAATTATCCTAATATGTTAATTTTGTTACTACTTTTGGTAACTTTAAAAATTTAAGTTATGGGATAGCCTATTTAGAAACCTGCATTGAATCTAAGGAAATTTGATACTAATATCATTATATTCCGATTGTTTTTTATCACGCCTTTGATTGACATATATCATACAAAGGCGGCAATATTTCTTTCCTGTAATTTTGAACAAATATGATATATGTCAAACAATTGCTTAATAAAAAAATATTAGTGCTTGATAAAATTAGTATCAATTAAGTGATATTGATACTAATATCACTTTATGTTTTTAGAATTTAATGGGGTTTCTACAGTAGGAAATGTAGCATTATATAACTAAACCTTAGGAAGTTACCAAGAGGAGTAACGAAATTACCATCTTTTGGTAAAATCGCAAGAGTCAGTTTAGTTGGGACCATTTTTAAGTCTTGGGACATGTTTTCTCTTATTTTATGAAGGATTTATTGTTGGTGCATCTGTAATGTTTCACCTATTATATACCTATTAATATTCTTCCTCTTCTTTTTTGACTCGACAATGTCGGTGAGTCCTGATAGACTGGTTGAAGGCGGGGGCTGTACCTTCAGAAGAGGCAGTAAAAGGAGCGATCTTTCCCCTCTCACAATCAAGTTAAGTTCTCCCAATGCATCCTGACTCCTTAGGATCTCCAACTTCTCTAGGAAGTCAAGCTTACATCCTTTATTTGTAAAATGAGGGAACCCAACTTGATACAGACCATTATTATGACCTTCAGCATTGATATAGTTGTAGAACCTGCTAACTGTATGCTTCCACTTATTTATTAAGTACTCCAAAATACGGGTACTTTTGCTCCTACCTGTCTTACCTAAATAGTCCATTGTACCATGTATACACCACTCTTTGATTTATTAGGTACAGGGTTCTTAACCCTACTCAAATGATTACTAAGTGGGCTGCAAGTACTAAAATTCACGTCAAAATGTAAGATGGAAGTTACTTTCTGGGATAAGGGGCCTACTGAATTCCCTCTGCATGCGTACATAATACGCCTTTATATGTCATATTAGTTACTTAAATATGACCAGCAGATTTAGTATGCTGTGTCTATTTAATATTTGATCTACTATGGGGGTCTGTAAGGCTCAAAAGTTTTCGTATCCCTGCTCTATAGTAATTCAAGGTGCCAAAGTAGCACTAGTGCCTTGAACGTCAGGAAGTGTTGAAAGTCAGAATACAGGGGTAAAGCCATATGTTGATTCTATTTCACTATATTTTTCCATCACTTCAATTGCTTAATAATATAAAAATTACTTACTCTCAGAATAGCATTGTGTAAACATTTATCACTGGAGCACTTAACAGGCATTATCTCGCTTATAATTTAAACTGTAGACCTAACAACTCAAGTTGAAACAAGTTTCAAATTGATAAATTTAAGTAATAAACTGAAAATATGGACTGTAAAAGCACAGTTTTCTCTTAAATCATATTGCAATTTCTAAAATAAGTCTTGGATAAGCTTATATACAATAATATTAAACA
>JACMZG010001911.1:37433216-37498337 GCA_018340805.1 Microvelia longipes | reverse complement strand
CTTTAATTTTATTTGTTGGCATTACACCAGTCTGTGATAACTTTAGAAACAAGAATCTGTAACAGATCTAGTTCTTCGTCAGTTTCAGACGTTATGATGACCCCATAATCATCTGCAAAAAGAAATGAAAATACTCCTCCAAAATTGACAGCAAATGGCAAGTCATTTATATAAATTAGGAATAAAATTGGACCTAGAATTGAGCCTTGTCTGACTCCATGCAAGATTTCTTTTAGAGACGATTTTTGAGAACCCAAGTCAACATACTGAAACCACCCAGTAAGATATGAAGTTATTAAATTAGTTGAGTTTTCATCAATCCATAATACAGTAATTCCGCTCTTAATAGTTCTATCTGTACACAATCGAATGCCTTCGATAAATCAAAGAATTTTGATAGAATTTTTTGAAAGTTATCATAGTTATCTAAAACTAAATTAATAAAATTGGACACAGCATTCCTTGTGCTATGGTTTTTCCTGTAACCGTACTGGTGTTTATAAAAGAGGTTATTTTTTTCAAAGTAATCAACTATTTTATTCTTAACACATGTCTCTATAATTTTTGCAATACATGGTATTAATGATATGGGTCTATAATTTGCATATTCAGATTTGGAACCTTTTTGTGGACAGGTACGACTCTAGCGATTTTCAGTATGTCAGGAAATTCTCCATTATCAAAGCAATTATTTATAAATGTGCCAATGGTTCACTTAAAGAATGAGCTAGGTTCTTAAAAATTTTTAAATTTAAACCGAAGGCATCCATTGCATTATTACTTTTAATGAGGAAATGATCACAAAAACTTGTTGAACTGTTACGTGGGTAAGTTTAAAAGTAGTTGACGGTTTCTCAACATTTGTAGGTATCAAGATAAGTATTCTCAGCAAGACTTACATTAGATATAATTTCATTAACTGACTCTATAAAAAATTGTTAAATTTGTTTGGGCACATTGTAATTAGGCTTTCATTTTTATTAGATACTTGGTTTTTAGACAAGGATCTATTAATAATTTGCCAAGTTTTTTTAGTTTTATTGCTGCCAACTGATTTCGGTGTCATGATATTGAATTTTAGCTTGTTCAAAACCTGTGAATAATCTTTTTTTAAATTTTTAATTTTTCTTTACAAAATCAGGACTGAGTTGTTTGATAAACTATCGTGAAGTTGTTTATAACTTGATACTTATCTTCAGGTCTTTTAGTGCTGTGTGGAGATGTGTAAGAATATAAATAAATATAGGTATTATTATTATTATTATCTTATATATATACGATTATTACTGTTATTGTTATTATAGTTAAACATAGATATAATATTTAGTGCATATATAATCATGTAAAAAAAAAAAAAAAAAAAAAAAAAAAAAAAAAAAATATATATATATATATGTATGTATGTGTTATATATATATATATATATATATATATATATAATATATATATATATATATATGTATGTATATATATGTATATATATATATATATATATAAAAATCCTAAACCTCTAACCTCTAAATAAAAATAAATAAATAATATAGTATTAGTTTTATTAATTAAAAGTAAAATAAGTATATATTTCTAATTAAGTAATCAAATAGAAAAATGATTAAATAAATAAATATGCAATATGCACATAGTGTGTGTGTATAATTATATAACAAATTATAAAATAACTTTTTTAACATTTATAAATTAATAAAATATTATAAAATATGGAAGCTGTATAAATAAGGAAACGTAATGTGTTTCCAAAAACCTCAGCTAAGGCTGATTTTGAACATTGTTTTTAGTATAAATATGTAAACAAAATTTGTAAATCTATAAATGTTTTAATGTTCAAATAAAAGGTTCATTCATTCATTCATTCATTCATTCATTCATTCTTCATTCATTCATTCATTCATTCATTCAAGTCTCACTATATTCTGACTAAGGCAGTGCAGTGTGTTGCCCTTTGCTTTTAATTCTCTTTCCCTCCTTGGCATGGACATAGCCAGGGGGGGGGTCCCCCCCCCCTTGGGCAATTTTCTTTGAAAATTGGAAAAAAAAGTTGTGACGCTTCTGCTCAGTGGATATATATCATGGAAAAATAATGTATTTTTCGTAAAATTATAATTATTATGAAGAATCTAAAAAATGACGTCACCAATGTACAGTACCTCCTCTTTGACTACTTTATATCAAAGAGGGAGGTACTGTACATTGGTGACGTCATTTTTATTCTTCATAATAATTATAATTTTACATAAAATACATTATTTTTCGACCGTTTTGTCTTAATTTAAGTAGAAAGAACATAAAAAGAGTGATGATTATAATCTATCGCATATATTCTTTAATTATCTGTGTTGTATAAAAATTTTTGTGACGTCACTGAAAATTCCCGCCGTTTGTAAGGTGCATTATTTATTAATTTATTTATTTACACAAAACGGGTTTTGAGCCCAATTTATAATTAATTATACATGTAAAAACATACAATATTTTTTAATAGAAAACATTAAAATAAAATTTGGAAAAAAGAAATTAAAAATTTAAAGAATTAACAGTAAATCACTGATAGTACTATATATTCCTCTATGCAGTAAATATAATTTTTTTTAAAAAATCTTCATCTTAAAAAGAAGAATCATAAAAAAAATGGATTAAAGAATAATTTCTAATTTCTTTGTTCTAATTTTTGTTTTGCTGTTTCTAATTTCTTAGTTTTAAGATGAAAACTGAAATAAGATACTTGAAGGCTAAAACATTAATAAAAAATTTAAGTAAATAACAGTGAGTGCACATACTCATGATTTTTTAATTAAAATGACTACTATTTTAATTATTAATATTATTAGAAAGAAAAAAATCTCAAGGGCAGTTTAGACTAAAAAGATATTAAAATAAAAGAGTGACATCCAAAAAAAAGGCCAAACAATAAAAAAGAATCACAAAGACAACTTAGACTAACTGAATTAAACTTAATAGTAATTATACTATTCTTTTGATTTGAGATATTTTTTATACTGTATAGTGAAGTATTGAAAATGTCCATATCTTTACAAATATCATTTGTTAATTTTTGAAATCTAGGTATAGGAGAATAATATTGATAGTTATTTGGATGATACAGAATAGCAAAGGGTAGGAGTAGATCTGGTATGATAGGATGGTATGTGGAAATTTAACAAAGATAGTAAAGTACTTGAATCAACTTGGGATTGAATAATTTTATACAAAAATACGATATCTGCTGATATCCTTCTGGTCTCTAAACTTTGAATCTTGAGAATATTCATGAGATTGTTATAATTTAATCTTTCTATGGGTATATGAAGCCTGTAGTTAATATATCTCAAATATTTGTGTTGTACTCTTTCTAATGACTTAATGTGAATTTGATAATTAGGAGACCATATTTGTGATGAGTACTCAAGAATAGGACATACGAGGGCACAGTATAATGGATTAATGGTACTGATATTTTTAAAATCTTTACAAGACCTGATAACAAAGCCTAGACATCTTAAGGCTTTGGAGGATATTTGATTTATATGGTGGATGAAACTGAGTTTGTTATCAAATACTATACCTAGATCTCTTATTGAGGCAACAGAGTTAAGTGGAGTATTGTTAATTGAATAATTAAAAATTACAGGACTAGTTATTTTGAAGAAGCTAATAATGTTACATTTAGAAATGTTTAGAGGTAGCCTATTAATACAACACCATTCATAGAGTTTATCAAGAGCATTCTGTAATGCTATTGCATCGATGGTATTTCAAATTATTTATATATTTTAAATCATCCGCAAGTAGCAAAAACTCAGCATCATTCAGAATAAAAATAAGGTCATTGATAAATAGAATGAACAATAATGGCCCCAAATGAGACCCCTGAGGGACCCCAAAATAGGATTGATATTTAGCAGATATAAAAGACTTGATCTTCACAGAAAGTGTTCGTTCGTCAGTAAGATAACTCACTTGGCAAGAACGCTAAATAACGAAATTAGAAAGAATAAATAAGTATAGGTAATACCTACTTTATATATTTAAAAAAAACATCAATGTTGATTTGAGGAAGAAATTCATGATAATTTAATTTTACCTCTGCGTTCTTGCATGTCAAATTTCTTTGCTGTTAAATTTTGTAAGGCCTTTGAGCGCGTACGTTGCGGATATTAAATAAACATCTATATCTCTCAAGATTTATGAAAACAAGGAATGAATAGACTTGGCATATAAACTATGATATCATAACTTTTTACGCAAGACTTGGCTGCATTTTTTTCACGGAGTGTTTTTTTTGGGATATACTCTACCTCTAAAGTGATTCACTTTTCTGGCACGCGCCAAGAAGAAGAAGCTGATGATTGTCTCTAAATGTAAATAGGCCCTTAACTATTGCCAACCTAGCAACTTCACTTTGAAACGCTTATGACAGTCTCCACCCAATACGGACATGACTTGGCGGGACAGAAAAGTTGATTTCCATGCTTTTTTGGACCAAAGACTTGGCGGGGAGTATTTTACCACATAAGTGGTTTTTGGTAAGATTTCATGATTTTTTGTACGGCTCCTGTTTTATGTAAAACAGAAGTAAACATAATATGTATAGTAAATAAAGCTGTAAAAAGTGTCAAGGTATTGTATATGACACTCTCAAGCTTTGTTTTCTGCGGCGCTTACAACATAGGATTCAGAAAATATCCAAAAGGCCTCAATCACAAAATCCATTCATTAGTAAAGAGTGCAGATGGGTCAATTTATATAAAAGTAGGGTTCGGTAGCTTAGTTTCTAGCTCCGTGTTTAGCACAGGAATGTCGAATTTAAGATTTTATCAGGTAAGAATACACACAGGCATAAGACAAATTAAAAAAGTCACCACATATCAAAATATGTTCAGTAGTTTAGGCTGTAGGTTAGTTTTTCGCTCCGCGTTATGCGTAAGAACGTTGAGTCGAATTCGAGATTTTATAAGGTAGGAATGCACACGAGCATAAGAAGGATCTAGAAAGTCCTGACACATCAAAATCTGTTCAGTAGTTGAGGCAGTAGGTGCTTCAATGTATAAAACTACCGTTCGCTAGCTAAGTTTTTCGCTCCGCGTTCAGCGTAGAAATGTCGAATTTGAGATTTTATGAGGTAGGAATGCACACGAGTATGAGACGAATCTAAAAAGTCCTTTATGTCAAAATCCGTTTAGTAGTTTAGGCTGTAGGTGCGTCAACAAAAAATGAAGAATAAGAAGTGTCAAAAATGTCATTTTCAAACCTCTTTTTCTCCACTTCTGCTAGGCCGATTTGGATGATTTTTTTATTTTTGATCTACAAGACACGCCTTTAAGGATATTATAATATTATTTATGTACCTATAGCCGTTTTTACGCTACAGACACTCAAAAACCATACTTTGTTGCGTACAGTATACTATACACTAACAGCTTAAGTAGATTTTTGACTATTTTACTGACTAACCAGGGTATTTTTACTTTTCTTTTGACTTACCGGGGCGGAACGCTGCTGCGTTCCTAAATATGTCAACTAAGTTTTGTCAATAAACTTATAAAGTCTGAATGCCACTTATGTTTTATGATTAGCACCTTGATATCCTTCAGACTTAACTAGGCCAAGATTCCAAGTCAAAGGTTTTAAAAGTAAAGGAATAAGTAAAATTAAACCGCAAAAATTATTTACTAGCTGTAATAATTACTACAAACTTTAGTTATTAAATACTATTTGTATTAATAACATGCTGCAAGTTGTTATTAATAGGTTCTTTGTCTATGTTGTTGCTGTTCTTCTTTCTTATTTTTTGTCTTTAAATTAATATGTTATTTATGTATTTATTCATTTACACACAGGGGTTAGTATATTTTATATAATTGCCCTGATTATTCAGCTTCGTGGGGATATATATATATATATATATATATATATATATATATATATATATATATATATATATATATATATATATATATATATATATATATATATATATATATATATATATATAAATTATTCATAATTAAATATTAGTATTTAAATATATATAAATACCCAATTATTTGTTCAGTAATCATCCGGCACGTATAGTAATCTAATAACCAAAATGTGTTTATCTACGGTAACTTAAAAAATTAACTTTATTTCAATTATTTTAGAATATGTGTAATGTTTCAAATAATTTGATACCAATATTATTAAATTGCGGTTATTTTTCACCAAACCATCGTTTGACATATATAAGTACTATTTTTCACTTAAAATTTAAAAAAATGCCTACTGGTACACCAGAATTCATAATTTATAATACATTGTATAGGAAAAATATAGGTTGGGATAAATTACCGGAATTCAGCGGTATTGGTATCAATCTGTCGAGGACATGAGACATGACACAGTTTAAAAAATTATCTATTTTTAACTTTCTACATTTATCAAGAAAAACATATTTTGGTAATCGGATTACCATATATGCCAGACGAATACCAAACAAATTAGGTTTATAAACTTCAAGTGGTCGATTTAGAGGGGTAGATACGAATTTTATCGCAATAGCTTCGTCCGGAGTTATATAATCAGGTTGATGTATTTGAAATGTACTACCATATATATATATATATATATATATATATATATATATATATATATATATATATATATATATATATATATTATTATATATATTATATTATATATATATATATATATATATATATATATATATATATATATATATATATATATATATATATATATATATATATATATATCCTGGGTAAAAGTTTTGGGTAAAAGGGATTACCATTGTGTGTGATTAAATGTCCTCAATTCCTTAATAGTTGTTAAAAAATGTTAAGAAATTTAAACTACCAGGGGAATCAATTACCAAATGCTCTTCCAACCTCTATTTTTGAACATTTAAAAGGTTCCTCCAGAGCATACTATAGAATGCTAATGGTGCTATAAATTCAATGTGTGTAAAATCAATAAAATTTACAGGACAATGTTGTATATAATTTCTTATTGAACAAGTATTCGAGGCTCGAAATTAGAGTACTTGCATGATTATCGCATAGTTTACGTAAAATTAGCGCTTTGAATATATTTCTCAATAAAATTGCCTATAAAAGGTATATGATCTTTATTTCAGCCATCTAAGTTAAAGCATTATAAGAAGTTTTTAACTTAAAATTGTCGGCTCTATCTTAAAAATTTGTTTTGCACGTTTTATTTAATAAAAATATCCCACTTTTACCAGCCTTTCAGCGAATTTCCTTCGGAATTCGCATTTGTTTTGGTTAAAAATTACGGTCGTTAAAAAATTAAATTTCGAGTAGGGTGTCGTTTTCGATGTTTTTTGGGCCTCTGAGTTGAATGCCAGTGGTCCGGAGTCAATACGACCACTCAAACTCAGGGTACCTGGGTTCACATCCTGGATGGGTCGATAATTTTTTATAGTTTTTTTCACTTAATATAAGTTTACTACTAGAAAATAATTCTGGCGCGGTGGTCCGCATGTCGGCATGTCGGGCGAATTTCCTTTGGATGTGAGCACTCAAACCCAGAGTACCTGAGTTCAAATCCTATTAGGGACAATAATTTTTTATCGCTTTTTTACCCACTATAAGTTTAGAACTAGAAAATAATTCTGGCGCGGTGGACCGCATGTAGGGCGAATTTCCTTTGGATGCGTGTTTCCGTGCTAAACAACCCTTTTTGGTTATGCAAGAACCATGCCCATTGCGTGGTTCAGGTTCATGCTTTAGAACCTAAGCAGTTACTCAATTGTCAAGCACTGCTCGTAACTCATTTTGTCTGTATTTTCCAAAGGAAATGCGCTAAAACCTTTAAAGATAACTGACTAAGCTTAAAGATAAGTGACTAAGCTTTTAACTAGTGCAAATAATAGTGCGTACTTCGTACTTCTAATTTTAGAGGCATAGTTTTGTACAACAACTGGATGATTATGCGCATTTCCTTTGGAAAATACAGACAAAATGAGTTACGAGCAGAGCTTGACAATTGAGTAACTGCTTAGGTTCTAAAGCATGAACCTGAACCACGCAATGGGCATGGTTCTTGCATAAGCAAGAAAAGGGTTGTTCAGCGCGGAAACACGCATTCTGAATGAAATTGCCCGACAGCGGACCACCGCGCCGGAATGATTTATTAGTAGTTGTAAACTTATATAATGTAAAAAGCACGGAAACACGCATCCAAAGGAAATTCGCCCTACATGCGGACCTACGCGGCAGAATTTTTTTATTCTTTAATTAGTAGACTTAATTATAAAATTAGCTAACGTCGATACTTGGATGTTCATATCCAACAGCTGACGGTATCCAACAATCGAAGGTAGCTGATTCTTCAATTGCTTCTTTATCTTGCGGTAAATATAACCTTTTTAATTTTATACACATAATTTGAAAGCATATCTGTCTGGTCTGTACGCATTTTTGTTTCCAGCATATTTCGAGAAACGTCTGATTGATTTAGTTAAAACTTGTACAGCTTGTCACTGATACTTAAGGATAGGCTCCAAATAAACAAAATAAATTTTTGTTTAGAGAAAATAGCTTAAAATATATTTTTATATAGAACTGTCTCTCTCTTTTTGTTACTACCAAGATGTTAAAAATTTATAAGCTAAATCAGCTTGCGTTACTAGGATAAAATACTTTCATTAACCTCGTTATGACGAACCAAAATAGCGGATGACGGTTATTTAAATATTAAAATAATCTATGAGGGTATTAAATGTAATCAAATTATAAAAAACAAAAGACATTTTCAAATCTACTTCTGCAAAACGTTTCGAGTTTTAGTTATAAATCGAAATGTGAAATTAGCGTGGAAGCT
This sequence comes from Microvelia longipes, assembly GCA_018340805.1. Classification (NCBI taxonomy): domain Eukaryota; kingdom Metazoa; phylum Arthropoda; class Insecta; order Hemiptera; family Veliidae; genus Microvelia; species Microvelia longipes. The sequence goes on along the minus strand of JACMZG010001911.1, from coordinate 37,489,478 downwards.
TAGTGTCATCACCTGGCGAATGGTAGTGGTAACTAAATATATTTCCATTATGGTGATGTAAAAATTCTAAAATATGTTCGATAAAAATCTCCTTTATGCATTAAATCAAATTTATGTCTATTTTGTACATAGCTTTACATGCTTTTATTGGTTAAAAATTATACTTTATAAAAAGCAAATTAAGAACTATTTAAATTTGAATATTTTTGGAGGTTTCTTGTTGATGTTGCGCACGCATCCATATGCTTTCTTCATCCCCTCCCCATAGCATTTTTGTGATCGAATGAAGTAGTGGGTGCCATTTTGGTTAAAGACAAAAGTTTATTTAGATTTTAATATCTAAGTAATTAGTTTTTTTCTGTAATCAGTGTTTAGTTTTGTAGTACTATGTTTGAAGAATATCTACAAATGTTTTCATAGCTATGGCTGCATCCAGGAAGCTACAAGGTAAATCCTAACGTCCCGTTATACATTTTGTGACCTCTTCTTTGACCTGGTCATTTCTGGGTCCAAACAACCGAAATTTGTTTTATTTACATACCAGTTTCTTTATTTATTGCCCATTCTACCATGTATTGTTTACAAAATATGATAATACCGTGATAGACCGTTGTAAACATTCAAAATTGGGGATTGTTTACCATTCTTTGTGCTTGGATTCAGTTCCGTCCCTTCGTTATTTTTGTTCTATTACCGGTGACTGTTACATGCATTTATCATATCACTTCGTCAGTGTGTAACGTACTTGTTTCTTTCTGTGTCAAAGCTTGTATAAATGCTCCATATATACCATGAAAATCTGAAAATTCAAGGGTAGAGTGACCCTGATTTTCATGCTTGGGATAAGTTTCATGTAAGTTCTCCTCTGTCGAGACTGAGCTGCTTTGTTGACATTCCTTCATTATTTTATTCTTCTTTACTCTCTTAATGACATATTTTCTTTATTTAAACATTTATTACATGATTACTTAATAATTTAAGAAGTAGTTATTGTACAGGTTAAGATGGCTGTTACCTAAACTTAGGTTACCTATTCTATACCTTTGGTCAAGTTGACATACTTTCTTTATGTCAACTTATGCTGTAGTATTATTATTTACTTTTACTTTTGAATTTTTATAGAGTCAAAGCTCTTCATTGAGCTTATTTGTTCTGTAGATTAAGTAGTCACAAACTGATAATAAGCTGATAAAATTGTACGATACACTGCCTTCACAAAATGAATCCTGGCTAAGAGAACAGATACTACCAGATCCGGATCTTTTTTGTTCAAAGTCTAAAGCAGCCATTTCAATTTCTCATTTATGTAAACAAACCAAACCTTTATGTTAACTCCTGTGACACACTGGTGAAAGCTGTTAGACATCCACGCAACATACTTGAGAGTTTGGATTTACTATAGTGGAATAGAATAATAAGTGAACTCACTCCCCTCAAAACCTTTGGCCAGTTTAGTTAAAACTAGATCTTTTAAAAATATCTGTTGTTGAGTTATGATTAGAACAGATTAAAATGAAAGATGAATGTTAACTGTCAAAATATTGTGTGAACCTACCCTACATATTATTTTATTTGTGCCCACAGAATTTTTTTCTTTTCGTTTTGCACAAATTTCTGTTTCACAAAATAACCTTCATTAATGACTAGCAATGTGACATTTTTGTAACCTCCTCTACTAGACTTGATAAATGTCAAGGTGTTAAAAGTTTATTTGGTGATTCAATTCGATGTAAACATAAACAATTTCAGAGGTTATACCCTGACTTTTTTATGAATGACGTGTGACATCATTGCTGGAATCGGTATTGGCTGTCTCGAAAATATATTATTTATTCCTGCAATGAGATCAATTTCAGACATTAACCCTAACATTTTGAAAAAAATTGATTTTTTTCTCATAAAACCCCTCTAATTGAATCACCTTGTAAATTCTATAAACTTGGCAAAATGTAGCCTAAGTGGCCGAAACTGTTTTTTTTTACATCAGCACAAAACTTAAGTGATTAATAAATGTTATTCATTTGCTTGTATGTGTATAAATTTATTGAATTATAATTTTATCATGAAATTAAAGATATAGTGAAAAAATAATTAGCTAAATAATTTAGATTCTACTGAGCAAATTATTATTAACTAGCACTGTTTAAAAAGTATTGGCAAGAGTTTTCTCGAGTTAATTACTGTTTCATTGCTGAGCGGAGCAATAATATTTTTTTTATGTTTGTATCTCTTGGGTAATTTTATGGTTTTCTCTTTACAAAATGCCACTCGTTTGATTATCCCAATAATCAAAAGAGCGCTTTGAGAAAACACTTCCTGTACATGGTTAACTTGTTGCCTGGGTCCCCGCGAAACCTCACTCCCATGAATCCTCATTGCATAGTTGATTTTGTGTGCAAGTGAATGGCCTGCGGATATATTTAATGAAGATGCTTAATAACCTAAGGTTATAAAATTAGATAAGAGAAGGTGGAATAAAATTTTATGATGTTTACATAAATGGTATTAATTTGTTTATTGACTAATTCTATATTATCATTTAATTACTTACTTATACACAAATAGTTAAATTTATGAAAATGCCATATCATTTAATTATTATGTATAAATATGTTTTATATAATGTGAGTGCTTGGCACTGGGGAATATTTTGGTGCTATTTCCAGACTTTGAAAGTTTTCGCACATTGACACAAGGGGTAGTAATAGTAATTAGGAAGAGGTGACCACCTAGCAAGTAGGCCACGTTGTCGGGCCCTTTTTGCTGACTCCTTTCGATAGTAGATAGTATTGAGGGTCCTAAATTTTGTCTAAACCCGGGTTCATTTAGGGTTAGGGATCTTTTACGAGTACCTGGCATCACACAGGCTCAGAACCACCGGCTTAACGTCCCTTTCAAAGGACGGCTTGTGAAAGGATTTTCATCCCTAATCCTTGAGGCACCGACCAGGATCAAACCTGGTCTGTCTAGGTGGCAGGGGCACGTGATAACCATTACACCATGAACTCCTTGCTTCAAAGAAAACGATGCGGCCCTATTTTACCTATTACACTTTTAAGTCTCACTAGTAATTTTACTAGTTTTAACCAATATCTCCAGTTTTTGCATTAATATTAAGATAATATATACTTGTCTCATTGAAACAAAACTTAGTGTACTTATTTATCATGTAAAGGTATACACTTGTACCAAATTTAAACTCAATTAAATCATTTTCTGATTTTTTTATAATTAATAACACCATTATTTTTTACAAGACATTAATAAAAATTACTCCTTTTAATGCTGATAATAAAATGAAACTTGCCACATATGTTAGTCTTATACATTGCCTTATGCGTGCCAAATCTCAATCTGGTTTTTTAAAAATTTTGCTGTCATTATTGCACGTTCATGACGTCATAAAAGATTATTTTTCAAATAGCACAACTACAGTGGTAGACTGATTCTTGTACAAAGGTTCAACTAGCACAAATACACTGGAAGCTAGGATGGTACAGACACACACACACATACATACTGACAGACAACTTTGAGAAAACCACTCAGGAGGCATTAAAAACACGTGCAACACAATACTTTTATATATACCTACAGTATAAATGAGGAAAAGTAAATATATGCTTCTTTGGTCCAAAAAATATAATTTTTTGGTCACAGTCAACCTTAAGGGAGGGGAGCCCAAAAGCCCCTTTTCTCTACACTTTTGATGGGGAGTAATATTAGGGTATTACAGTTTTTATAAATATTTTTTTGATATAGTGGCTCTAAAGATATTTTATCGGACTGAAATTTTATACACTAGTATGTATATTACAAGTTAGATTTTATTATCACCATTATTTCTGATTTTATTAGCAGTTATACATTTTTAAAACCAACCATACGGATTAAGTTTTTAGGAACAGGGGGTTTACTTTCCTTTTTTACATTTTTTTGGTGGAATAAAAATTCTTTTTAATTCAATAAAATGTAAGAACATGAGAACATGAACATCTAGTGCTGCTCATTTCCTGCTTATTGATTTTAAAGAATCTTACATATTTTGTTTAACTTTTTAATTGTGTATTTAGTTTTTTTTTATTGAAATGGTTTTAAAGTACAGTTTTATAATATGCATTAGTGTTCATACCTTTTATGTGATAAGGGGTTATAATAAGTTATAAACCTGTTATCTGTTGTTAGAAAAGCTCTATTATGTTAACAAATTAAAACTTTGTTTAATCTTTGTTGCATTTATTTTACAGGTGAAATTGAAAGGTGTTTAAAAAAGGTGACTGAAGGGGTTGAAACTTTTGAGGACATTTGGCAAAAGGTGCATAATGCCACCAACAGTAACCAGAAGGAAAAATACGAAGCAGATCTCAAAAAGGAGATCAAGAAACTTCAGAGGCTTAGAGATCAGATCAAGAGTTGGATTGCATCGGGTGAAATCAAGGACAAAACTACTCTTGTTGATTATAGACGTCTTATAGAGACGGTAAATATTTTATTCAAAGTTGTTAAGATTTTTTACATCAACAAATGTAGGTTTTTTTTAGTTCTGATGTTGTCAAGTAATTTGTGAGCAACTTTAGGTGTTGTTAAAATTGCACACAACTTGATGGAGTGATTTTACTGCAGGAAATACTTACAATGCTTTAATCTCACTGCATGATCAAATAAATACATATTTTTTTCCTTTGACCTTTTACAGGGATTAGACATCATCAATTAATTTAACAATCTATAAAATTTAATTGATTTAAAAACTATATATAGATTACTGTAGGTAATGTACAATTTAAATAAATAATAATTATGTTTAGAATATATTAAATTTAAAGTTTATCTTTTAAGCACTCTTTATAATTATAATATTCTTTTGTCATATTTTTTTTAATGCTTATTATTTTTACTTTTTCTTGCCCATTTGAATAGTTGAGAATTTTACATAATTAGGTAATTTTACATAATTGTAAAATTATGTTTTCACCCGTAAAAATCCAAAACAGATAAGAATTATCCATTTTAGATATTTTCGGAATGTCCTTTGGTGTGCTCAAGTGGGTTTTATCATAATGTGTGTGTCTATTTCTTGCATCCTCTCGTTTCCTTCTAGAGAATTCAAAACTTGGCACTAAAATTAACCTTTAGATTGAGTTTTGCTGGGGGGAGGGGGTTTTTTTTGCTATGTCCCCTAGCATAAAAAAAGTAGTGACATTGATCCATTTAGTTGACATTTGACTGAAATGTATCTTTATAATTAATTGATAAATCTTTAAAAAATATATTCACAAATTTTCATATTGATGTTGGCAATTTGAAAACATTGACTTTTCCAGGAACTGTTTCAAGATTCTATTGGTTTAAAAAATAAGCAATTTATTAAGAGGCAGGAAGATCAGTAGTCCTATCTCTTGAAGTATACTTTTTTAAACATATCTAATGGAAGGATTTTGTTTTTTTTATTTGTTTATAATAAATATAGCAAATGGAAAGGTTTAAGATAGTTGAGCGAGAAACAAAGACTAAAGCTTATAGCAAGGAAGGACTAGGAGCTGCACAAAAGATGGATCCAGCTCAGAAAGAGAGGGAGGAAATTAGTACTTGGCTTGTATCATCTATTGATACCCTTAACCTACAAGTAAGTTGTCTCATGTCAGGATACATTATTTATTTTCTTAAATCTCAGTTCATAAAGTCTTATAAAAAAACATCAAATCGGACATAGTAGATTATGTTTCACCAATGTTTTAATGTTGTAGAAATAATTTTTGTCTAAGCTGTATGACATATTACCGCCATTTTGGGGGATTTAGTTTTTTTGGTGCTTTAGTTGCCTTTTTCAAACCTTTATACTACCCCATGCCCTTTTTTCTTCCTTTCAAAATATACTTTTTGTTTTACTTCCTTATGAGAGGTTGGTTAAACTTAAACATAGGTTAAAATGTGGGAGACAATTTAATTAACTAATATTTGGTTAGAACTAATAACTGTTCTTAATAACCAAATTTTGTTATTTGCATAATTAATATCTATTTTTTATTTAGGGCTCTTCTGATGAGAAGTGGGGGCCATTTACCATATCCATATTTTTATTATAAATTATTTATAAAGTAGTTTTCATAATTAAAAAGACATCATATATTTACAGTCATTGTACAATTTTTTAGGTAGACCAGTTTGAATCAGAAATAGAATCTCTTCTTGCTGGTAAGAAAAAGAAATTAGATAAAGATAAACAAGATAGAATGGACGAGTTAAAGATCAAATTAGAAAAACACAGGTATCACATTCGGAAGTTAGAAACTCTCTTACGCATGCTAGACAATATGTCAGTGGAAGTAAATCAGGTAAATTCTTGTTAATTTATTTTTCATTTGTAAAACATTTTTATGTTTTCTTCTACTGTATGGTATGTTTATACTATCATGCAGATCTATGTTTAAAGCAAATGACTGCAAACTGTAAACAAATTTTCATTACTTTTCCTTATTTATACCATATATATTGAACCAAAGGTAATGAATTAAAAATAATAAATTAATAGTCTGCAACACTTTCCCCTGTTTCTACTACTCATACAGACCTATAAGAGTAATAAGCATGAATGAGAAGGATATGTGTTACTTTGTAAAAACAAAGTCAGAAGGTCCTAAAAATGCCGAAACAAATTTAGTTAAAATCCTGGTTTCAGACTTCTAGTTCAAGCCCAATGCTTTTCCTACATACTTCTGGTATAAATGAAGAAAAATAATAAAATAAAGAAATACTCAAATACTTTATTGCTCTGAATTAATCCTATTACATTGTAGAACCAGGGTTCTACAATGTAGAATATTTCTCTTAACATTCTTTAAATTACACTACACTCTAAAATAGTTACGGAAAAAGTCTAATACATTTTATAATAGTCCAAGAACCCATTGCAAATTTTGTGAATGTTGAGCCTTAAAGATGGTGTGCCATTTCACATTAGGGAATTCTGGGCCCCTTCAAAGTCTAAACAATGGCCCCAAAATCAGGTTTGCCCATAGAGCTGCCCATAAGTTTTTTCAAAAAGATAAAGGGGTCTTATTTTAAATTTATTAAATTTCTCACAAATCTATGTTTTAACCATCAAACTGGTTCAAATAGAGCCAGAGATATATCTATTCAATTATTACCAAAAATATGACAAAAATCTCTAAATTTACTCTTCAAAAATAAAATTGAAATTGAAACCTTAAAATTGTATGTTTTCCATGTTATCATGTTTAATACATAGGCAGATTTAAAAATTAGACATATTCTATTAAACCATATGTATTATAAGGTTGTTCTAGAGAAAGAGAGTAGCATAGCTCTCATATATGATGATTTATTGTTTGACTTATAATGTTAAAAATAAAAAAAATCATATTTTTATGGACTTAAGTTATTATCCATTTTTCAGCATTATATGTCAAACAATAAATCATCATATATGAGAGCTGTGCTACTCTCTTTCTCTATAAAAACTTCATAGTACCTATGGTTTGATGGATTATTAAATCTGCCTATATTTTTAACACATTAAAAATCGTCTTCATTGCTAGCAAGGCTACAAATATTGCTTGTACCAGGCAATTTATTCACATTGTTTCCAGTAATTTCGTTATTATTTTCTATATTTTTCCAAAAAAAATTGCTTATCACTATCTTTCTTTTACTCATTTTAATAAGTTTAAGTTAAAATGACAAAAAATTAAATATTTCTCATCCCACAATAGTGTGAAAAAAGGAACTCAAAGGTTTTGTCAAATTAGATTCTTTTCAAAACTTTTTATCTGCAACCCCCAGGGGGTAGCTTATAGCTTTTTATTGTTCCTAGTAAGGAATACAAAACATTGATTAGATTATGTAGATAAAAGTCATGTTTTTTAGATGCCAAAATATCTAGTTGGGTTTTAGGGGTTGTAAATAAATTTAAAATTTCATACTTTACATCTTATCAAAATATTAGAATAATAACACCTAATCAACATCATTCAGTGATGTCGTTTTCAAATTAAAATACTATTTTTTATACATTTTTTAAAATTTTTTATATAGCTGGATTAATCCGGTGACATCCCAATTTTGATTTTTTTTTGCAAGCACAATACTTTTCCTGTATACCTACAGTATAAATGAGGAAAAGTAAGAATTTGAAATTTGGTTGCTTATTACTCAAACACTAAGGATCTTAAAAGATCTGGACCGAACTTTAAACTTAGACTAATCATCAGAAGGAGTCATAAACTATGTCAGATATTGATCCATGACATTGATTAGTGTAAAAATTCTATTTCTGATCCTGACAACTTTTATTTAAGACTCTTAGGTGTGAATGGTCACTTTTTACATCTCATCAATATCTGTTTTAAAAATAATATGGTTAGTGCAACACTATAGATTGGAATCTAAAATTTGAGTAATTATAGCTCGTATCTAATTGATAGATTTTGACTAAACTTTAAACTTAGAAATGCTCTAATGTCTGAGTGTTCACCTTTTAAGTGTCTATAAAAGGGTTTTGCAAAGTGTTGTCCTGAAAGATTTTTGGGTGTCCGTGAGCTAATGGCCAAAATAATGTAACAAACATTAATTCATTTACTTTAATGCTATTATAATTATAATAGCAGTTATGATGTGATAATGGCCTCATGTTAGGTTGAAAGCCCTTTGAATAAACTAATGTTTTTGTGGAGAGACTTTGCTTTGTTTCTTTTAACAGATATCAGTTTTAATATCCTCTTAGAGAAATTTCGAAGAAAAAATGAGTTAATGTGATTTTTGTGAATGAAACAAGAAATTATCAACCAAGCTTTTATTGCTAAATATAAACATGGGTTTCTAGTTGTTAGTAAATAAGGCTGAAAATATGAGAATCTAAAAATTGATTACAGTGATTCTATTTGTTGGTAGTTTGATTTAGGATGTTCTCCTCTTCATATTTTATGAAATGAGACAAAATGAAGGCAGTGAAAGGAATTGGCTGTTGTACAAGTAATCGTGATTTATCAGGGAAAACTATAAAAATTATAACAGAGGACTTTAAATTTACTTTAATTATTATAGCTGAAGCCTTATTTAAAATGTTAGAAACAGGTTGTTTAGCGATAAGTATAAGTAATTTAATTGATCAGTTTGGGAGGGGGTTTTACCAGAAGGATAGGGGTCTGCTAAGTACCATTTATCTATAAAGGGGGTCCGCGTGGCTCTGAAGTTTGCATATCCTTGCTCTATATGCTCTGTACCAAAATAAGAGGGGTTTAGTTTAACTTGAAATTTTGAGCTTGTTGCTCAAAATCTAATTGATGGATCTTGACAAAACTTTTTCTTTAGACTACTTTTAGGGCTGAATCACCTTTTAAGTCTCATCAGGATCTGTTTGAAAATAATATGGGTTTAGAGCAACAAACAATTGTGAATTGTTACAGATCGGAATGTATTAGATGGGTCTTAACCAAATGTCGATCTTTGAATACTTAAGTTACAGAATGACACAACAGTAGGGAGTTAGTGTAGGGAAATAAAAGTTGAACTTGAAGCTCGGAATTAAATTGATAGTTTTAGACTGAACTTTAAACTTATAATCCTCATAGGTCTGAACAGTCACTTTTTACACCTCATCGAGATTGGTTGTAAAATATTAATAGGGGTAAGTGTTAAAAAAATGTTCTGTGCAAACAAAGTAAATCTAATCGATGGATCTTATTGACTAAACTTTAAATTTAGACTACTGGTTGGTGACAATAGACACTTTTTATGTCTCTAATAATATAAATAATAATATGTAAGTGTCTCAATAAATAATATTTTGTTTTCTAAAATAATATGGGTAGTGTAAACCAAATATTTTTCTTCTGAGTTCTTACAGCTCAGAATGTGCTAAAACTACTACTACTCATAGATCATAAGTTAAACTTAAACTACAACTTACTCCCTACAAGAAGGACCACAGCTAAAAGCTGATTTACATAGATTATTAAACATAAATATTAAGAATAAAATGTAATATTATTATTTTATAATAAATGGTGATATGATATGACTCATAGGTCCGTAAAGGCACGTTCTACGCTGATCAAGATCTGTTTCTAAATAGTATAGGGTTTAATACCATTCTTATTAATTACAGCTCAGAGTCTGTAATCAATCATGACTATATAGATATTGTTTAACTTAAATTACTTATAGGACAAAATCATCATCTTTTAAGTCTCATCTAGATCTGTTTGAAAACAAAAGAGGTTTAGAGTAACATATTAGTCAAAATAGTCACCTTCTTTGTCTAATTGATGTCCATTATAAAATAAAGTGGGTTTATATGATTAACCTACAAAGCTTCATAAATACTTGAAATAGTTTTTATTATAATAGTAACCTTATTTAAAAATGGTTTAATTAACACAGGTACCAGTGTTTTGCATGACATGTAATTGCTTCATTGAAGGAATATATATTTAAAAATGTTTTAGGAAACTAAGAAAATATATTTGCATGTTTTTAATAAATAAATATTTTTTATGTATTGATATGAGAAAGAATGTCACTAAAATATATGCTAAAGTAATACTAAATTGTTGTTATCATTAGATAACAATTTAGTATTAATTTAGCATATATTTTAGTGACATTCTTTCTCATATCAATGTATAAAAAATATTTATTTATTAAAACCATGCAAATATATTTTCTTAGTTTCCTAAAACATTTTTAAATATATATTCCTTCAATGAAGCAATTACATGTCATGCAAAACACTGGTGCCTGTGTTATCTAATGATACTATAGAGTTTTGCAAAACATGAATAGTTGACACAATTCTTCTCTCGCACAACTAAATTGTTGTATAAAAGTAAAAACAAACATTTTAATTGTTGATTTTCAACTCAACACGGAACTTAGTCCAAAGTAATCATAAAGCATGTCTTAACAATCGCTGAATAGACGAAAACTTTCTTACTGTTATAACTTATATTTTTTGTAATCCTTAATAGACTAATAAAAAATATGAGACAAGTATTCACAACAAAAAATATGTTAGATAAATAATCTATTTACCGAAGGATGCTCAGATATCACTGCTAGTATAAAATAAATTTTCTTTTCAATCAAATCCCAGCTATTTCCTTTACCTGTCTTTGTCATGGTTAGCTTATTTTCTTCCATAATTTCTTTGCCCTTTGGGAGTCTTTAGTACTTGAAAAAGTATGCTGTTCAATACTATGGCAAATAGTAGCCTTTTTATGTTTGTTTAAGTTATTTAAAGCTTACTTCTGTTAATTTATTTTCATTATTTTATTTATCGTTGATGTAGTTTTTTAGTAGTCTTTACATCTCTGAATGATTCCAATCGATTGAAATACATAGGTCCTGTTTATTGAAATATTATAGAATTAAAGTTGTTCATTTCCGAAAGGAAAATCACTAAAAGTTGCTATGCAATTATTGCTTGTTTTCCTTTTTATTCATCATTATTCCTTAATATATTTAATGTTTACTTTTCCTCATTTATTCTGTAGGTATATAGGAAAAGTATTGTGTTTGTTAAAAAATCTGAAACTGGGAAGTCGATTCAGGTGTTTTATAGCCTCCTAAGTGGTTTTCACAAAATTTTCACCCTGTATGTTTCAAGAGTTGAAACTTTGTACAAAAATCATTCTACTACTGTTTTGCTATTCGGAAAAAAAAATGTATAACATCATTAACCCACAATAATGGCTCACGAAAAATTTTGAAAAATCATAAAACGCGGAAAAATGGTGCCATTTGATTGAGCTTTTACATTTATGTAGCCATGTTTAAGACTAACATATGTGCTAAGTTTCATTTCATTATCAGCATTTGTTTAATTTTTATCACATGAATTGTTGAAAAAAAAATAGAAAAAATTAGAAAGTAATTTAATTGAGTTAAAACTTGGTACAAGTTAATATCTTAATGTAATAAATAAGTACACTAAGTTTCGATTTAATATAACAAGTATGTCCATGATTTTTGTTGAATCATAAAAGTTACGCAGCATTGAGCGTGGTCAGTGCTTATATGGCTGCTGAGAATGACACAAATGTATTGACTATCTTAGGTCGAGCAAAGTGAGTCCGAAGTAAGGAGGATGAGCAAATCTGATGTGATGAAGAAAAGTTTTGCGGTACCCCGTACCCAATTTTTTTTAATAATTAAACTCCAAAAAAACTTAGCGAGTTTTCATTTATTTATTTTACATTGTAATATTAACTAATCAATTGACCACTCTTTGCTTCGTTTTGGGATAAGAAAAATTATAGAAGGATGATTAGAAATTTTTAAAGAAACGCTAACAAGTTTATTGGCATGATGGCATTTCATAGACTCTGATGTAAATTTGCTAAAAGAAATAATCATTTTCTACATACAATGGAATATGTAATATCTCTACATGATTCCTACTGATGATTGTAAAATACTTTTAGAAGTGAAGTGAGAAAGGGGTGGGGGGTATTAAAAAATATAGTTGTTTATTTTTGTGTTGGTAATAAGGTATTTATATTTTATTTGTATAAAAAATAACAACGAAAATAAAAATACTTATGTTTAAGAGGGATGTATTTGAAACTCAGCCAATTTGTCTTTCTTTATTTTTATATATTTCATGAGGTGTTTTTTAAAAACACATTAGCTAAGGTCTTGGTTTTTTTATATTTTATTTTTGTCATTTTCTTATAATAGTAACAATAACAATATTTTCTAAATTAAATAAATATTAAAAATGTATTTTTTCGTTTAGTTAGTTGTGATATTTTTTAGTTTGGTTTTAGGAAGTTATATTATTCGTTATTAGTATATGAAAGTATTTTGAAAATCATGATGTAAACAAAAACAAAAGAATTTAAATATTTTTATATAGTCCAAAGTGCTGTATTGTTTTGCCCTTGTTTTATAATTTTTTTCTTACTTCAGCAGTTTTTATTTATGTGATTGACTAATCAAATGAACAGTTGTAATTATTTATGAATCATTTTCTTTTTACATTTTTATCATAATTATATAACTTTATTTAATTTTTAGTGTGTGATATTTTTTTATACTTAATCATTTTAAAATATTTTATTATTTACATCATTGTGTTAATTTTTATATGCTATGAGGAAAGATGTGGAAGTTTGTAAATCCAGGTAAATAATTAAGGAAAAGTTAGAGTGATAATGTTGATTTATCAATTTAAATTGAAAAACTTAATTTATATTTTGTTTTGGTTTATATGGATATTGGCTTTTCTGTCTTTAATTACAAACACACATGTATTAGACCTGAGTTAAATTATGAACCTCTATACATTTGACAGTTTTATTAATCCCTTTGTTTTTAAATTTTATGTTGTGTGACTGTTTCAAGTAAACTGAACAAGTGTATTATTAAAATATGCATCATTTTCATGGTAAAAATTTACTAAAAATATTGATACCTAATGTTGAATTAAAAGAATAATTCCATTAGCTTTTTAAACGAGAGTAAGAATTTATATTTCCACTTTTTAGTACTTTTGACTTTAAATAAAGGTTCAATTTGAATATTCATTCAATTGACTCATCTTTTAATTTAGATCTGCAAGGTTTGAAATCATGCCGACCCAGTCAGTTTAGATCAGTGTTGTCATTAATTTTTGTTCATTAATTATTTGTCAGAAACATGGTAACTTTAGAATAAGTAATGGTAGTAACACATTGATACTGACTATGAAATTAAAATAGTGGGAATTATTCTTGCTTCAGTTTCAGTTGTAATTCCAAGAATTGTCTAAGTCAGTAAAGTATGTTATTATTATTTATTTAGAGCATAACAATTCTTTCAATTAAAACTATAGTTTAAAAATTGATAAGTTCCCAATACATTACTAACTGATTACTAATGATATCAGTAGACCATAATTTTATCATCTTGGTTGGGCACTATAATTTTTTAATTATACTATGTTTTACATCTTTTTATTTATTCATATTTTCCATCTTTTAGCAACTTTTCATCAGAAAATTACACTAATGAGGTTGTTTGGAAGTGGAGGGAAGAGTGGGAAGGAGGGGAGGTCGATATTGATTGACTGTATACCATAATGTCAATGACATATAAAATGCTAAAGGCTGGGCCAGATGGCTGCCATTCACCCCACATGATGAAAATTTATTAAATGCATGGCAATATGTCATGTAGTAAAAAATAACAATGCAATAACGAGTAATACATAACAACAACCAAAATATAAGGGAGATCTTCTGTGGGCTGGATAATAAGGAGTTATTCTGTGGACATAAATGTGGGTCTCCTGCCCACATTTATTTCTGAAAAATGTCTAAAGGAGAATCAGCTAATTTAGTATAGCTATTATTTCTGTCTTTAAGTGTTGAAGAATAAGAATGTTGAAATATAAATGATTATGTTATAGATTCGAGGTATAAAAGAAGATGTGGAGTATTATATTGAATCATCACAAGAACCCGACTTTGAGGGAAATGAGTATCTTTATGATGATATCATAGGTACTTGTATATCATATCTTTTATTTTTTTAATTAAAAATAAACAATATAGTGTGGTAACAGACATAAAAATTATACTGAGATGTACATTCTTTAACAACTAAGTGCAATTGTCTTCTCAAACTTTCTTTGATTTTTTCTATAATTGTAAAGTTATTAAATAGCTTTCTCAGATGTCTTTCTTAAACATTTAGTGTGACCCAGTGTTTAAGGATGAATCCATTTATTTTTAATGTGGCAGATAAATAAGGTGAAACACATTTAACAAAAGGAACAGATAAATCAATTATGAATGAAGAATTATGCAAAGCTATTGTTATACATTTCAGTAAAATAATAGAAGAACTAACTGTGTTTAATTTCTTGTCTATTTTTGCTACCTTATAATGTCAATGCAACATGTTTTTTGCATTAAACAAAGAGATGTAATACTTAGAGAAAGGATACAACGGCTCTTATCATTTCCTGTAGAAGAAGTAAAAATAGTTATGGTACCTAATGGAAACTTTTACTCCTCCATACCCTCTAACACTATTATTTTACCTAAGTCCTCCCTCTAAGTATATGTTTCTCTGGCATTAAAGAGGTAGGCTATTGATTCTTATGTAAAATGTTTAGCTGAGAAGAAATTGACACCTTTTATCAAAGTGTTTTGTATGTGTTAATATCTTATATGACTTATTAAATAAAATTAATTTAATCCGCCAGCATTTACCTAGTATTTAATTATAAAGTGCATCTTGCCCTGCAAGATGACTCAAAGGAACTGTTGATGCCTCCCCTGTGATTGGGATTAACAGTTATTTGACTGTAATATATAGATTACTTGACTTTTTGATAATATTTATGCTATAGCCGTGAAGTGTATTGCTGATTTCTCTTGGGAGAAATTTTAATATTTTAATGTTTAGTGTCCCTAGCAAGAAATCATAACTATTTTTAAATGTTGCTTTTTTTGCTTATAGATAAAACATGACCTTAACTATTCTTGAGTAGAATGGTTTAGTAGATATTATTAATGTATCTACTCTGTAAGGTATGGAGTTATCATTACCTTTGTATTAAAATCAACTTGGTTGAATATATTTTTAATTTTATCCATGGATGTGTTTGTGTAGGTATGGATGAAATAGAATTAAGTGGGGTAGGATTACCATCATCTGTAACGACGGATAGTAATGGCTCCCCCACGAGCCTCACGTCTACCTCTCCGACCGCTACTTCTCCTTTAACTCTTAATAATCATTCTGCTGATATTCATCAGGACCATGACAAGAAGCGGCAAGAACAACAACCAACTCACAAGGTAGTGCCTTTTTTCAGTAATTTACTTATGATTTTTTTGATTGTTTTTAGAAGTTGTTCTTTATAAACAATATGTCCATTTTTACCAAATATATGCATTTTTTGACTGGTGGCATGCGCTAGCAATGTATTAAGTTATGTAGCAATGTAATATAAGTAAGCAATGTAGTAAGTTATGGGATTCAAACATGGAGTCTGCTTAAGTTATTTTTAGATAGGTTTATATAGAGGATTCTTACTCTTTATGAAAAATATGTTAATATATCTTAACAAAATCAGCTTTCGATCTTAAAGATCATCATCATTGCTGTTGAATATGATATAGTCATGTTTGACTTAAAATAAGCTATGATACTTTGTCTGGTTACTACACTGAACTATCTGGTATTTAATTGGTTTATTTAGCTTCATGTGCCACCTTGAATGGCACGTATAATCTCTTGAAATATGATGATCTTTTTTTATTTTATTTGTGCTATTTTATCAATAGTTATCTGGTTTCATCCACCTAACTGGTGTGATGGAATTTGATGGCAATATCCATCGTGTCCTGTTTTTAATGTTAAAGTTAAGAGGGAAAACAAAAAATCAATAAAGAATTGTGTAGAAAAGGTTTAATTTCTCTTCCACATTTCCTCAGCTTATAGTTTTCTGTCCCTTTTTATTTCCACCTCCTTTTCACCTTATGAACCCAAGTTGGTTTCACTTGACTTTCGTTGGATAAAATAATAATCTATATGGATAGCTTATATAGCTTGTATGGAGACCAATCCCTTACATCCTATATTGAGCATTGTTTTCATTTTTGGTTTTATATGTTGCAGACTGTAGTGAAACCAATGGCTGTACGGGCTGTGACTGGTACAACACCTGGACCAGGTATGGGTACAACCCCAACTAAAAGTTCACCAAACTCTAAATCCATATCTCCCACACCACCTCATCATGTCACCGGTAATTTTGCAGTTGTCGCACCTACGACCAACTCTCATAAACACAACAGTAAATAACCCTCTCTTAATTCATCTTCACCCTTTTATTTCCTTCATTCATTTTTTTATTTTCTCTTTCTTTAAGGTTCATATTTAGATTAAAAGCATAACACCAGTTTTTATTCAAAATGTTGAAAAGTATAAGGTAGTTTCTTTTTTAACTTGTTTAAGTTTACAGTCAGTCTTTTAAACTCAAATTACTGGGGTAACTGTAATTTTCTAAAACATTTAGCCCTGTTCAACCTTTCTGAGTTTACAATCATTCCTGTTTCAACCTTTCTTAGCTTATAATTTGCACTTTTTACCTTTCTGAGTTTATAGTTAGTCTTGTTTTAACCTTCGTGAGTTTACCTTGTTTCAACATTTTCTCGATTACAGTTAGCTTTAAAGATTATTTAGATTTTCAGCTGACAGTTAGCTATCTAGTAATTTAGTTACTAGATAGATAACTGTACAGTTAGATCTTAAATTTATAAAGAAACTTACCTTCCGACAAAAGGTTTCCTATTGTAGGTTATAAACAAATATGGAAAATTAATATACTTCATTTTTCTTGTTACTAACTTCTGTCTTCATATTTTTATTTAAAAAATAAATCTTGGTCATTTAAAAGTTTTATTTGCCCTTTAGTGTTATATATGTTGAACTTGTTTTATATGCCAAGCTATCCTATTTCTCTATCTCATACGACGTTCATAGGGTCAGTCAAGTTCACTTATCGTGTCATCCCCTTTATTCAAGATCTTGAAAAAAAAAGTAAATTACTAAAGTAGGTTATATATGCAAAATGAGTTGGTGTAAGCTCTAAAGTAATCATTCATTTTAACCTCACATATGGTTGTGAAAAGTTAGCCTTGCATTCAAAGGTTACTTTGATTTTTTTTTTTTGTAAAATAACTAGTACTAAGAGCATTCGTGAAAATAAATAAAGTGCAAAAATGTACAAATTGAAGTTATGTTTACCTGCAACTACACATTTTACTTTTCTTCAATTATACCATTGTTATATAAAGTACTGTGTTTTTAAATCATTACTTCATCCATTGTGCCCAGTTATATTGTTTACTTGATTTTGTTCTTGTATTAGATTCATTTCAACTATCTGCTTTAACCTAATTTTAAGTGTGATCATTGTTCTGTCGTTCGTCCTTTTTCTGATACAACATTCCTTTACTATTTGTCTCTATTATCCTTTTTACTTCATCAATAAATACTTCTTAAAGTTTTCTATTGTATTCCAAAAGTCCTTTTTTCCTTTTAGTGTTATCACCATCTTTCATGCTCATACTTTTTTATTCAAAACAAAGAAGAAGTAAGGTGACATTTTTAATGTTAAACATTGATTTCTTTTTGTTATGATCAGGGTTTGTTTTAGTTATGATCAGTTGACAGTCCACTAAAAATCAGTGTGGGAATGCTTTCTATCTGTTCATTTTGCCCAAATCCCCCTACAACACATATATCATTCTCTCATTGATATTTGGTGGGGTTTAAACTGGTCTGAACTAAAACTATTGTTATTAGTTGTCGGTATTCCACATTTGTTATTAATTTGGTGAACTTAAGTATTTTTTTAATATTATTTTAATGAACATTTAAATCTAAGTCATTATTTACACAATTTTTTTGTTTACTTTTTGTTACTTATTGTTTGCTTTTATTTATTTTTTATTTTGCGGAGTGTTATAAAAATGTCTTAAACCAAGACAAGGAGCTTAATGTCCTTCAGACAAGGAGTAAGGAGTTTTTTCATATGCAGCTTTTATTATAGTTTAATGGCTTATTGAACTATTTTTTCTACTAAGCTTGTAAAATGTTCACTTTCTTTTGGTAATTAAGCTGCAAATCTTAGTTGAATTTATATCAAATGCTTACGTTTATTGTAATATAAAATTGTATACAACGAATGGAATGCATATTTCTGTCAGTACTCCTTTATTATAGTATAAACTTATATGCATATTTCCCTCTTTATTGTAGCATAAAATTATATGCATATTTTATTCTTTATTATAATGTTAAATTATATACATATTTTATTCTTGATTAAAGTATTAAATTTGATGCATATTTCCTTCTTTATTATCATATAAAATTACATGCATATTTCTTTCTTAATTATAATGTAAAATTATATGCATATTTTATTATTTATTAAAATGTCTTATTCTTTAGATAATTATGTATTTTGAACTGAGTGATTTTGTTTGCAGACCACGTACTTGAAAATGGACTTGGAAGTAGTTGCAGTAGTAGTAGCGGTAGTACGAGTGTTTCTAGTAATTCCAGTACGGGGAGCGGGGGTGGGAGTAATGGAGTTGTTAATAGTGGTTTAGTTAATAATAATGAAATATCTGTGACACTGTCTTCTCAGCCACAAAGTTCGACTCCAGTACCTGGGGCCGTTCCTACCGACTGTGTCTCTCCTTCCTCTTCAGTCAGTTCACCACCGAGTCCTGCCCCTTGTCCCCAGTCACCTCCACCATCTCAATCACAGACTCTACATCATGATCATTCACTGTCTCTTAAATCTATTGCACAACAAGCTATAGATAGGCATGGACTTGAACTTCCACCTGTCTCTGAAACAACAAGGAGTAAGTTAATTATTTTTTATCATTTACTTATGTTGTATTAAAACATATATCATTTTGATACTACCGAGTTTTGCAAAACATGAATAGTTGACACAATATAATTGTGCGAGAGACACCATGGTGTCTCTCCCACAATTATATTGTGACAACTATTCATGTTTTGCAAAACTCGGTAGTATCAAAATGATATATGTTTTGCTTGCCATGCATGATGGCGGTAAGAGAGCACCGCTCGCCTCTGGTAAGTACTTCACATTATATTCTTCGGAATTCATTGAAGGTCAGAGTGAGTTCAGGCTCTGTCGGCGCCCTGATGAGTTAGACGTAACGAAACAGAGTGGGACATGACATTATGTCGAGCCATCAAGTATGACGAATGTTGAATGATGGAACAGTTCCCAGATGTAGCATTGCATTTCGCTTGTTACATTTCCTTGGTGTCTCTCGCACAATTATATTGTGTCATGTATTAAAACAATTTCAATATGATCTAAAAATAAAATCTAAAAGTTAGTGGAAACTTCTTATTAAGTGATCTGTTGTGTCAAAAATTTACTGTAGTGTTAAATTGTGATTTTTAATGTGCCAATTAAAGCAAATTTTAAGATACTAAGTGTTTGATTTGCTTAAACTATTGGCTTGTGTTTCATGTTATATTTTGATTATATATTTTATTTAAGTGAACTATTTATTACTTTGAAATAAATGAGTTATGTATCTTATATTTATTATATATTGTTTATTATTTTGTATTTTCAGTGATTAATGTTAGTAATTTTTGTTTGGTTAAGGTGGTTCAAGTGGTGTTGAAAATGTTAAAAATACAAGTACAGGGGAAGCACACATACCTCCGTTATTGGGGGTAGCACCTTTAGGACCTGTTCCTTTACTAAAGGATCACCAGTGTCAATTTGAAATGATGGAAGCAGCTTTTTATCATATGCCACATCCATCTGATTCCGAGAGATTAAGAAATTATTTACCTAGAGCACCTTGTGTTACTCCATTGTATTATCAGCAGGTTAGAAAAATAATCTCATATTTTAATTGATCACAAATGACATTTCATTTGCTGATATGATAATGAACTCCATTCAATAAGATCTTATCTCAAAATACTTCTCATTTCTGTAGATCGCTTTTAAGTTTTGGACTAGAATAAAAAGATACATTTTCCAAGACTACAAATTATTGCCAGCCAAGAGTCATAACCTACTCAAGGGAGTTATTTAATTGACAAGTGGTTCTCAGGTGTATAATAATCCTGCTAGGTTTTTTTCTAGACTCTATTGTAACATATGTGTGTGATAGTAAATAAAGAAAGGTGAGATCACCTGGCAAGTAGACCACATTGTTGGGCCTTTTTGCTAACTCTTCTTTGATAAAAGATAGCATTTCTACTTAATAAGTCCTAGTCCTATGGCATTTTGTGTCTAATCAACAGAAGAGCCATGACTATACTATTATATTTCTATAGTTTTAACTGAAAACAATATGTGGCACACTACCATACTAAACATTCCTGCTCTCAAAACCATAAGGCTAAACATGTATATATTATATATAAGCTACTATTGAGGGTCCTAAATTTTACCTTAACACAGGTTCACTTAGGGTTAGGGATATTTTGCGAGTACCCAACATCGCACAAGCTCGGGACCACCAGCTTAACATTCCTTTTGATGGACAGTATTTGAAAAGATTTTCATTCCTTAAAAGGCTCCAACCCGGGCTGTCTGGGTGGCAGGCGAACGTACATTACGGGGCCCTGGTGGTGTAATAGTGTGTGTGTTATAAAATTAGTGTAATCTACTTACAGTTCTAAAATATGTTATCTGATTGATGATATGTGCAATAGAGCAGGGTTACGCAAACTATGGTCCACTGGAAATATTTTAGGGGGCTGCAAGCTAATAATCAAACAGTACATCACCAAATCTGTAATGGCTTAATTAACTTCACTATTCTTATGCATTTTTTAAATGCCTAACGTTTTATATTTAAGGAAGAATAGACTAAAAATTAATGTTTAATGTGAATATTTCTAATCTTATCTTCTAATTTATTAAATTGTTTGCTTGATGGTTTAAATTGTCGAGATCCTCTCACAAAAAGCATATAAATTTCTCAAGTTTTCTCCCACCTCAATTCTCTCTAACTCTCATAAAGCTGTTTCTCGTACCTCAATTCAAAATATGATGTCAGATTCATTTAAGGGGGGGGGGGCTACAAGAAAAAATAGCGGGCTCCCCAAGTATCATTTAGTGGGGCTCTGACATTTGTGTAACAATGCACTAGACTGTATACATTTTTTATTATTTTTTTAATTAAAAATATAACATGTCTAAAAATGATGTTAGCCTGCATCATAATTTGTTGGGAATAGGTAAGAGAGTGAGGGAACAGCTCTTATATATCAGTGGTGTAACTATTGTAAAAAAAAGTCTTACACTTTTAAATAATCCTTCTTTTGTTTGTCATCCACAAATCTGTTAAAGCCTTTCTCCTGCCAAAAGCTTTTAAATTACACAGCATCATAATGGTTATTATCATTTGGTTAGATTTGTCTTTATTTTGCTGATTTAATCCTGAATCTTATACCCTATAAGGGTCCTTTCAAGAGAGACACCCTAATTTTACATATATAATAATAATATCTCAGGAGCGTAGGTAGGTTTCGGCCTTTCGGCGTTCACCTCGTTGGTGATCTGATTGAAGGTAATAAAATTTAATAAAAAACCAGAAATAATTTTAATTACGTATTTATTCAATCTTTTTTTCGTTATATTTAAAAATATTATTAGACCCATGCACAATAACGAAAGATCGTTTAAATGGAATGTTACTAAGTGAGGGTGTGAACATACAATATTTCGTTATTTAATGTTTTTTGGAATTTACATTTAAGTCCCATTAATCGGACACTACTCTAAGTTTTACTTAACTCGAAGTGAAGAAGCGAAGAGATGAGAAGAATTCCAAGTTTCCAATCTGGGAAAAATCCACGGCGATGCCGAATTCAATTCATTATCTACTCGTAATTAAATTGCTACTTGGCCGTCCAACTTCGCGGTGACTCAGTACTTATTTAAAGAATTAAATAAAATTACATGACACACTCAAAATGATGCAATTCGGGGTTGATTCCACCAAGCGGTAGAACCATCCGGAAGAGAATGAGGCTCCCCCCGAATCACACAACGGCGTCGCTTTCCCCCACTCACAAAAAAAACCACGTGGAGAAAGCAGCGTTCCTAAAACTCAACACAAGGAACAGCGTAAGCGCCTGGGTAGGGGAGGCGCGCCAATTTGACCGCCAAAACATGAGTTCAAATACGAATCTCATAACCCATAATATATTTCACATAGTAATTATGTTATTATAGTATAGTCCTTTTTCTTGAAATGATGCATTTACTTTTTTAAATCAATATTTTTGGTACTAGCCATATTTGATAACTTTGTTAAGCAGGTGCCACTTCCTCACTCTGACACTGTAGAATTTTTCCAAAGACTGTCTACGGAGACTCTGTTTTTCATATTTTACTATATGGAAGGTAGTAAAGCACAGTACCTGGCGGCAAAGGCCCTTAAAAAGCAATCCTGGAGATTTCATACTAAATATATGATGTGGTTCCAAAGGCATGAGGAGCCTAAACTCATCAACGAAGAATATGAGCAGGTAGTTTCATTTTCTCCCTTTTTTAAAAAAAATACCTTTACTAATACTTTAAAAGACCTTTAAATTGTCCTAATAAACAAAATAGTGTATACTTTTTTCCTAACATAGGTTAGGACGTCTCTGCTAAAAGGCTTATGCCTCTTTCTGGAGAGATGGAGTCATATTTTTATCTATTTGATAGTGCTGAATTCTAAAGCAAAAATGAATGAGTTAGTGGTAGTGATTTACCGTAGGGTGTACAAAATGAAAACAGCAATAAAGAAATAGTACTGACTACAGGGCATGTCCTACAAAAAAGAAGCCTTCAGCTGCTTCTTGTCTCATAAGCATAATACACTAATATATATTGTAACAAAGAATATATATGTGTGTGTGTGTGTGTGTTTGTGAGTGTGTGTGTGTGTGTGTGTAGTTTCTTTCTTTGCATATGGCGTACAATTACTCTAGAATGCTTTCCTGTATTAAAACGAAACTTGGTGTATGGCAAGATGCTTTGTTAGTAAAATATTGATGATGTCATACACATTTTTGTAAATAAGGGGGCATCATTTATGGTAGATGCATTTTGTTTTACCTGATATTGTTGAGCTTTGGTCAGCCGAATGTATAACTGTTAAATAAACTAATAATTAATAAAAAGGGACTGCAGTTTTCATTAATCTTAAAGTACTTACGTGATGTAGATGACAAGCTAAATCAATTGAAACCGGTTTCAGCTTAATCACACCATCCTAAGAGGTGCAAATTACATTTTTTTAATAAAACCATTTCTTTGCCTATTAAAAACAGTAAAGCTGTATTAAATATTTTATAAAGGTAGTGAAAAAAGCTCTAATAAAACATCATCTAAATAAAATTGATATTAAAAAATAAATATTTTTAACAAAAAATTGTTTAATGTAATCTAAAATATTTAATTTTTATTAAATCTGTTTTAAAAGAAAGGTTTAAATTTTCTTAAGACTGGACAATTGTTATTTGTCTGAAACAACATCTGTTTATAATAATATTTTTTTTTTGTAATTTTTACAGGGAACCTACATATATTTTGACTATGAAAAATGGGGCCAGAGGAAAAAAGAAGGGTTTACATTTGAATATAAGTACTTAGAAGACAGAGACCTCACCTGATCTGCTCACTCACTCACATATACACGTCCCAAAGTGATACAAAAACATATAATGAATATATGTATATTAAAAAAAAGTGAAAAAAAAAAAATAAAAAAATGTACAGTTCTTTTTTTAATTAATTTAATTATAAAAAATAAAAAAAGTTACAAAAAAAAATAAAAAATGAGAAAATTATATTATAATAAGGGGGAAATTATTTTTTGGGGGGATTAAATGCCTATGAGGCCCTTACAAAAAGGAAAAATTTAAACAGCAAATTTGGAAAGTGGATATTGTAGGTATTTTTTAGTGCGGTTGTCACTGACTTTTTAATTTCTTGTCACACAACATGGATCAATTTAATGAGCAATATAAGGCATAATGCATTCAAATTAATAACTTTTCTTTTATTATAAATTTTATTTAAATTATTCCGATGTTTCTTACTGGAATAACAGCTTGTCTTTTAATGTATCACATGCTTACTGGTGGGTGGAATTAAGTCATGCGATGGATTTCATCTCTCTTTTTTAATTCCATGGTAGATCTTGAGGTGATACCTCTTGAACTTAATTTATAAATGCTCCTCCTGTACATAATTGGTAGAAAGTTAAGGACAGTGATTTCACTCACCTATCCGTTGTGGTGAATATGTTGTGGCAACTATCGTGAAACCTTTAATAGACTAATTGTTTATTTCCTTTGTTTTTGTTGTTTTTAATTAATTTAATTTAAAATTTGATTGTTCTGTTTTTTTGGTGTTTAATAAATATTTTAATCGCTGATATTAACTGTTTGGTTCTGTTCCAATGTGTTTGCTACCATGGAACTGGAGGAATTTAATTTTTTTGGCTCTTCCACGTTATTTACAATGTTTTAGTTGATTTTAATAGATAACAGCTCACTGAACCTTCCCTAAAACCACCACAGCCGGTTTTTTAATCAACCAGCTACATATTCCCCTATCATGCTACAAGCCCCATCCAAATTCCCTTTCTCATTCTCTTTCCCCTTCCAAGTAAGTCCAACCAACTTGTACATGTGAATTAAAAGATAAGTTGTTATATTTTTTTTTAAATTAGTCGCCTCTTTTATCTCACCATTTCTTTTTTATTAGCTACTTATCAAAAAAATAAAAAATAAATCTCTAAGTATTTTTTGTTGAAAATTTTGCCTTTAAAGTGGGATATATTTTGCATATGTCCCAGTTTACAGCCAGAATTTTTGCATCTTATCTTAACCGGTCGTAACTTTATTTAATATATAAAGAAAATCACTATGTGTTCACACACACACAGGTTTTTTTTTGAAGAAAAGTTATTGATCTTTAATGCCAAATAGATTCAATCAATTTACTAATCAACTGATAAATAATTAACTCAATGAGTTAATACTAAATCAATCGCCTATAATCACTTTGAGGGCGCAGTCCTAATTAAATTGAAGTGAATGATTTCACTTTGTCTCTACCTTTCAACTTTAATTAGCAGTACAGAAGTAGCTTTTTAAATATAATTTAATAATAATATGTACATTTTTAGTGACATTTTTCTTTGGTTAATTGATAATAAGGCTGAATCCGGATTTAGTATCTTAATATTTACCTTTTTTGTCATAGGGATCCTTATTTTTGGGGAGATAGACATGAGGTGAAGGAAGTAATATTACAATTTTGATTTTCTCATGTTTGGGTTGGATAAATTAAATCATTTACATTCCATAGAATAATCTTTTTCACTTTCAATGGGAAATACTCCATTCATAAATAATTAAAATGGTGAAAGAAAAAATGAATGTCTTTTTTGCTCTTGTTTTTTTTTTTTAATTTAGACTGAGGCTTAAATTATAGCATTAGTTTATATTCATATATTTTAACTTATATTACAAAATAACATTTCTATGAGGAATCCGTTCATGGGTATTGATGTGATTACATGAAGTGTGACAAGAATCAAATAAAGAATATTATGATAACAAACTAATTAAAAAATGCATTTAATAAATATTGTAATATAGAATAGAAATTAATTGAATAAACAAAAAGAAATTTCTTGTGAAGCTAGTCTGCAAAGATATTGTGATAAAATTATAACAAAGTTTTTGTCTTACCTTTTATCTTTTTGTTTATTTTAATTTTCTATTTGAATATTAAACCAATGATGTACATTTTGTACCTCTATTAAGTAGTGGTATAAATATATTTAATGATTTTATTATAATTCAATTCTGTATTCACTAATTAACTTGTTCATTGAGAATTTATCTATATTGTGTGAACTCGTTGTGGAAATAATTTTACATTGGAAATAAGATATGTTTTTTACCAATCTAAAAGTAAAGGCACAATATAATAACCAAAAGCAATTTTGTAATTTAAAAGATATACATATTTGCGAGGATGAATATTTTTTTTATGCTGTTGGTACTTTTTAGAATATTGAAGGAACAGCTCTATCCATAGTTAACTATATATTTTGTAACTGTCATGTTTAAACTTCAATGATTCCATAGCTATTTGCTAACTTCAAACCCATTCCCTTGAGAGTTGTGCAATGCATATTTACTGTACTTGTTGCTTTATTAGGTTATTTTTCTTTTAATGAACTATAAAATGTTTCAGCTTTGTCATTTGGAGTATAGAGTTTATTCTATTTCATTTCATTCTTTAACAATGATTCTAAATGATTTTTCACCTTTTGAAAAAAGTCTCGAAATGAATTATGATGGACTTGGTGAAATGTTATGTTCAAACTTTGATGATTTCATGTCTGTTTCCATGAGAGTCGTGATATGCATATTTTTGTCTAATTTAAAGATATTAACAGATCAATGGCCATTCTTATAAATTCTTTATACTTTAAAATTGTACTCTTATTACTTTTAATTTACTTTTTATGACCATGAAGTAATATTTTTTTCAGCTAAACACTTTTTTATTTCGAAGATTTAATTTTTATCACTGAAAGTAGCAATTTACCAGCAATATTCTGTTAAGTAACTCAAATCCAAAGCAAACACGAGATTCATTAATAAATTTGTGTCTATTAGAAACAATTTCAAATTTCATAATTTTCTTTTGTAAAGAGATGAAACATTTCTTGAAATTTTTAGAGTTCAATTAAAAATGATATTTCTAAGGTCTTAATAATTTGATTTTGTACTTATTTATAATTTAATGACCAAGGTTTTAGGGAATTAAAAAAATCTAATTTTTTATTATTTGTTCAGCTACTTAAAACTTGAGTACCTATATAATCACAGTACTTTCAACTGGATAATTAAAAGTAATTGGTCGAATTCCGAATAATTTTTCAACAAAATCTATTTATTATTTTTGAATTACGCGAACAAGGTTTGTCTTGGTTACGGGTTCTTTAACTGTCATATTCATATTTTTTATATCAAATGGTTTTTAATTATTTTTTAACTCAAATTAATGTATTATAAATTAATATGAAACACAATAAAAACATATAAAGCAAGTTCACAACTATACATACTCAGTCTACAAAGTGTCTAATCGAAGACGTATTAAATTTCATTCCTTTTCTTATCATTTGTCAAAAAATGGAATGTCGGCAGTTTTGTTCCATTGTTTTTACTCTGATTACATTGGTACTCTACTTCTTTCTATC
This sequence comes from Microvelia longipes, assembly GCA_018340805.1. NCBI lineage: Eukaryota > Metazoa > Arthropoda > Insecta > Hemiptera > Veliidae > Microvelia > Microvelia longipes. Next base: position 37,461,651 of record JACMZG010001911.1, on the reverse strand, counting down.
AAAAAAGTACTCAGATTCTTTCTTTCTTCACTGTCTATTTATAAGATACCTTTGTGTTTTCTGCTTTTATTTTATGCTTACTTAGTTTCTTTTCTGTTATCTTACCATCTCCAACCAATCAATACCATAAAAAGTAGTATGTAGTATACTGATAAAAATGTTGGTAATCCTTAAATTAATGCAAATTACTTCTTGAATCCAACTTAGCCTATAAATTATGATTTTATCTTTGAATAAAATTCTCCTGGGTTAAATACCTAAAAAATAAGTTAAATGCTTTTCTCCTTTTTAATATAAAAGATCTAGGCTAAGGTTTCTTACATATTTTAGTTCCTTAGTATATTAATTATTTAATTTTACTCTTTATTATTTAAACTTTATATTTTGTTTTTGACGTAGGTTGTATTTTTAGTAGATATTATGTTTACCAATGTGTTTTGTATTTATCTACGGAGACATAACTAGTCAATTTATTATGTCCTCCAATGGTTTTTTAACCATTGCATTGAAGAAACCTTAAAATTATTAAAAAGGATCTTGAAAAGCAGATTAAACTTTATTAGCCACTAAGTTTTACCAAACTTCAATTTTAATTTGAAGCCTATACTCCCCGAATAAGAGGATTATATCTATAATTCAATTTATATCAAAGTTGCCTTGCTTGGCCTCTTGTTGTACTATTAAACCCCTAAAACCTGTTCATTCTTTCTTATTTGTTTTTTTATTATTATACTACAGCCACTCTTCCAAAACTATTTTTATTACTTATAACCCTTATGAAAATAGAAGCAATTTTTAATTAAATTTAAAAAGGAATAAAATGGATCACAAGGCAAAACATTCCCAATATTGACAATATGGCATTTATAAAGATTTAAAATGTTAAAAAGAAATCTTATTTTTGTTGAAAGTTTGGTTTTATATAGAGATAAGGAGCTGCTGCTGGTCCAAACATCAAGCTGTATGTTGTTGATCTCATTTAAGTTCTCAAGATCCGCCTCTCTCAGACTGATTTTTATTAATAAATGTTATCTGAATTTTAGATTTTATAGCTTTTTAGCAATTTTTTTATTTTTTTTCTCTTTAGTGCTTAAATATTTGTACCTAATAAAATTCAGTTAGAGGTGAATTTTTTAATATTGTAAAAGTATTTTGAGGACTTATTTTTTATAAAAAAAAAAAATCAGGCATATAATTGTATCCTAAGGGGCGGTCTTTTGATGTCTTTCCAAATCATGTACAAAAACAATATTTTTTTTCTTTTATTTTTACTGCCCTTATCTTTTCTTTGTTGGTTAAAATCTAAGCAATGAAAAGTGGTGATAACCTCGTCTTAATAAAATTGTTTACAATATTTATTTTTTTGTCAGTAGTTTGTATTATGACATTATTTTTCCTTTTACTTTTTAACTTGTAAGGAAGCCAAGTGTACATTTTGTGTAGAGAAGGCTAAGATATTGCAATATTATAATAAATTATCGCTCATAAAAACCTCTAATTTTGTTTATCCTATCCTCAAAAATTTTTGTAAGCTTCTAGATGTTGATCATCTTTTAGTTGGCCGAAGCAACTAAAAGATAATATAAAACATATTACCTGGTTAATGTAATATGTTTCACATAGAGTTGTAGTAGAGGATCAACAATATCGTAATTAAATACTGTTGAAAGTAATATTACTTCCAGTTCTTTTCAAAACGATTTACCAACAGCATCATCTAAATCAGGAGTTTTCAAAGCAAGTTACGCTAAAGGCTTCTAGGTGGTACGTAGAAAAATCTAATACCTTTAATAAATAAAAAAAAAGTTATGGAAAACAAAAAGAATTAAAATAAAAGGGTTATAATAAACTATATACTAGTAAAAAATAGGGAATATTACAGCTTGGAATCTACTTGACAAATTATAACTACATAGATATTATTTAACTTAAAGTGCAAATTGAGCAGAATAGTCATATTTTAAGTCTCATTGAGATTTGTTTTAATAAAAGGGGTTTATTGTAACTACTATACTCCTTGCTTTTATTTTTAGTATTCGTCAAAGGAATAATGAAAAATTTGTCGTCAGATAAATAAAATATTTGCTGAGCGAAGCTCGGGTATCACTATTATTCTTTCAAATAAAACACATAAACTGACGCAACCTAACAAATAACCACAAAAGCCAGTTACGACGAATTTGCAAGATTGATCCTGGTCAGTAAGATGGTTGGATAATTTTTATCCCCTCTACCCCCCTATGATCAGAGTGCTCTGAACAGTCGCCTCTAAATAATAGGCAAGTTATGTTTGGTTGTTAATAAAATTAACTTAATAGACAAACTGCTATAAACATAACCCAAGTAGACCTTAACATCTATTTGCAATACTAAATAAAATCCAAGTAATTAAATAAATAAACAAGGTACGTTAAAAAACTTCAATATAAAAATTTACAGTATTTTATTATTATTAGCACAAAAAGAATATTATTAAAAAAATATTAAACTTTATGAGCTTGAGCTGGCATATTTCCTCTTAAGTTCTTCAAGCTTCGTTGCTACATCAACACTTGAATAAACCTGATAACAAAAATTATTAAAATGTAAATATTCTTCAAAATTTGTATATTTAAATTTCAGCTGCTTAATGTTACTTTATGAGGATAGTCAGGGGAACGAAATGATTCGGTGTCTGTAATAGTTAACTTATTGAGGCAGGTGCATAGATGGAACAAACACCTAACAGACAGATGACTTTGTAAAAACTACTCAGGAGGTCTTACGAACACCTGAAATAGGGATTTTTCCCTAACACTATACTTCTATCAACCTACAGTAAAAATAAGGAAAAGTAAAATAAAATAATACCAGGTTTTAATCCCCTTCCCCTGCCCTGACCAAAAATGGGAAGGCGTTGCCCTCTTGCTATCTAAACCTCTGTTAAGAGGTATTTCACATATGCATTGAAAGTAATACATTAATTTTGCTTTAGTACAATTTATAAAATTCCACAAAAAATGCTCTAGAAATCATTTTATTTTTGTGAGTATAAAAAGAAGTAGTTTCTTTTTAACTCATAATTTTAATACATTGAATACTATATTGGTTATATCATGCTCCTACGGCTGTAAGAAGAGGGTTAATAATTGACAAATAGTAATTTGAGTGCAACTAACATAAGATCAGATCTAAAGTTAATATTTTTGTCACCTTTTTCTTTTTTGGAGATTCAGATGTTTTATCTGCAGTTTGGTAAGTTCTTTTAGTAACAGAGTAATTATGCTCCTGTAAAAAAGTAATTGCATTGATCAGTAACTTGTTTTATGAACAATAGATAAAACCCAACACTCTTTAAAAAGACTCAAACACTTTTATTGAAAAATGCTGAAATGATGGTCTATTGTGATGTGATGAACAGGCCTTATGTTTGGCCCCTCTGTAGAGTAACATACATGCACACACACACACAACACATATATATATATATATTATATATATATATATATATATATATATATTATATATATATATATATATATCTTCTTGATCAGTGATTCCTCACTCTCCATGACCCTAATCTCATTATAAACCTTATTTACTTTTGAGATTTTAACATTTATTGAGGTTCAAAGCTATGTAAAACCTTAAATAGTTTTTTAATGTAAAACTGTAGTTACTACAGTTTTATTGTAGTAAACTACAATAATACTAAATACTTAGTATTTATTGTAGATTGCTTGATACATGGATGTTGTTCAGATTTGAGACAGTACAAATGCAGTAGTTTTTTTCAGATGCATAAACTAATGTATATCAATCAATACATTCATATTGAAATTTAAAGAATTGACAATATCCACCATACAATTTTTTTAGAAAGATAAATATTATATGAAAAAATCTTACATCAACAGCTGGTTTGTTTTTTAATGGAGAGAATTCACTTCTTATTTCTGGACCCCAAAGGTTACTAACATGTTCAACTGAACAAAAAAAATTGAATTAACAATTTGAAAACTTCTTTGAAATTTTGCTAAAATATCTTAATTTTTACCAGACATTTTATAAATAATACTGATGAGTCCAATCTCTTCAGATTTCCAGTGTAAAGCATAAAGGCCCACTTTATATTTTTCATTAAAAAATTACAACACTGGATGCATTCTACAGGCCTGAATAAAATCATCACATTTGAGTGATTTAGATAAAAATCAGTGCAGTTTTATAAAATTAAATTTTTTTGCACTCAAAATGAAGGTATTAGATGTCACAAGCTCATTGGGTAATCACTTTCAAGAAAAAACAAGGTAAGAGAACGGTACTGATGATTTAAGGTCATTTCAAAAAGGAAAAAACCTATTATATTTGAAACCAATCAGCTCTTTGGTTTACAAAGTTACAAAGAAAGGTTAACTTCACTAAAAGTAAAGATATACAGTTCTAAGATAGCTATTAAAACGTTAACATCAATACTAAAAGGGGCATCCTCTGTATCAATACATTAAAAGGCTTGAAATATTTTTTGGGATCTGTGTAACCTCATTGAAACCTCCTCTAATAGGGTGTTAAGGTTATAGTAAATCAATTACTTACTTCCTTCACACACGGGGTTTGGCAGAGGGTTTAACCCCAACTGTTCACATGGTATTTTTAACCAATAGTTTAGACTCCACTCCGATAAAAAATGAGTTTCAGGCTTAAACCCCATGTTCAATTCAGTTCACACAACTGCCGGGGGGGGGGGGGGGGTGGGACCCCCCCCAACACAGAATGTGAACGAAGTAATTGTTGGTTTTAGCAAATTGTTGGGGTTTTGTTTTGTAATCTTAAACGTTTTATTATAAAACTTACTGCAATATTGTACTGTTAAATTGATTATATTAGTAATCAAAGGTGTTCAGGTTAATTTTTTGATGTTTCGAAATTCAATGGATAGGGCCTCTCTGGTAATAATATTGAAACATAGTTTAGCCTAGATGCTCTGATCTAATTGGATTACTATTAGTTTTTGATTGATGTTATTACAGCACGATTGCCAGATAACCTATAAGTATGACACTTACCGAGAGTCTAGATTTTTTAATTCTAGGAGAGACAGACTCGTCATATCTAGGCCCTGAAGGAGGACTTTACAGTAGGAGGTCCTGTGACCAGGCAAAGCTTGAAGGTAGAATTCTCTCCCCATTTCAGGTACACGTTTATTGCTATTTTATATTTCACTTTTGGCTACGAAGTTTCTGTTTTCTTCATAGCACTTAATTTACAATATAACACCCCTTAATATTAGTGAAGATAAGTGCCTCTCGTATATACGTAAACCTAAAATCCCCCCCCCCTACTTTCCACCCTCTCCCCGCACCCTGTAATGAGCTGTCTGAGTTGGGCAAATCATACAATTACAATATCTCTATGTATAATGGATAAAATATATTGTTCAGAAATACCTCTTATGTGACTAGACGTGTCTTTACGTTTGACTGACACAGCGTCTACTCTGGCACAGTTCTGTCTCTTCTCAGGGGGTAAACAAAATTCTTTTATATTTTGTTTATTAACTATTTCTCGTCTACTTCTTATAAACGAATCTATCCAACATTTCACCTAATAATAAAAAAATACAATTTAGAATAACTACAAGTCACTAAAAGATCTTCTTCCAGTAACTATCATTAAATATAAAATTATTTATATTTCATAGAGTAATATTTAATGATTAATTTTTAAGTTAATAATTTGTGCTCTGGTTTTTATGTATCTATCAGGTTTCCACAACAAAATAAAAATAAATCAAATATTTCTGTAATTGAAAAGTTCAATTTTCATACAAATTTTAACACACACCTTACTCTATGTAGTTTCCCTCTATTTTTAAAAATAAAAGATTTTCAATTTTTATTTAAGTATTTCTAACGATATTTAATTTTTCAATCCAAGCCTGCAATATTTAGTTTAAGGTTCTAATAAACTCAGAAGTAAACAACAACAATATTTAAGTATTATAATTTAATTTTTTTATCAATGCATTATTAGGAATGAGTCAATGATATCCAACCTTACCTTAGAGAAAAATATATTAATACATAGCATCATAGAGTTCCAGAATAAAAACTGTGATCTCTTTAAATTCAATACATGCTCCAAATTGAAACTTGTAGAATAATAAGAACTTTATTTGTAAAGTATAACAAAACATGCTGTCAATCATAGAATAGCCAATAGGCTATTCTAGCCTAGCTTCCTTACCAATAGGCCTAAAAATTACAGTAGCATATAATACTGCAGTTAAAAGTGCATACCCATCATAGATAACTTTACCAGCCACACATGCGGTTAAGGCCTCAGTATTAAATAAACATCCCACCTCATAAGCTCATTTTTTCTTCGAAAATTTGCTAACACTTTTTATCAAACATTTTTATGACTTTTTAAAAGTTAAAAGAATTTTACCATATTAAATCAACCCCAAAATCTAATCAGTTCTTATTCTCATAGAACTAAAGTTTTGATCTAATTTTAATTAAAGATATATCAGTCATTTGAGTTTTAGAATGTTTACAAGAAATATGAACACCCATTCTGTAAATTTCTCCAGAATGTGGAAAAATTGTTGAAAACAAATGTTGTTATATTGGTAGAAACACAAATATTTGTATGACACAAATATTTGTGTCATATATTTTTTAAAAGTTTAATCTGACAAAATTTTGATACACTGGGTTGGATTAACCATAAAATCTAATCAGTTCTCATAGGACTTGATTTGTATGCCAAGTTTCATTAAAATTGGGTCTTATCTTTTTTGCTTATGAAATCCCTCTCCTTTCAAGAGGGAAACTAGTCCAATGAAATTGTACCAATTTTGAAAATTCAGTGTTTTGTTAGTGTGAGAGGGATATTGTTCTAGGGTCATGTTTGTTATAGTAGTAACATGTTTTACCAGAATAATCTTTATTTGTATTATCAGGCAAACCAACCAAACCAGATAATATAAATGCTATGAATTATTATTGATGATATAGCGTTCTTGAAGGCTGCCTTGAGTAAGAGTTGTAGTCTAGTATACTCATAAATATTTCTAAATTATAATTCTTCAATTAAAGCTATTCCATAATTTTTAAAATCATGTAAGATTAGCACATTGTTAAATAAAATCTATCGATTTTAAACAAATATTCGTAATAGTAATCGAATGTTTATTAAAGTTGAGATGATTATTACATAGAGAGCCAGGAGGGAGAGGAAAAGATAATAATCTAGGTCAACTCATTATCTGGAAAACAACATAACAAAAAAAGAGAAAGATTCTCTTATACATGAGGACCCACCGATAGCAAATATTATAAAATCATCACCATACAAATTTTAGGCTAGGCAGGGCCAGCTTTATCTGTTTATTAAAATTATTCCTATATCAGGCAATATCTATCAAAAAGCCTAAACGCATTAACAAACAAATTGTAAAAATAAAAGCAGACTGGCGAACTCTTAACTCAATGAAATATCACATATATGAAACCTCACACTGGTTAACCAACAGAAGCATCTCTTCAAAAGTTTCTTCAAACAATAAATGAAACCGGTTCTGGTTCCAAACAATAGATACTCCTGGAATTTACAGGTATTATATATATTCTAAGTTATCTTCTTGTAGCTTAGTACTATCAATACATTTTTTAATTAATTTAAAAGTTCTTTGACTCTATTAATGACATGATTTATTATAAAAACAAAAGATCTCTTTTTGCAAATACTTACAGTTTTAGAATCTGCATTAATTTGAACTAACTCCGCAGGCACCTTGTGTTTATTGGTTTTTATGGCTAAGTCCTCTTCCTCAGTCTCATCTTCACTTTGAAGTTTTAAATCATCAGAACCTGTAAATAGTTATTTTACTAAACAGTAGAAACTTGGTACACAAATCAATCTTTAGGTCCAGTTGGGCTTATCAGAAAATAATTTTTTAAAGACATCATTAATAGGCAATAATATAAGTAAGTAAGCCTTTTTATGCCATCTTGTCAATTCAAGATTTGCCCAGGCATCCATCTGGATTCCCTGAGGTCAGGCAGGGTATCAGATATTTTTTCCTAAATTAATATTTTTCTACTTCTAATTATGAAATTATGATTTTCTTTTCTAAAAATATTAATTAATTTTAAATTAAATTTTATTTTTGTATATTAATATTATTTTTATTTACTTATTTATTTTGTATTCTTTATTCTAGATTATTTTAATTTGTAGAGGAAAAGCTTTGTTGTGATACTCTATTTTTTGTAACCATTCACTTATATATATTTCTCTCATTCTTTGCCATGTGTTTCCTCCACAGCAAACTGACATATGATGATCCCAACTATATGGCGGCCTTCCTACTTTTCTTTTTTTGTACATACGGTGTCATTGCATCAAGGTCTTGCTCCATCTTTGGTCCTTTGCTTTAAGTATGTGACCTGTCCAGTTCCACATTTTTCTCATAATCGTTGCTGCTATATCTTCTAAGCCTGTTTCTGCTCAAACCCATGCATTACTTTTCTTGAGATCTCTATCATCTTTCTTTCCATGCTTCTTTGGCATATTCTTATTTTATAAATTGTTTTTTTTTAGATAGAGGTTTCGCAGGCTTAGATTAGCACAGGAAGTATACAAGATTTCCAAAGTTTAGTCTTCTTGCTGATATGCACTTTAGATCTGAATAGATGGCTGTATTTGACTCAGCAAAAATTCATAAAACCCAGAAAAATAGTTCGATCAGTTCAAAGGTTATTTGATTGAGGTCACTGCCAGGATGGGTGGTCACTGGGTATAAAACAGGTGTTTTCACTGTCTGAGGACAAGCAAAGTTGGTAATGTCCAAAGTAGTGAGAGGAGAATAGCGAATCCGATATGGTAAGGACACAATTTTTTTCCTTCTAAAATGTCTTAAGCCAGTTTATGAAATCAATGTTGGGCAAGATAGAATATCGTTGTATAAACTTTGTCTTATTCTCAAGTTCAAATTAAAATTAGGAATTCATAAAACATTTTTAGGCCAACAAATTTTCAGGCATAAACAATACATTTTGATAAGGCTTACATGCATCATCCTTTGTTAACTAAATGCTCATAGAACTATTACATAATTTACTTTCCTAAAAAACTGGTAAAAATACCACCAATTGTATAGTTACCAAGAACTTACATGATCTAATCTTTACATTTTGTATTACTAAAGGTTCAAAATAAATATAAAAGTTAAATAAATAAAATATTCTCACTTTCTAATTTTGGCAGAAACCTTTTGATAAAATCCAAAACATAAACACTGAATGATAGATTATGAGAGCTCACTCCAAGAGAATACTTCAACTTCCTTTCCACAGAATCTATTCTAGATATTCATAAATAATTATAAAATATAATGAAAATCAACAACGATTATAATATATGTAATTCACATGTAATTAATAATTGAAACAAATGAGTAAAAGCATGCTAACCCATAACAAAATGATAAGTTTTTAAGACCAGACCATCTATCTCTTGACTTATGAAATATCATTTCTATTTTGTCTTTAATGAATTCCTACAACAAATTAAATAGAAATCTTACATACATAAAAGAAAGATTAAATGTTTGGAACTAATGTTTGCCAGTAGGAAAGAATCACCAACTTAAATACATATATAGGGTCCAGACCCAGATAGAAATAATCCCTTATTTAGACTCTAGCCTTCTCCATTCCTGATGACTTTAAGTTTATTTGTCATTAGGTTCTGATTATTGTCTTGAATTGAAGATTGGAAAGTTTATAATACAGTGTGGTACACTTCAAATGCATCACTCTGAGCAACTCAGCAACTAATGAAGCTATTGCGATAAAATTTGTATACCCCACTGAGTGGGCCAATGCAAGTTGAAATAGCTAATTATTTTTTCTTAATCGTCAGTAGGATAACCAGATTTGTGAAACACAGCAACTTCAAAAATTTAAATTCATGCAGAGAATAATAACATGGATGATTTCCAAAAACTACATAATATCCTTAAAAATATGGCCGATACCACATGTAACTTTTTCTTTTGATTGACATACATAGAAACACTCTTGTTTTTGCCCATTTCTGTTTGACACAAAAATACGTGAAGTACCAATGTATGCTTGACAATAGCTCTGGGACAAAATACTGACTTTGAGTAGGATTGTTAACCCAATTGTCTTGTTATGATGCAGTTCTAAAAAGCCCATATCAGTACTGGTTGTGTTTAGTAGTAATTAATTAATTATGTATGTATTATAATTATAAATAGGTACCTCTTTAGCTCGCCTTGGTTCCGGGGGAGCAATTTTTGTCCTGTCTGTCTAGGATAGTAGGTAAACGAGGGCGGATAAAGATGGAGGGGTCTTTCTTCTATACTACATCCATACACTCTAACACTACTGACCCTAACAGATATCGTAGAGGTCGTGGACCTAGACATTATATATATAATATATATATATATATATATTATATATATATTTATATATATATATATATATATAATATGTGTGGTGTGTGTGTGTGTATGTACCTTTTGCACAACTTAGGTTAGTCCGATTGAGCTGGAACCGGTCCCAATCGTTTTAGAATGCCCACAAACCTTAGAAGACCACTTCACATGGCTGAGGTTCTTCTGTTTTGTGGGATTGCTTAACTCAGCATAAACATTTTAAATATAAACAATGGAAATCCACAGAGCCAGAAATTTATTCCACCTTATTTTAGATATATTCCACCTTAGTTCACAGGTATAACTGGAAGCCAATCCAGAACATTTAACTGTTTTAACAGGCTTAACTGCTGATCTGTGAATGTAAATGCACCAAATGCTCAGATAAAAAAGGGGTGAGTAATCCTTGACAAATAATTGCGCATCTGCACTGACAATGGCCTAGATAGCTGGGGTAAACACCAATTTTCTGAATGCAGTTGAAATGTATCACCCTGTTTGTACTTACAGATTAAATATGAGCTAACAGAATATAAGTAACTTACTTCACAATCAGTATCTTGAATGTCCATTTCACCTGAATACAAAGCTGGATAACTGTCATGGAAAGACATCGATTCTTCCATAAATAATTTGTCTGACAATAAATCTTCAATCATTTTAATATGATTCATTATTTGGTGATATATTAGAATAGAATCAACCTTTTCCACTGTAGAGTCTCTAAAATTGCAAATAAGGGAAGTAAGAAAAAAGGGGTGAGGGTAGGGAATGTGGTCCAATTCTGTCGTTTTCCACTTAAAGACGATATGGATTCGTCAAAGTCTAAGTGTGTGCTTTAGTTCACCTGGACACAGCCAGTCAGCACTAGTCCTTAAGCATAGTCCTATTTTGCGTCAGATATGTTGTGGGTCAAGGGAATTATATGATAACCAAATTATGTGAAAGAATAGACTAAGGATGTAAATAAAAGTCTATCCACAAATAAATTTTAACCAATGTAATGATGACAAAACCGGCTATCAACCTATATACAGGTCATCCTCAGTGCCAGTGAGAAGAAGCTAATTTTTTCCTCTTGAGTCTTGTTATTAGATTTGAGACTGGATGCATCTGAAGGTACAAACTAAAGTGATGTAGAAATTCATACAGTAGGGGTGGAGTGGGGGGGGGCATAGTGATCCAACTCCCTAGTTTGAGGTGGTCCTAAAAACAGGGATTAGTTGCATCAACTACGGCACCGAGCACTAGTTTTCACCTTGTACGGATGTTATCACTATTGTCATCAGTTTTATTTATTCAATACATTTCGAAACATTTTCTATGTATATAATTTGGTAACTAAAAAGTAAAAAATTGTATTAAGTAAATCACTTACCTTAGGAACTGAAAAATATAGGTCTTTAAGGACTCATTTCTTTTCTATGTTCTTCTTGAAAGACCACATTTGAATACGTTACATTTCTGCCCTCGGGATTTTTTCTAATTGCTGTTTTGCATTTTTTCTATTAAAAAACTAATAAAAAAACACATTGAAGACATAAATTAAATTGATAATTGCCTTGTTTCATGTTTGTTTATTTCAACAAATCATCACGATATCAGGTCTAGTTAAAATTAAAACAGCATTTATATTTTTATAACATTTAATGAAAAGTATACCTTTAAAATAATTAATACAATTTTTAACATTGTTTAAGACCCTTTTAAATAATTTTAATCTTGGAATTGAAGAAATAATTATTTAATATATGCTGTTCAAGGTGAACCGACCTGCCTCTAGTGGAGAAAGAGTGAACTTAAGGCAGGCCCATATAAAACAGCTTATTCCGGGGGAGTTAGACCACTGTGACCCGCGCCCCCACCCCTACTTTATGAATTTCTACATCACTCTAGTACAAACAATATATTGGGGGATCGATCTAGATTCCATCTCCCTTGTTCTAGTGTATCCAACTGAATACCCTCCGCATGATTCTTACAGCATATTTAACTATTGACAGCCCGAAATACGTTAGTAAATTCACTTGAAGATTCTATTCCACAATATTACTAAGTTATTATGAAACTTTACAAAAATAATATAACATAAACTTACATTTATAGTAACTTATGAATATATGCTTTTGATTTCCTTGTTAATAATTATATTTATCTACTTATCATCCATCTGGGCCCTGTTCAAGGTATTAAAGATTACATCAAATCATTCTAGACATATAAATAAAAAATGTATTAACACAAAAAAAATGTATGCACAAGAATTTGATACATCAATTCTTAAAAAAAATGTAAATAAATAATTTTTCCTTTTTTTCTTTTTATTTTGTAAAATTAAATACTACCAAAAATACTTACTGCATTTTATTCTTCGGTTTTAAGGGTTATTGAAATATTATTTTCTGGCTTAAATTTCTTAGATTAAGGAGGGGACTCTTTATATCTCCATACTTACCTTTTTACCTTTCCTCATTTATACCGCAGGTATATAGGAAAAGTATTGTGTTGGCGAATAAATCCGAAACCGGGATGTCACCGGAATTATCAGTTTCAGGTGTTTTAAGACTGCCTGAGTGGGTTTTCACGAAGTTGGTTTTCCATACAAATTGCCAGGTAGATCCTATTTCAACAGTTTTCTCAGAAGCCTTTAACAAAATTAATATCCCCTTTTTAATATATAAACTCCGGTGTCTCGGCTTCGCTGGTAATTTTATGAATTGGTTAATCAGTTACCTGTGTCAATGCAAACTTTTTGTCAACTTTAAAGAGGCTAAATCCTTCATTTTCATAGCTACCTCTGGAGTTCCTCAAAGCAGGACACATCTTGGCCTCTTCCTTTTCCTTCTTTTCATAAATGAATGTTTATCTAACGATGATTTTAAAATATTTAAATTAATTGAATCAATTTGTGATGCTTGCATTCTTCAACAAATTTTTGAGAGGTTCTATGACTGGTGAATAACTAACCTACTGTCTCTAAATATTAAAAGATGTGCTACTTTCACATTTTATAGAGTCCAGAAACCAATATCTTATCCCTACAATATCAACAATAATCCTTTGAATAGAGTAGAGAGTATCCGAGATTTGGGAGAAATCTATAATCACTGCCAAAGCCATGAGATCACTAGATTTCTTAATTAGGAATACTCAAAATTTCAACAATATTGATACCCTTACAAATCTTTAAGTATCCATGGTTCAACCTAATCTGGAATATTGTTCACCAGTTTGGAACCCTCAACATCAGATTTATTCAGAAACAAATAAAAAAGTACAACATAAATTTTTAAGATTTATAAATTTTAAACTAAAAATTCCAATAGACCATTTAGATTACTCTTTTCTTCTCAGTTGCCTCTAGAGCGCCTGTATAATTAATGGATTATACAGGCACTCTGCCTCCAGCTTACACCTCTCACACTGTAGAAAAATATCTGACCTGATAATTTTCTATAAGTGCATTCACTCTCTTATCAACTGCCCTCGAAGTGAAGAAAATTTTCAAAAATTGGGCAAATTTAAATTTTATAAGCGATAATAGAATTCAAACATTTTTACCTTAAAAAAGATGCATCTGGATAAGTAAGATTAAAAGATGGTTTTGCTTACTTCGACCAAATGCAGATGAATAATGAGGATACAGTATGTTTTATGTTTTTGTGATAATTAATTATTAAATTTTTAATAAATAAAAAGTCTTGTTTAATAAACCCTTCTGTTTAAGAGAAAGCCACTATGTTCCACAAAAGTGTAATTATACTGAAAATCATACATCAAATTTTGACTTTGTGCCAAGTTTAATTGAAATTGGATCAGCTATTTAAACAGAGGAGGGCTAGGAAAAAATGTGCACATCCATTCATATAGTTTGAGAACTATGCTAGCCACAGATGTGGTTCAGGCCTCTCCCTATTCAGAAAACTTAGAACCAACTTGAGAAACACTATTTTATAATTTTTTAAAAAAATTTGTATTCTTGTTTTATTTTTAAACTTGTATTTGCGTTTTGACACTATAACGGACAGCTCATAATGAAGAATTAATAAATATGTGCCAAGTTACTATTTGGCACATATTTATGTGCTACAGTATGCATAGAAATAAACAAGGTTTAAGCTTAGGTAAGTCTAAAATAATAGATTAAGGGTTGCCCAAGTGCCTGTATAACAAACTTGGTGTTGGTCATACAGGGATAGGAATAAAACAAAATAATTAGTTCAACTGAATTTTATTATAATAAACAATATCATCTAAATGTTGCGACTGATGTTCTTGAAGTCTTCGCCCCCGATGAACTTGATTTTCTTGAGGTGGGGATAGCTTCGCACTTGTGAAGTTGATATAGTCAAGATGTTTAAGACTATACATATGATAATCTTTAGACATAATCCTCTTGTAAGCAGAATTTGAACATAAATGAAGTTAAGTCCCGTAAGGAACATTGACATCTTATGTGTGCACGAACTTTATCCAACTCGTGCTAATTTCAAATGCATAGGATACAAGCTCTATAGGATACAAGTCTTTCAGAAGATATAATTGAATAGAAGATAATAATGTTTCACTTTCTTCATCCACTGGAACGAGGAGGTACGGAAGTGACTTGGTTGAATACAAATAATAACATTTTGAACTAATTTCCATTAATTCAAAATTTAAACATGAACAAAAATTAAGTTAATAATAAAGAGAACTTCCAAGCCAGAGATTATAAAACCGTACCTTTTCCTTTTCATGTTTAGCAAGTAAAAATGTTAACAAACTTGACATTAGAATGGTAAATAAGCTCTGAAAATACATTTCATGACGTCACACTCTCGCAACGAATGAAAAAATGTTAAGTAGAAATGTGGTTTATCCTTGCTCATTGTTTTTACAATTATTAAATAAATAAATTATAATAATAATGTTGTCTCGTGATAAAAGTAAATTTTAAAAGTTCTTTTAAATTAATGACACAAAATCTTAGTTATTTAATCGTCTTTTTGTTTTATTTTTACCAAACTCATGTTTGGTTTAATTGTTTATTGGTTCATGGTTTATAAATGAATCAAAATTTTATCGTACATTAAAAATTAATTTTAACTTCTTCCACGTATCTATCCCAACTCTGTTCTTTTGAATTTATTTTTAAGTAGTATTTTTTTCTAGATCCAATAGTACTGTGTTGTTTTTAAATGTAAAAACTAAATTTAGCATAATTTAAGTTAGTGAAAGTAGTTCATAATAAGTATTTTTTATTAAATGTTTAGGGTTTAGGGTGCGGTGCCCTCCCCCCATCTGGCTCCTACTTGGCTACAGGCCTGATACATTTTACATATTATAAGCAAATTTCATTCATTCTTTAAACAATAAATCTCTTTAATTTTTAAGTCTTTTGTACATCTCTATCACACAAGGCTCAGTAGTGTAATGCAAGTGACAATCCAGAGGAGAACAGAAGAAGGACCTTCATCTCACATAGTTTTTTAAGCTTTATAGCAATCTAGGAGTAATTATTCCAGCATTTCATCATCAAGACCTACATCTTCAACGACTTTTTTCTTTCCGCTCATATCACAATCAATTTTCATTATAGAATCTTCTAACTCTTTCATTTCTGAATCGTTTGATAGCAGAGGCAATAATTTAACCAGACAGTTTCTTTGATAATTCTAAAAAAATAAAAAGAATTATATTTGACCAAACAAGATATTCTCAAAACAGTACATTTGAAATACAGATCAAAACATTACTTAACATTCAGATATATTTCACCAAAAAAGAAAGAGAAATGCATGGTCTGTGGTGTGTTAACAGTGTTGGACTCAGGAGTTATTCTCATTACTTGGTTAGGTCTTGGTCATACAGAGGTATCAATATAATAATTATTATTATGCATTGCATTATAATTACACATGCTTACTTAGTTAGTAACTAAGTAGTTTGTAAATTTGTATTTTTATTTTATATTTGTTAAACTCTGATGATGACTAATTTTTAGTCGAAAGCTTAATTATTATTATATATTAAAAAATAACTTTTGTGTAATTAATCTGTTTTTATTTATATATTTTTTTATAAGTCCACAAAAAGAAACTTTTTAATAGTGATACATATTTATATATTTTTGTGAAATACATATAATAAATATATAGCTTAATATTTTGTTTGTGTAACTTCTGTTATTTATATATTTATTTTATTAATGAAATATAATTCCTCTGACTAACTTCCCCGACCCCCTGCTTATCTCTAAATACCTCCTCCCTTCTATTTTTAAAAATTGTCTAAATACGATTTTTGTAATTTTTCAAGAAATAATAATTACAAATCCAGCTGATGTATGTTTCTTTGATTTTTTTAAAATTTTAGTTTATTCATAAATTATTAATGAATATATTCAAAGATAGTCATTAACTTTTTTATAATCATTATTTGTACATATTGTAGAAGTTATCGTGATATATATATATGTATTCCCATGCCAGGCCTAGTATTGTAACTTTCAAGGCGCACGGTTATGTAATATTTTAATCTATAATAAAAACAACTTAACAGTCTATTTCAGTAATAGAAAACTATTTCTAATAAATTGTATTTAAAAGAATTTAAATGTCTACAATAAAACCACATAAATACCTGTATGGCTCTATAACAGTGAACTAAAGTAGCACCAACATAGAGAATTCTAAAACTGCATTCTTGTTTCCCTATTTCAGTAATAAATGGAAGTGAACTTGTAACTAGAAGATGTGGTCCATGACGAACTCTAATTATTACTATTTTTGTTTTTTTGTTACAGTATTTAGCTACAAAAAAAGTAATCATATAGATAAGTTCATAGATATAACTATTCAAAAGTGGGGTTAATTAGTTAATTTTTTATCTGTATGTAATTTTTTATTTATGGTTTAATTTTGTTTGGTTAATAGCTACAACCATAGAGTAATAAAGTAACTATTACATAAAACTATAATAAAACATTATAGTTATATAATATATATATATATATATATATATATATATATATATATATATATATATTATATATATATATAATATATATATATATGTGTGTGTGTGTGTGTGTGTGTGTGTGTGTGTGTGTGTGTGTGTGTGTGTGGTGTGTGTGTGTGTGTGTGTGTGTTTAAATTCATATATAACATAAATGAACTAAATTATAAAGATAAATTTATATTATGAACATAATTATTATTCCTCAATGACTGTAACAACCATAGTGGCTCTATAATGTCACTATCATAGGGGTACTAATTATTGAACACCACATTAATATTAAAATGTAAACAAAGAAAAAATTGACAATGTAAGGAATATGGTAAAAATTAATTATTTTAAAACGAATTCATAAATAAGTAATGCGTCATTTTTTATTAATAAAGAATTATTAGTAACACCATCAAGAGTTATATTTGAAGTTAGTCCTGTCATTTGATCGATCAGACCTTTACTTCCAGACCTGATATTTCCCGTAGCCAATAGTATTTTTATTTTGCAAAACAAATCCATCAATATCATGAATAATGCCAAACACGACTCTTAAGTGCAAACAATATTTTATTGATAACAAAAGTTTAATTTTTTATTTAGCTTACATTTTTTTATTGTTTGTTTGTTAAAGCTAAAGAATATAATAGGTATAAAATGTCGGAAGGGACCGGAGAATTGGACAAAAGGTGGGGGTGAACTCCGTGCTGCCATCTAGTGGCTGCTCCTTACCATAACATTTTTCCCATATTTCTAAGTTTGTATTAAGTTTTCATTTTTATTTTAACCATACGTATAAATTGGTCATTATTTTATAAAGCAAATATTTTGATTAATCAGTTTTGTGCTAGAAGTAGTTAGCTAAAAAAAAGACAGTGGCGCATTCTCGTAGTTGGCATGGCAAAGCTATCAAATTTCACACTAGTGCTCCTGTTAACTGGCAAGGGTACTAACCTTTTCTTGTCCAAAATAATATATACTAGGACCAAAAATATTTATTTATAAATATTTTTTGGTTAAAGCAATATGATAGAGAGGAAGTTCAATTATATATATTAAGAACCAAAATTATGACACTAGATATACTGCTAACATTGTAAACAATATTCCCACTTGTAGGCTCGACAAATCATATCAGTCCCCAATTATGAATGCCCGCTTCAATAGTTTCTTGAGAAAGCCTTTTGATGTTAACAAGAGTTTAGCTAATAACTTAGTATTTCTACCCTAAATGTAAAGTGTTTGTCATATAATATCATGTTTTTTTAATCAAGTTTGTTATTCATGCCATGCAGTCTGTGTCATGATTTATTTATCTTTTTTTCATTTCATTGTAAAATTTTGACAATTGAGAAACTTTTTAAGAAAGTAACTTCAAGTATGTAAATAAATAATTTCAATAAATTAAATTTTAAAGCTATATTCAAATAAAACAATGGTAGGATTGTCACACAGCACATTTTTAATACACCAAATTTTCTGGATACTTTTTCTAGGTCTGATATATTTCTATCTTTCCTAGTTGATCAAGTTCACTTGATGCGTTCAGAAAAAGCAATTAAGTTTAAAGGAAATTTTAGTTTAAAACCTGCTTATATAATAGACCAAGGCCCAGGGGTGTTTTGTTAATAAAAAGTGTAATGGCTGGAACCGGTCTCAATTTTTCGTAAATACCTTCCTGAACAAGATCTGCAATTCTGACGACTCGTATCGGATGGGTGTCCCAAGAAGAACGCACTTTAGAGCCTTTGACCCCTAAAGTGCGTTCTGCTTGGGACACCCATCCGATACGAGTCAGCAGAATTGCAGATCCTTGTTCAGGAAGGTATTTACGAAAAATTGAGACCGGTTCCAGCCATAACACTGTTTGTTAACTTGGGTGGTAAATTTGACCTGTAAAGTGCGTTCTGCCTGGGACACCCATCTGATACGAGTCGGCAGAATTGCAGATCCTTGTTCAGGAAGGTATTTACGAAAAATTGAGACCAGTTCCAGCCATTACACAAAAACACCCCTGGGCTCTTGGTCTATAAAGTGCGTTCTGCCTGGGACACCCATCCGATACGAGTCGGCAGAATTGCAGATCCTTGTTCAGGAAGGTAATTACGAAAAATTGAGACCGGTTCCAGCCATTACACTTTTTATTAACAAAACACCCCTGGGCTCTTGGTCTATAAAGTTTGTAAAACCATTTGGAATTTCTTGTGTCCTCAATGGATAGTAATTCATAAAATTGGTTATTCACAACTCAAAGCTCTGTGGCAGCGCCACCATCGCTGATAAGATATTGTTAACAGCAAAGATTATGTGGTATACTAAATAATCTTTAGTTAACAGAAGGGTGATCAACATTAAAATGTGTATAGGATTTTCCTATTTTTTCTTATTTCGACGATAAATTTCAATTTTTTTTAATATAATTTAATTTAATCCTGACTTCAGTAAGCGCAGTGGAATGTTCTTCAATAATAACAACACCAACAACGTCTTTCCACTAAATTTAAACTTTATTGTGCAGAGCCGGCTTTCGGCAATAATGCCATCTACAGTGCCTAAACAAGTAATAACAAAACTTAGCAAATAATAATAACATCAAGTAGATAAATAAAAAGCAAATAAATAAGTTAAGTCTAAAAAAGTTAAAACACAATAAAAAAGTTAAATAAATAAAAACAGTATATACATTAGAAAAACCCTAAAACAATAAAAGATCAGTTACCGTGGTGGGATGTTGAGTCTTTCAGTTCATGGAATCTGACTGAAGGGGTTTTAATAGAACTCGCTAGAGTTTGTATAATAACAGAACCCCCGCCGTCAGTCTTATCATTCAGACACATGTCACCATCACTATCTAGCGCTCTCCTAATCTCAAAATTTCTAAGGAGTTTAATTTCATCCCTTTATTTTCAAAATGAAGGAAACCGACCTTATGACCTTCTTTTCCGTGGCCTCTTTTTCGATGTGGGCGTAGAAGTTAGTGGGCCCTTTAAGTGTTCTTTAAAGCGGGTGGAAAATTTGCGCCCCGTCTGCCCTAGATAGTATTTGCCACAATCTTGAACTCCACATTTAATAACGTATACTCCACTTTTCTCCATCGGCTCAATAGCGTCCTTAGGCTTGGATAGTGCTTGCCTTAATGTGGAGACAGGACGGAGGGCAGCACGCAGACCGGCTTTCTTTAAGCAGTTAGATACTTTATTGGAGACGGGGCCGATGTATGGG
The DNA here is from genome assembly GCA_018340805.1 of Microvelia longipes. Lineage (NCBI taxonomy): Eukaryota > Metazoa > Arthropoda > Insecta > Hemiptera > Veliidae > Microvelia > Microvelia longipes. The sequence continues at coordinate 37,440,980 of JACMZG010001911.1, read as the reverse complement.
ACAGAGCACCATTTACTAGGGCCTTCCAAAGTCACGCCTTCTAATCCTTCGGGATGGATAATTTTAAGGGCTTTCTGTCTCTGCTTCCTTTCAGTTAGTTTGTCAACGATAGAAGTATCATAACCGTTATTTTTCGCTATATGATAGAGGATGCCTTTTTCTTTGTTAAAATCTTCTTCTGAGAGAGGTGTGTTAACGAGTCGGTGAGTATAGCTGTGGAATGCGGCCATCTTTTGAGCCCATGGGTGCTTGGATGAAGCGTGAAGCACTGTATCAGTGCACGTAGGCTTCCTATATATTGAAAAAGCTAATTTGTTGCCGGATTTTGATAAAGTTAGGTCCAAGTAGTTTAGGGATCCTGCACTGTTCTCAACTTCCATAGTAAAACTTATCCAAGGTAGCAAGCATTTAAATACTCTAAAAAATCAAGCTGTTCACTCGACCCCCTCCAAATCACAAAACATCGTCAACATAACGCTTCCACAACATAATACGGTCTCTAAACGGGTTGTTGTCAGAATCAATACAGTGCTTATAAAAGTTGTGCATAAACACTTCGGCAGCCAAACAACTTAAAGGGTTACCATAGCCAGGCCTTTAGGGTTAGAATATATAAACTCCGTTAAACACTGCATAATTATGTTCAAAACATAAGTTCATAAGCTCAATCATCTCCGCGTTAAGAATCTTATCGTGTGACTTCCTCCTCAACAGTATATTCATAAGCTTGATACAAACATCTGGTGGTATACTGGTAAATAAGTCAACCACGTCAAAAGAGACCAAAGTGCAGCTTTGACTTATCTCAATGGCTTGAACATAGTTTATAAGTTCATAACTGTTCTTAATAGAGTCGCTTGCCTGGAACCCTGTGATTCTCTTAAAGTCTTTATTGAGTTCCTTAGCTATTTTCTCGGTAGGCGATCCGCAGCATGGAACTATAGGCCTAACAGGCATACCAGGTTTGTGTACTTTGATTGCGCCATACATCCGCGGCGCCTGTGCGTTCATGTTGAGGAGCTTAAAAGCTTTGCAATAAAGACTTTTGTTTTGCTTTAGGGCCGCACGAACTTTTTGATGTATATCCTGAGTCGGGTCTTCAGTAAGGATAATAAAGTTATGTTGTCTTATAAAAGCTTCGACGCGTTCAATGTATGCACATTTTTTCATAACCACAGTAGCATTTCCTTTGTCAGCTTTAATTACAACGAGATCGTTTTCCTTAATTTTTTGTTTTAAACTAAGTAAAGCGTTATTTTCAGCAATCTGTTTCTGAGTTTTATAAACGACGTTATGTTGATTCTTTCTTATTTCGTTTTTTATAATTACTGATAACTCCGCGTTAATATCACATTTTAATTTAAGACTGTCAAGGGCAACTCCTAGCTGTATAATATCCTTAGTATTATGCTTAACAAAGTTGGGTGAGTACTTAAGTCCACGGTCTAAGAGATTAATTTCATCCTCAGTAAAGACAATACTAGGATCAGCAATAACTGTTCGTCTATGAAAAATTTGATTATAGTCTGTTTTTAAGCAAGAAGTAGAGCTAATCGCAATAGGGGTGTTTGTATCTAAGGTTGTTAATGAATCTGCAGTAATGACGTCATCAGATCCCGTGACGATCTTCTGGTGGTCAACCTTATCATTAGTGACTCCATTTACCGTTATTTCTTTGTCATCTTGGGTAGTTTTGATCTGGTTGTTATTATTATAAATAACAGTGTTACTACTATATGATCTTAAGAAGGTTAATTTTTTATTCATAGCTATTCGCTTATCTTCTCCTATCTTATTTACAGCTTCGATAATATTATTATTTAAATCAGACAATTCTCTTTCTTCAAGAGTGTTAAAAAGTTTGTTTTTCATGTATGTAATATAGTTTCGTATATTTGCAATGGCCCTATACCAGCGCTTCTGCTCATTAGCCAAAATAATTCCTATAAATTTTGACCTGATGGAATTAGACACTCTTAATCTCTTAATACCAAAACGTTGGATGAATTTAGGTTCCAAGCGTTCTTTTTTACATGTATTTACAAACCATAAATTACGGCACGCGATGTCTTCTTTAATCTTTAAAACTTTATACATATTTTTTAGGCTATTAGGATTGTAGTTATCAATTTCAGTTAAAGTATTATTAGTAAGTTTATGAAATCGACTTGCCTGATCAGTTGCGCTGTTAGCTCGACTAGCTGACATCATGACTTCAGTAAGCGCAGTGGAATACATGTAAAAAAGAACGCTTGGAACCTTAATTCATCCAACGTTTTGGTATTAAGAGATTAAGAGTGTCTAATTCCATCAGGTCAAAATTTATAGGAATTATTTTGGCTAATGAGCAGAAGCGCTGGTATAGGGCCATTGCAAATATACGACACTATATTACATACATGAAAAACAAACTTTTTAACACTCTTGAAGAAAGAGAATTGTCTGATTTAAATAATAATATTATCGAAGCTGTAAATAAGATAGGAGAAGATAAGCGAATAGCTATGAATAAAAAATTAACCTTCTTAAGATCATATAGTAGTAACACTGTTATTTATAATAATAACAACCAGATCAAAACTACCCAAGATGACAAAGAAATAACGGTAAATGGAGTCACTAATGATAAGGTTGACCACCAGAAGATCGTCACGGGATCTGATGACGTCATTACTGCAGATTCATTAACAACCTTAGATACAAACACCCCTATTGCGATTAGCTCTACTTCTTGCTTAAAAACAGACTATAATCAAATTTTTCATAGACGAACAGTTATTGCTGATCCCTAGTATTGTCTTTACTGAGGATGAAATTAATCTCTTAGACCGTGGACTTAAGTACTCACCCAACTTTGTTAAGCATAATACTAAGGATATTATACAGCTAGGAGTTGCCCTTGACAGTCTTAAATTAAAATGTGATATTAACGCGGAGTTATCAGTAATTATAAAAAACGAAATAAGAAAGAATCAACATAACGTCGTTTATAAAACTCAGAAACAGATTGCTGAAAATAACGCTTTACTTAGTTTAAAACAAAAAATTAAGGAAAACGATCTCGTTGTAATTAAAGCTGACAAAGGAAATGCTACTGTGGTTATGAAAAAATGTGCATACATTGAACGCGTCGAAGCTTTTATAAGACAACATAACTTTATTATCCTTACTGAAGACCCGACTCAGGATATACATCAAAAAGTTCGTGCGGCCCTAAAGCAAAACAAAAGTCTTTATTGCAAAGCTTTTAAGCTCCTCAACATGAACGCACAGGCGCCGCGGATGTATGGCGCAATCAAAGTACACAAACCTGGTATGCCTGTTAGGCCTATAGTTCCATGCTGCGGATCGCCTACCGAGAAAATAGCTAAGGAACTCAATAAAGACTTTAAGAGAATCACAGGGTTCCAGGCAAGCGACTCTATTAAGAACAGTTATGAACTTATAAACTATGTTCAAGCCATTGAGATAAGTCAAAGCTGCACTTTGGTCTCTTTTGACGTGGTTGACTTATTTACCAGTATACCACCAGATGTTTGTATCAAGCTTATGAATATACTGTTGAGGAGGAAGTCACACGATAAGATTCTTAACGCGGAGATGATTGAGCTTATGAACTTATGTTTTGAACATAATTATGCAGTGTTTAACGGAGTTATATATTCTAACCCTAAAGGCCTGGCTATGGGTAACCCTTTAAGTTGTTTGGCTGCCGAAGTGTTTATGCACAACTTTTATAAGCACTGTATTGATTCTGACAACAACCCGTTTAGAGACCGTATTATGTTGTGGAAGCGTTATGTTGACGATGTTTTTGTGATTTGGAGGGGGTCGAGTGAACAGCTTGATTTGTTTTTAGAGTATTTAAATGCTTGCTACCTTGGGATAAGTTTTACTATGGAAGTTGAGAACAGTGCAGGATCCCTAAACTACTTGGACCTAACTTTATCAAAATCCGGCAACAAATTAGCTTTTTCAATATATAGGAAGCCTACGTGCACTGATACAGTGCTTCACGCTTCATCCAAGCACCCATGGGCTCAAAATGGCCGCATTCCACAGCTATACTCACCGATTCGTTAACACCACCTCTCTCAGAAGAAGATTTTAACAAAGAAAAAGGCATCCTCTATCATATAGCGAAAAATAACGGTTATGATACTTCTATCGTTGACAAACTAACTGAAAGGAAGCAGAGACAGAAAGCCCTTAAAATTATCCATCCCGAAGGATTAAGAGCGTGACTTCGGAGGCCCTAGTAAAATGGTGCTCTGTCCCATACATCGGCCCCGTCTCCAATAAAGGTCTATCTTTAAAGAAAGCCGGTCTGTGTGCTGCCCTCCGTCCTGTCTCCACATTAAGGCAAGCACTATCCAAGCCTAAGGACGCTATTGAGCCGATGGAGAAAAGTGGGAGTATACGTTATTAAATGTGGAGTTCAAGATTGTGGGCAAATACTATCTAGGGCAGACGGGGCGCAAATTTCCACCCGCTTTAAGAACACTTAAAGGGGCCACTAACTTCTACGCCCACATCGAAAAAGAGGCCCACGGAAAAGAAGGTCATAAGGTCGGTTTCCTTCATTTTGAAAATAAAGGGATGAAATTAAACTCCTTAGAAAATTTGAGATTAGGAGAGCGCTAGATAGTGATGGTGACATGTGTCTGAATGATAAGACTGACGGCGGGTTCTGTTTATACAAACTCTAGCGAGTTCTATTAAAACCCCTTCAGTCAGATTCCATGAACTGAAAGACTCAACATCCCACCACGGTAACTGATCTTTTTTATTGTTTTAGGGTTTTTCTAATGTATATACTGTTTTTATTTATTTAACTTTTTTTTGTGATTTAACTTTTTTAGACTTAACTTATTTATTGCTTTTTTATTTATCTACTTGATGTTATTATTATTGCTAAGTTTTGTTATTACTTGTTTAGGCACTGTAGATGGCATTATTGTCGAAAGCCGGCTCTGCACAATAAAGTTTAAATTTAGTGGAAAGACGTTGTTGGTGTTGTTATTATAATTTAATCCATTCTAGGTGTTTAGACTTTCACTATTATTCCCCCTCTTTTAAATGAGTTGCCAAAAATTAGTAAATAAATTGACAAGGATGTGAAAATGTCAACATTGGATTTTTATTTTATTTATAATTAATTTTTTTTTGAATAATTTTAGTTTGCACAAACTCATATAATCTCTCTATCATTACATTTAATTGTTTAAACTGGTTGTAAAAAGTTAAAATCAACTGATTTTAACTATAGTTTGTATTTTATTTATTGCTCATAATTTTATTTACTCTCTAAAGTTACACTTTTTAAAAAAAATAACTGATAAGATGAGATATATTTCAACATTCGTGTTTTATTTTGTTTATTGTATTGAAGAGTTAATTTGTGGACAACAAAATTTTTGTGTTACTTTATTTTTTTAATAATTGTTTTTTTATATATTTTTTGGCAACAAATACAACCAGGTTGTTGGTAAATAAAAGCTTTTAATGTAAATAATTAAGTTCCATTGGACCGATATTTTTACTCACTGATTAGATTTACTGAATAGTTTAATATATTACTCTATGGTTATACTATTAATTTTTAACTTATTTATCACACATTAACTAATAATTAATAAACAAAATAATAATTAGTTATAGAGTAATTAAGTAAAATACTGGTAAAAACAAAGTTGGCACAAACTCTAACTACCTCTAGCAGAGGAACCACAGCAACATTGCTGATTTTCATGTGTTTGTTATATATTTAGTATTAACATTGTATTGAAAATATTTTAGGCAATAAATGGTTGTAATAATAATAAAAATAGTTGGCAGCAGTTCCACAAATTATTAGAAGAAATCATTAAGAGCACAGAGATTGAAATTAATAAATATACTATAATAAATAATGAAAAAACTTGTTAACAGTCAACTAACTTACTTTTTAAGCCAGCCTGTATAGAAGCAGATCCAAATTCTCCATGTAACATAGCAACAGATGCACAAACAGCTTTATAAATATCATAATCACTAAATTCTACTGGTTTCTTGTATGATGTTAAGGGAAACTCAATCTGAGCTGTAATGTACCTATAATTAATAACGAAATAATCTTAAAACATTAAAATAAAATAAAATAATATAAGCAACATGATGTATAATTATTGTAAAATTGTAAGAAATACTGTGTAAGAATTAAAATAAAGATATTTAATAGAAAAAATTCTGAAACGGTAGTTTGCAAGACGGGTGAATTTTATTTTAAATGCGAGCTTTCTTGCTTATCAATCCATTTTTTGCATAAGTTTCTGGTATGCTTATGCATATCAGATTATGCTTTATAACCTGAGCAGTACTATCACAAATTGTCATTTCATTTATTCTGGATTTTTTTAAATAAAATGCACATACTTATTTTATTAGCCGCATTGGATTAACCCCAAAATCTAATCAGTACTTCCTTTTATAGGAATTGGTTTTTGAGTGAAATATTATTGAAATTTGATGTAGTTTGAGCTGTAACATTTTAACAAGAAATGTGCTCATCCATAAACTCATACAGACACCAATTTTTTTTTAGATCTATAGGTTCTGAAACCTAGAAATTTGTTAAAAAAGTGGGTGTTAAGTTTTTAGCTTATGCAATGCATCCTCCTCCTTTTAACAGGGAGGAAGGCAAAAGTGAAGAGGCATTATTGATGCAAAACGGGGTGTTTTATAATTTATATTCTTAATTTTATTATTTTGTTTATGTTATGTTACATTATTATTTAGTCGGGTGTTAATTTAATTTTTTAGTTATTACCTGTTCAAAAATAACTTGTAAAAAAGTGTTACCGAATACTTAATAATTACTTCCAAACAGTTAAGTTAGTCCCAGCCGATGCCTACTGGTCGGCTTAGTAGCAGAGTGGAAGGCTTCTGCTTATGATAGAGTTGGAATTCCTCATAAGACCTTTAATCCTCCTAAGTGTGACTAAGAGAATAAACTGAGAAAAGACTCATTAAGTTTAACTCATTCAGACAGAGCCTTCTTGACTCTCAGGTACCACTTTCCTTACCCCTTCCACCTTTAGTTTAATATTTCCAAAACTTAAAACCTACCTTCCAAGCCACATTAGAGGGTGGTGTGGCTACACTTATACCCACAAGGTACCAAGTGAACTATTAATAATAAAAACTGTTGTGTCCTCCCTTTAGTAGTTTAGTCTCTTTAATTATGTATAAGCTGTATTCCCAATTCTGGGACCAAAGCCAGCATTTTTATATAAAAAAGGATAAAATGGGAACAGTGTTTTATTTAAAAGACTAAAACACTGATCAGTGTTTTATTAAAAATAATAAAAGATAAATAAAAAGACTTTAGTTCCACAAATAATTTAAAAAAAAATTGTAATATAATAATAATAATATCTTTTATTATCATGGAGTTCTACACAAAGAGTCATAGAATATTAGAGAACCTATTTATTAAAAATACTTTATGATTAAGTTCTTTAAAAAGCTTTAATAAGTATTTGTGCATGCGAATAAGTTTTTGTTCATGCTTTTTGCCGACAGCTGGCTCTATCATGGTAGTTGACCTGTAAGGTTTTGTTTACTCAACAAAGAAATTCAATTGGCTGGTTTTGACTGTTCAATTGTATGTTCTGTATGTTTTGTTTATGTTATGACATCACAATCTCACCATGAATAAATAATTTGAAGTGAAAAAACGTGTTTTTCAGTCATTGTTTTTAAAATTACAATATATTTAGTGCT
>JACMZG010001911.1:37345716-37428216 GCA_018340805.1 Microvelia longipes | reverse complement strand
ATCATTCTGACCCACGATCCACTTAGTTGGTTTCAATCTTTAAGATGTCAATATAATAGCTGTCTACAATAATTGCTATTAATACAGGATGGACCTTTAGTATTAAAAAACAGTGCATAGTGCTTTCGTTAAAAGCTTTTAATATTTAAAGCAGTGGGATTTTCCTCTTAATGTATGGTTCTCAATTTATTTTATTAATTATAAAACTGTTAGCTAGTTAGATATTGCACAATCCATTAGAGACTTAAACCCTAAAAACAATCCATTATATTACAGCTCCAAGAAAAAAGTTTCTTATTCAACAGCTATTAGCTGAGAAGCAGCAAAAATTACTGGAGCAGGCTCATCCACCAGAAGAAGACATTGTCAATTTCAGTGCGGCGAGTGTATACAGAGAAGATTTTGCTAACCCTCCTGGTTTTGTCCCTGAAAAAGAACTTACGCTTGAGGTAACAGCTCGAATTACTCAATCATACATAAATTACATGCATTAGTTTCTTGAGCTAAATAATATTATATTTATTTATTAACAATAAATAATATTGTTAATTATTTTAAAATCCTACAGATGCTAAATCTCTATTTTTAGGAACTTGAAAAACACAATCTCTACACGGATCCTCCTCGCAGTATTTACTTCGATACGATTTTTAAAACTAAGCCAAATTTGCCAGATAAAGATATAACAAGAGTATTTAGAAGACGTCCTCATTTTGTCAAGAGTCCATGGAACGAACTAGAATAATTCTGGGAAATTATAGATTTTTTTAAATACAATTATTTATACCAACTCTGATTTTGCTTTTCCAACGTTAGGATCCTTACGAACCTACACTATATTTTAATAATATTAATTTTACGAATATATTAATTAACATATATTAATTTATAAAAATTAGAAATAAAATAATATTAAAAATATTTACAAATAATTATAAATAAAATAAATACGGAGCTAGAAACTAAGCTAGTGAACGCTACTTTTATATAAATTGACCCACCTGCCCTCTTTACTAATGAATGGATTTTGGTGTTTAAGGCCTTATGGTTTTTTCTGATGCCTTTTAGTATTCTTGTATCAATACATCTCAAATTCTTAATTCCTATGGTGTACGTGCCGCAAAAACAGAGCTTGAGAGTGGTGTATAGAATACCTTCAACCTTTACAGCTTTATCTACAACAAGTATCTTGTTAACTTCTGTTTTACATAAAACAGGAGCCGTACAAAAAGTCATGAAATCTTACTAAAAACGTAAAAGGCGTTTCTACCCAATACGGACATGAGTCCAAGAAATCAACTTTTCTCTACCGCCAAGTCATTTTGGCGGAACAGAAAAGTCGATTTCCCTACTTTTTTAAGTAAGTGGTTTTTGGTGAGATATATGGTTGTATATGGAAATTTGCAAAACCTGGCACAAAAATTCCTATGAGAAGAAGAAATGATTAGATATTAGAAATCATCCAACACAGCGTGTGGCATCACTTTTAACTCAAAAATATTGTTTTAATAATTTTTAACGACGTTTTAAAGTTTTTTTTTGTTTAATACAAAGAGGGCCGCCCTAATGATATCATCTACGGTGCGCCGAGTGTTAAAATCCAGAACCCAGGGAAGGAAGGAATGAGGTTATCCCTTGTACCGTTCTTTCGGAAGGTCTTGAATTTATGGCCGACCAACCCATCCTAGGTTTTACGTGGTTTCCTTTGACTGTTACGCAAATATAGGGTTGGAATAATTTAATGGGATCGTCGGGGCTTTCAGGTCAGGGCTATGAGAATGGGTTTATGAACACTAACTTACGGATTGCTACCGGCTTCTTTCCCCATCGGTCTCTACCGGACTGGACAGAGCAGTGAGTCTAACTCAGACACACATCTAATGAGACTAGAGGAACTGGTGAGATTGGTAAAATAGGTAGCTAATGAGTTAGATGCGGCTAATGAGATCAGAGTAGCTAGTGAGACCAGAGATCACGAGACAAACTGTGAAGTTGGTCACAGCAGCATTCCTGTAAAGAGGAGGTTCGATGTACCGAGGTTTTCCCTGGTTGCAGTGTGTGCATAGACTTTAGGGCTTATCAGTAATCAGTAGAGTGGTATTCGGGAGTGTGAAAACGCTAAAATGGACCTTCTAAAAAATAAATAAAATTGTATCTACATATATTTTCCAAGTCTTGGGTTGAAGACGAGCCGACAATATTATTTTGGATTCCATTAAAATATTTGGAGCCACAGGAGACAAGTGACTACTCAACGGTACTCCATAGTAATCCCTCCGTTACATACTTTTGATTAGTATTACAAAGTTTGTAATACTTTATAAACTTATAATTATATTAAATGTATAAAAGCGTAATTTTATGAAGAAAGCTGGCAAATAACTTGCCTTATAATGCATCCGCTCCAATTAAAGTCATAGATATTTTATTAGACAATAAAAGTACAGATATTAACCTTGGTACTGTTTACAGCGCATATATCTATTCTTTGTGAGTAAATGCTCATTGCTGTTTGGGTGTTCGTAAGGACTGCTAAACGGCTTATGTAGAAATCAGTTATTTTATTTTTAGTCTCCATCATAGCTTATCCTATTGACTGTAGATAGAAATAAAACAGCCCATCCCAAACTTAAGCCCATGTTGAAAAACAAACAATCACAGATTTTTAATGATTACGTCAAATTATGACTAAATTTTTAGGCGTAAAAATGTCAAAATAGCTTTCGAAGATAACAAGAAAAACAAAAATAAGAAGAAGTAAATTTAATCGATTGGTTATCATCACAACCATTAAACATGGTTGATATTTATTTTTTATCTGGTATGATGATTTTGCTATAATAAAAAATGCATATATTTTAACACAATATATACATATACTCGGTGAGTTATTAAAATCTTAACCCTCCTTAAATTACTCAATTCCGACTGGTTAAAGTAATTAAGCTAAAATTGTTAGGAGTTCATAAAAAGAATGCTGGAATATTTTATACCATGATGAATGAAATCATCTAGTTCAGAAATGCATAAATTCGTAGTACGGCTACGATGATCCTGTGAATGTGTAGTACGTGCTCAGTCGATGGTGGTCCTAAAAAGGACCGTTGGGACCGTGTGTCATTTACACTCGGAACACAACTCTTAAAGAGAGGTTACCTTACCAGAGTATATGCCGAGCGGGAAGGCAACGGTCACCCAATTCTAACTTTTACTACGTAGCAATTCTGGTTGGAAAGCTTAACAGCTTACTCCTACCAACTGCTGACTGTAGAGTAGGAGAGAACTAAACTGACTTGACGGTCAAGTTGAAAGGATTGAAGTGCTTGAAAAAAGAATTAAAAGCTGTTTCAATTATAAGAGATAATTAAAACAGCTCAATTGGAGAGCTGTTTGTTCCTGTTTGTTGTTGGAGAGCGCTGTCAAGCTCCGATTGACCTTACTAGAAGAGAGAGAGGCTTACCAGTGGATGAGCATCACTAATTTAGAATGTTTTTATTGATAGCAGTTCTCCTGTTTTTAGGAAGGTTTAAATTAAAAAAAAAGAATTACTGTTTTACGAAGTATCAATTATTACATATTTTTATACTACGAGATTGTAAGTAAGGGACATAAATTTCTACAATGTTCTGTTTTTTCATTAGGACGTTGCTTAAAAAAATAAAACACGAACACATATTATTTTTTTCTCTACAGACATCCAGAATTTGAAATGGTGTTTTTGTTGTTCTCACGATGAAGACACTGCGAATGCAATTCATTGTGATGCAAGATACATACTTCAAAGGTTGACTGTAATGCTGGCTGACCACGACGCTAGGTGTCTAGTGAACCGACATATTCTTCTGATTAATCATTTTCTAGGACTTATCAAACATAAATTTGTATCCTTTGATACCGAAATTCAATTTTGGATGTATTTCTGCTTTGTCTTTGTCTCTCTAAGTCACGCTTTACAACGTGATTTAATAGTCATGCTGGTGACATTAAAGTGTCGCTCTTAAGTATAAATTTAATAGAAACTGGTAAAATAGTACGTACGTATACGTATATCTTTTTATTATAAAAATCTGGGCATCACGTCGGCAGGCTCAACTAATATTATTTGTTATGCGTACTTTCTTGCTCAACAATCCAGTCTTTTAAGTTTTTCGGATTATTTCGTATAACCTGAGCATTACTTCTTGATACACAATTTTTCCAGCATTTTTCAAAGGCAATACTAATATGCATAGTAAGAGATGACAAAACAATGGTCATCATTCCAACATCGGCATTTTTTGCACTCCATAAGAAACTCAGTTCATGATCATTTTAAAATGTTTAGCGCATTTAATTGAATAAATCCGGGAAATATGTGAAATTCTGTCAAGTTGGCAACACTTTCACTTTTCCTCCCTAGGGAGTAAAAGTACATTTACAGTGTGAGATAACAAGACTGTAAGTAGAACTTACAATACAAGGAGTAGATAAATCTATTTTCTATTGCAATGGATGGATACTAACATGCAAATATAGTTACTAGTGTTTTTTATGTATGACAAGATAACGATAACACTAAATTTTTAATGTGTCATAAAAAAAATTACTTTTATGTAATTTACTACATACTTTTATTACTTTTACTACATATTTTTATGTCGTCATTAACCCGCAATAATGACAGCGAAAATTTCAAAAAATCTATAGGTCTATAGCTATGAGTATCCATAAGTACTAAGTATCTATGAGCAGTACTAAGTGTACAACTCATGGATATAAAGTATTTCCATGATTTTTATTGGATCAAATAAATTAAGCAGCATTGAGCGTGGTCAGGAATGAAACGGATGCATTTACGTGCGTAGCGAATTCCATGTGATGAGGAAACATTCCGACCGAGGTACGCCGTACCCGATTTTTTTTATCTTTTAATGCGTAAATATTTACGCATATCGACTTATTTTTGTTTTTTTCGTACTTTATTTGCGCTTTTAGCTAGATTAGTTATAATATTTGTACGTATGAGATGCAGCGCTTAATGGAACCAAGTGTTTCAATAGAGTTCAATGCAATGTCGTTTTATGTGCAATATTTTCCATACGAATTGGTACAGAGAATTGTGGATTTGCCTTACTTACCTGCAATAATAGAATATTTATGTGGTGAAATTAAAGAAGATATTTTGTATGAAGAACCTTTACTTTCATTGCTTCATTTGATACAAACTCCGCCTAGTATAAACCTTAGCTCCCAGAATATTCAGTTCCAGCTACATCTTAGTAATTACTTTAATTCCTTAGGTAATGAAACTAGCTCTGTTTACTCTCAATGTTTATGACTTTAAATTATGATATGATTCATTAATAATATTAATGACATTAATTGAAATTATTTATTTTAATAATTTACAATGACCGGCCGTTTAGTGGCCGATTAATATCGGTCTCTAAACGTGTGGAACTGTTAATATAAAAAGTTTGGTTAATAGCATCATATATAACTAAATGGATACAAAATTTGAAATATTAAACCAGAAAAATATATTAAAATAATGATATTAAATTCGAAGCCGATAAACATATGTTTGGCTATCGAATGTAGCCAAGACTTTCAAATGTACGGCTTGGCTAAGCCTCAGCAGTACAATAATAATTATTAGATTTTCATGACATACCAGGTTTTTAACTTCTTTTTAGCTGTCTTATCCTATAAATCCATCTCACGCCATGTCAACCAAATTATTATCGCTTTTTTCGCCAATCATGATTTATTAGATTATTTGTTAGGCGAAACTTCCTTTGGAATTTAATTCATGCCTTCTCGCTGCTTCTTCGTTTTCGATTTATGCTTCATAGTCAGAACAGTCAAACATATGTTCTCCACAGCATATGAAGAACATATGTTCTTCAATGATATGCTCACCCCTTACCCTTTCTTAAACAATTCTGCCCGTCATTTTGGACAGTCATACAAAACTCAGTTTATATCGTAATCTTCAAAATGTTTAAGCGCATTTCCTTTAACAATCCAGGAAAATTGACAAGTAAAAGCGCTACTGTTCTAAAATAAACAGACAAAGTCGCCATGCGCTTGCAAATTTGTCCCAGAATTATTTAAAAGTATATATATAACAATAAAATTTATTAAAAGAGAAAGAAGTCTCTCCACAAAAATATATTCTTAATAGCAAAGCGCTTTCAACCTAACAAGAGGTCATCATCAGTGCTAGCCGTTGAATAAAGAAAAGGGTGATAGATGAGTCTTATAGATCAGATATCAAAGATAGACTAGTCTTTGATATCTGATCTATAAGACTCATCTATCACCCTCTTCTTTATTCAACGGCTAGCACTGATGATGACCTCTTTTTAGGTTGAAAGCGCTTTGCTATTAAGAATATATTTTTGTGGAGAGACTTCTTTCTCTTTTATTAAGATGAACTCCATTAACGCTCACCTTAGTTCTTCAATAAAATTTATCTTCGGGACCCAAATTCTAATCCGGGCCTCCAAGTTTGAGAGCATTGAGTACTCGGAAATACGGGTTAAACAATTTAAAGATTAGAGTAGACTAACCTTAAAATGAATTAATAAGTCGTAATGCGAAAACGTAATCAAGAAATGTTATGCAAGGAAGCACTCATTTCAATGAAAATTCGCCTGGCTTTTTTTATTGTATTATAATAATGAGAAAGTAATAAAACAGTTCAAATTATCTTTCAGCTAACTCTTATTCGATATTAAACGGACATAATTTAAGATTTATGATTATCTCTGCCTTTAATAACACCATGTGTATGAGTCGCGAAGAAAAGAAGTTAGTGAGTCGACTATCTTGTATTGAAGCACTAGAAAATAGTCGAGTGGCTGAGATATTTTCGACAGTATTGAAAACAATAAAATATAAAATAGATTTATCTAATATTGTGGATTTAATGAATAACTTAACAACTTTGTCAGAGAAATTTTGTAAGATATATTTTAATAATTACTTTTTTCAACAAGTTTGTTAAATTGCATTGTTTTTACTTTAGAATATTTACCTATTGATTTTGTGGCACAATAATAGTTATTTATGCGCCAAGGGTGTAAAGAACGCTACATATTTCTCTGAGCAGTTAGTTGGCATCTAAGGCGAAAGCCAAAAGAACCAAAGCATTTAACTCCTGAGGCTAAGCCGAGTTTTTTATGTGATTATTAAATATTAAGTGTAATGTTTTAATTATGTTATAACATAATTATGTGTTATGTGTAAATTAAATTATGTGACAATTACACCCCGAGGCGAAGCTGAAAAAGGGGATTGCGAGGGGCAAAATAGCATTTTACTGCCCAAGGTGCAAACAAGATTCTATCTCCTGACGTTGACATCATTTAATTATTGTTATATTCTAATTTTCATACGTTTTGTTGTATTTTATTTTACTTTTATTTTGGATCGGACTCCCCTAATAAATTGTAGGAGTGCTGCTCCACAAAAAAAACATTTTTTATTGCTTCAAACAACTTCTTTACTCCTTATTTTTTACTTTTTACTCCTAAAGAAGTAAAACGTATTTCTCCCTTGGTGCTTCTTTACTAACTAAAAACTAGTAAATTAAGTTCACATTCTACACTGTCAGGAGATAAAATTTTAGTTCATTCCCTATCTACTGTCATAATTTTTATCAAACCCGCAACAAATTTGATGAACGCCATTCTGAAACCACCAGAAATCATCCAGTATCGTTAGAATTATTGTTAGAAGAAAAGTAAAAAAAGAGTTTATAATCACTAGATTATCGTCGGATGGAGGCGGAGCAGTATTTATTTGAAGGACACAAAATAAGTGCGGGTAGCACAGCCTTAAAAAAGTGAATTTTATACATCGATTTTGATTTAATTTTTATATTGTTAAGGTTTAAACTTGTACGAGGCACATTTTGTTGAAGAAATGTTGAATTCAATACAATTATTTTTAAATGATCCTGCTTATAACAATGATCTTCATAGAACAGGATTTCTTCTAATTAGAATATTAGCCACAACTTATTCGTCAAAGGAAACTTCGTTTGTAACACTGAAATTGAATTCTCTTATAGTTGGGTAGGATTTTCTATTAAGTTTCTATTTTATAGATGAAAATCAAGCACCGTGAAGCGCGTCAACAAAAACATTGCCTTCACAAATCTGTTGAAATAAGTGTAATTTTTTAATTAAAACTCGCTAATAAGAATATCTTTCACTGTCACTGAGGCACAGTGCACATGCCCTAGCCAGGGCAGAGGAAGTGGGAAGTATGTTGACCGACGGCACATCAGAGGCACATAGATTTTGATTTTACCATTATTCTAGAAATCCCTATTCTATAATACTTAATAAAATTTGAGTTTATATTCTTTCTTAATTTGAGGTTAAATTAGAAATCAAACACGATTTGTGTTAATTATTCTTACCTGAGATTGTATTTACAATTAGAAGAAGCAAGCAATTTGAAAGAAAAGCAATTGTAAGTTGAAGAAGCAATTAAAGAATCAGCTACCGTCGATTCTTTCTGTTGGATATGAATATCCCTTGACCGGTATCGGCATAAAGCCATCATCAGCAGGCGGGGGAACACTCGAGCACTCAGCTAATAAAGTTATCAGCGATTAACATTATTAGTTGAGAGATCGAGTGTTGTTGATGATGGCGTTATGCCGAAACCGGTCCAGGGGTATTCATATCCAACAGCAAGTATCGACAGGTAGCTGATTCTTCAATTTATTCTTATTTAAAATTATTTTAGATGTTTTGGTTAGAAACTGTAGTTAAATTTAATCTACTCTAAAGCGGAAGACTTATAGTGTATAAGTAACATAGACGGTAAGTAACATAGACTTACCGTTTGACCCAGTCATCTATACAGACGCATATTATTTTTAGCGAATTTTAAAGAAAATTACCTTTATGAGGTCGCCCACATAAAAGCAGAGGGGGGTCATTCAAGCTTAGGCTCCTTTACCCACAAAAATAAATTGATAATATAATTATTAATAATTATTAATTTTTTAATAAAATTTAAAAAAAACGGGTACGGGGTAACTCAAAAGTTAATAACAGGGTAACTCATTCTCACTACTTCGCCCTTAGACAATAATTATATACATTTCAAACCCAACAGCCACCCATCCAGGCACCAACCTGGTTCGACGCTGCTTAACTTTTTGGATGCATCAAACGTAGATATATTTGCTATATTGAAATAAAACTTAGAATACTAATTTATAACGTTAAAGGATACACTTGTATCCAATTTCAACCCAAATGGATCTTGGGTTGAAAAATCCAAATGTCGAATCGAAAATTCCAAATGGATTATTTTATTTTTAACAAGATTTTAAAGAACATATACAAATTATTCAATAAAAATTAAACTAATGCTGATAATGAAATGAAACTTGGCATATTAGTTGCTAATGTAAAAATGGTTACGTAGTAACGTAATAATTTATTTTTACCTTTAGAAATTTAAGAGATTGGTTGAGAAAGGAGTGTTGCAGTGGGTTTAAGCATAAACGAAATTTAGTGGTAACACTAGTACTCATGCTAACTGAAACACAAGATAAGGATAGTATCTCATCTCTAGAATTTCTCGAAGGTATGTAAGTTTATTATAGTTTAAAAATAATTTTAAAATTGGGACAATGCTTGAAAGTAGTGTGACATATTTATTAGGTCCTGTGTCACATCTCTGGTCAAGTTTAAAACAATCTATCTTTATTTTTCGTTATGAGTTACATTCCGATTTGAGAAAACTTTGATTATCTGAGAACATAAAACTTGTACATTTTGCTTTAACTAGAAGAGTTATATTTTTTTTTACTCTACAGTTATCTATTTACATAGATTCATGATAAAATCACAAAAAGATTAATAGGCAAACAAAAGTATTAGATTATGTAAATAGGCTGTAAAAGATGAGATTTTAAGAGGGATGAGATTTTATTGCTGCGAAAATTTGTTTATAGACAAGCTAAGCTAGTGAATAATTAACTTCCAAAGAAATTGAATTGCTTTACACCCATTTTTCATACACTATTTTTTAGAGTGCAGTCAATAAAATGAACTTAAAAGAATTAAATATTTTACTTTCTTACTTCACAAACAAATTTGCGTGGGGGCTGTAAAGAAAAATTTTACACCAGACGGACGCAATAAAGTCGTTCTTTACTGACGTTTTTAAGGCTAAAAAGTAGATACATTATAGCCACCACAATTTTCACAATCAAACACAAAATTTTTCTTACCCCTTAAAAGAAGGGGGAAACATCGTATGACCGACCCGCTTTTTCTATCAGATCTCGACATTTTAGCACTTTTACATCCCAAAAATTGAAAAATTGGTGTTTCTATGAATGAGTTTATAGACGCGCACATCCAAACAGATTTCATTGAATCTTGGCACAAATATCAATTCATTTTGAGAAGAATAAGTGGTTAGATTTTAGGGTTAATTCAACACGGAGTATCAAAATATTTCTAATAATTTTTTAAGTTATCTGATTACACCCAGGCCTCAACCACTTCTGTGGCTAGCGCAATATGTAGTATTGTTTTTAATTATAATTTTTGATATTTTATGTTTAAAATCTTCTTGCTTAAAGTATAATGTATAAATAAGTATAACTTATTTATACATAATATACCATATAATATGGTATATTCAATATTATACCTTAATATACATCATATATATTATTACATACATGGTAATAATGCCATTTGCTGGTTCTTTTAACCATACTCTTATGTACTCTATTATTCCTAAACACAATTGAATTGTTTATAGATATTATTCTATTGAGCATAGCACCAGAAATATCAAAAAACGATTCTTGGACCAAGGAAATCAAGTTTGGTTCTGACATAGAGGATTTTGAATTTAAACACCTCTTGCTAGTTATTTTATATAACGTTTCAGAAAATAGACATATCAAGCTAGTAAGTTTTATATTACTTGAATCCCAATGAATATGTAAAAGATAATATATTTCTTTTCTTGGATATGTCTAATGAAATATTCAAGACAAATTAACTAAAACTGTACCGCCATTTGCATCTTATCGTTTACAAAACAATATAAATGCATTGCACTTTGTTTAACGCCATTTATTATGCCTAAGCCAGGTTAAATGAAAATGTCTCTTGAAGTTGACAGCCCCGACTGAACATATGTCCTATGATCAGTACGCATCTCTATGACTGGCTCTGAAACACACACACACACACACACACACACACACACATATATATATATATATATATATATATATATATATATATATATATATATAATATAATATAATATATATATATAATATAATAATATATATATTATATATATATATATATATATATATATATAATATATATATATATATATATATATATATATATATAATATATATATATATATATATATATATAATATATATATAAGATTATTCTGTTTTCTAAACAAATACAATAATATTTACTGTCACTAGATTTGTAAGAAGTTAGAAGCAGTTGAAGGATTGATAGAAATATTTAACCTGAAATTATGGCCGGATGAACAAAATCGTACTATATTATTAGATTGCTTACAATTAATACCTCGATTAGCTATAAATTTGCACAGAGAAATAATAAAGTATGATTTATTAGCCGTGTGAGTAGTAACAGTGATATTTCTACTTTAAGCAAAGTTTCTTTGGAAAAAATAGCAAACTGGGTGATGGTCAGGACGGGAGTTGGAGAGTGAGCAAAGTCTGTTTTGGTCCAATGCAAGTTTTGCAACATCTGAGAGCTTTACTATAATAAAAAATGAAACCACCACACTTCCTAAATAGTAAACGAAAAAAAAATCGCTTTTATTAGGCTAAAGAGCATCCTTAAAATTCAATCTCCATCTTAAAAAAATAAGCTGGGATATTAAAAATAGTATAGTCTCAAAGTTTCTAAGGATGTTATGCAGTTTTTGTAATTGCAACATAAAGGTTCACTTTATGCCCCCCCCCCACACACACACATATATATATATATATAATATATATATATATATATATATATATATATATATATATATATATATAATAATATAATATATATACTATCAGAGTGATATCTCTGAGTCTTGTCATGACTCCCAGTATAACTTATTCCTGACATCATTTTGAATATTTAAATGTAACAGCTTTTGTTTTATTTTTTGATGACAGGATGCTGAATACAAGTGGAAAATTAGTTCATAAATCAGATTGCGATGAAACATTTATATACTTTATAGAATCCTTGCACTCATTAACGATAAATGAGAATTTAACTCAATATTTTAAGGAAAAAAGTGTTAAACCATTTCTCTTAGGTACATATAAATATAAACAAAGTGTTTATTTTTAAAAGTATGTAAATTAAAAATACGTATGTGAAATAAGTAAATCATTATGTGTAGTATAGTTAATAGTAGTAATAATAAGTATAGTAGAAGTCCACTCCACCTTAATAACAACAATTCTTCATCCAACAAAATATCTAATAGAAGTTACTTACAATATGTTAGTTCTCTAAAGAAAGGCATGTACAGTAAATATGGTAGTATAAAAAATACATATTGCTGCTAATGCATACTGCATTAGCAGTAATATGCTAATGCTAGTATGTCAATAGTAAATTTCAACTTTTAGAGTCATTAGACAGCCATAATTTGCAAATTCAGAAGTCATAACTTCAAAACAGCTTTTAATAACAAAATCAAAGTTGGTGGATCTGTTTGTCAGTTAGAAATGTGCATTGAAGCCTGAATGAGTTAAATTTGATCTGAATGACATTGTTTGGATGTGATTTTTCAGGTACATTCATTAAACCAAAACTCAAATTTTAGCTCATTACTTGGCTAACTTTACATTTTTTAATGACTTAGCAGATTGGGTTGATAATTTTAAATAATTTTGACTTTATGGGTAGCAAAACTAAAATAAAAAGTTAATTTTTGTGATTCTTGATGTCTTTCTTTCAAGAAGACACATATTATATAATGTGTGTTTTTGAAAGAAAGACATCAAGACACAGACAATAAAAAAAAATTATTTTTAACAGATTATTGTGAAGTTATTCTTGGCATGTCATCATGGTCACTAAGAGTCCAGCTAGTTCTGCAATATGTCTTATTTTGTATTGTAAACATTTCTCTCAAAGAAGGAAGGCGATGCTCCACATGTTTATCAGGAGGCTTGTTAGTAAAGCTGAGTAAAGCATTATTGACAAGATTCAATAAACCACATCACCAAGATTTTATACTTGATACAGGGTGAGCAAATTATTTTTCAAAGTGATGTTTACTTTAAACTAAATTATACATTATTTAGCTTTTACTCTTTAATGGCGAATTAATTTAAATTTAAAATATTATTACTTAAAATATAAAGTATCAATAAATAAAAGATATTTCTGCTGTAATTGCAAAACAAATTATAGTCCATTGAATATTATTAAATAATAAGTCACTTAACTTGAAGATGGAAATGATGGTAAATCATTATCAAACTACTATAGACACATTTATTTTCTTCAAAATGCCATTTTGTAATATAACTCACAATGTGCTTATAAGTTATGCATAAAATCATTACACATGTTTACATTAACAATCCATGTTCACAGATTAATAGCTACCATAATAGATTTCATATGGGAGGAACAAATTAAAGATGTAACAGGAAAAAAAGAATTCATTAAGCAAGGAGGAGTTTATTTGGTTTTAGATACATTAGAGGTATCAGTAAAATATATTTACTTATATCAGTATTTTAATTTAAAAAGTTGAGGCGAATAGTTAAAAATGTTAACTAATAAATCTGATTTTAAAGGCTAAGGACATATAAGGTACTTTCTAATCACAAAAAAGTCTAGACGTCAATGTAAGAGCCCCCGTGATTGTCCATTGCTAAGAAATCAATAAAAATGTATTAAAGTAAGCTAGTGCTCACACATTACAATACTTCTTTAGCTTTGGGTTGGTATGTTCTCTTAAAAATGTGTATTGTGTAAAGTATGAGATTAAAATATTTAATTTAGTTCCTTTAGAAACATTTGGGAAGCTATAAAGGAACTAAATAACATTTATTTCTTCTAAACTGTAGTTCACCCTATCCCTAAAGCATACTTATGTCATGCATTTTACAAACTAGTATTAATAATATTAGTTTCTATTAGTGATACCTAATTCTTATTATAGATATTCTAAACAGTAATATTTTATTCAAACTAAAGAAAACAAGAGCCTTACTTAACTAGATTGGAATTGCCACAAAATAAGCCGACTCATTAAGCTATAGACATGGGTTAAGATAAATATGCATCTGAAATTAAAAATCTCTACTTTGTAGAGAGTAAACTTTAGCAAAACTTGCTTTGGCCTAGAACTGCAAAAAAACCAGTCTTAGAAATGTGACATAAAAACAACAATTGATTTCAAAGTCCTGATATTAAGAGCTTGGCTAGTCGAATGTTCCAAACCCCGGGGGACTATTAATCTTCAGACTGAAACCAAGGTTGCAGAAAAATAAAATTGTTCCAGATTTTTGTATCTTTTGATATGCCAATATTTAAAAGTTGAATGGTAATCTATTAAACTCCTAAATAGAACATCTTTATTAAATTTTACAACTAACTATAAGTAAATGACCATGATTTATCAACTTTTTATTACTACATTTAAATACTTCACATAAAACCACAGATCATTATTGCAAGGGAAAAAAACAAAATACTGCAGTCAGCTTTGAAGATTTTATTTTATATTATCAATAATAAATAAAAAAAAAGAAAATACAAATATACAAGTGATTGTTTTACACTCCAGCTGGTGCCAATAGAAGTATCAGTTCAAAAACTCAAATCAAACCACATTTCCAAGCAGTTATAAACCACAAATAACCACTGGCTCCCAAGCAGAAAAAAAATAAACACAGTAATTATTGTTAAAAATAAAATCAATATGTGTTGTAGTATGACTTTATTTGACTACAACTATTAAAAAAAAACAAAACAATTTTTTTATCAACTTAAATTTAACATACATATTATTTTACATATTATGCTTCCATTTCAATAAATTGGAACTACATCGTCATGTCAATTACATACAAATCTGAATTATATATAAATTAAACTTATATAAACACCAAAAGAAATTGATGAAATTTTTATTTTTATCAATATACAGAAAAAATATTTCAGTAAACGAAAAACTTACAGTTTATACCTATTAATAATTTAGTTTTGTTTGTGTAAGAACCGATTTGAAAAAATGGAAACAAATCGGGAAAATAAATTTAGAAATACAGGTAGTTATGTCACATTAGAATCGAGTAAAGTTTTGATTAAAATGAAGGGATGAAATAAATTCCCTTGATAAAGGAGTTAGATAAGAATCTACAGTGCTTTAATATAATGTATATAATAAAGTAGGTATGTAAGGTGTAAAACACAATGGGATAGGGTGATGAGGCAATCTGACAAAATCATTAAGGAAAAGGTTATAAAAATATGTTAACATGGTCAACTTCGATACAGAATGACTATGCACTGTAATAATTTGACACAAAGGCGTACAAAAAAATCCTTCTAAAAATATCAAAATATAAGTATTAATAAAAGGTTACTTAAGGAGAATGTTATAAAATATGGAATAGAAGATTTAAAAGGTGGTATAAAAATACCTGTCTGTCTTAAGAGACACCCAGTCCATCTATGTGTCACCACTACCTACAATCTGTTTTCTCTTAACTACCTGTCTCCAGTCTCCCCAGTCCCGCAGGTGTCAGTCAGCTATTCAAATGTCCTTTTTGTCATCAGGTCGAGGTGCCCTTTTTTCCTGTTGAGGAAGGCGTGATCTACTAGTCCAAGCATTTTCTTTAGGAGGCTGAGCCGGCTCTAGTTTTTTTTCTTTATTCACCTCCGAGTTTGCTGGAGATGTAGAGGGAGGAGCTCCAGAACCTGGCCTAGCTCCACTACTACTACCAGTAGAACTACCACCACTTCGACTCTTATCAGTAATACTCTCATTAGCTAAGCGCTCTTCTATTTCTCTAAGTTTAGCAGAAGTATCAACAGGCTTGGCATTTCCAAATATAGATGCAGATGAAGTAGCCTCCCCGCTGCTACCAGCAGTAGGTGGAGGAAGATTGGTCGATCTTGGCTGCAAATTAAGCTTAGGTCTATTTTTAGGTTCACCCTGATGTTCACTCCTGGGAGGCGGTGGGTCATTCCTATCATCTCGTCTGTCTCCACCCCTGTTAAAATCTCTCCTCCTATCATTATCTCTTGATCCCCAATCATCATGTCTAGACCGCCTCTCATCATCTCTATAATTTCTCTCTCTATCTCTTGGTTGATACCTATCATCTCTCCTATCCCTATCATAATTGTCATCTCTTCTAGAAAAACCACCACCACCCTGACCACCAAAGTCTCTTCTAGGTCCTCCTCTCTCCATTCTCTCCTCTGTTTCCTCTCTAGGTCCAGATCTCCAATTGCCTGCAGTTCTATCAATGGATGATGAGTTCATAGAGCCTCCATCATTTCTTTGATTTCCACGGCTTCTTCCACCACCCCGCCCACTATCACTAGTGGCAAGCTCTATTCGGACTGATCTACCCTTGACATAGGTTTCTCCCATGTGCAATGCAGTCAAGAGACTACCTCTATCGTCGAACTCGACGTATCCATAACCTTTTGCTCTGTTGCCTCTGTCCTCTTTAGGGATCCTGACTTCCTTGACACTAGAATCGGGAAATAGGTCTCTAAGCTCTTCCTCGGTAAGTTCATAAGGTAAATTACTTACGTGAGCTTGAAAAGGAGGCATATGAGGTACTTTAGACTCGTCGACTGGTACCATACACGAGGATCGGGGCGCTGTTGGAAGGACCACGGGCTTGATGTCGTATAATTCTTCAGCTTCATTTTCCACTTCATCTGCCCAGTTAGAGAAATTTCGCACACCCGAAATTTGAATAAGATCATTATGCGCGGCTTTCCATTTCGGTTTATCCTTTCTTTTACCCGAAGTTGACATTTCCACGAAAAAAACTTGGCTGAATTTCTATAACTTGAACAACCTTGAACGTAATTTTTATAACCTGAGGTAGGTTATTGCTCATGTGTACCAGTGTTGCGGCATAGTTTTTCAAAGCATTTATCGATTTCTTCCCCTAGTTATAAGTTTTAGCTAAAAATAGGAGTCAAAACTAAAAGTAAATTGTTATTAAAGTATAAATATCAAATAATTGTTTGTTTTCGATCAAATTGATAAATTTAAACAAATACAAACAATTTTTTTTTATTTTTCGGGAGGGAAGAACTCTAGTGTTGCCAACATTAAATATAATAATTTTCAAAATTTATAAAGTGCAATATAATTTGTCTAACTTCTTATTCAGAGTATAATTTTATATAAGATCAACGAATTAAAAGGAACTTATGGGATAAAATTAGTCCATAGAGATGATTATACACTCATTTCATGATTCATAAAATGATCATACACAAGTATTTACTCCCACAAACGACACCCATATTTTTCAGTTTTCTTGTAGGCTTAAGATTTTATTTACCAAAATGGTTATAAGGCCGCAAACGGGTGCAGAGGAACTAAAGTCACGGCCAGAAATGAACACGCAAAAAAACCTTTTTAGGGGTTTGATTGTCCCTCAACTGTGATGACCTCTACTAAATAGGGCTTTGCTGATTTCCATTTACATGCAGTAAATGATGATAATTTTGCCAAGACAAGACTGCACATGCAATATAAGTGAGCTAATGAATTACCGATTAATGAATCGGCAATTAACACACACAGACACAAATATATATATATATATATATATATATATATATATATATATTATATATATATATATATATATATATATATATATATATATATATATATATATATATATTATATATATATATATATATATATAATATATATATATATATATATATATATATATATATATATATATATATTATATATATATATATATATATATATTATATATATACTGCTGCTACTATATATACTACCTCGTTGAGATACCACGGCCCATGGCCGAACTGCATTAAAGAATTTATATCTAACTATAAAACTAAAATGTTTTGTAAATGAATGGCTATTATTATTATTATAATGCTATTAGCTGGTACACCTGGTCCATTCTTTATATTATCGAGTAATATGAAAGGTGATATAAAACTAATATTATATATAATATATATATATATATATATATATTTTATATCACCCTTTATATTACACGATAATATAAAGAATGGACCAAGTGCACCAGGTTATAGCAGTAAAAAGGAAGTATATTCGAAAGTTCCCCTGGGTCTAACTACCTTAAGTTTTAGGATACAGTCCAATAGATGGTTTATCAGTTCTACCATTAGCAGAAGGCACACAAGTCGTTCGATAGTTAAAGAAACCTTATTTTTTCTTAGAAAGTTGCTTCAAAGTTTAAATATTAAAGTTGTAAATACAAATACGTATAGTAAATACATCATCTACAAGGTAGATGATGTACTTGAGCTACATTGTAGCTCAAGTATTTTTCAAGGTAAAAATACTAATCACCCAGCCTCAACATTTTTTATAGACAATATAAGCACTACAGCATGGCAGAATAACTAATAAATAATGTTTCTCTTTTAAGTTATATCATATTACAAAGTATGTAATTGTTTTCAGAAAGTGATAAGTAAGTCAACACTTGGAGGTAATTCAGTCATGGTATTATCTCTTCTAGCGGAATTGTTGGATGATGACCTATCAGTTGGGCAGGCAATTACATGGAAAGGTTCAAAATATGTTCATATAATAAATATGCTTTGCAGCATATGGAGGTTGGCTGAGAAGCAGAAAATGGTGCAGAGGGATAAAAACTGCATAGCAGGTTGGCATTTTAAACTTTGTTAATACAGAAACTGTGGCTACAACATAGAGACAAAAGCTACAAATATAGACCAAAGTAATTAACTTCATACTAGTAAGACAAGACCCTTAGGAAAAACGAGACTTTTTAGCATTCCAGATAATCAAATCTTATAGTATGTAAACATTTTAGCAAAAAAGTGTCTTACATTTAACAAACAAGCATTATCTGTTCTTAAAGAAACTATAACATTTTTTGAAAATTTTTACTGGGTAAATAATAAGTAATATTACATTACTCAATGAAGTAATACTACAACAATTATGATTGGTATATAAGTAATAAAAGAGTGAATATAGTTGCTTGAAAGAAAAACAATTATGGGATTACACTTAGTAGAGTCCAATGCTCAAATATTTTAAGCAAAAAAAAAATAAAATGAAATATAGATTCTAATTAGATTTTCTAAAAACATCTATAATCAATGTGATGATGAATTAAACAAACGTTTATTTGTTTCATTCCTCTTATATTTATAAAGCTTTGGATTTTTATTTTGATAAGTACTTTATCAATGATCAGTTTACGTGTGGAGAAAAATGATGTCTGCTTTGTTCAGATTTATTATAATTTGTTACAGATTTTGAAGCACCATTAATGGGTATACAACAAATTAATATTAAAAACAAAAAAGGTTCGTGTGTTCCCATACTTGAGATGCTAGGGTGCCATAGGCCAAAGATATATTCTATCATATCATATTTATTTAACCACCATCGAAAAGCTGTTGAAATTGCTGAAGAAAAGTACCACTCTCTTTTCAGAAATTTGAATGTTGATGATAAGGTTAGAAAAATATACAATAATACAGCTACACCTCTCTTTTGCACTTAATGAATGTATAAACCTGTTCTTTACATGGCAACCTGTAGAAACAAATCTTACACATGTGAAGATTAAAAAGTAATTAATATTCCGGTTCCGGTATTACCTCCATTCAATTCACCACAACAGAAACCTCCCACTCATAAATAAAGAAAATGTTTGCTGATTTGTTGATACCTCATTTAAAAAAGGTTATTTAACTCATTATTTGTTGTTGAGCAATAGGCCATTGCGAGCCCAGCCTATAAGAGAGACAAAATTTCATTTCTAATAATACAACTATAGATAATGCATTTATGAAATTAAAAAAATTAAGTTGACCTTCCTCTTTCTTTGCTGACGACCACATTAAAAACGGATACATAATGAGATAAAGTAAATAAGATAAATAAAGATTTAGTAAGAGAAATAAAGATAAGTAATAAGATAAATAAATATTTAATTCTTTCATTGTTGACGATGAACACAACTAATAGTACTGCTTTGTGGAACTAATATTCGAAACTAACAATAAACTTACAGATTACAATGGAAATAATTAAAAAATATGAATTCCTGAAGGAAGGTGAAATTTGGCAAAATATATTCACGAGCTTGATCCGAGGAAATGCTCCACCTATAGCAGGGGATGAAATGCTGCTACGAACACTAACTCTTAAGTATATTTTGTGTGCAAAACATATCCAAATCAAACAGAAATCTTACATAGAAAAACAAATAAAACAGGTAACAATTGTTTCAAAATTAGAAAACAAGGGGGTTTGGCAGCTCAAATGCTCTGGCCGAAAACTGTGATTTATTGGCATAAAGTTATACATGTTAAATGATAAAATCATATCAAATGCTGGTAATGAAGTTTTGAAATGTTTAGCCCAATCTAATAACATTTATGAGATGTGAATTTTTAAAATTTTCTCTGTCATTATTGAACCCTAATTGTACCATAAATGTCCAGTTAAATTAAGGGGTCATTATGCGTGTTATATACATCATACATATTTCATAAACTATAGAGATTGGCACATTTATTAGGTCATTTTATTATTACTAAGTTTAAATGACTAGGAACAAAATCTGTTAAGTTTCTACACAACACACACACATATATATTCTACATAATGCCAAAAGTTACTTAAGGTAAAATAATGTATGGTAAGCAATATCTTGTTGAAAAATTACTAGAAATTGTTATATTGGTATCAGTATCTAAGATGGTATGGGATTTATAGCACCATTAACATTCTATAGTATGCTCTGGAGGAACCTTTTAAATGTTCAAAAATAGAGGTTGGAAGAGCATTTGGTAATTGATTCCCCTGGTAGTTTAAATTTCTTAACATTTTTTAACAACTATTAAGGAATTGAGGACATTTAATTACACACAATGGTAATCCCTGGGTACTTTTACCCAGGGATATATATAATATATATAATATATATATATATATATATATATATATATATATATATATATATTATATATATATATATCAACTCAAACTGTGTCAAACTGTGAGTGTCTCTGTAATGTCAAATAGTGTGTAATTTGCATTGTTGTTATGCAAAAATTGAGAGTAAGTTGTTACGTTGTAATGTAAAAATTGTGTGTATGTTGTATTGTTGTAATAAAGAAATTGTGTGTATTTTGTATTGTTGTAATGTAAAAATTGTGTGTATGTTGTATTTTAAAAATTGTGATCCATATAAACAGTGATTTTTAATAACATCATTTTTACTATCAAATTATTTATCTGCTTGAAACCTTATAGGAACTAGAAGAAGAACAAAAGCTATATAGTAAAATCAAACAAAACATTATTGTTAATGATATTGATAAGTATAGAGCAGTAGAAAAAGAATTGATGATTAAAAATGCTGAAAAACGGGTTTTAACAAAAGAATCTAAAGTTTTAACAATGGAAAACAGTATACTCCATGAATGGAAAAAGTATGGTTATCACAGAATGTATGACTTAAAAATTAATCCCCCACCAGTAAGTACTTGCTAATATGATGAATTTAAAATAAATATTTTTCAGTAATGTGAGTATAAAATGTAGAAGGGACATAGCAAATTATAAATAAATGTCCGATTTAGGGCCTTTCAGGCCAACAAAGTATTTATATTGCAAGAACCACCTCAGATGGTTTGCATCTACTGTGATAAATGTATTTTTGGAAGTTGGCTGAATTGAGTGCTTATACGAGGCAGACATGTAAGTAATAACTAAAGAAAAATTTTCATAAGAGTTACAAGTTATTAATTCCCTCATGTTAAAAAAAAGTTATAATTATCTACTAAATAGTAGTTCTTTATAATGGGAAGAATGTCCATTTCATGGAGTAAAACAATATTTGAGTTTTTACTTTTCAGAAGTTTTTACTTTGTTTGTGTGCTTGTGAGTATGTAAAAATATGTTTTCTTATCTTATAGGCCCAGGCCCATCTGGTACTTTTAAAATGATAACAGATTAAAAGTTTTTTAAGAGGACTTAACTTGACAACCATTTTTTTAAATTAGTAATTTTGTATCTTACAGGCCCATCTGGTCTTTTTACAAAGGTAACATGCCAAAAGTTTTTTAAGAGCACTTAACAATTTTTTAAATACTAATTTAAATAAAAAAATTACATTAAATAAAAATACATTTTTTTTTAATTAAAATTTTTCATTTAATAACTTCTTATTCTTAGAAAATAAACCAGAGAACTCAGAGTGATGGGTAGCACAAGCGAAAATTTGTTAGAAATATGAGTAACACCTTAACAGACTCTTTGCTAAACCATGGTTTAATTTTTATTTGTTTCAGTCTAATATAGGAAGAGATGTAATAGCTACAGGAAAAATAACAGATATAAAGAACATAAAACCAGCACAGTAAATATTCATTATAAATAAATCATAATAATTAATATTAATTATTATTATTATTATTATTCATAATGAATATTAATAATTAATTCTTTATTAATTCATTATAAATAATTCATTGATTATATTAATTTATATAATAATAATATATTAAAATTTACAAACAAACTACTTGGACAAATTTATTTAACACCATTATGAACAATTACATGGTTCATTCCATTTTATTTTTATAATTAGTAATATTAATTACATAATACAATGTTATATTTATGTTTTTAAATTAATCTATTTTTGCTAAACTAACTGTTATAGTTCATATGCAATTTACAAATTAAATATATATATATATATATATATATATATATATATATATATATATATATACGTGGTTATAAATACAAGTATAACAATAAAATATAAAAAACCAAAATAACACTTAATGAGGTAATAATAATAATAATAAGGTAACTTCACAATACAAAAATCTTTTTTCATTTCCAAATAATAATTATTGCATAAAGAAATGTTTTAAAATATTATGTTTTTACTGCATCATAATAAAGACAAATTGCAATAAATGAATTTAAAAGTATTACTTAAAACATTAAAAAATAATATTTGTATTTTTTTAAAAGCTTTATGTAAACAAACAAAATATTTAAGAACAAAAATAGAATGCAGGATGTGGATTAAAACCTCATATTTTAATACTTCTTTTTACATAATATTTTTAAAAAATCCCACAAAGAAATAAAAATAATTTGTTAAATACCCAAATATATGTACTACATTATAGTACATACATTTTTATAGTAGTACCAGAAAGTACATTTAAAATGAATGATCACCCATTACCCAAAGAATATAACAGGTATAGAATGTCAAAAATTAAATGAGAGCGACAGACAGAAATTGGAGGTGAAGTCGGTGCTGGCATCTAGCGGCAGCTCTGAAACTAATTTCCCTTACTAGACCATTCTTTTCACCTTACTAAGTTAGTATCATGAAATCATCTCATTCTTTATACCAATTTTAATAATTTATGTATTTACTTGAAATTGGTTATTATTAGAAGAAGCAAATAGTTGGATTTATCATTTTAGTGGCAGAAGCAGCTTACTAACAAGATCACAGTGGCACATTCTTGTAGTTAGCTTGGTGAAACTACCAAATTACATATTTGCGCTCCTATTAACTGGCTATGGAATTAACTTTTTCTTGTCTGAAATAATAAATTCCACGACCATCTTTCTTTATCTATCTATTATTTGACCTAACTTAAATATTATTATAATTTAGGACTACAGGAAAAGTCCATTAGTTCATATTTAGACAGTCAAAACTAATAAAAAATAAGGACAATGAGCAAGGGTTGTTCTAGTGATGTTGAATACATAAATATGTTATTTATAGCCTTTGAGCCATTCTAAATTTAACCTTTTTGTACAATTCCAAACCTTCTTTTTTACCAAATATATCTTAAAAATAAAATTAACTCTAAATTTCATTTAAACTGTGTTTAAAGTTTGACTCTATTAAGGAATCATTGGTCAAGAAGATCCTAGACCTAGTCCGGGGAAAACGATTACTCTGCCCTGGATCAATTGAGGGGATAGTACAATAAACTTCCAGTCGCAGTGCAAATGGGGTCTATCCTCGACTCCAACCACGATCACTATTAATAAAACTGTGTTAACTCTAATACTTTGTGATTTTAACAATCACAATTATTTTTGTATACTCCATACATAAATTGTCAAAAAAACATTTCAAATAGTCACATTTCCAAAAGCATAAACTAAGTGTGAAACATTGATCCAATTTCATTTTTTAAATGATGGCTTTCCATTTTGTTCCATGATGAACTAAAATAAAATTCAGTTTATATCAGGAAAAAAGCCAAGTTATTTATGTACTAAGACCATAGTTAAGACATTTACATTACAGATATTTTCACTGATCATTTAACTGATCAATTAAACGGTTTAAAAGAGTAAAACCTCGTCAGTTTTTTTGACATGGTGATTGGACTATTATCTTTATAAGTCCTTAAGTTATTTGGTTGCTAGTTCAATTGTATCTAAAAGTAAGTTATAAAATAAGTGCGTGAGAAAAACAAAATTTAATTTGAACAATAATTCATAATATAAAAAAGAGACTTTCCAGAGGTTTAAGTATACCTAAAAATCCAACTTTTCACTCTTAAATCTGACTGGAACCTGTCGGCACGACAGGTTCCAGTCAGTCTATACAAAGACTCTAATCTTAATTTACTTCACAGTTCAAAGTATTTTAAAATAAATCATTTTTAAAAGAAATAAAATGAGATAAATTTACAAAAAGAAATCAATACATTAAAATAATTCATCAATATGAGTAACAAACCACTCTATAGATATACATAAATAAATAAAATACAAATACTTCAACATAAACAAAATTTATATCTAATTATAAGATGCTTATTAGCAGTGGTGGGATTCAACTGGATCACACAAGCCAGTATCAAACATTTTTGGAGTTTGACTAACTCGTAGTTTTAACAAATCTTGTATGAACTAACAAAAATTCATTCAGCAGGTATATCAAAAATATTCTGAGGTTGTTGAGAGCTTCTTTAAACTATATGTATGGAAATTTAAAGAATTATTACCCGAGATAAATGACAAGATATTTATAATTTTTATTGTTACATTCACAAACTGATTAATTTACTGTATATGCTACAGTAAATTTTATGTATACCTATCAAGAGGGACCACGTGATTTGTTCTAGGATTGGTTAATGGGATGGCAGCACTAAAACTTTCTGATTGGTTTATCTCATTCCCCAGAGTGGGATTTCCCCAGGCACTCAATAAGGAGCATGTTTTACTTAGGTCAGTATGTCAGAGACGGAGAGGACATGGGAGAAGCTTGAGGGTCCTCCGATTAAAAATCCTATTTTAATACTACTATTGCTGACACAAAAAACACTTATTGTGGTCCTTCTATGTAGGTATATCCTTTTTGGCTAAACCGGCAATAATGAAACAGGTTAAGATAGCATATGAATCCCATCACTGGTTGTAATGAATTTCAAGCTCTGGGACTATTTTTAAAATAGTTAGAATTTCAAAATTGACTTGTTTGAATAATAGTTTAGTTGACATAGGATCGAAAGAAGATTTTAACCAACGACTTCAAAAGAGTTATGGTTCGAACTAAGTTTCAAACTTTTGGAAAGAAGAACCTACTTTGCCCATGGGATTGACACAGAACTTAATGATTTAATTATTTAGGTACGTGTTCATGATATTATTTAATGAGGGATATAAAAAGGCTTGATAAAAACCTTAATTTAAAACAAAACTAAAGACAAGAGTTGACTGAAAAGTTTTTAATTGTATTTTAGGTTTTACTTTTTTTAAGTCAAAAATAATGCCTGAGTACAATCACTGGATTGTTTTTCTTACAAGCCTTTCAAGGTACTAAAATTTTATCAACATTAATACTTGTAACAATTATTTTGCTGTTATATTATTCAATAAAAAGTGTCAAAAACAAAGAAGGTAAAATTGACTTTTTCCTACTTATGACAAAAAAGTTTATTTGTTCATTATTGAATAACAAAAAGAAGAAATTCAGTTGTTAAAATATTAAAGAGTATCAATTAAGAGGATATTGATACGAGAGTTTTTTTAGTTGTATAAAAGAACAACTAAAAAATACCATTTTTTATTTTAAATAAAATTTATAAAAACTTGCTTGTAACTAAGAAATATTTTAAATAATAAAATTTTTTGTAAATCTTTGGGTAATGTAGGATTTGTTTAGAGTACAAGGAGGCATCATCAGTCGGCGATGATAACAGAAAAATGCTAGAACATAGGTAATGAAACACTATAGCAACGTAGGTTTAATAACAAAGGACTTTTAGTCAATACAATCTTTGGTCAAATAGACTAAAATATTTCTTTGTCAAATAATGCACTCAGGCCCCAAATTACTATTTTGCAAGTCAACACCAAACATTTAATTAAAGGGGCAAATTAATTTAATTTGTTGAAATCCATGTCGACCAAAATTTATTCAATACAAACTACAAATACATTTTTAAGTATATAGGCTTAACAGTGTTATAATTTTTTTAACTAAGTTTATGGCTAGTTAAAGAAATCTGATTCTTACAGATGTATCAAATACATTACAGTGATTATCCTTCAATCTATTCAGATGTTTCCTCAGGGGTAACCCCCGATGAGCCACACATCTTGGAACTGGGCATTTCATTTTCTATTTTTCCAATTGAAACAATTAATTACAAATAGAATTATCTAAATATCTACATCAGATGGTCTAAATGTTTGTTTAAATATACTAGTTTCCAAAGAATTTAACTATCAGAGTAAATAAACAACACCAAAGATTTGGCAGTAATTTCACTAAATTTTTCACTGTAGAAAATCACAGCACAGTACACAAATTATAAATTTCTTAATACTTACATTATAGTATAAATGAATCTCCCACTGACCCTAATTATATTCTTACTTTTAAAGAAATACAGATAATTCATTTATTTTGTGGTTATTTATTTTTGAAATGCAGAGGCTAGGCCAAAAGAAGCCAAATTATAACTATAAGAGCAACGTACATAAAAAATTTAGACATAAATTCTTCATCTTGTGGTGATACTGGGCTGGCATTTGCAGCTGAAAAAATAATAAATTATTTTATTAAAATTATTACAGAATAGACAGTTAAATATGGATACAAAACATAATCTGGGATAAAGCCATAAGGTAAGATTAATGTCTTCCTCTTGTTAGTTGCATCCTTGTAGATGATAAATAAGATCTTTCACGTCTACTGAGGGAAGCATCTTCAGGAATATAGGACAAGAGAGATAAACACTTTATGTTCTATACAACTTAACTATTCAATTTTAAACTCAACCCAGTTATGTTGAACAGAGTGTTCATCTATGATGTCTTACAGGCCAAAAGATGCCTCCCACGGAGGAAGGGAAACATCACAGTAACCACTGAAAGACCTTTATCTTCATGAAAATAACTGTGGAAGCCTAAATAGCTTATCAAATCAACTATAGTAAGAATTCTTAAGTAGAATTTTAAAAATGGTAGCTGCTCCTTCAAAGAGAGTAGCCTGCTTGTAGAAGGGAGTCAGAAACAAAAACTATTACACTAACTCTGCACCAAACACTACAACTGTCTATTGGTGTTTTTTAATTTGACTTTAAACAAGTCTTGGTTTTCAAAATAAGTAAATAAAAATGTTGATGAATAGTTTATATTAATGTCAAACCAAATGTATGTGACTACACTTAAACTGTGCTTCCTCATAACTAATGATGTTGCAGCTATATAGACACAAAGAAGTATAAGATAATTATGATGCTTGGCTCTGAAGAACAAAGTGGGGATAATCTTAATAGCTAATAATATAATAACAATTATTAATTTGGCACCCTATTAAATTAGTGATAGGATTTAGCTAATTTGGTTGAGAAATTTCTAGAGTTTGCCAAACCTGTTCATCTTTACTAATAATTTTTGACATTATTACCGATTATTTCAATGCAGCAATTATATATCTTATATAAAATATGTCCTAATTCAGTAAATAATAAATGAACTTTTATACGGGATAAAATTACCTATTATAAAATAGGTAATAAAATCTTATCACTGATTTTAATATTTACAAAGAGTCATATCATAAGTAATAATACTAACCAGTGAAAGCATTTAAAATGTAAACATTATAGGTAACTATTAAAACATTTTAACATGTGTGCAACTTAATAAATTTAATGATATAAGTAAACTTACGTTGTTGGTGATGGGGTCTGGGATCATTATGCATAAAGGTAGATGTGATAAAGCCAAACGGAAAAGCTCCTATGCCAAAAGACATATGAAAACCTCCTTCTCCAAAACCAAATCCAGGGAAAGCCTGTAATAAACATATTGAAAGCTCATATTTAAAATAAAATAAATATATGAAAGTACATCATATATAAAATAATATGATATACTGATATAGGACAACAAGCATGTGACCACAAGAAAGCGGTCACAAGGAGGTGTGGGGGCTGTGAAGCGAACCCTCAGCTCCGACGCCACGAAGCAAACAAGAGGATGAAGGCCTCTTGTCTGCTTCTGTCTGACTGTTTCTATACAGTCAATTTTTAATAAAATGTATCAGTATTATTTATATTTTTTAATGATTATAATTGAATTTTTTTCAATTAAAATTATTTAACGGACAAATCAGACTTCAGCAACACTAATAATAATGTGTACACACAAAGTAACTGTTAAGAGTTTACTCAGTTATTTTACTCTACATCAACATTAAATTTTAATGTCTAATTTTCTTACTATAAAATTAAAAAAAATCAATTATCACATTATTATAAAATGATAATTAAAGAACTTTTTGTTTATATCACAGATTTCACATTTTTTTCTTTTCATTGCTAAGTCATTTAAATAGTTTTTGTTTACACAAGCAATAAATTGTTAAAGGATTAAAGTCATCATTTATAACCATCAATGGTGTTTTGCAAAACTCAGTCCCTGTCAGGAATAGTAAGGGTTATTTTAAAAATAAAGGTTCTTGTCCGTCGAGATTTAAATTCCAAAAGTTCTGAATTTAAAAAAAAAAATAACTAAAACAATTAATCAAAGATACATAGAACTTACATTGTTATTATCAGGCTCCACTCTTTGACCAGCCGGCCTAGGAGGAACTTTATTTCTATAAAATAAAAACATTAAAATTATTTTTAATCTTTTACAAAAACATTTAAGGATTTAGATTTATATGTAAGAGTATAGAAGAGTTGAATGACACTAAGCTCCAGTATAACAACAAAAGACTAAAAACATTCATTCGTGGTTAAAAATTCATAGAATGTATACAACTCATTGTCTTTGATATCATTATAATTCAAAGCAGGCTTTAACAATGGCAGATGAATTTATCAATAAAATAAAATAAACTCAATGTTTATATTAAACTTATTTATTCATTCTTATGATTTTAATTAGTAATTAAATATTTATTACTGAAACACTTAAAACACAGACTACATTGTAATAATAACAGTCTGCATAATAATAATTCGACCTTCACTAACGCTTTATCCTGTATATCAGGGCATATATACAACAAATGTTGGGCAAACAATTTTTAAAAAGATAAATTCCCCATTACTGTATAAGATTATCAAGTATAGGTACACTACACAATCTTAGCTCTGGTTTTCATAGCAAAAAAATAATTTAAAACAGCCTATAGAGGGCCTTCAGCTGCTAAAGACATGATTTTGCATAACAAGATTCTGTTTGAGCCCAAACCTGGGTGGGATTTTTATTTATTTATTTTCTTATTTTATCTTAAAATCTTAAAGATAAAGTAAGATTTATCTTTTGATGATATAAATTAATTCAATTTATAAGAGATAAATATAAGTACCTTGGATCTTCCTGTTGATTAGAACCTCTTCCATATAGTGGTATTACCTTATCCCTAGATATTGTGGCTTTGCACACTGGGCACACAGGACTATTTGGTCTAGTTTCAAACCATTGATGTAAACAAGGCCAACTAGAAATAAATGAACAATCTTAAAATAAATAATTTACTTTATTACTAAACGATTCTAATCATATTAACAATCATTTTGGACCATAAGTAATAAGCATTGAAAAATGAATCTTGTGAAAATAAATTACGACGTTCTATAAGAAAGATGTTTTTCTTTACAACAAAACAAATCTAACAAAAAATTGAAGCTAACCCTGAAACTCAACTTCCTTTTTTTATTGGGGTGAGCCCCCAATAGGGTTCAAAGCTTAAGGGGACCAAGTTTTGTTTTTATCAACTCTCATGTAATAAAGTATTACATTACTTTACTTAACTAATTTATATGATTACAATGTTATGTGTTTTTTTTAACAAGTTCTTTATTGGCAAAAGTAATACAATATTTATTTTGTGTATACCGAAGCCATATTTTATTTATTGATTTAGGGTAATTTGTGCCTCTTTATTTTTATTTTATTTGTTATTTTTGTGGTATAAATTTTTATTCTTTTTTTGGGGTGTGAGGGGGTTTGTTTGGGTTAAGGATAATTTTATATTTTTTGGTTTGGGTATTATTTTTTATATTATTATTATTTTTTATTTATTTTTTTTTAATACTGTCAAAAGATATTTTTGATGGTGTTTTCAATAGGTTTATATGGTAAAGGTAGTTTGAAGGAGTTTCAAAAAGGGTTGCCTATGCAGTCTGTGGACTGACTTTTGATGATTCAACTATGATGATTTTGATGATTCAATTTTACTGGCATTTGCCTGTAAAATTGAGGGAAACCACAGAAAAACCTCAATCAAGTTGATCGGACACGCGGGTCCTGGGTGTAAAGGTTATGTTATTATTTTTTTACGTTTGGGGGTTTAACTGTTAAGGTTTGGTCTCAAGATTTTTTTTAGGCTAAGGGGAATAGTTAATTTTATTTATGAATTCGAGTGTATTTATTACATTTTTTAATTTTGAGAAGAGCAGAGTCTTGATTTTTTCAGAATTGTCTTGGATATCTAGAAGTTTGACATCTTGATATAATTTTGTCCGTTTTGTCTTGTATTTATGTTATATGTTAAAATTATTAATTTTATCACTAATTTTATTTTATAGTAATCATTAAACAACAAAAATTCCTTAAATCTTCAAAACTTGTGGTCTCTTTAAAACTAGCGGTTGTTAGCATGTTTATCAAATTATGGTAAATTTTATTATACATTCAGTAAAATTATAAACACACTCATAAATATTCTTGTGTACAATAAATAGAAGAAAGGTAAGAATAATACAAATTCTTGAGGGTAGAGGTTGAACCCCCTATTCAACTATTTTAATGTGAACAGTTGGGTAAAACACGGGTTTGAACCCTAAGCCAAAAACCAACAGTAAAAAAAATATAATTTTGGTATAGCTTGCATTAGTTTTAACAAGCTTTTCTTAGCTTATCAATCAGATAAGAAAAAGAAATTAACAGGTAAACATAATAACATTGACATTAATCCTTAAAATATTTGGTAATAGTAGACATTAACTTGAAGTTGTTTTATTTAAGAGCAATAATTTTTTTAATATGACATGAATAGATAATATCCATGGCAGCAAACTGAAGACTATTTTATTTGCCCACTTCAGGAGAATCATGGGACCCAAATTGATTTAATTAGAACAATGCTTGCAAATATTATACAATAACTACATATTTCAGAAGCCATTTTTTATTCTAAGACACATTTGTGAATTGCTATAGTGGGAAAAACCAAGAGGTTTAAAGCCACATACTACCTTAAGTTTCATATATTACATTTTACTCAGTAAAACAATGTAATATTGACTATTAGTGATACAAATTGATGCAAGAGCAAAAGACATATCAATTAAAAATTCAACACTTTTTATCACAATAGAACTCTATTGCATCAGCTTAATTAATAATTAATGATGTATAAGATCAATTATGTTGTATTTCCCTATGGTAATGAAAACTTACCAAAATAAATGTCCACACATACTGACTACAGCATCCTTAGCAGTATCAAGACATATGTTACATTCGAAGACTGAGTTCTCTTCTTTCTCTTCACCATCATTTCCGTTTTTGAATTTTTCAGAATTACTGGTAGTAGCCATTGTACTGAAATACAAAAAAGGCAAATGATACAAAAAACTAAACCGAGGATTATGTAAAGCAAGAGATGGCAAATAAGGAAAAGAACACTTGTGGACTAATCAAGTCAGGAGAAATTTACTACGCACTAATAACATCTCTTTAATTAACTCATCATAAAACTTGATAGAACACTTACAGCCAATAATAAACACAATAAACTAGAAATAAACAATAGAAACTCTAAGCACTGCAATTATTTGTTAAAAAATTGAGGCAAAAATCCTTGAATGAACAAGGTAGTCAAGCGATTCTGCACGATTCCCAATTTAAATTAGACCTTGACAAACTTTAAACTGATGTCACATACACAGTATTCACCAAATAATTCACAAATTAATCAAATATATATTGTAATTATTACCTTGGGGTTTTCAAATATAATAAAAACACACAAATGTACTACGCAAATGAACTTGTCAACAGAGAAAAAGAAAATGACAGATCGCTGCTGCTCCCTGCTAAAAACAAATGTTTTCTTTCCCGTATATTTTAGCAACACTGTGTAACTTTGACGATTTTTATGTACCTAAAATCAGAACAATAAACTATCTATAGAAACTAAAAAAATTAAAAGATTGTGTAACTTCACAATAACTCAATTTATTTATTAAAAGCAATTTAGGATAACTTAAAAAATAACATAATTATAATTAAAATGTAAAAGTTGTTTAGTTTTGTTTTCATTACAGAATTTGAATTATAATAACCTCTTTATGGTTTCTTGCTCGGCCATAGATTATCCCCAGTTGAGGTTTGGTTGTGGCGTGAAATGTTTTCGTGTTTGATCTTTTTATTAATTTCTAAGTTTAATATTCGTTAATAAAATTTATTTTCTTGTTCTACTCTTAAGTTAATATTTTACCCTTCATAATGTCACTCTGCTGTGCCAGTAAGTTGTAATTTATATTGTTATTCACAAAGTTTAATATGCCGGTTTCTAACAACATTTGCTTTCTACTTTAATTTTGAAAGTATTTTTAATTAATTTTATTTTTCCTAGTTTCAAATGAAGTTCCTGAACATCCAGTTGTGTCTCCAGTTTCTGGTTCCATATTTGAAAAGAGATTGATAGAGAAATACGTATCAGAAAATGGCTCGGATCCTATTAATGGGAAGGAGCTGACAATTGAAATGCTCATAGAAGTCAAGAGTGAGTATAAAGTTTTACATATTTTTGGAAAACGAAACAAATTTTTAGTTAAAGCTATTCTTAAATTTCTTGTATTTTTTATTTTAGTCTGACTCCTACCATGTTTACAATGGTCAAGTTTAATACCTAACCTACTACAGGTAGGAAAAGATTTTTGAAGATGAGCTGGAGATGTATAAGATAACATCTTAATGAGATCCACGCAATATTTCACACACTAAGGGACACAAACTTTAAATTGACTTAAACAAACTGATCTATTTGACTAAAGACAATTATTAAATTCTCTAAACTTATGACTAAAGTCATTTATATGTATATATTCTTGATCAGTGAGCCATTCTTAAAATTATATATTCTTTATGCCATTTCCCCATTCATGACCATAACATCATAAGCTCATTTTTCCTTTGAAAATACTCTAAAATAAGACCTACGTGTGTCAATGGCTAGCTCAAATGGTGTAGTATTTTAGTATAAGCTAGAAAAGCTATTACTGAATAAAAGACGTGTCTGTAATTTAGTATTACTACCATCATGATTATATGGCCTAGAAGATAAAGGAGAGTGGCACCAAGTTTTCCTCCTCCATTCATCTTAAGATCTTAAGTATTTTGAACCATCTTAAAAGGTCTCTTTTATGTAATTAATCTAACACTCTGTGATGTCCTTTATGTCGATTTGTCTAGAACCTTAATTTATCCCACTTCTTCCCTTATTGATTTTCTTTACTTTTAGTTGATTCTATTGTCATACCTAATCTTTTTCCTTCATTATAAAAAAATCCCTTAAGATACTAGAAATAGTGCTAATAAAATATTAATAATAACTTGGAAAATAAAATGATATTATGAAATGTAACTCAAATACTATATGTGTGTTGGTCTACCACAATTTACTCTTCTACTATTGAGGAGAAATAACACAAGACCTTCCATGGTGTAAATTAGCCTTTATGGTGACATTTGTCTAATATTATATGTTTCTTACAGCTCCTCCTTTAGTAAAACCGAAGCCTCCTTCTGCAACATCAATTCCTGCCATACTTAAAACTCTTCAAGATGAATGGGATGCTGTTATGTTACAAAGTTTTACGCAAAGACAACAGCTACAAACGGCTAGGCAAGAATTAAGTCATGCCCTGTATCAACATGACGCTGCATGCAGAGTTATTGGTAGATTATCCAAAGAAGTAACTGCTGCCAGAGAAGCTCTTGCAACATTGAAACCACAAGCTGGTATTGCGGCACCAACAACTATCCCTCAGCCAGCTATTGCTGCTGAAGCTGCAGGGGTTGCAGACCAGCCTACAAGCACCACGGAAGAAGCTGGTATGTCTACTGAAGTTATTCAGAAACTACAAGACAAGGCTACTGTTCTTACCCAGGAAAGAAAGAAGAGAGGAAGAACTATACCTGAAGATCTTGTTCCTCATGAAAATATTAGGAATTATAAAACTATTGCTTCTCATCCTGTGAGTATTTTTTTAGACTAAATTTTTTAACATAAAATTTTCTTTTAAGAATTGTTTTCTTAACTTCTTTGTACCATATAACTTTTTATAAGTTGGTCTTGTGTTAAATGTTTTGTGCAGGGTCTTCACAGTGCATCCATCCCTGGTATTCTATCTCTTGATATCCATTCATCTGATACTAGCAAGATACTAACTGGAGGTAATGATAAGAATGCTACTGTTTTTAACAAGGATACAGAACAAGTTGTTGCCATCCTCAAGGGACACACTAAGAAAGTCACTAGGGTTGTCTATCATCCAGATGAGGTCAGGATCCTCAGTTTTATTATTTTACACTTTTTTAAAACGTTTTTAAATATTAATAATTTGTTATCTTAAGTATTGATTTTTTTAAATACTAAAAAGAGAGGGGACTTTCAAAGAAATTTTTCTTTGGAGTAAGGTTGATAATGAAAACCAATTAATGTTTTAATACCTCTATACTTTAAGTTTCTATTTATTGACTTTTACGTTTGCAGGATATTGTAATTACTGCCAGTCCGGATACAACTATAAGAGTATGGAATGTTCCTAACAGTCAACCATTGCAACTTCTTAGAGCTCACGAAGCTCCTGTTACTGGTCTTTCATTGCACCCTACTGGGGACTATGTTCTTTCTACTTCTACTGACCAGCATTGGGCTTTCTCGGATATTAGATCTGGAAGACTTCTTACTAAGGTAAGAAAAGTACTAAGGTAAAGTTTGAGAGGTTCACAGAGCTGCTTAATTTTTCAATCGAACCTGATCTGAATTTTCATAGTCTGTTTATCTTCTGTATTAAGCTATTGACTTATTGAGCTATTGCTATATTGACTTTACCTGAATATGTTAGTTAGTGTCATCACTATTATAAAAGTCAATTTCAGTCTGATTGATGGAGTTAAGAAAAGAAACATGTTCAGCAATAATGTTTGGCAAATTTAATTTATAAAGAGTTTAATTTGGTTGGAGTTGTTTGTAATTATCTTTTTAAGGTTAAGATCATACAATGTAATTTTTATTTTTTTATTTTATTCTCCTTGTTTTAGGTTTCTGAAGGTGGCAATAATGTATCACTAACAACAGCCCAGTTTCATCCTGATGGATTAATTTTTGGAACCGGAACATCTGATTCTCAAGTCAAAATTTGGGATCTCAAAGAACAATCTAATGTCGCTAACTTTCCAGGTTAATATATGATTAATGCTTATTATTACTATCTACATTTTGTTTGATTTCAAAAGAAGATTTATAGATCATCATTTTAAAAATTATAAATTCAATTATTGTTTTAAACTATTTAGGTTGGATTAGGAAGAGTTTCAGTTTTAAATGTGACCTGTCTTCACATTTCTAGATACAATGTTAATATTAATTCCTTTTGAAGATGGTACTAATAGTTTTTGTCACTTACTTGATCTAATTGTATTACAAAATAAAGAACAAATAGTGTCCTTTTAGGACGTCTTTACCCCATTGTCTGTAAACCACTATAAAGGCTACACTTACTATAGACCTACTCTTTAATAATGCAAATGTTGAATAATTTCAGGTCATTCTGGCCCAATAACAGCAATATCATTCTCAGAGAATGGTTACTACCTAGCTACAGCTGCTGATGATGCTTGTGTAAAATTATGGGATTTAAGAAAACTGAAGAACTTCAAAACATTACAATTAGATGAAGGATATGATATTAAGGATCTATGTTTTGATCAGAGCGGTACTTACCTTGCTGTTGCTGGTACTGATGTCAGGTAATACTTTGTTTTACTATTACGAAATTGATACATTGTTACAGTTTGTTAGACACTTCAATCTACACTAGAGTAACCCCAGGTAAGAACTATGTTCAAGCATGTCCTTGATT
Organism: Microvelia longipes; assembly: GCA_018340805.1. Classification (NCBI taxonomy): domain Eukaryota; kingdom Metazoa; phylum Arthropoda; class Insecta; order Hemiptera; family Veliidae; genus Microvelia; species Microvelia longipes. The sequence continues at coordinate 37,391,266 of JACMZG010001911.1, read as the reverse complement.
ATACTCCAAACTGCATTAAACTGTGTTTTGTAACAAACCTCGAGCAAGAAGAATCTTACTCTAAACTGCACTTACTCCTAAAAGACTGATTAAAGAAGAGTAAAATAAGTTTCTGGTAGAAAATTGCTCTTATCGCATGTGATAACGTTAATTTATGTGTCACTGATGTATTTTAACAAAATTAAATAATTTTATAACTCTATTTTAAATAAAGAAAACGAAATATTAGTGATAATTTTTGAATGTTTATATTAATAATTTTTATTATATTGATAATTTGGAATCTGAGCATATAGTAATTTTTTTAAATAATATAAACTATTTTTAATATAAAAAAGAATTAATAGAACTTTTGCAGTAGTAATCACAACACCTTATATCGTCTAAAATTGGATTCATTATAGTACGACACTTAGCTAAAATCAGTTGACAGTGAGGGACAGTAATGTTAAGGAATCAATAAGGTTGGCCTGATTTGAAATTGAGGGCGTGGTTTAACATCCAGGGCTAACCTCATTGCCTCCCTCATATCATTTTCCCACGCTGTCAACTGATTTTAACTGTGCGTCGTATTATAGTCTCAACAGAAAGCTGATATATGTACCTCCTTAATTTGAACAAAAATTGGTTTAAACCTAGCAATTGGCCAAGTGATTTTTTACAGAAGATGCAGTTTAATAAAATAATAACTATTTACTCAAATTTTTAGTAATAATTTCATAATTTGATTGAAAAATAAGGTAAATAAAACTTGATTTTTTACAGAAATCCGATCAGGTATCCCTAAAACATTTTTCATCCCCTTAAATAACCACCTTTTTCTAACAAAGGAACTCAATTAAACAATAAATTTAAAAAAAACTTAAGTTATGCAGTAAATTATATTTTTTATGTTTAGCTAGTAAGGCTAGATTACCCAGGAAGGTTATTTACACTTTATACCCTTGTTCTGTTCACGTGATTTGGTGTTTACTCTTCTGTAACATTGATCAGCAATTTTTAACCCTTGGGTCGCAAACAATTATTAAGAAAATTATTGGCAAAAGTACATTACTTTTTTTAATTTGAATAAAAAAATGTAGGAATTCTTTGAAAAAATAGGATAAGACAAAAATATTTTATTTAAGTTTAATTTCTAGTTTAATCATGTTTAAACATCAATATGAACTTAGGTCGGCTATCCCCGTTGTATTTGACAGGCGCCTCCCACTTGTCTTTAGATATACACGGCTCTATATAGGATTATTAAAGTTCAAGACAAACCCCAAGAGCCCCCTAAATTCGAGGAACAACCTTATACTTCAAAAATCTCTGGCTCACTGAGCTTGTCATTTTAATTTTTTATGTGTTCCAACTATATAGTCAATTGTGAACAATTATATTAATTAAAATTGTATTGTAATATTAGAAATATTGTTGTCTCTACCTGTTTTGTTAATTAATTTGGCCATTATTCAAAAACTAGAAAAATACTAAGCCTGCAAAACTTGATCTTACATAAAGTATAATAATTAGGTGGTGAGGTATTTGCCATTAAATTTTATGGGTCGTGGATCAAAAAGGTTAAGAAAGGTAGGTTACTCCAAAATGAAAATTTTGATATTCAAGAAGAATAGTGCAGATTAGAGTTGTGTACTCCAGTTCATATGCCGAAAAACCCTTTAATTTATCTCTTAGCAACATATAAAATCAATTTTTCTCTGAATTTATGTAAAAGACTGACTAATAAGTGAAATTTCATTGTAGAGTATGCTGTAGTCACCATGTAGAATCAGTATTTGTTGTGTTTATTTTAACTTTGTTTATTATCCCTATTATTTTGAGACAATAGACTATACTGAACTGGGCAATACTTAAAATTTAGTTTTTATAATATGAAGCAAATGTTCACAATTTATAACAATTTTTTATGTTACACTTCTTGGCCAGACTCTTAAGAGAACAAACAGAAAAAATAAGAAACTTAATATAGGAGAATTTATACTAGTGTCATTGATATGTGTAGTCTGATTCTTCTTATATGTATTGTTGAGGCTTATGTATATATGTGTGTGTGTGTGTATATACGAGATTTTTTTGTGCTACACGGTTCTATAGGACACTTACAACCCTTTCTTGGATCCAAATGAAACTTGGTACAAAAATCAACCTTGTGGAAGATTTACATTTTTTTAAATGTTTGTGGGGTCATTATTGTGGGTTAATGACATCACACATATTCCATAAACTATAGGGTTTAGGACATTAACAAGTTTGATTTTTGTACCATGTTTAATTTTGATCCGAGAGATAACTAGAGCTCATTTTTTCTTAGAAAATTCAGTAAAAAGATCTGCGCATAGCTGTTTTTATGTTACAAGTAATTATTTGCCTTTGATTCACGGCTGATTTTTATTGCGATCAGTTTCTTTTTATGCAAAATTATATTTTATCAGGCCCATCTTATTTCTGTTATTTATTTTAAAATTATACATTTCTCTTTGCAGGGTATTCTTATGTAAGCAGTGGCAAGAGCTTAAAGTATTTAATGATCATACCGCAACAGCTACTGGTGTGCGATTTGGAAGAAATGCTAAGTTTATTGCGTCGTCAAGTATGGACAGAACACTTAAACTTTACAGCTTATAAATAATAATATATGTGATTTGCTGGTTCATTATAATCAGGAAGAGACTGCTTTATTTATATTGCCAACATAGTAAGATGTAAGACTAATAAGTGTAAAAAATATTAACTCCATTTTTCTTACAGCTTATGCTTGCTGTTAGGTATTTGGAATATGATGAAAAATTCCTGTCAAATATAGTTATAATTCGGCTCTTAAAGGCTGAACATTTTAGCAGAATGCGATATGTTGTGGATGATATAGCATATTTTGATAAATACCAGTACTTTATATTTATTTTTTGCTCTCTTAGTCCTCTACCTTACTAGAGGACAACCAACATACTTAAAGCTTAGAAAAAAACTAATGTTAGACAAATGAATATATTTATTCTTTAACTTCATTGCATATAAAATTTATCTTAATTTTATCTCATGAATCTTCCTGACTATTTTGGCATTATTTGGTTCCATCTTCAGGATTTTAAATGGACTCATGAAGATTAAGTTGATTTTTTTTCTGACCCCATATTTTGTTTGACTTTTATTTACTTTAACATCAGAGCCATTAACCTTCCTTGATTTTAATTTCTGACTTGGTCTTAGATTATGAAGAACCCTCAATAATAATAATAATAACAGCTTTAAGACTTCCTTTGTACATTTTATAATACATTTATTTTTTACTTTTTAAGATTTCTTTTTTATAAAATCATTTCGATCTTGTCAATATAGGAAATAATTCATAGTAAGATGACATGTAGTTAATCTAATTTATTTAAAACAAATAATTTCTTGAAAACTAATTGATTTTTGCTGCTTTAGAAGTATCTAAAAATACTTCTTTGTGGCTGAAAATGTGTGTGTCCGACATAGAGTAATACAGTATAACTATATTACAACCTAATTAGAGTGCCTATATAACAGAGTGAAGCCATAGGGCTGCTCAAAAGCTATTGGTCGATTCTTGGATCAATCCCTTCCCTGTTTAGGTTACCATTATGTAGCATAGCATCAGGTTACTCTACCCTACAAGCTTCAGTTTCCTGTTCGTTGCATTTGTTATCGGCTGTGAAATTTTCTTTTTAAACTGTTTTTTTATGAACAAAGACATTTTTTATTGCAAATATTAGTTGCATTGTGGTATTCGTATTTTATTGCCATTGTTTTTCTTAAATAATTGTGCTAAACGTAAATTTGTTTACACAATTACTTAATTAAATACTTTAACTTAATTAAACACAATAAATAATTATATTTCTTCAAAAGCATTATTAAAATAATTTCAAAATGAAAATCTGTAATAAAATGATCAAAGAATAAAAAATTCAATGCTAAAATTATTAAGTAAACTAAAAAAGATTTTTATATTTAAATATAGCGGCTGTATATTCTTCTTTTTCTTCTTATCTCTTGCAGTTAAAGATGTCGGACCGCCGCCATTTTTGATCCAATGGCTTCACTCTGTTATATAGGCACTCTAAACCTAATCAGTGGTATCAGGTTAAAACCCTGAGAGTTGAATCTTTAATGATTATTTCCATTAGTTAAGCTTAAAGCCCTATTCGCAACCTCTAAAATAAGTCAAATCAAAATCTAAGCAAAACTTTTAAAGAATATTAAACATTTTTTAAAGAACATTTAGAGATAATTACAAAAAATTTAAATGAAAATACCATGTAAAATAAATTAATAGAAAAAAAAGATAAGTGATACAATTTACGGCTATAGCCTACAAGGAAATTGAAGGGGAAACTTAAGACATACCTTTCTTATTGATCTAATAAGTCAAAAGAGGTATGATATATGTTTGAATAGCTTATTAAACTTCCCATAATGTTGATATGACCAGAATGGCATGGCACTGGTGTATTTTTAAACCTTTTATCTCTGTCTTGACTTTGAGGCGAATAGGGCTAACAAGGCTAATTTTATTGGAGTTAAGAATTTTGACCCATTTCCAGGTTATCTGTCATTAAATTTTTATGATTACTTTATAATTTGTTATTAGCTTTAAGGAATCTAGTAAATGTAAAAAATACTTTTTTAATAATGATATATGTATAAAAATAAATAATTATTGATCTTCAGTTTGTTTAATCAAATTATGTCACCCTCCTAACTTAAAATTAAATAATTGTGCTCTACAAAGTTATTATTCTTATGTGTTGCTAGCCAAGCTCTTAGTGCCTAAAGACAAATTTAGAGTTGCATTTAATAATGAAACCTTAAAGTTGCATCCACATTATTGCAATTCAACAAAGGATGGTTCCACAATAACCAACATGACTGCAAGCACAGCTCACAGGAACTTTAATTATAACATTTAGAAACAAGCCCACACATCCTCTACTAAGTCCCTACTTGCTGACTTATCTTTTTCTTAGCTCATACCACTTCTATCAATACCCTACTTACTTATATATATTTCCCCTCCCCACACCACTTCTACCAGAAAATGCTTACTAATTTGTTCCTTCAGCCCACACTTCTACCAAGACCCTACTTGTTTCCTTAGCCCACACCACTTCTTCCAAGACCCTACTTGTTTCCATAGCCCACACTACTTCTTCCATGACCCTACTTGTTTCCTTAGCTCACACCACTTCTTCCAAGACCCTATATGTTTCCATAGCCCACACCACTTCTTCCAAGACCCTACTTGTTTCAGTAGCCCACATAACTTCTACCAAGAATCTACTGTTTCCTTAGCCCACACCACTTCTTCCAAGACCCTATATGTTTCCATAGCCCACGCCACTTCTTCCAAGACCCTACTTGTTACAGTAGCCCACATAACTTATACCAAGAATCTACTGTTTCCTTAGCCCACACAACTTCTACACCCTACTGTTTCCTTAGTCCACACCACTTCTAGCAAGACCCTACTTGCTAGCTTGTTTCTTCAGCTCACTTTACAAGATCCTATTGGCTAATTTGTTTCCTTACTAAGAACCTACTTGCTCATGTATTCTAGCCTACACTATCCCCATAGAATACGTAGATAAAGAAAAATGATCCTGGTATTTATTATTTTGGGCAAGAAAATGATTAGGTCTGTAGCCAGTAATTTCTAATTAATTCAGTAGTTTCACCATGCAAACTATGAGAATTAGCCACCGTCTTCTTATTCTTAGCAAACTACTTCTGGCACAAAAGTTAGCTTTATATAATAATAACTTTTTCAAATATATACCAAATATACATTATATGGACAACAGACAATACTCTAGTATGACATGATTTTTCATTTTCTTATATGTGCACTGAATGTTATTGTTTAAATCGTCTTATCATATTCTAAATTTCTTCAGGATTCATATTATTTTTCCCAGCTTTGTATTGTTCATATAAAAAGAGCTAACACTAAAGAATTCAAACCTAGTGCATTTACTCAAAGATTACACATATCAGGCTCGTTTGCTATTAAATTTAGAAATTTGACATCAGCCTGGGAACTTAACTTGAAACCTGTTAGGTAAAAGTTTTTCTTTAATCCAAAAATTTACTTTGGTAATCATACTATAACTACAAACAAAAATTGAAACTAAAGATATGCCATTGAATCAATTATCTATGAGATTAACCATCTACATTTTTATAATGACATTATTTACTTTAGGAAAATAAAGAATTAAGTGTATTTTTGCATATCTTGGTTTACCTCTAGCTGTTGTATAATTGTACCAACACAAACCAGTAAAGGATAATAGAATAAGAAATAAACAACCCAGATTAAAATAATAATATATTAATAGTATAAAAGAAAATAAATTTACTTCTTCTTGGATACACCCACAGTTCTTCCTCTCCTGCCAGTGGTCTTGGTGTGCTGACCTCTTACACGGAGACTGCAAACAAAAAATAATAATGTTATAAATATTGAATTTGGTTCAATTTTTATCAAGCTTTAACTAGGTGAAATTTTTAAGAGTCAAAACTAAATTGGGCTACACTACCATTTTCCTATCAATATATCTTTAACGTAATTGGAGTTACATTTTAAGAACTGTGTAAAAAATTGTAATTCTCTAATGATGCTTTCACTTAAGGCTTCAGGCCTTATTTTTAACGGATTTAACTTTAAATTGATAACTTGATTAATAATATTAGGCTTATGGTTGGGTTAGCTATGTGATCAATGCTAATAACTTAAAATAGGGATTCTGCGTAACTTAAAAAGTCTCAAAAAGGGTTGAGATCTGACAATGTAGAAAATTTAGTTTAAAAAAAAAAATAAAAAAAAAATATTTACCCCCAGTAGTGACGCATACCCCTGTGTGCCCTGATCTTCTTGAGCCTTTCAAGATCGTCACGAAGTTTACTTTCTAGGGGAGCAGATGTAAGCTAGAAAATAAGACAACATTTAAATTTTAAAGTATCATTCCAGAAGATAATTTATTTATTTATTAAAAAACAGATAAATTAATTTTGTTCAAGAACTAGACAATTACAGCCATATCCTTTCAGAAAACCATCAATAATATAATAAGACTATCTGCACAGATAAATACAATTCGTTTTTGCAGTGTTGACGATTTAACAATTGCTAGAAAATTCCGATGTCATAATAATGAAAATTTTCCCAGAAGCTAACTAAAAACAGTGAGTTTATAAGTTAAACTCACTGTTCATAAGTTTATACGTTAAACTTCACAGGCATAAATGCAGCAAAGAACGGTTCTAAAGCTATGATGCTTGCAGACCAAGTTGCTGGTTTAGAACTACTTCAAGTTAAAAAAAAGCTAAATGATGTAAGACCTATTATCAAACCCTTTATATTAAATAAATAAATTGTTAGCGAATCCTTAAAAATTCATTAACAAAACAGGTAGATTATTTCATACAAATATTTAATTTTTTCTGTTTTTATTGCATCTTACACCAAGGGAGGTTATTTTTACCACAAAACTATTCTAAACTATCAGTAAAAATTAACAATGTTCATGTGGAAAGGCCTACTATCAAACCCTTTATATTAATAAAATAAAGTGTTAGCGAATCCTTACAAATTACTTTAGCAAACAACAGGTTGAATATTTTAAAATAATATTTAAAATTTCTGTTTTCGTTTGCATCTTACATCATGGGAGGTATTAACATAACACAAACTTTTAAATTTTAAACATATCAGTAAAAATAAAGAAAGTACATGTGGAAAGGCCTACTATCAAACCCTTTATATTAATAAATAAAGTGTTAGCGAATCCTTACAAATACTTTAGCAAACAGGTAGAATATTTTAAAATAATATTTAAAATTTCTGTTTTCGTTTGCATCTTACATCATGGGAGGTATTAACATAACACAAATTTTAAATTTTAAACATATCAGTAAAAATAAAAAGTACATGTGGAAAGGCCTACCTATCAAACCCTTTATATTAATAAAATAAAGTGTTAGCGAATCCTTACAAAATACTTTAGCAAACAACAGGTAGAATATTTTAAAACAATATCTAAAATTTCTGTTTTTGTTTGCATATTACATAATGGAAGGCATTAATTTTTGTATAAAATTTCAATTTTAAACATATCAGTAAAATTAATAAAAACAATGTTCATGTTGGAAGGCCTACTATCGAACCCTTTTTATTTATAAATAAAGTGTTACCCAATCCTTACAAATTATTATTGCAAACAACAGGTAGAAAATTGTAAAATTAATTGTTTAAATTTTCTGTTTTTATTTGCTAAATTTCTCTCAATAAACTGATAATACCTAGCTTATGTTACTGATTATAAAACATTTAGTGAAATGGCAGTATAATCCTACACATTACATTAACCTCATTACTCAGAGACCCGTCGTTTGTATAAATATATCGTTTGTATAAAACATCCAATATGCACAAGCTGATAGAATTTATAAAGTGATTCAATTGGGAGGGATGTCATGAATGAAATATATTTTTTATCTTGTTATAGTCCGGCATTGACATAATTTCAGAAATAAAAAGAGAATTTTTAATGTAAGCTGCCTATACCAATTCCTGCCATGATGTCATTCATAATAAGTCAGGTTATAACCTCCAAATGCATTTGGTTTGTTTACAACAAATTGAATCACCTTATAATTTAAACAAATCTTGCAATATACTTTATTTAATTATATAATTTTGTTTTTGTGTCAAAAAAAAAATAGAGGTAACATTTAATATCAATGATAGACGTTTACAAAATTAAGCCAATAATTTTACTTATTACAAGTTGCACTAATTATGTTATCTGAAAATGTTAAGAACTGAGAATAAAAGAAACAGTAACTAAATGCAACGCATAATATGTTTCACACATTTATTGCAAACACATTCAATGTGATTATTGAGCTTATAATAAAATAACCATAATTTTTTTTGCTCCAATACAATAAATAAACAAATCAAATTAAACTAAAATACACGTGTAGCAAGAATTATACTACAACCTTTTATATCAATAAAAAATTTAAAATATAATCCTTACAAATTAATATTGCAAACAACAGGTAGAAATGTTTAAAATAAATATTTAAAATTTCTGTTTTCATTTGCAAAACACATCTTACTTCAAGGAAGAAATAAATGTTAAGCCTCATGGAATATAAATCAAGACTGAAACTTAAGACGTGAACACTCAGATAACTTAACTAAAGAGAAAGGGATAATGGATTAATAGCACAACCTCCCAATTTATAATTAGGAAATGGTTAATTGTAGCAAAGATGTACTAATTTATAATAAAAACATTAAAAACTACTCATAATGCAATGTAAAAAAATAAAAAGTAATTACCTGATTGTATTTGCCATCTACAATATCCTTTTGCCTATTCAAGAACCAGTTAGGGATCTTGTAAGTTTTAGGGAATGTCATAACAGTTACAATTTTCTCTACCTGGAATAATAATTATAAATAAGGTTTTGATCAAGTTAACAGATAAAATAGATAAAACTTTCACTACTAAGCACTCACTTTTATCACTTGGAAATCACTTCAGTTTGTTTGTAAATTTGTTGGTGTTTTTTAACATTTTAGAACCTATCACATTATTTCAATGAATTGTAATATTCATTTTAAATGTTTAATGCAAGCAATTACAATGATCACATAAGAAAATTATGTTTTTCCTAAATGAAGCTGCTCGAGTTGCTTGTCAGTCTGTTTAAGGGAGGGGGGTCACATTTACAGCAGCTAATTAAGGGCAATAATTAATTACTAATAGGATAAAAATATAATAGAAAACTGAAACAGTTATCAATTGTTGCCTTTTCAATAACGTTTTTTAGATTTGATGACCTTTATATTTAATATTCATAAATCACAATATAATAAATGACAAAGGTAAATTAATACACAAAAATAGGGCACCAATGTACTTTACAGAATCTTTAGTGATAGATTCTATAATTTAATACTATTGATTTGACTTTCAATCAAAGGTGTACAGGTTACTTTACTGATGTTTCAAATTTCAACAGACAAGAGAAATAAAATCTTTTTGGTAAATAGATTATAGTGTGAAATCCTTTTACTCCTCCTTAAAGACTAAGAGAAGTAGAGTAAAAGAAGTTCTGGTGAGAAATCACTCTTATCACTTGATTTATGAACTCTCGATGGATGTTAACAAACTTAAATAATATTATAATTTAAGTTATGTTAAATGAATAAAGCAAAATAGAGGTAATTTTAGTGTTTAACATTTTTTGTGCTTATGATAGGATTGTTTAGAACATGAACTGAAGTACACTACTCTATTCTTCATTACTCTTAAATTTTTCGTTTTGGAGTTAAGTAAATATAGAGCAGAGTAGGACAGTGTACTACAGTTCATGTGCTGGAGAAACCTAAATTCACAATTGAGTCAGGGAGGTAGTCATTTAAATAGGCCAGTATAATAAAAAGAGAGGAGTATTAAATAATCGTCTTCATTTATAACAATGCAGCTTATGTTAAACTTTTAAACTTAGCCAAGAAATGGATAGAGTAGCAAACCAAGGAAGTTGACTTAAACCCACTAAATTAAAACTAGACTGAGGACATTAGACTCTTGACATTATTATTCAGAAACAAATTCTAAATAATTGGAATGCTTAAGACACTTACCTCTTCTTCTGAACATTCACCAGCTCTCTTATCTAAATCTACATCGGCTTTTTTTAATACAATATTAGAATAACGTCGACCAACACCTTTGATGGCTGTCAAGGCAAACATAACTTTCCGTTTACCATCGATATTTGTTCCCATGATACGGAGAATGTGTTGAAACTTTTCTGGTATTACCAGCGACTAAAACAAACAAACATTACAATACAAATAGTTAAATTAAAATGATAAAAACATAAAAACTTAGTACACATATAAGAGGCTCATATATAACTTTGATTTTCCAAATGAAATGTCAATTTTTAAATCGACATTACCATCTTCCTCGATGCTTGTAGCTCTATATTGTAAAAAATAATTACAGTTCTAAACAATTTAAATAAGATGTTTAAGATATTTAAGGATAAAAATACATCTTACCATGCTTGCGTTTATATCCAAACAACACAGGCGAAGTCTAAGCACTGAAAGAAATTATGAAAGCGTTTGACATCGAAGGTTATTTTAGGCTTTCAACTCGTATCCTTTGCTTTTGTAAATCAATCACTAATAAAACATGATAAATATGTGCGAAAATTCAAAAATCATTCTTTAAAATTAATTGTTAAATTACCATTTAACTTTGGAAATTATTTATTGATAGTCTGTAAGGGTATAGATAAATTATGGAAGGAATTATTAAAAATTGCAGTTGAGGATGAAGTTATTCTCATGGGTAAGCAAGCCATGAACTTTTTTATTCATTTTGAGATATGAATATAATATATATGATATTTATATATAAATAATAAATTATAATTCATCTGAAAGTGGAATATAATCAACAAGTGACTTTACTCACGTATCTGGGCTGTCAAATCAAGTGCCGATGTCAGGAAAAGAAAATTTTGGCCTCTTGGGCTACATTTGGTGTCTTGAATTACTTTAAAGGCATAGAATGTGTACTAGAGGCATAGCATATCTCATTACATTGAGAGTTAAGGTTATAACAAATAATAAATTGTTTTTGGCTTCCAGCACATTCCTTGTATTTTGATTTGTATTTGTAACGCTCTACTGCATAAGTTACTGAAAGTTTGTACTGATTATTTGATTGTATTTATTAGGGAGGTGGGCAGATTACTTTTTGGATGTTTTAAAATTTTACCTATAGGGCCCTATATACTGTAGTAATATATCTCTATGTTTAAAGGAGTTAACACTTATAGGAATAGAATAACAAGTGAACCGACTCCTCTAAAAAAAATTGGTTCATGTTTTATTTAAATTAATTCGATATCTTAAAAATGGCTGCCAGAGTTTCTAGGATTAGTCATGGATTCTAAGTTGTGTTGGAAACCACATATATTAGTTCTAGGGAAGAAATTGTCTGCAGAAATATTTTTAATTAAATCTTTAAAAGATTATGTAGTTGAAACTACTTTACAAGTGTATATCATTCTATATGGTCACACTGAGTCTTCAGAAATTTCTTTAAAACAACAAAAAAATTCTTAAAATTATTGTTGGAGCCAAGTTCACAAGTTTTGTTCTGAAAGCCCATTTATTTTGTTCAAAAACTAAATTATAGTATTTGTTATTATTCATGTGTTAATGCTTTACTCATTGTTTGAAGTAATATAATAATTACTGCTTAAATATTTCATTCAAAACTGAGAATATATAATAATTATAAATATAAATTAAAAAAATAAACTTTTGGTAAATCTTCGGTATATGGTGCACCCTGTTATCCAATACTATATATCAATATATATTTTAGTTACGCGACACGTAAACGAGAACTGAGCACTTAAAAGGTAAAGCAGCGTCGGTTAAATTATTAATTATAATTAAAACATTAGAAAACCAAACAACAAATAAATGAAAACATTAACAACAAAAATATAATAAAAAACCTGAAAATAACAAACGTTCTTTCTTATAATAAGTTATATATTTATATGTCAGGAGTCATTTGATGAAACCTCTATTAAATAAAATAATAAATAAGTAAATATATTTGCTTAAAGCCTTTTCGAGGCGTACAAAAGTCGAAAGAAATACTAAATTATTAAATAATAATAAAAACTCCTTATTTGATTTTCATTACTGTTGAACATAGATATCATATTGAAAACCAGTAATATTTGTTCTATGATATCACTCTGTTATAGGGAGCTAACTCATATGGTCAACTTGGATTAGGAGGAGTTTCAGAGGAATGCCCACCAACAGAAGTCAATTTTTCTCATCTGAAACTCCCAACTAAAGAAATAATTGGTATATATGGTGGAGGTGGACATACGTTTTTATTAAGGAAAAATGGTGATGTGTATGGATGTGGCTGGAATAATTCAGGACAACTTGGCAGTCGAGATTTTGATGGTCTTAATTTCTATAAATTAAAGCATTTAGAGATATTTAATACGGTCCATTTATCTTCCAAGTGGGATTCTTGCTATGGTGTGACAAGTTCATCCCGTGTATTAGGATGGGGATCCAACATGTGGGGCCAACTTGGCAAATCTCCAAGTATGGTGAGTAATTTTTTATCAACTTTGTAAAAATATTGTTTAAGTTTTACAGATAGAATCAATGAAAGAATTTAAAAATAAAATTTCTTTTCCTTAAAAATATAAATAAGTGTTTGAAATATGGTTCTGGGATTGTAAAACCAAAAAATGTGTGAATACTTGTAAAATTGTTGGTACTCATTTCTTAAAGTAAAACATTTACATTTAGTATCAATCACATTTCTAACAAATTCCACCCTGACACCATCTTATAATAGCAACCCATTAGTCTTTAATTATATCAGAAGGGGTGGTGAGGCCCAGTCTGGGGAGTAGACCTCACTTTTTAATCCTTCTAAAACCGTCCGCCCACCTCTACACCACCATCACTTAATCCTCATCAAACCTTCTGAATCCTTCACATATTTAGGAAATATGTGAAGGATTCAAAAAGCTCCTCCTGATCATCATCACATATTGACTTCCTTTTTTAAGGCTAGATGCCTTTATTTCATAATGTCAACCTTGAGCTTGAGACTGGATCTTCCAAGACTAAGAGTGCATCTAGAGTTCCCTTTCTCAATGCTGAGGAGTAATTTTTGATTGATTATATCCATTATTATTTTCCCATATTAGTTTTTGGCAAGAGACCGCATTGCCACTAGCAATGCTGGGGAATCTAGATTTCCCCTTTTAATGCTGAGTAATTTTTATTTATTTTTATTCTTTCCTATATCAGTTTTTGGGAAGTGAGCTGTTTTCAAGACAAGTCAATTACTTCTTCTGGCCCATAAATGTTTGTGGAAGCTCCTGTCTATTTTATTAGCCTTTTTATTTCCCGGTTTACCAGTCCCACATTACCTTAAATTGTAAGTTCTTAGATTCGTATTTTGTTATTTTAACACATTCTGGTTACATGTTTTTTTTTTGTGAGAATTAGACATATTTTTATTTTATTTATTTTAATTTTTCTCGAGCTTTCCAGCATTCTAAAACTATGGGTGCAGCTTGGCTGTCAGAGCAAATTGCAATTTCCTTTAATTGGGAGTTTTTGATCTTTGGTTGTCTAGTTTCCTTTAAAATGACATAGATTTAAGCCTGAAGCACTGTTGTTAGCATACCTAAAGGAAAACCATTGGTGAGACCCGAATTTTCGATAAATAGCCTGCACCAGAAACTCATTTAGTAAATGTCTTGTTTGATACATAATTAAATATCATTAGAGTCTGAATGTTAAACTTTACCTCATATTTTCCCAAAAATTAAGCTTAAGCTGAACTTAACCTTAAATTGCTGCAATTTTTTTGTATTCCAGTAAAGGAATGTGCCTTTGTACCAAGACTTTATTTGCCATATGGCCTACATTAAAACCTTTGCCTTTCCACTGACTCTCAAGCAGGATCAAATAGCTTCTCCTTCAATACATACTTGTAGCAGGGTTAGTCTAACCAGGACTTCCATCGGTGCAGTTGGAGTTCATATAGCTCCAGTGATGCTTCTCTAGGCCATCCTTTGAATGTTGTTAAGTTTCCTTATTATCAGGACAACATAAGCCTTCAGCCACCAGAATTGAGTCTAGGTCTTATGACTGCAGTGTATCCTCATGTAGCCACATGAGGACCATAGATGAAAGTTTTCTTTTGGTCTGAGTTGCTGTTTTTATTGCCCTGTTTATATGTGCCTTTCAAATAAAGTGAATATCAAACATAATGTCTCAATATTTTACCTCATTACAAGCTGCAGTTCTTGGTGGCTGTTAGTTTCCTTTTTGTTGTGGAAAGCATAAATTCAATCTTGTTAGGATTTACAGGTAATCCAACTTCTTTACACCATCTTTCAATAATCTTGCATTCTTTTAGAACAAGTGGTGATGAACCGATCTAAGTCCTAGGTATGTATTTAAACCTATGAAAATTATAGTTTTCAGTCTTTTACCAACTTTATTGGGCTTTAGAAATTGTTTGTAATAGATTGATTATGTATTAGGTGGTGTGCTCTCGAGAAGCTGTTATTCTGATGACAGAAGACGCAGTTCAAGTAGAAGCTGGATTAAGGCACTGTGCTGTGCTTACAAAGCAAGGCTTGGTTCTTACATGTGGGGACAATCGTAAAGGTCAGCTTGGTCGGCCAACTACTTCAAATCAACACTATCTACAACCTGGTAAACTAACATGATAAATATATCATCTAAAAAAATATTCATTACTTTAACCTGCTATTACTGTCTAATTTACTGAGTATTATTTATAATTTAAAGATCTTTTTTATTTAGAAAGGCAATTTTATCTCTTTTATGATTTTATTATAGGTTGGCATGTTGGGATCAAAGTAGTCCCTTAGGATCACTGTCCTCACAGATTTTTTTAAGTCCTAAAACTAAATTTAGCCATTGGTAAAACAAATTTTAATTATAATTCAACACACATTTGTAATCAGTTGACAGCGTGGGAAAATAATGATTGAGAGTCAATGAGAATAGCCCTGGATGTTAAACCACGCCCACAATTCTAAATCAGGCAAACCTTATTAGTTGCTCAGTAATATTTTCCCACACTGTCAACTTATTAAAGAGTGTGTAATACTATAGTTGTATTATAAATTGTTTATAAAAAAGATAAAATAATCTCCCAGTTCATAAATAAAGAATAATAATTCCTTTAAGTATTTTATCTTTTTGTATTATTACAAGTTATGTCATCAAGGGCTTTATTAAGAAAGTAATAAACAATTATTACATATTGCAAACAATTAAAAATGATGATATGTTGTGTTTGATTGCAGTGGTGGGGTTACCTAGAGTCAAAATGTTGTCTTGTGGTCAATATCATACTCTGGCATTATCATGTGATGGAAGGTTATTTGGATGGGGAGATAATAAATTTGGTCAAGTTGGGTTGGATCCTGGTGTCCATCCAACTGTGCCTGTACCAACACAGGTAGGCAATTATTACTACTAAACATGAGGAAGTAATTTGTCCAAATAAACCTGTAGAAAATATATCAATGATATTAACATGTCATTGTTTGTTCCCAAAAATGTTTACCTTCTAAGGATCCAAAATAGGGTTGCCAAGCATCCTGATTTCAGCAGGACTGTCTGGATATTGACACCTTTGTCCTGCCTTAACTAAAAAAGTCCCAATTTTTCCAATTCTTTTTTTTTAATAAAAATGGAAGGAATGTAATATATATTTCCAGAAACCAAATATACTCTATATCATTGAAAATTATTTTTAATTTATGTTTGGTTTGTGAACAAACTTATTGTCTTTGTTTAGAGTCAAAATGTTAATGTTATGAAGAATTTGATTTGCTTATGCTCTAAAATTTGTTAACTGCGACATGGCTGTATTGCTTTAACAATTAATCCAGATAGAATGTTTGGCTCATATTTAGAAGTTTTAGAATTACTTAAAAAAAATAGATGAAAAATTACAAAAGAATTGATGAATTGCTTTTTTCATTATCTATTGGATCAACTAGAAATGGAATGAATAGATAGTTATTACTCCTACTTTGTACACTTCTGTGGCTTATCTTAAACCCTAAATAGCTCAACTTGAAAAAGATAGTCAGCATATATATATATATATATATATATATTATATATATATATTATATAAAATATATATATATATATATAATTATATATATTATATATATATATATATATATATATATATATATAATATATTATATATTGTGTGTGTGTGTGTGTGTGTGACATAGTAATGACATATTACCTAAAAAATACTTAAGTATTTTTTATATTTTTTCAGGTTCCCATCCCTTCTTTATCTGATCCTGCCAGTGCATCAATACATTCTGGCTGGACTCATTCTGCTATATTAACTGGTAAATTTTATTCATATAAGAACTTAAAAAGCAGTGATCTGTAGAAATAACTGAAAATTAACTATTCTGTCTTGTGTATTTTGGAAAATAAATACCAATGAATATCATGTGATGTATACAACAATGGGCAGCCCCTTTTGGCCAGTTTGCTATAGGTATTGCTGACGTCTGTATACCTTTTAGTTTGTTGCAATCATCAAATATATATTTATAGTTTAGATTTCTGTGAAGGTCAAATTGAAAACAAAAATAATGTAAATAATCTCTTTTGGAGGTTTCTATATCATTAAAAACTATACCAACTCAACTCGCACCCATATTTTTTCCTCTCGTGTTTAGTATATAATTTTACGCAAATGCTGATGAGTTGAACAAAAAATTAGTATTAATGAGTGGTTTAGCTCAAATAGGTTCTTTTTGAGCTACTATAACCTTCTTCAAGCAGTAGAAATTTCAATACGTAAAAAAATCAAGGCAATGCTAATTAAGAGAAAAAAGAGTGATGAGATATGATTGTTTTCAGATAAACTCATTACAAACTATTTATACTTATATTTAATAAGATTTTTATGTAAACGCTTGAAAAAGTAATTATGTTATTAATGTTTTTACTAACCTAGGAAATGGGAATATAATAAACTGGGGACGCAATAACTATGGACAGTTAGGATCTGACCGAGATGAATGCTGGAGCCCGCAGTTACTGGGAATATCTCAGCAAGTCAAACAACTAGCACTTGGATCAGAACATAACTTAGCTTTAACTGGTAATTTAAGTTTTTTCTATTTCATTATTCTTAATTGACAATTTAAGTTGAGTTGTCAAAACTGAAAGAGAACACTACATTCCAAGTCCTAACCTATTTGTTTTTAGATTGTTAATATCTTATAATTTATTTTTCTTGTGTAGAACTCCATAATTAGGATATTTGAAAAAATTAACTTCAGTTCAATTTAAAAAACAGCAATCACGTCATTGTCAGGGACACAAATAAAATGAAATAAAAAGATACATGACTAGAAAAAAATTTAACAAAAATAAGCATTACCTAGTGCAAATTAAAGGCATTAAGTTCTTATAATCACTTTAAGTTCCTAAGCAATTATCTGTTAGTTGAATCTCTTAAATATTTTACAGATGATGGAAGAGTGTTAAGCTGGGGATGGAATGAACACGGTTCATGTGGGGTGGAATCCGGTAAAGGACAGCACTCTGTTAAACCTACCATTGTACCTCTTCACCACCCAGCGATTATGGTGGGAGTTGGTTCAGCTCAGAGCTTTGCTTTGACCCATTCACATGTTATAGATGATACTGTGTGCTAATAACACTAAACAAACAAAATGTTTAAAAAATTAAGTACATGCACTTCTAAAGTATTAATGGAAATTAGAAATTTAAAAATGTTATGTGAAAAAAGAATTGAAACTAATTAAAAAAAATGTAGGAATTAAAAAGGAATTGATGGAAATTAAAAGGAATTTATATTATTATGTAATCAATGTTTTTATTGCTCAGAAGGCATTCTTTTAAAAAAAATCAGTGTTGTCCTTAACCTAAAATTAAAGTTTAAGTTAGCACCACTGTTTATATGTTAACCTAGGACTAAGCAAGCCAAACGCTGTATATTTTTATTTTATTTGTGATTTGGATTTTTTTTCATTTGATGTCAAGTGAATTACAATTTTGTGGTTTTTATGACTGTTGAGTGTTGTTGTATTTAATAATTAGTTAAAGATTTTAAATTAAGTAAAACTTAGTGTATATATTTGTTGACAAATAAAAGTTTTATTTCTTCCTTCTAGAGAAAAAATCTTGCACGTACTACTGGAGAAAACTGTCTTCACTTCTCGGCTATGCATCTGTAGTAAACTTGCTGGTTTCCTTAACTCCGCGTTAGGAACCATCCC
This sequence comes from Microvelia longipes, assembly GCA_018340805.1. NCBI lineage: Eukaryota > Metazoa > Arthropoda > Insecta > Hemiptera > Veliidae > Microvelia > Microvelia longipes. Next base: position 37,372,315 of record JACMZG010001911.1, on the reverse strand, counting down.
TATAAAGTCTTCGGATACACCTGTAGGTTTAAACATAATGCTTTCTTCGGCTTACATATGATAAACCAACAAAAACCCAGGTCTTAATAATTCTGTTTCTACCTTTGCTATAATTCCGGTTAAAATCCCGAATCTTTCACGATAAGAAGGTATTTGTCTATTTTTAATGGGAGTGGAAACTCCAAAATTTATATAAAGAACCTGCTAAAAAATAAAAAAAGCATATGAAAAAAAGAACATAACAATAACAATTTTGAGCCCACACACAGACAACTTTGATAAACTTCTCAGGAGGTCTTCAAAAGACCTGAAACAAATAATTCGGTGTCAACCCAGTTTCGGATTTTTTTTGCAAACACAATACTTTTTGAGGAAAAGTAAAATGAGTTTTAGCTATGTTTTTAGGTGTAAAATTACCATTTTACTTCTTACCATTAAAAAAATCCATTGTGATAGAAAGAATAAACAATTCAAGTTAAAATATTAATATTTTTAAATCCACCTTTTTATAATAATACAAATTTGATTCCATTCCAAAGAAATTTGACTTTTGTTACTGATTATCCAGTATGTTGGCATTATTATGCAATCAATGATATAATGGCAAACAGCCAATTTTTTAAGTTTATAAAATCAATTAATTTAAAAAGGTAAATTAAAATAGATCAAATAAAAATAATACTTGTGCTAATTACAAATATATTAAATTAAAATATAAAAAATTGTCTTAACATTAGAAATTTATTTAAATTATTAACACATAAATTTATACTAAGTACATTTGAGTATCTGTGAAATAAAACAATGATAATTTAATAAAAATCCTCTTCAGTCACCTTTGCATCAGTTTGCTGATTTTTAATCTGCTCTTGATTTTGATACATATCAGCAATCTGAAAAACAATATATTTAAATAAATTTTGTAGACTTAATGATGTTTCTTTTTAGACTGATTTCTATATTGATAGAGCAGACTTAAGGTTTTCTGTAATGTTCAGTCTGGATCAATACAAGATTCTATTGAGAGTTATTTGGTCACTGGCTATGTTGAGTGACTAGCAAAAGTATTGACGAAAAAAAAAATGATTAAAAAGTGTATCACATTTCTCCATCTATAGATCTCTTTAAATTTAATATGGAAGGGAAGGGGGATTAAAACTATGCTCTGACTAAACAAATTTACACCAGCAGACTCATAATATTGATTTCACATCTTTATCATCCTCTAAAAAAGAATGCATTGTAAAAATTCAGGAAATTACTTTGTGAAGAACAAGTTTACCTGTTGAGATGAGGTAGCATCTTCTACTGTTTTATCTTCTCTTATCCTCAAAAATCTAGGGAACCTTAGTGAAATTCCTTTTACTGGATCAACCTAGTAATACCAAGTCATTGTTAATATTTTTAAATATAATTTTTTTGTGCCCCCCATTTTTTTGTACAATTTATATGATTAATATTTTTTGTGATCGTTTGTACAAAATAATAAAGTGTATTTATTTTATTCTTGTCATTAAATGATTAGAATTTAAAAATATTGCACCCTTGAATAAAGTTTTAAAGAATTTAACAAAGGGTAACAGTATTAAAACAAGTAAGAATTGTCACAATAAATATATTTATAACATACAACTAATATTGTGTTTCTCTTTCTTCTGATAAAGTCAAAAAGTAGAATCTTTAGAAACAAGATTAAGAGTTCGTCTTTCCTGACAGTAACATAATGATTCCTACAGGGTTAAAATAAAGATTGAACCTGATAAATTACTGTAGTGGTTACAATTATCCAAATTAATAAATAACTTTGTTGACGAAATTATTAAATAAAGAAGTAGCCCAATGAGTCAGCATTGGATAAATGCAAGATCTGAGGATCCAACATAGGTTAATCTAGTATTTTAGCCACAGAGATTCCATTTAAGGTCTCAGAGAATTTTACTACCCTGTGTCTTAAACTACTACTATCAGTCATTTCGGTTCCTTTCCAACGCCCTGCCTAAGTAACCTATTTCCATAAAATAGTATGCTGGTAACAGTAATCCCTTACTATTTCTAATAGTAAGGAATACATTTTGCTACAGCTAATTTTCCATTCAAGTTAATTGCTTAAACCATCTGGACTTACTAAATTTTAGATACACCTTTAAATAAAATAACTTTGATTAAAATTATTTCTTTAGCCTTAAGTTTTTCATAAATTAACTGGTACGACTAGCTGTATAATGTTATAATTTTTTAACATTAAACTTACAATGCCAGCAGCAGCTTTATGTACTGGTGAGAGTGAAAGGTCAGCACATTTGATTTCCCAGACCTGGACAGGCTCAAACCAATGATCTGGTTCATGAGATGAATCAAATCTATAGTAAGGCTTAACTGTATCAAGTACGTGTGACTTAAAGAACTCTGAATGTTTTTGAAGATCTTCATCACTAAATCCAGTGCCAATCTAAAAGTTCACAAAGCATGTAAATCATTAAAAGTAAACAATTTCAAAACACACATGAGGATAAAGAAAAAAACAGTAGACTTACTCTTTTAATTTTAACCCTTTTAACAAAATGTTTTTAATTCCACACAACTTATCAAGACTATTTTTTAAATAAGATTTTTCTCCTTTAAATAATCTATCCTATACTTTAGATTAGATATATACTATATTCAAAATAATTTTAGTCCTTTGTGTACCAAAGTATCTGCCTAATATTAATAAAAAACCTAAACTGGGCAGCTAAGTAAATAAAATAAAAATATTGGAGCATACCTTACAAAGTGACTGGTACTCTTCATTATCAGGGTCATAACAAGCCAATAAGAACCCACCATACAATCCTGTTCTTTTTCCCTTACCGAGATAACCTCCTATAACAACCACATCAATACTGTCCCCTACCCCGTCCATATAATCTTTCTTTAATTTTAACCAATTACGAGATCTCTTTGCAATTTCATATGTTGCTTCTTCTTCTAAGGTTTTAACCATTAATCCTTCACAATTCCCTGTAATAAATGTAATAAAAACATCATAAAAAATAAATAGATAAACTAAGAATTACTAAAAAAAGGGGCTACAATAAATTAAATAGCTTGTTTAACTGGTGGTAAATATAACTTATTTAATGCGTTAAATAAAAGTCAGATAAAATGGGTCTCAACTAAAATTAAAGCAAACTTAGTCATTACACATAATTCAAGTAAATGCATATTAAATAAAAGTAAATAAATAATAACCAAAAAATGCCAAGTATAAAACACATAATTGAGTGAGTTGTTTAGGGACTGTTCTAGCAATCTGGAGTAAACCAATTAGGGAAAAGAGCATTGTGTTGTACCTAAAGTAATATAAACCAAGTAGGGAAACTCCAATACTGTGTAAAAAATTTTACGTTGTTTACTTAGTTTTATTGGCAAACCTGACAACAGCAGGTGATTTTTATTTTTTATTGTGTTTCTGTATTTAATAAGTACAAGATATTTTAATGATTTTGTTTTAAATTCTGTGAAATTATTGTTATAATAGTTTAGTTAAAGAAAAAGAGAAACTATAGGAAAGGCAAATCACATGTTTTTATTAAATTTTTGAAGAACATACAGACAACAGTGTAATGCCTTAAATATTACGATTGCATTCATTATATTTAAAAGATTTAAAATTATTAAATTACAATTCATATTTAAAAGCGGAAAACAAATTTAACTCACAAAAATGTATACGGAAAAAAGTTTTAAGTTGTGCAAATGAAAAAAAAATTAAATTGCAGCTTGTTTTAAGTAATTTAAAGATACCTACTATTAATAAATTCGATCTTGAACCTCTATTGAATGTGTTAAAACGTATTTCTTACACAAATGATTAACATTTTATAATAAAATGTAAAAAGAAATTTAGTAAAACAACAATTTTGAGTATCATAAATAGTTGGTTAACATTTACAAAGGTAAACAAGATGGCTGCACTGATAGGAAAATTTGAGACAAAACCCTGGTGGACAAAATGTTAACTACATGCCAGATCTGAGAGAAATCGCATTTGTTTCCCAACTTGGTTTATATATTACTTTAGTGATACCATACTCTCAGGGGTTGATCTCTTACTTCCAGTTTAAGAGAAAAGAAATTAATGTTACCACCAAACTTCCTTTCCCTATTTAAAAAAAAGAATTCTTTTATCATGTTATCCTTTGAAAGATGATACTGGATTTCTGGAGGTCGAAGATGAATTTTAAGGGGATTAGGGAAACAACTCCTTGGAGCTTTTTATATGATGCTCTATTTCGTAAAAACCACACGGCAATTTTTTATGGATCAAATGGGTCCCACATTGGTAATATCCCATGTTTATTGCTTTTCTGTAGCTGTAAGACACATTTTTATTTTTCAAAAGATCTCTTTCCCTGCATAAGCTAGACCAATCTAAGTAAGGGAGGGCTCTGAGAAGTTAAAAAAACATATTTTAGGAGTCTTCAAAAGGTGAAATAGAAGGCATCAGAAGCCTATGAATTTCTATTCATAATATTTTAAAGATAATAATGTAACCTAAAAATATATAATTTGGTACTTAACCTTTAACAGATTCTTCTAAAAATTCCTGAACTTCTTCCATAGTGTTAGTGTCTAAACTGGATGCAAATACCCATTGGCCTTCAACTTCTTTGAAATGATCTCTGAGTAACTGTCTTCTTTTAGTCAATGGCTCCTTGACAAGTGGCTCCCCATTAAGATACAATAAATCAAACATAAAAACACAAACCTGGACTTTGATTTCCGCTTCATTGGCATCCTGGTAAAAAAATATAAAACTTTACTTGTAGAGCATTACTTAAGTTTGAGTGGTAGAGTTAGTTTCACAAAACACTGATACTAGAAGCTAAGAGATTACTCAGTACAGTACACGAAGAGAATAATTAAATTTAAATACATCTTGATTATATTGCATTGTAACACTTTAAATTTTATTAAATTATGACACATTAATGATAATACCTCATTCTAATTTTAGTCACATTGGCTTATAAAAAGGGAATAGCATGACACTTTTAAGTAGCGCAGAGAAGTAAAAGAGAGAATAATTTTTTAGGATAAATTTCAGGCGACTAGTTAGTTGATGCTAACACATACTAATAATAATAATGAGTATTAAAGTAAGCTACTAATACAGTAGTCTAATGTAATTTAATATAGGCTAATGTACAGAAGCTAAATGAAATACACAAATTTCAACAAAAATTACCTTTCTCTTTCTAGTAGTTAACACTTGGAATGGTCTGATTTGTGACTTCTCGATATCCCAAGCAACTGTTTCAGTGTCTAATATAAAAGATTTAACACTATCAGACATAGTTGATTTAATTCTTGATATAACATCAGGATATTTAGTAGTATTATCTTCTTGATTACGACTGTATATGGTTACTTTACCATCTTCAGCTAAATGGATCTAAAAATTTAACATGAAAAAAGAATACATTGAGATAAAAAGGAATCACAGCTAAATTTTCATTTAGAAATAAATAGAAGGAACATGAAACTAGTATGCCTATCTCACATTTCAAACATCATAGGACATTAGAACTCTCATTTCAAACATAATAAAACTGTGGAATTAATATTTTAAACATCATGGAACATTAGAACACACTATTTTTTAAATAATAAATATCATTGAACTTGCTAAAAATATTAATGAGTGACAAGGAGTAAAAAATTTATCCTTTTTTGAAAAATGAGATTTAATATTAATATTTGACTTAAATAATACTAATAGAATGATAGCACAGGAAAGAAAGACAAAACATTAAGCCTTTTTGACAAACTATCTATGTACTCTAATTAAAAGATTAAATTTTATTTAAGATATTGGAAAGTCAAAAAAAAACTATTACCTGAGCTCTTTCACCGTCATATTTCCATTCACAAGTAAACTTAAGTCCTTCAAATCTATGCAGTACTTCATGAACACCTTTAGTTGGCTGAGCTAACATAGGTTTCAGAGGAACGCCAGGAGTAAGCTTACAATGATCTGGTAAGCTTTCTAAACCTTCTTTTAGCATCACAGGAATGATTAAATCAAAATTTGGACATTCACTGCAAATTAAATAACAAAGCTAATAAATTAATGTTACTCAAATTATACAGTTTTAAATTACTGACTAGTAGATACATGACACATAAAGTTTCAAAGGAAAATTAATTTGCACAGCATAGACTTATTTCAATCAACTTTACTTTTATTAACTAATTTTACAAAGTTTACCTATATCAACTAACTCACTTATCAGTTAAGGAAACTTCTGTTTTGTTTTTTTATCAGTATATTTGGGAGACTTGATTATTACAATTGTCTACGCTTTTTCAAAATCAAATCATTAAAAGCAAACTTATTCTAATTAAACTATAATTGTCTAAAAAATTAAAATGTGTGTCTAACTGTGAGTAAATTCAGATTTATAAATGCTATTAAGATAGTCAAGATTTATTTCCTAAATTAATTTAACAGAAAAGAAACAAATCACATTGATATAATTAGTGAAAAAAATATCTACAAGTTTAACTGATTTGTTTAAAATTTAACAGTCACTTTAATCAAGTTTGAAAGCTCGTGTCAAAACACACCCCCAAGTAGTTACATTCAATTGATTTTTAGGATATCTATTCCTATTCGGATATATAATTTTAATATGTATAAACATTCTTAAGTCTTTTAATTAACACATGAGTAACCACAATGGTTTCCTATCTAAAAATCACAAATTTAGTCAACTTTAAAAATAAATAACTTACCAATAAGTAGTTTTCAGAATAAGTGCTCCTTCTTCTAACATAGCTTTGAGTTTATCAGCTGATTTACCTTTACCTTTATCTATAATGTCAGGGGGGTAAGATTGACAAGGAGGTGTAAGGACACAAGCCTGTGCTATTGCCTGCAAAAACAGCCATTAAGATAAAAAAAGTAATAGGAAGAAATGATCTAATTTTAAATCCAAATATTATACATTGAATTTTTAATTAAAACTACAGAGTAGTAATAAAGAAATATAAACAGTTTTCCAGCAAGGATCGAACCTTATAAATAAGTTATACAGCACTTAACACCTACAAAGAAACTTTTTATTTTAATTATTAGGTTACTTGGTAAAGATATTGTTCAGAAAAAGTATAATTTGTGAACTAAGATAAGAACTATCTTTAAGGGTTAAATCTGCATATATAGATTTAGAAAAGTAGACATTTGCTTCTAGGGGTGTTTTACTAAGGAGTACTTTCATGATTTTATTTCAACACGAAGGCTAAAAGTCATAATGTTTAGTTCTGAAGATGGATAGAAAATCCAACAATTAGTGAAGCTTTCAGAGAGCACTGTGAATAGGAAAAATACATTACTTACACATTATGCAGCAAAATAGGAAATTATTATACCTACAACTTCAGGAGTAAAATTGGTTTTCAAAAGTAAGCGACCTTGCCCTGCCCCTAGAGATGAAAAAGTGCATTTTACATCCCTAGGAATGTCAACTGCATTTGCAGGTTGCTATTTATAAAAAAATGGGTAGACTACTGTCAGATTGTAATTTACACTGGTTAGATAGGAAAACAAAGTAGGAATGGTGGAATGCTTAGGTTTATTTACTCGACACTCTCATTCCCCCACTCTATTATTCTAATTCTACATCAAAACTGAAAATTATCTTTGTCAAAACATTTAATTTATACTTTTAGATAAAATACCAAAATCATTTAATCTTTTATAGTCTATTGTAATAAAACCTCCCATTGATTATGATTTATACAATTTTTTTTTGTAAAATGAATAGTAGAATGGTATAAATAAAAGTCGTAGATAACATAACACTGAGGGAAGATTTCAACTCTCAGTTTAATTTGGCTCCTCCGCTTTGCTTCAGTTGCCACAACTGTAGTTAACTAATTTTTGATAGAATAGCTCGTTAAATTATGAATCGATAAATTAATAATAATTGTTAGTTATTAACAAAGAATATAAGAAACATTTGACTTATGAATTATAAAAGGAGAAATGGTACCTGAAGTACAGACTGTTCAGCAAGACCAATGCGCAGTTTCCCTGCAAGTGATCTGATAAGGTATCTGGCTTCGGGTCCTTTACAAGCAACAAACATTGATTGAATTTTATCTACCTTTTTATTTTGAGACTGAAAAATAAATAAAACACATTATAAGTTAGGAACAAATGCTTGTAAAAGTATAAATGCTATATAATAAGTTGTTTGATTCAAAAATTATAAAGCTAAAATTTTCTTAAGATTGTAAAAATTATTTATAAAACAAACATCAAAATACATTTACTTAGTAATTTTTCTTATACCGTCTATCAAAAACTGGCCCAATCAATATAAAAACAGTTTAAATCCAAAACACCTTTACCTTTATGTTGTTTTACTTGTCTTACCAATATTAATTATAGTTGTTGCGTGGAGCTAATAATGGCTAATTAAGCTCCAAAATAAATAAATAAAACACATTTCTATTGGAAAATTTTACCAAAACAAATTTTTTTATCTATATATTTGTCATAGTTTCAATTAAAAGATTTTAACAATCATTATAATTTAACATATTATACAAAACAATAATCATTCAATCATAATCACTTAAAAATTTATACTAACAGCTTGTCCAGTCATCTGGGCTATATCTTTTAATTTTGAGAAGACAGAAGAAACAGTGAGTGGCGGAGGTGTAAACATCATTCTTTGAGACGTCTTGCTCTGTTCAGCTACAAGACCTAAATCTCCTAAGGAACTCATTTCTGATTTTATTTGAGCCGGAGATCTTCCAGTGCTTTGCGCAATAGCCTGCAAATAAAATATTAACCAATATTGGTCAGACAAGGATGTTAAAAGGTAATGAATAGACAATACAATGAAGAGAATTACTTGAAAAATTAGGTGTAAATATAATATCTTAACAGCTTACTGTGGAAAACCTAAATGCCAAAGAGACAACTTATAAGGCACTATATGAAAGTTAATTTACCATAACTAAGCCAAATAAGTATTGAAACAGATTGATCAGAATCATTTTTATTATGCGCTAGGACAGCGGTTCTTAATATTTTATCTTCAAAGGTATAAAATTCCTAACCCATTAAACAAATTATAACTATAATATTAATCTATGTCTCTACCCATAAATATTGCCTTGGGGCTCGTTTTAGCCTTCCAGTTTATAGACATTCCTATTAGAGAGTGTCTTATTAACTTCTTCTAGCCATAAATAAATAGGTAAATAAATAAATATAGGTAAATTAGGGAATGAGAAAACTAATTTCTATAGGCAATTAGAAAAATCAGGTACGGGGTACCTCGGAACTTTTCATTATCATATTGGATTTGCTACGCTCATCCTACTGAGTCCTTCGGACTCGCTTCACTCATCCACAGATATTAAATACATTGGTTTCATCCTCAGCAATCACCCATCAATAGACAAACACATATATACAGACAACTTTAGAAAAACCACTCAGGAGGCTTTAAAAACGTCTGAAACAGATAATTCCGGTGACATCCCGGTTTCAGATTACCTACGGTATAAATGAGGAAAAGTAAAAAAAACAAAGATCTACAAAGTTAGGTTAAATCCTTACACTCTATTAGATCACATCCAATTTCTGATATATTTTAAACTGTAAAGAGTTACATTAGATGAGAACAATAACTTAGTGCAATTTTAAAGATAATTTTAATCTCATAAAGCAGCTATACAAATTTTTTAAGCACTTATAACTAGCTAAAAAACAATCAAAACCAAAGAGTTAAGGGTCTTTTATATAATGGATACTATTAATAGTTTAAAAACTACCTAACATCTCAAGTTCTAAACACTCAATGTCTAATAAAGAGCTTAATTGGGTTTAAATTATATAAATAATAACAAAGAAAATATCGCAATTACCTTGATAAGACTAGTATCGGCAATGCCAAGTTCAATTCCAAAGTAAGCAGGAGCTAATTTATTTAAGCACAGATATACTGACGGTAAGAGATCATCTGAACTAAGAACTATGACTGATCTTAAATAATTACTAAGGATTTCGACCATCTTAAGTCTGGAACTAACTTCTTCTATTCTTTCAAATGTCCTTGCCAGAGCAAAATACGGCACTCTGAAAAACATTAACAATATTAAACAAATTTAAATTAAGTACAAACACTATGGATGATTGGTATTGAAACTTGGTTTGAACCATTCAAATTTCATCAAAATTCAACATTGAAAATAATTTAAAAATAAAGCAATGTATAGGTTTTTTTTGAGAAGCAGATAACTGTGAAATAGATTAATCAATTTTGCAGTGTATAATCATTAAATAACTACAGCTTTGATTCAAAGCTTGTCTGGGACTGGCATAAGTCACTACTAAAACTGGTTGAAACTATCAATCTTTCTCTCATATGAGTGCCAGGAAATCAAGGTATAGAAGGTAATGAATAAATTACTTTTTATTTATTACTATTGCAAATAATCTGTAGGTAAATTTCAGTTTTCAAGTCTACTCCATGGCTAGAGCCGTCTGGAGGAGAGTGGCTCACTATTACAACTTTAATACAAAATAAAATTTAATACATTTTTGTTAACTTCCTAGTTTAATTGATTTTCTGCTAAAAGCGCCTTTGATCTGTCTTGCCAAGACAGACTCTAGTCTATCAGAGACTCATGGGCCTTTGATAAGGCAATATACTCAACTATAAAGCACTACCTGCAGACATAAGATAACTTTATCCTAATATTGTCCTAAAGTTTGTTAAAACTCTGGGAGTTCTCACTTAATTATCTCTACTAATCTGCTAATATTTAACCAATACTACCACAGGTCGTCACAATAGATATTTTAGGCATCACTGACATTAGACCTTAATGAATTAATAATAATAATAGATAAAGTATGATTCTGAAGTCTTACAGCATACAATTGAAAACTTAAGCATTATGAAGTTAAGCTACCATTTACTAAACTCATTTTGAACCAGTTAATAATTTTACAATATGCACAGCCCACTAATATACTAATAATACAACAAAATAAATGAGTAAAAAATAACAGAAAACCATACTTTTCACCATGTTTCCAAGTAGCATCATCAATAGGGTGGTAATTTGATTTAGCAGGATCATAAGATGAACTACTCGAGTTTGTAGAAGTGTTATCCTTTTTACCCATAGCTAAAATAAACAATAAAATATCATTTTAAGATGATCACATTATTAACATAATGACCAAAAATAATATGACAAGATAGTTATAATATGATGATACACTCATATTACATTTTATTCATATACAACATTTTGAGTTGGTGGGTTTCATACCTACAAACTTAGTGTGTTTTTAAACTAATAGTAGATTATGTAACTAGGCAGTAACTATCATTTGATTGTAGAAGAAATTTGATCATAAACGATAGGAAATAACTGGCATGAAGCATAAACTATGGTTAAATCTAGCCGGCTCCCTAGTACAGTGGCAATCTGGTGAAGTGCAATGCTGGACTGTTGCTGCACCAAGGGGCTTAGCTTCAACCCTACTTAATGCTTCTTAAACAGAAAACGCTTACTTTTCTACATATGAGATGATAGTTATAAAGTCATTACACTAAGATATATGTCTCTATGTCATGTAAATTAGATTTACTGAAACGCTCAGAGATATTATAGAAAGAAGTAAGACATTTAATTTATTTTTGTATTTATTCATATATGGTGAAACACTTTAAATGCATCACACTATTTAAATTAAGTTCGCTTTAGGAGAGGAAGCCTGCCACTTCTGTGTATTGAATGTATCTTAAAAAGTATAATCACAATCAACAGCTGACGCCAAAATAATATTACACACAGATCATCAATAATTCTAAAAAAATTTTTTATCAAAATTATAGACTTATTTATCACAAAGTTCAACCCCAGCCTAGGCTGATTTAAATATTAAGTTAAACTACTAATTTGTATGCATTTATTTTAGTAACTTATCAAGATTTAATTATTCTATTCTATTTTATCACATAATAATAGCATTGTGGGACACATGTTATTATTATGAACTGACACATTTATACAAAGAAATCTGAACTGCTATTTTTTAAGTGGCAACACCAGGTAACACTATTTACATAATGTAATAAAGCCAGTTTCACGTTTGCAATAATTGGCCTAGCGCTTGAAATTTGAATGCCAATAAAAAGAAATCTTAGACCTTATTAGTCCAATCTCAACTTACTAAAGAAGTTATTTAAATTTTTCTTGACAGGAGAGTTCTTTGATTCTACTTTAGATTCATCAGTTTTCTTTTCTTCAGCCTCTCTGCTTTCCTCTTTATTTTTATCAGGTGATGTTGATTTGCTTTCAGGATCGCTTTCTATCTTTTCTTTGTTTTCCTCTACTTTATTTATTTTTGGGCTTTGGTTTTTCTTAGTAGAAGCTTTTGAATTTTTAGGGGTTTTTGCTTTAGGTGTTTTAGTTTTTGGAGTTTTAGTTTCTTTCTTAGATTTAGGTGTTTTAGTTTCTTTAGGAGATTTGACAGCTTTAGGTGATTTGGCTTTAACAGGAGATTGTACATTTTTTATTTGAATCACCGGGCTTTTTGATGTAACCTTTATTTCATCTTGACTGCAAGAATTCGAGTCATTTTCTGAAAATAAAATAAATAAATAATGAAAAAATAATTCTTAAAAAATCTAAAAAGAATATTCTCCCCAAATTTTAATTTGAGGAGAAAATTAAAAAAAAAATAAAAATATTTCCTCCTAAAGGAATCTTAAAAACAAACAGAAGCAAGAAAATTAATAAAAAATGATATTAAGTAATAAAGATAAAGAATAGAAACCATGTTATAAGCTGGTAATAATTTCATGGCCAAATTGAAACCATAAATATTTAGATGTTTCATTTAAATCAATATTTCAAAAGACAATTATTCATACTTTATTAAATACATATTAATTAAAATATTAAAAGTTACCCATTTCCATGTTTAATACAAATAAACATTTGTATTAGGCCATTAACCAATGTTGATTATAGTGCTTTGAAAGGGTAATGAATATTTTATTTTAAAAGTCAGTGAAATCCCTCTTTGCTGTGTTTTAGCATACATAACAACAACAGGTCAGAGAAATAATATGATATTGTCTAAATTATAATTTACAAACCTTTATTGCACTCTTCCATTTCACCATGGTTTCCATTTTCTTTAATATCTCTTTCTAAAAAATAAATGGAATTTATAAGTTGTAACAAAAAAAGAAAAATTTTTCCCAAGCTATAGATAAGATAGGTTTAGAAGCAACCATTGGACTACAGATTCAGTATTTAAGAGCATATCTAATACAAAATCTAAACTGCCAAGAAAATTAAAATAATATAGGCATGGGAAACCTCAGTGTTTTTACTAAGTTTGGATTCAGTGGACTCACGTTTACCACTTTATACTCATTCCGCTCATCTTTAGAATATATTCTTAACTTAAGTTACACACAAAATGAAGTTACTACTTCAGACGTACTTCACATGTCCTCAAGAAATAAAAAAAAACAACATAGTCAAGAGATATAGTCTGCAGTTCACATACCAACTATTAACTTGATGACACTAAACACACGTAATCCGACAATAACTAACAATAGAACGGCTAGTACTAAAATGAAACTTAATAAATTTTTTTTTATCAGAAGGAGGAGGACCATACCAATGGTATTTATAATAGTCTTAATCTAATACAAAACACACACAGACTTTATCATTTGAACATATTTTGTGTTTTTGTAAAACTTTTAGAAGAAAACAATTACCTGGTTCTATTTGTTTTTCAACATTTTCATCTACACTATTTTCATCTTTGTCTTCCTTTAATCTTTTTACTGGGCTGAAAAAGCACACAAGCTATTAAGGAAATTTTAATAATTATTTATTAATGAAACATTATATATAATAATATTATTAAATTGCTTCTCATATAATCTGTATAGACTTAATTTTATAAAAATGAACCCATGATTTGGAGTTTTAATGATAATAATAACATATCATTAAAAATAACAGATATTGTTAATAGTGTTTTCATTTTTTCCCATATTACTAAACTAATATTTTTTGACACTTCAGGGAAATATAAAAATTCAATTCCTCTCACATTAATATATTTTTACTCTTCCACAAGTCATATTTATGTTTAAAATAAAAAAAAATCTAAAATTTTTATTTTAGACACGAATATGACTCGTGGAGGAGTTGAAAGATAGTAATGTGAGAGGAATTGAATTTTTAAATTTCCCTGAAGTGTCAAACAAATATTAAGATATTGTTAAACTTAAAATGTTACAGACAAATCTGAAAAAATTAAACATTAATATTCTAGATGAAATAATGTTTTAAATTATTATAAAAATCACCAATCATTGGTGCCTTTAATTCTTATAATGAATTAATCATATTTTATGTGAAAATTAGAGTTGATGATAAGACTGATTGTTGCTAAAAGGTTTTTACACTAAAAGCAGAAAACAGTTTACTAGCTAATTGCACAAGCCATAAACAGGGTCAGTCAATCATAAAGTAATTTTCTCAAATAATTTTAAGACTGATCCTATAAGTTCTACTCCAGTGAATCAACCTTCCTTATCTAAGACTAGGTGAAACAGAAGAGGATATGATAAGTGAGCCCAGGTACTGAAATTTGGCTAAGCAAACTTTTGATTGAGACGGGGGCATGAAAAATAAAATTAAAAATATTAAATTAATAAAAGAGTAAATTTCTTGAACTAATATTCAAGAAATTTAATTAAGAAATTTATTAATTAAATTAATAGAATAAACAACAGTAGGTGTTTACCTTCCAGAACTAGATTTGCTATCATCTTCACTGTCACTCTGTATAATTCTAGCACGTTTCTTCTTAGCAGGATAAGTCCTAATAGGAGAATCTAATGTCTTCTTTCCATCTGGTGAATCAATCAATCTCTTCTTAACTTCACTCACATTGTCATTATCTGAACTGAACCACATCATAACATATCCGTTTACCCGAGGTTTGAATTTGACATAATATATTGAATTAATAAATTTATACCTACTTATATTAGCTCCAAAACTGAACAGCTTTAGAGATTTTAGAGCAATACTACTCATTAGAATAATTTTAATAAATCAATAATGCAATTATGAATCATTTAAATGTACATACCCCTCTTGTTTAGTCTCTTTTTCTTCGCTTAATGTTGGTTTCTTAACACCAGGACTTTTATTAAAGTACGACCTGTTAAAGAAATAGAATGGTTTAAATACTCAGTGAAAAGACAATGAAATATAAATAATAAATTAAAAAAAACAATCTTTAGAGTTACTACTTAACCATAGTGTCATTCTGTAACACTATTACATTCATTTTGTTGATTTAAATATTTTTGTGAGAGAAAGGCCTCAAAACCTGCTAAAAGAAAAGAAGATCTCCACAAAACAAAACTTTATATTTAAATTGAGGCTATCATCAGAGCAAAAATCTAACTAATAATGTTTTAGAATGAGCACAAATGGACTCCATGGTAATAGAATGAAAGAATTAAAAGTCTCTCCACAGTTCAGGATACTTATTTACAATAAAGCAGAGCACTTTCGACCTAACAAGAGGTCATCATCAGTGCCTATTAAACAAATAAGACAAAAAAAGTTTAAAAACCCCTTACTTAAAAAAAAGAAATACAAAATATACAAAAAAAAAAAAAATTACAGTTGAACCGAGAATAAAAGATAGAACTAGTCATTTTAAATTAAACAAAATCAATATCAAGGTTTGATAAGTGGCCCTCTCTCTCATTTAAAATTAGATCGCTAACAGTTTCCTGACTTCTAAATATCTCTAAATTTTCCAAAAAGTTTAACGTTCGACTTTTATCTCGGTAATGTAATATGGAAGAGTTATGTGGATGGTTTTTTGGTGATAGTGGATAAGATTCCGTACCAATTTTTTCCGTTCTTTATTAATTGAATGGTTGTAAAAAATCTATCATTTTTTCAATCAAAGTTGAAGAGAAAGGAAAAATTAACTTTCTAGACTTTTCAGTTTTATGAAAAGAAGAAGGTTTAAGGTTTGAAAGTTATTGGAAAACCTAACACAACAGAAATATCTATAAGATGGCTGCATTCAGTATGTTAGTTCATTAATTGCTCACCTTTCATTTTGACAACCTAGCTTACTATAAAGAACTGGAGACTATCCACGCCATAGCTTTAGCAAACGGTTAAAAAAGAACCTAAGTTATGAACACAATATCTCATAAATCATTTTATTTTATTTTTTATTATATTTATTTTGTTATTTTTTATTTATTTTATTCTTTTAATTACATACAGTTACACAATGAATACAGTTATTTAATCTCCCATGTATTATATGCATTATGCTTTGTTCATGTTTATATTTTATCTTCATAATTATTTTGACTTTATTTGTTTTATTCTTTTTCTATTGTAACTTGTATTTTAGGTTTTGCACTAATGATGGCCTCTAGTTAGGTTTAATGTGCTTTGTCAATAATTTTTTGATTTGTGGAAAGACTTATTTTCTTTTTCTCATTCACCATCTACACTTATTCTACTGATACTGCTGAAATTAGATAAATTTTAGTAAACAAATAAAGTTTTTAATTGACTTCTGTATTTTACTATTAATTAAAATTACAAAATTATTACATGAAATTTGAGAAAAATTATAATCATTTTGTTAATCTGCACAGTCATTTATAAAATACTTATAAACAGCTAGTTATATACAAGTGTTGTTCAAAATCATTTATATAAAATTTGAGTTGAAATTAGAGAATCTAATTATTTATACATATAGATAGCTGCAGCCTGAGCTCTAAGAATTCATTTTGGCGAATTTTCTTTAAAAAAAAAAATAACCAATGAGATGGCTCAATTGGTGACAGGGACGCCCGGGAGTGTGTCCAAAATTTGTTGTTGAGGTCTCCAACCACAAAAAAGTATGTTTCCCGAAACCTTATACACACACACATATAATATGTATGTAAGTATATCTGTTATTTCTAGTGGATTTTAGTAAGCACGCTATCTCTCGAACAGAATAATATTTTTAAATCAAACTTCAACCCTATTAAAAACCAGGTATTTATGATGTCATTAACCCGGTTTCCTGAGTCAGCCTGGTTTTTCATCACCTTTTTTACAGTATTCAAGTTTATAACTCTAAAATAATTCTAGCACAGAGGTCTGCAAGCTGGGCGAATTTTCTTTGATACGTGCCCTCTTGAGCTAATCAATCCTATTTTAGCTTGAAATATTTAAGTCAAAATATAAGGGCAAACTATTTGTGTTGAGAAAAGTGTTAAAGTAAAAAATCATATCAAATCAAATGCTACCGTGAATTTTTGAGGCATTTCCTCTTGGACCTCAGTACATCTTCTCTATGGACCTAAATAGCTAAGCTGCCTCTCCTACTAAATTGTCAGAAACTAAGGCACATTATTGATTATACTTACTTCTCTGTTCTGTCTACCACCTCTGAGATAGTAACAATAATCCTTCTCACTTACCATTATACAAGGCCCAACTTTTAGCAGGGTTTGTTTTCTCTTCTCCTCTCTTTTACCAACTTTAGACTCACTTGAGTCCAATTACCTGGTGGATTCTCAGGTAAATTAAAAGAAAAGCCTGAAGATAAATTTACTCTACTTCACTTGACCTTTTAGAGGGAGTAAACAGTAAATAAGCGAAGATCAGAATGAGACTTCTTGCTTAAAATGGGTTCAACAGAATGGAGGAGGATAAGAGATGATTATAACCAAGCTTATCTTCACCAAGAATAAGTAGTCATTTTTATTTTACATATTAATTTAATACATCACTTGATACTACCAAGTTTTGCAAAACATCATAGTATGTTGGTCTCATAGTAATTGTCTCTCGCACAATTATATTGTGTCAAATATCAATTTAATCTAATTATTTATAAGTTTCATTATATTTTGCAATAAAATTTAATTAAATTGCTCATATTACTAAACTAATAAAATAATAACTATATAAAAAACCTAATTTAAAACTCTGGGTTACATAACTATATCTAATCCAGAGTTTACTCTTCTTTCCCTAGATTATGCCGAAATAAAATATTTAAGTGTAAAGAAGAATGGTGCAGAGTAGAGTAGTGTACACTTTTCATGACACTTTTCATTTCAGTGTACACATTTCATGAGCCAAACAAACCTATGTTTTCATTAAAGTGATGTACAAATTCATACAGAAGGAGTGGGGGTGCTAGATACAGTGGTCCAACTCACCCAGAATAAGCTGTTTTAGACGGGCGTGTTTTTTTTAATTCGCCATTTCTCCACTGAAGCAGATCAATTCACCTTCTACAGCATATATAAAATAATTGTTTATTTATTTTCAAGATTAAAATTATTTAAAGGGACTTTTAACAATCTTAAAAATTGTATTTGTTATTTTAGAAGTATTTTTTTATAAAATTAAACAAAAATATATATTATGTGTACAATATTGATAAAGGTGGCACAAGGTGAAAACTAGCACTAGGAGTGATAGTTCATGCCCCTGTTTTAGGGCCACCTCAAACCAGGGAGTTGGATCACAGGAAGTTGGATTCCCCGCCCTCACCATATAAATTTCTACATCACTTTAGTTTTCGCGTTAAACATTAAAGCCAAATCTCAATGTTTTTATCTAACTAGCATACATTACTGTGGTTTGATAGCTTTGATTAGAATATGAAAAATACAGAAAATTATAGGATCTTAGTTTTTAACAAAATAGTGCATTGATTAACATTAGGCATCCTGGCCTCTGGTACCCCTAGAAATCGAAATCACACACAAGAAGACGTAGTAACTAGATAATAAGAACTTCAAAATCAGTTTAAAAAAAAGGCTCTACTTTAAAGCAGAATTAGCAATTAAGGTTTCTATGACTTATAATACAATAAGTATATAGTGATATAAGCTAGTTTAAATAATATATTAACTTACGTAATGCTTCTCTGAGCCATTTTATCAATAACTATTTGTAATTAATTAACACAACATGATCATAAACAATTCACAAATGAAAATTAATAACCAAACTTAAGAAAATTGTTCTGATAGTGATTGTGCGCGTAAAAAGCATTAAAAAAGCGCATTTAGATAAAAATCAGTGTTCTCACTTTCTATAAAGTTAAATTCTATTTATAGAGCCTTGAATACCCATTCAAGGGTATTCTAGGTGGTCTATAATTTTTGGGTCATAATGATAGAGATATATTACTAGAGGTGGCATACCATATCTTAATACTTTTGAGAGGTTTCTCATTAAAGAAGGCTTAATTAGCAAGTCAGGGATATAATTAATAAATTTTCGAGGGAGTTTTACTCATTATTTGTGTTTTGTATTTTAAACGTTCTTTGATATAGGTTACTGTTTGAAATATTTATTAGATTATTAGCCCAAGAGTGTTCAGGCTACTTCAAAATTCATCCAATAGTAATATTATCTCTATGAATAAAAATCATAACATCAAGGATTCTTAATCTGCAAAGAGATTAAAATCCTAAGATCCTCATTAAATGTGGAATTTTTAAAGCCTCTCTTTAAGCTGGTTAGATGATTTCTATAAAAAGTTAAAATTAATGACCCTTTGCATCAGCAGCTTTGATCAAAGGATGTCTAACACCGTCTAGGTTTTATTATCTCTGAGTTGTAGCCAAGGCTAGAATGCCTTTAAATCGCCAAACAGACATTCTAACCAAGGGTACCCTTGGCTAAATAAAAATCTATTTATTTGCAGGGATAGGGGGTACTACTAGCACCTATTTTCCCTATTGTTTCTTTGAAATAGTCACAAAATAGATTGCATAACGAGGTTCAGTTCATCAGGTGATCTATGACACAGCTTCTAATGCTTTTTATCAGTAGCTTGTCTAGCTCCACCGGGAGATCTGCCAGACATAATAGTTTATTTTACAAATAATTTTATCATGTTAAAATAAAGAACTCACCTTAGAACCCCTTATCGAAATCTGATGAGGAAAGGCGAGGTTTCTTTGATTGGTCATTATCTTGTAACATTTACCAACCAGTCACCTCATAGAAAAAGTAGAATCACGAATAATTCCAGAGAGATAACTTAAGATCTTGCTTTAGGACAAAATCCTGTAATAACAGAAATGATTCCTTCTGTCCAACCATTTGGGTCAGAAGAATCTTTTCCCTCACAGCATGTTGGTTCCTTTAATGAAGCTAGAACTTAAAAAATTAATATGATGTATAGCACTTAACTCTCCGTTTAGGGTAAGATGGGGCTTTGCCAGACTTCATAAATAATATTTTAAACAATAAAATTGAAGCGTGACAACTGCATATTCCCTCCTATCCTGTTCTTACTTAATTACATGTCCTGACAGTTTCATTGCTCCATAGTTATTAAATTGCTTACAATTAATAGAAAAATTATGTTTTGGTGTCAAAAAGACCCCGCCTTACTCTCTGCACTGTAAAACTGTCGTGAATTTAATAATGAATTGCAGTATGATTTTCATCTTTGACTAATAAAACTTTGAAAAAAAACTTATTTAAACGACATGTTAAAAATTTTAACGGCAAAAGCAGAAACCAGCAATAACATTTTACTAGATTTACTTTTTAAATTAAAGGCTTTATTTTGTTACTCTTAAATTATGTTTTTTAAGTCAATAAATTTAATTGACAATATATAATTTATACATACCTTGTAGTAAAGTTATAATTTATCTGTCTTGTACTTTTTACCTATGGAAATAAATTGAATTGAATTCAATCTCTTAATTACTGAAAGCAACAGAAATGTCATAATATCCATTTCAGATGCTGTTAACACTTCTTAAATTTTTAGGTATAAAAACATCACTGCAGTGTTTAATAAATTGTTTATAATCATTATTACTGTTCATTAAACGCTCTTCACTGTATGTAATATTAAACTGCAACAAATTTAGCTGGGGTCTGTAGGACCCCATATGTATGAAAAAATCGTACTCCCACAGGGTTCACTATGGGCAATTATTTCAGAATTTAAATTCTTAAGAATTGATTTGAGTCCTTTTTTGCAGACTAATTCCATTTCATTTTCAAGCATATAGCTAAGATATATGTCTTAAAATTCAATCAAACCAACATTTTAAGCATTCTTGTGTTTCCAATAATTCATCACTGGGACCTTTGTGTAAGGAAGGAGAAAATGTGAAATGCATGGTGTGTCTGACAGATATTACTTTTATCTGGCTTCAAGCTAGGAGGCACTTATAGGTTTGTACCTAATTTACATACGTAAATTGAACATATTTTCACATGTTGTAAAATTCTGTCAGGCTAGTATCAAGATTATGTTAATAAACATGTAAGCTGGTAGGTGTCAATAAACTACCGAATTTCCTTTTTAATTTTGTACCATAAATATAATATCTCATTTACTAAGGCCAAAAATAAATTCCAGAAAATACAAAAATGTGAATTTAATAAATCAGTAGTGAACAAGTAATCCACTATGTAGAAAAAAATTGTTTTCCTATAAACTTGTTAAAAAAAGAAAAGAGAAATTTGAGTCTAAAAGGTAGCAAATATAACTAAAATTATAATTTAACTAATAACTGAAATCTTTCCTCACTATAATAAAAGGTTTAAAACAAAATAAATAATAAAAAATAAAGAACAGAGCAAATTAAAAGTATTTCACAATGTTTTTTGGTTAAAAAAAACCCATGTATACAGTGCAGGACTAGATAGTAAAGATTTTTTTTTGAGTTATCTGGAGCTTTTCATAATAAAAATATTGGTAAAAGAAAAGAAAAAAGATATAATGCATAAAACATTATTATTTCTTTTTTATGCTTATCCTTTATTGAAATATTGTAAGTCTTACATAGAGAAAAAATTCTCTAACAGAAAATAATAAAAGTATTTATAAGCAACTAATCAATAATGTTCCAATACATATAAATCATATTATCACTCAAGAAATAAACTACACTGAATAGATTTCAATTTCAATAGAAGTATATCTATTCAACATTTTAGTAAATTACTGTAATCAATCATTATTACAATAAGCTATGGTAGAAATAAAAAGGAAAAAATAAATAGGAATAAAAGATAAAAATCTAATAAAAAGTATGCCTAAAATTAACAATTTAATGCTATATTGCTAAAATACTAGTTTTGTTCGTGGTCAAATAATCTCAAATTTATTCCCAAGTGTATTCTGCAATTATTTGGAAAATAAAATAATAAAAATTAAGAAACACTAGAGTACATTGTTTATAATTAATAAATAACAGAAAAAACATTTTCAATTACAAACTAAAAATTTTCCCATTATCTCTAAAAGACTCTGTCATAGCAAAGAACATTTCATAGTTAATTAAATGGCTAAATACTAAAAGCTATATTTTAAGTAAATATAGACTTAAGATTTAATAAATTAATGATAAAATTTAATAACATAATTTCGGATATGTAAAAAATGAATGTTTAACATAGAATTTATTTTACACAGTAGAAGAGGTGAAATAAAACCAAAGTGAGCTTAAAAACCAAAATTCGAGTTAAGAACACCTAATAAGCATTGTTATTTTACACATTACAGCTGAACTTCATTGTTTATAAGTACACAATTGTAGTACCATTAGTGAAACATAAAAAGATAAACAAACAAAACATATGATGTTAATTTGAAAATTAAAAGTATAACACTGATATTAAATCACACATCAAATTAATAATGAACCCTGTGGAAAATATATTATTTTTAATTTTAAAATAAACATCTTTTTTAACAGAACATAAAAATAGGTTAAGCTAAGTTTCAAAGGTTACTGGGTAATGTGTATCTGACATAAGGGACTTCAACATCATTGCCATCGAGGTCATTACAGCAAAGTTCAAACACAAGAGCTCCAACATGAGGCTCAATCTTTTTCTTTGATACTTTTCTAACAACTTCAGACATTTTTAAGTTCTCTCGTTCTTCCAGTTTTTTAGCAGGCATGAAAAAGGCATACAGCATACAAACTCCTTGAGACAACATAGTAATTTCCAAACCGTGTTCATCTTTGAAGTATTTAATGAACTCTTTAAGAGTCATTTCACCTTTTACTTCAAATCGATCCCAAAGTGTCCATTCTTTTTCATAATATTTATTTTTAGGAGCTGCAATAGGATCAGAAAAGCCAAAGAAGGGCAAAGCTAAATTGACAAAACCATTTTTATATTTTTCTATATTAGTGATTCCTTGGGCTAATTTATAAAGCTCTAAACAAACTAAGCCGGCTACAACAGATGTTGTAGTAGCAATTGCAGGTATTATTTTACCTGCTATTAATTTACTCTTATGACGATCAGCAGGAGCAATTTTGTAGTTAGCAGCTCTTAAATTAGATGCAGCAACAATAAAATCCATATGTAAATTATTATCATCGTCCTTTTCAAATTCTAAAGGACATATTTGTAGTCCTGACACTTCACCAGGAGAAGGTAAAGCACTTTGTAGTTGGCTTAGCCTATCATGATCTACAGAATTTTCTCGTCCATTAGCGACAGCCTGAGCATCAGTTACTGCAATAACAACACCAGATTTAGGTGTGAATTCAGGAACTACTACTTTTTCAACCATACGGGCAACTGCTTGTCTATCTCTGTTTTGTGGAAGGCCATAAACCTGAGCTTTTAAATTGGCAGTGGCAAAAATATAGTCCAAGTGCAGAGGATTATCTACACTAAATTCTAAGGCTACAGGACATCTCTTTGGACCGGACCAAAAAGGTTGACCACTAGTAGTCATTTGATCAGGAGGGAAGTTAAACAAAAGTTGTCTGATTTGGTTATTGTACTGTTCTTGCCAATGATTTCTAGCCCAAGCAACACAATCTTCAAATGATTTTGGTCGGTCATCAATAAGAGCCTGTTTAACAGAGTCTAAAACTTCAACAGGTTGAACTCCAGGAAGCTTTAGAGTCCTATCAATGAAATTAGGATCATTTAAATACAAAGCAGCATTTTCAGCTGCTTGGCGAAATATTCCCTCAAAAGCATCACGGGCCCATTGAAGAGTGTGCTCAATGGCATTTGGAAAATTTTTTAGAGTACAAATGGGAATACTTTTCTCAGGAGGGTCTTGAGATGAACTATATGATTCTGTAATAAACGGAACAACAACTTGAGAATTACCTTTGGTTCCAAGAGTTCCTGATTCTAACAATGGTTTTCTATAATATACACACCTGCGATCCATATATATCCTAGCATCTACATTATCTAATGCATTGGCTACACCATCTAATTTCTCAAAAAATTCATCATCATAAACCTGCTCAGTCTCTGGACCTACTCGGTTTTCATGAGCTATGATGTTGACATGAGGATTCATTTTCTTCACAGCTCTGGCTGCACAAGATGATTTAGGCTTTTGAACATCACTGGGTCTAAATAAAAATTGTCTATTAAGATTAGACTTCTCAATAAGATCCATATCAGTTACATATAATTTACCTTTGCCAGCGCCAACTCCCATCATGGCAAAATTTTTTAGCAGCTCACATCCAATAGCACCAGCTCCAACAACAAAATAGTTAAGGGATCCAAGTTTTTCTTGAAAATTATTTCCAAATACAGAGACTTGACTATCATATCTACTGTCAGAGAGAACTACATCTTTTTCAGAGAGATTTTCAGGGAGACACTCAATGGCATCAAAATACAACCATTGATTAATAGGATGAAATTTACCACTACAAGCTTTCATAACTTCTTGAGCTACAATGCCACCAATAATACAATTAATAGGATTTAAACTACCACTACAAATAAAAGAAAATTTCTCAATGAGATCACTATTAATCTCTATTTCACTTCCTAAGTCTGACGCAGTTGACTGGACACATTCCATGAATTGTTTAGCGTCTTCTTTATTCCAAGGCCTTGGGAAACTAGAGTTGTTTTGATAGTACTTGTCCAAAGCATAAAATGCTACATGAAGTTGATTCGGGTGATCAAACTTACCATAATCTGTGATGATGAAATCAGGTGATTTTATTGATTCGTTGAAGGATTTGAATTTCAATGTCTTGGGCATTTTAACCTGGGTGACTACCCCACCTCTGACATAGTCAGAGAAAGAAGAAGTGTCTCCAATACTAAAAGTAAAAGGTCCCAAAACTTTAATCTTGATGGGATCACAGCCATTAAGTTCGGTCATACCGTCAACTTCGTGAAAAGTTACATAATCACCATCTTCTAAACCGTGTCTAGTTTCATCTAGACAAGTAACAACACTTTCCTTGTCTTTAGTAATTCCGGCTATCATAGCACTAACTGGATTCTCTCCATTAGTGTCTATTACTACAAACTCTTCGCCAAAATCACAGAAAACTTGAGCAAATAAACCTCTAGTACTAGCAATGATTAATGCAATCCCATTAGAACGAGTAATTTCAGATACTCTAGTCTGCTCCTCCAGAAAACTATCAGTAAGAACAACTACATGAAAAGTCTTGATAAAGTCTTCAGTAAGAGGACCAGTGTATGCAGTGGTAGGGACGTACCTATTAAGTTCAGCAAGTTGCTCGCAGCTAGCTTCAGCTCTATTGCGACCAAGGCTTTCTTCAGACAAAAAGAACTGTGAAGACAAGTCAGCTTGTGTACATATTTTTGTGTCGTGCAAAGTGACGGATTTAACTCCTCCGAGGATAACATTCTTGGCAGTTTCAACACCAAGTCCTCCCATTCCAGATATTAAAACATCGGATGTAGCCATACGTCGCATAGCTTCATGTCCCAAGACATACAGTTGCCGAGAGTACAGACCTTCGTCAATATCTTGAGCAAGAGATCCATTATTGGCCATGACTAAACGAGACTTGGAAGAAACTGAGTTTGACGGACTCTCTCCCGTAGCTAGTTTCCGCTTTTTGGCAGGAGGTCCTATGGAATTGTTCAATACGTCACCACTAGACATCGGACAAAAAGGCTCTCGAAGTAGCCTATGGTTATATTAGATTTGCCGATTATTTCGATAATAACGATTAACCTAAATTAAAATCACCGAACCGAAACGAGGAAAACTAAAGAAATGCTGTAATTACACCGCTATGGCGAATGACTAATGCACTGAGCGGAGGTAGCGTAATGTTTCCCAACACTTCCTAGATCCATGCACTTCTTAAAACTTCAAATTTTACTTTTCAAACGATAAACTAAACAAAAAATCAATTTAAATGGTAAATAATCAAAATAAATAACTTTAACTTATATTAGTTTTAACAGAAACAAATAACTGCTGTAATATTGATTTTAAATAATCCAACTAGTAGTTGGCAACACTGAAAACTGAAAATCAAATTTGCAAATTATTTTTAAAATTTGCAAGGTTTCAAATATATAGCTAGCTATCTTTTCATATACATTCCATTGCTTTGTGAAACTAAAAATTGATTTTTAGTCACGAAAATGGAGCAAAAGATACCTAGAAAATGATTATAATAACGATAAAATTAAATATCGGTTCTTACCTCCTCTCTCTAAT
>JACMZG010001911.1:37288216-37340716 GCA_018340805.1 Microvelia longipes | reverse complement strand
AAGGTGATAACCCGTTTAATACCTTATTCATACACCGGACAAAGGTGGCTGGAGCGTTACATAACCCGAAGGGCATCACCTTAAACTGCCACAGATGATCCCCTACTATAAATGCAGTCTTCTCCCGGTCTTCTGGAGCCACCTCTAACTGCCAATAACCACTCTTTAAATCGAGTACTAAACCAGGTAGCACCTTCTAAACTATCCAGTATGTCATCGATTCTTGGAATTGGTTGAGCATCCTTCTTCGTTACTTCATTAATTTTTCTATAGTCAATACAAAACCTTGTAGACCCATCTTTCTTTTTAACTAAGACAATAGGTGAAGCCCAAGGTCCATATGAAGGCTCCACGATATCGTTTTCAACCATGTCCTTGATTATTTTATCAACTTCTTGCTTCCTTGCTATTGGTATTCTTCTTGCTGACTGTCGTATTGGGGAACTATTTCCAACATCTATTCTGTGTTTTTCAATATCTGTTCTCCCAAGGTCATTATCATTTTTTGAAAAAATATCGGCGAAGTCTAGTAATAACATTCTTAACTGTTGTTTCTGGTCTACATTCAGTTCCTTGCTAGCCTCTTCGTACAGCTTTGTTAAATATTTTGGTAGTATATTGTGATTTTCAAAATTTGACTCACTATTATTTTCCTTAATTAATTCACATAATTCTGAATTTACATTAACAATTTTTTCCGACTCAAAGCGATTGTTTTGTAGAATAGGTATAACTTCTTCAGATATTGCAAAACTACTGTTTAAAAAATTAATAATACATCCATGCCTATTTAGGAAATCTGTCCTAGTATACAATCTTCATCCATATCTATTATACATTGTGTTCCGCAAAAAAAATTCCAATTTCTATTATGACCAGGCGTGATTCTAAAAAGTTGAAGTTTCTCCTAAAACCGACCGAATTTTGATTCTTGACACATCTTGAAAAATATAATTTTGTTGGTGTTCCAATTTGGAAGCTAAGCGTTGAGAGATGAGAGTTACCGCAGCACCTGTATCGATCAAAAAAAGGCACTCGATACACCCTATTTGGCCCCTAACATAAGTGCATGCGGAATGATTTTTTCTTCTCATTTTCTCTTCTTTATAGTTTTCTAATTTGGAACCATTTTTAATTGAAGCTCGCTGCGGTTCCCTACAGTTAGCTGTACTTAGTTTTCCTGATTCTTATTTAAATTGATACGGTTTGGACAGAAGCGACTAATATGATTTGCCCCTGCGCAAACCCAGCACACTATGTTGTTTTTATTAATTCTGTGTCTATAAATCGATTATTTGATCCACCGATCTCTTTTTTATCAGTTTTGTTGATTTGAGTTTTCTATACTCATATTGTGGATGTTTCTCACAGATTGTCTTTGTAAAGAAATGGATTGCTCTATAGCATCCACTTCTGTTGCTTTGGCCAACGCTTGCCATAGATTATCTGGTCCTGTTACAGCAACAGCCCTCCTCACAGTAACATTCCTTAACCCATCTAGAAAAGTTTGAACTTCTAGAGTATCTGACATTTGTGGAGAAGCTGTGGGATAAGCCTGGTGAACTAATTTCTATAGCCTAGCGAATTGTGACAGTGTCTCCCTCCGATGGCCCTTGAATACGAGATTTTAATAAAGCTCTATGTAGTTGAGAATTATTTGAGTTTTCTTTCTAATGCATCCATAATTATCTCTACATTATTTCTCTCATTCTCTCTCGAGATTTCGAAATACAGTTAATGCTGGACCCCTTAGTGCTGATACTATATCCCTAATCTTTCAGAACTAGTCCAACTTAATTTAGCGAGTGTATCAAACTGAGCTCTATATTCATCCCATGGAGTTTCCCCATCAAAATTTGGAGGTTTCAACTTTTTATTTACATTTAAGTTTGTTGCCCTAGAATGAATATTGCAACTGCAAGAGGAAATTTGGTGTCTGTTCAATAGGTCCACTTCAGAGGGATTATCTGATCTACCAATAGATGTGTTATTACCTCCTATTACATTGTTAATTTCCATTAAAGTTAGTTTTTCCAAATATTCTGTCATTTTTGACAGATTATTTTTAATTTCAATCTGCCCTTTAGTTACTTCCTGCAAAATGTTGCTTAGGTCACAGGGTGCTTTTTCTATATTCTCAATATCCTCACAACGCCGCTTCTTTGGTGGCATACTGTTACTATATATTCTAATAATATATCAAAATTATCTTACCCAGAACCTTCTTTATAAAATGTTCAAAAACTATTAGAGAAATACTTCACTACTTAGTCACTTCTGACACCAATGTTACGTACAAGTTAGTATTAAGTAAGCACTTAGGTTAACAAACTATATTCCTATCAAAACTAATTACAATCACTTTAAAATAAATATATCTGTCATTATGACAATATATATATATTATATATATATATATATATATATATAATATATATATATATATATATATATATATATATAATATATATATATATATATATATACATACATAATATATTCATCAAATATAAAATTACAATATAGGTTTTAGATTAATTTTACTAGGAGGATAGTAATATCGTAACAGTAACAACTGAATATTTAAAGTTAATTAGATTAGAACTTGCAGAATTAATGCAGTATTATACCCTCACACACACAGATATATATATATATATATATATATATATATATATAATATATATTATATATATATATATATATATATATATATATATATATATATATATATATATATATATATATATATATATATAGTAACGAGGCTAAAGCCCCCTGTATTCTATGTTTTGGTACATTTATCACAGCTTTTTGGTTACTTCGAGAAGTCGAATCAACTTTAGACCAATTTTATTCGATTTAGTGTCCCAATAAAAATAAGAAATGGCATTATCCCAGCAAAGAATTTTAGTCTTATTTTTATCGATTTTTTGAAGACGTGCTTCAGTATAAATTTGGTGAGTTTTATATTCTGAGGATGAGCAAAGTGAGCTCGAAGTAGTGAGGAAGAGCGTAGCAAATCCAATTTGGTGATTAAAAGTTTCGAGGTAGCCCGTTCCCAATTTTTAAAGAAGTAAGGATATTAAATAATGCACAACACTAAAATAATAATTATTTATTCAGTCAGCCTACATTCTACACCAGAAATCATTCTAGAGAATAAAATTATAAGTTATTTTCATTAGATAAAAAATACTTTTAATAAAAAAAATACTTATTTATTAAACACGATTTTCATAAATATGAAAAAAATCTAATTGAAATTGCATTATTAAAAAATAATTTAAAGGAAACTAAAGGCAATATTTTACAATAATAAATACAGAAAATCATTATTTTTTCAGCATACCTTCGTATATTAATTTTAAAATAATATTGGTATGTTTTTGTTTGGTTAATAATGGTGTTACGGATATTTAATCATCATCAGGAAGAGCTCCAAATTCATGCAAATTGATGAGACTTCCAAAAGGATCTTTTTTAAATTTATTTTTCTCATTAACTTCAGGGAGAACGTCACCAAAAAAATCATCTGGATTAGATTGGTTCCAATGAGCGGTTAGTGTTTTTGATGATGACTTATCTGTATCATTAACTGTTTTCTCCGAATCTGCTGATTTCTTGCCAGAAATTTCATTGCAACTTTTTCTTTCCTTATCTTTTATTTTGGTTCTGCTATCCCTAAAAATAATTATTTAACTTGCTCTTTTTTAAAATACAGAAAATAAGAATCTAACTACCCATCATATGGTGAAAATAAAGGAGGAAATGAAAAGTAGTCTCAAAATAATGAAATAACATAAAACATTGGGCTATTTTTATTATTGGAGAGTAAATGTTTTATCTATGTATTACAGCATGGCTTAAAAATGTGTGTGAAGACTGAAAAAGATAATTATTTAATAAAATATTATTTAATTGATTTAATAATATCTTTGCTTTATTAATTGACATATATAACATAATGTAAACAAAACACATTTATATAAGTGACAATATGCCACTTATATAGACAAGTAATAAAAATGACAAACTGATATAGGACAACAACAATGTGGCCATGAAGTGGTTAAGAGGCTAAAGGCCTCTTGTTTTTAAAAGGAAAGGCCTGATACGTTCTTTACCCTTTATATAAGTCGCTTGCTAGCAATTGAATATAGGCCTTAAAAATTTGATTAAAAGTTTTTGATTGTTAAGATATCTCAAAAACAGATAATAGTGGTTTTAATCATATTTAAGAAAGCATATACATAATTCAATTATTCATCTATTTGACATGATCCTGTCAAAAATGAATACAAATAATAAGGATGACTGGTAATTTTTATACCTTTAAATATTATAAGGATGAAATTATAAGGATACCAGAATAAAAAAATATTGACAAGAATAATTTAATAATATATAATTTACTATACAATATAATGAGCAATACTAAAATGAAGTACAATAATGAAAATTAAATTTGTACTTAAAAGGCAATATAGAACAGAATAAGTGGCTTTTGAGAGTTGGTATGTGCAAGGATAAATTAATAAACTATATTAGAATAATTAATAAAATCATTATTAAAAAATACTTATTCTTTTTTACAGTCATTCATTATCAACTGGGTTGATTAGTAAGATCAACCCAAAAACTTTTATTTGAACATGTCAAAAGGTCTTCAGCAAGTAAGGGATTTGTCTTAAAAAAATCATATATGTTTTATTTTTAGATGCACCAGGATCCACTAACATAAAAAGTATGGCTAACAAATAATTTATAATGCACATAAACTTGATACACAAATAAGATAAATTTAAATAAACAAATTTGTTGTTTATAAAGCACTTTTAAATAATTTTTGTATATATTTTACTATATTGCTAATAACTATTACAAATAACCAAAGAAAAAACGGGAAAACAGAATTTTGAAATTCCATAAATTAAAAAAAACGAAAAAGTGTTTAAAGGCATTTGAATCCTTTAAAGATTCTAATGAAGCTTGATATAACTATTACCTTTTCCCAATTTGTCTTTTATCTAATTCTTTTTGTATTGAATCAGGAAGCCTTGAAGAAATAAAGTTAGACGGTTCATTCTCATTATTATTCAACTGAAAATTAAAGAAAATTACAAATAATGTTAATTAAAATCAAATTATTTATATAGAATTTATCGATCTAAATAACCAAAAAAAAAAAACCATATAGTAAAAAATAAAATTAAAAGTCAACACCATTAGTGTAAAAATGACGTCTGTCAGACAGTCTGTTTTTTACTCAAGTTCCTATATTATCTATGGCCATAAGCTACTTTAAACTAGATCCTTAAAATAATAAATGCAGGACTTCTTTTAACAGAAGGAAGGGATTGATACGAACCCAATCTTGCTATCTATTATAAGCAAAGAGACTAGAGCGAGGATACAGCAGCTCATATCATTCCTTGGGTAGCTAAGTGCCATAACTGTACATTGGTGATGCCATTTTTCGATTTCACATTTTCACATAATATTACATTATTTTTTTACTATTTTGTCTTAAATTAAGTAAAAAGAAGTTAAAATAAGTTGTAATTATTATATAGTGCATATATTCTTTAATTGCCTGTGTTAAATTAAGCGATTTAATATGGCGACACTGTAAAATGCCCGCCATTTGTAGAGTGCAAGCTTCATTAGGGTTGGAGGTCTCTAGTCTCCCTTTAGGGAGAATCAAGTAGGATTATATACAGTTATAGCACCTAATGGAAACTGTCTAACTTCCAGACCCTTATCACTGTGTTATTTGGGCTATGTACTCTCTCTAAGTTTTGGCAGGTATTAGTCTCTTTGATTACAAGTGTAATAAAAAAAAAAAACAACAAACAATCATAGGGCATGATTAAAAAGGAAGTTAACATTTTGGACAAAAAGTATTTAGTAATATGACTAATAGTCCAAGAGCCAGGCCTAAATAATGTGACTCATTTTGTACTACTTATACTGTACGACTTATTTTGTACATACTGTACTGTGACTAATTTCAGTTTTCTTGGAATAAGTGGTTCCCTGAGAGTCGTGTGCAAAACATTAAGAGAACATTTTTTAAAGGTGATAACATTTTCTATAAAATGAGACTTTTTTTTGTTAAAATTGGATAACTATAACTAAAATTATGACATTTGTTAAATGGCCAAAAAATGCTCAAAAAGCAAATATTTTTTCCAACAAATTTGCTGACTTTGCATAAATTAACCATTTTTTTGTATTTTTGAAAGAGCCATAACTTTGGTTGTAGTCATCCAATTTTAATGACTAAACACTCGTTTTATAAATTTTTTTATCAGCTTTAAAAAATGTTCTCTTTATGTTTTGTACTCGACTCACAGGGAACCACTTATTCCAAGAAAACTGAAATTAGTGTGATTTTATAAAATTTTGAACTCGTGCAATCATATGAAGGGCTCCACTCTTGATTGGCAGACTATGTTTTTTCTTCATAATTTAAAGTATATTATCAGAAATAAAAAATTATCAGAAATATAATTTTGAAGCAGTACAAAATGAGTAACATTTTTACAGGTCTGGCTCTTGGACTTTGTTAAAGAGGAGTTAAAAAATTAATTATAAAAATTTACCAGTAGATGTATATTATGAGGGATTCAGGAATTATCGCTTTGTATTCATACATTTTTTAATTAAATAGGATAAGAATCTATCATTTTAGTTGACATTATTTGATTTTAATTCACACAATATTAGTAAATAAAGCACAAAGCAAGTGTTAACATTTACCTCTGTTGTTTTCTCTTGGTTCAGGTCTAGAAAATTAAAATTTTTATAATTTATCTTTTAACTCCTCGTTATCAAACTTAGTCATTTTTCCAAAGACATTTGGTAAATTAGAAGATGTATATTACATGGGATTCAGGAATTCATTTTACTGACTAAGGTATTAAAAAAATAATTAAGGGTAAAATTACTCTGCTACTTGAAGTAGTGAAATTTTGTAATGATCCAGTACTAGAGTTGAGAGGGTTTCTCCATATGTTAGCTCCATCTTCAGTCACTGAATTGGAAAGAATTTCAGCCGAATAAGATGGCCTAGCAGGTACAATGGGTGACCTGCAGCAGACACTACAAAGCAAAAAAAAAAAATAGCACTACTTTATGTAAAAAAATTATATAATATATATTATATATATATATATATATTATATATATATATATTATATATATTATATATATATATATATATTATATTCATATATACATATATATTATATATATATATATATATATATATTGATATTATATATGATGATGCCATCTATGTTGCCCTACATTTCGGAAAATGCTTTTTGTAGTAGAAGCAAAAAGTCATCCACCTTGACATGTTTACACCCAAAACCTTCAATACAATAATAAGATAATGAAAAAAAAAAAAAATAACCGGGAGTCAAAGCAAAAACTTTTAAAAATATTAAATAAAATTTAACAACAAAATAAAGGATGTGTAATAAGACTTTCTTTCCTTGTAAATGGGGCACAATAACCTAAAAGGCTTTCTTTAATCAAACAAAACTTGGCAAATGGTGAGATGTTGGAGAGGGTATGAAGCCTAATGTGTGCGGAATATTTATAAAGGCATTAACTTACATAATTGTTATTGGACTGTTAAGAATTAAATTTCTAGGTTAAGTAATTTATCCTTAGTCTCACTTTTAAGTTTATAGAATTCACACATTTTTTATAAATTAAAAACAATGACTTTAATTCTATAAGTTAATAAGCTATGGCCATTTCACCAACACTGTGGGCATCATCAGGCTAATAAACTAACACTACATTAACAACTAAAAATCACAGAAAACAATAATTAAACATAAGATTAGAATTAAATAAAAAATTTATTATTTATTTATTTAATTCTAGTTTATGTATATGTGCTTTATTTGTTTTCTGTGATTTTTAGTTGTTAATGTAGTGTTTAGTTTATTAGCCTGATGATGCCCACAGTGTTGGGTGAAATGGCCATAGCCTAATTTTATAGCTTATTAACTAGAATTAAAGTCATTGTTTATAAAAAAATTCTAGGTTGATTAATGAAAGAACCTAGGTTGATTAAAAAACCTTGTCTATTTATTTTGATTTTGTTAATTTGTAATTAACATTTTTACTTAAATCTCACTTCTAACCTTTTGTTTTGTTGTTTTTAACTTGTTATTGTGTTTTAAACTTTTATTTCAACTGTTTTTTAAACTGTGGTTTTTTTTGAACTGTGTTGGTTTTTGGTGTTTACTAGTTTTTTTTTGGTGATAGTTGTTTGTTTTGTTGTTTTTATTGTTTAACACTGACGATGCCTGGCTTCACCATGTGAAATGTCTGTTATTAATGCTCATGTAAGTATATACAAATTATAAAGGACTGAAGTCATCATTCATTAACTTAAGTTCTGATAATATCAAAAACAATTGTTTACTTTCCTAATTTATACCGTAATTATAAAGGAAAAGTATTGTGTGTGGAGTAGAAAAAGTATAGTTATTTCAACTAAATTATCCATTCCAGGTGACTATGGACCTCCTAAATGGTTTAGTTGTACTGCTGAAAATAAAACGAGTCCAAACAAATACAAATAAGACTTCTTTTAAGGAGACAGAAAGCCCCCTTTTCTTCTTCTATAGAACATCAATCATGTCACAAAAGAATGCAAATACAACTTACGAATTAACATCTTCAAGTTTTTTAAGCAATCTTTCATTTTCTCTACACACTAATTCTTGATCTCTAATAAGTAGATCCCTTGCAGCAAATAATTCAGAATTTTCTTTTCTTAAAGCTGAATTTTCAGATGAATAATGTCTCACTAGTTCAGCTAATTCTGATCCTTCCATATTAGCAATCTCTTCAAGATCTACTTGCTTTGCACTACCTATACGACTTTTAGTCATGGCTAAAAAAAATGAGAAAACAAATCATAAATTTACATTCATATAATTTGAGTCATGTATCCATACAAAAAACAATTTGCAACACAGGGATGAAAAATAAACATAAGCTGTATGTATGTGTATAAGCTGTATAAACATGAGCTGATACAGCTACACAATTAAATAAAAAAATATTTTCTTAATTTAGATGAGATATACATATAAATCATAATAGCTTAATAATAAGCCTAATTTTATAAAAACTGTAGAATTTCCAATATTCTTCCCAATTTATTCAAAAAATGATAAAACAAACACACACACACACATATATATGATTACTATTAGTAATATATTTTGTGGATAACATTTTATCCAGATCAGCGAAACTACACTGGGGTTTAGGATGCAGAGCCTTGCAAATTATTTATAAAGGAGCCTTCCTTCCTATGATTCTGTACGCTGCACCTGTTTGGATAGATGGTCTGCAAATCAAAGCTAACCAGCAGAGATTAAAAACTTGTCAACGCTTGATAGCTCTGAGGATGATCAAAGGTTACCGGACCATATCTTATGAAGCTTCGTGTATTTTGGCAGGAGTTCTTCCAATTTGCCAAGAAGCATATCAAGCTAGTGATCTCTATAAGATTCAGAGAGGAGTAACCTTTGACTGGATAGACAGTTACAACTTTGAAAGACCAATAAACTTTAAGTTTTGGCCGCATCCAGCACAATATGTTGAAAGCATAATTACTGAAGACCAAGATGACAGTAATTACACCTTATCTGTCTACACCGACGGAAGTAAAAGTGATGACGGAGTAGGTTGTGCTTTTGTAGCATACTCTAATACCAACATCGTGTCCAGTGAAAAGTTTAAGCTATCAACATATTGCTCAAATTATCAAGCAGAACAATTTGCAATTGTAAAGGCTTTAGAATGGTTAGCTAAAAGAAATGACCCAAACAGAAAATATATAATAAGAACAGATAGCAGGTCAACTTTAGAAAGCCTAAATTGTATTTGGAATCAAACACCATTATTATTCAAAATTCGAAATTTATTAAGTATGTTTTCTTATAACCAAATTCTATTTAGTTGGGTAAAAGCCCATTCTGGAGTGGAAGGAAATGAAAAAGCAGACTTTTTGGCCAAAGATGCAACTAAAAATGACACCCTAACAGAAAGCTACAAATTGTACTCGAAATCTCACATAACTTCAGACGGCAAAAAAACTAAATTTAGAAAAATGGAACAACATTTGGACGAATTCTTCCAATGGATCTATAACAAAATTATTTTTCCCTACAGTTAATCATCGATTAAAATTTGGACCTTGGGACTATTCTCACAAACTAACTATGTTTATGACAGGACATGGAAAATTTAATTATTACCTAAAAAGATTTAATATAAAAGATACTAGTAGTTGCAAATGCGATCCTGCCAAAGATTAAACTTCATTTCATGTTATCAATGATTGCTCCTTACTAGATAGAGAAAGACAACCACTCATCCAACACGTTTTGACATTAGGCCATAGCTGGCCTCTACCCGCTACTAAACTTTGGCAAAAAGATATAAAAGAACAATTCATACGTTTTATTGAAAGCATAGATTTTGAAGCTATCTAAGAAAACTAAATCTCTAAGAAAAATTATAAAATTTGCAGTTTAAAAGAAAAGAAGACATACGTAAGTTTGGAAAATTGAAATTTTATGTTTCAATTAATTTGTATTTTAATTTAAATGAAAATATCAGATTGGAATCATTAAAAAAAAGAAAAGACACTTTATGAATCTCAACATATTAATTTGAATGAAAATATCCGATTGAAAACATTCAACACTTTTTTAACCAAAAGAAGAAAAAGAAATATTAAAGAAGAAAAAACCAGATTTATACATATTTGTTTTTAAAAGGCATGTAATACAGTTGTGGAACGTGCTGAAAATAAACGGCCTCTAGTAGTGATTACTAGAGGAAACATAAAAAAAAAAAAAAAAACTATTAGTAATTTGGCTTTGCATGAGTGTCTCTACAAAAATCATATTAATCAAATGATTGTGGTTACCTGAAAGATCAGTAACAGGGACATCAGAACCAAGCCTTAGTGCTGCTCTCAAATGATCATTTTCGTTTTGAAGAGCTGCCACTTCACGTTTTAAACTCATTATTAATGCTTCTCGAGGGTCCTAAAAAATATTTCACCCAATTTAAATATCAAAGATTATGAAGTCTACTTCTTAGGTAATACTTCTGGCAAAAGCAAGCAGCAAATAAAGAATGATATAACAGTGTAAATTATTTATTTCTGACTTAAAGAATTTTAAAGAATACTAAAGCAATGTTTCGGGGTCTAGTTCAATAAAATAAATGAAGCTCCAGTTTTGAACACAAATAATTCTTTAATAAGCATTTATGTTTATAGGAGTTAACTTTTAAACAACAAAAATAATCAAATTTCATTAAAAAATGGTAAGTAGATTTTCTTTTACAGTTATCCACTAATAACTGATTTAAAAAATAACTATGGTCATTTTCATATTATAATTAATCAGAGATGTCTAGAGTATAACACGTGATTATAATCAGTTGCCAGCTTGGATAAAAAGTGTTGGAACCAATGAGGTTGGTCTGATATCAAATTGTGAGCGTGGTTTAACATCCAGGACTAACCTCTCAATCCCTCACATTATTTTCCCACTCTACTGATTATAATCGTATGTTTTACTATAATAAATTACCTTTAACTTTAACTATAATCAGTGATACCTAATTAAAGTGTATAGTTATAAAATATGACAATACCATGATGACTAGAGGTTTATTCCTTATTTTCTTAGCCCTTGAAGCATATCTTAAAGTATTTAGAGTTTCTGTTAGGTTAGATCTAGCTGGTGATATGCAAGCAATCTGAAAATAAAAGATGGAAAGGATGAAATAATTTTTAACAATTAGCACATATTTAATTTATGTACACCTATATTTACACAAATATTTATAAGTTGTGTTACTTTAATAATAAAAAATGTTGTTTATTAGATGTTGATAGTATATTAGATATGATTAAACAATAAATATTACAATAAAAACCAGTATTTATTATTATAATACAATGAACAAAAAATGATGAATGAAAAATACTGTATCAAGAGGTAGTAAAGTCCTTCTAAAATAAAGTCTACGTAGAGTCATGGTGTCATTTAAGATTTTTACACAGCCATTACAAACTTATTGCTTTGAACATCTCTTGTTCTAAATAAAAAGAGGGATATTTTCTATCACTTTCAATTCTCTGCATAAGTCTTATTTTTAGGTACATACTGTGAAGGGATTTAACAACTAAAACAAAAACTTTGTAATAGGATATTAGACTCTAGAAAAGGCAGATGATAAAATTTATTTTAATGAGAAGAATCATAAACTTATTTTTGTATGAATATATTACCATCAGAGTAACTCCAGATCCAGCTAAACTATCAGCTAGCAATTTAGTTAATTTGCTATCCCTGTAGGGAATATG
Organism: Microvelia longipes; assembly: GCA_018340805.1. Lineage (NCBI taxonomy): Eukaryota > Metazoa > Arthropoda > Insecta > Hemiptera > Veliidae > Microvelia > Microvelia longipes. The sequence goes on along the minus strand of JACMZG010001911.1, from coordinate 37,328,286 downwards.
ACTTGTCTTTTTCTTTGGATCACTTAATGAAGCTATGCAGTAACCTATTAAAATACAACACAATATTACGTTTAATCAAAAGGTACACAATTCTGTTTGTAAATACAACAAATTAGTATTTTAAATATTAAAAGTCGATTAAAAGACTGTTAAATTCTGTGTTGCAGTCTGTCATAAAATTATGATTTACAAATCTATTAAACTTGTAACGGAACACAAAAAAACAAATTAAAAGAAGTGAAAATGCTATATATAGACGCATTAATAGTTGGCTATGAACTTAGATATTATGGCACTTTCGACAAACTTCACTTGAAATATAGAGTTAAAATATTATTCAATTTAAACAACTTTAAGCATTTTATTCAAAAATAACAGGTGAATGAATACAAGAAAATGCAATACTAAAACTCTCTGGAAGAAGTCTAGAAACAACTACTGTTATCAAACCCCTTAAAAGAAAATTGGGTTGAGGCAGAAAAACTTGATAAATTATTCAATTAGGATGACACTTTAAGAGGACCTGTCTTGAAAACTAAAGACATTCAAAATAACAAGACTAGACAGGAAATAAAAGGTTTTACATTTAATATTCTATTCATAGGACAATCAGGTTAATGTGAAATAAATGGGTCAAGAAAAAATACCCTAACAAAATGATATAATCACTTTCTTTTAATTAAAAGAATTTGAAAACCTTTTGTAAAATGAAATAACTAATCTGATTGTTATAAAACATGTCCATTGAAAATTTTAATTCAAACAATAGATAGTTGAACGACATAGTTATGTTTCATTTACCAATGAAATATAATTTACAACATATAAAAATCATGTGAAAATTCAGCAGATTATAGTTAAATCGTTGATATGTTGTTCATAATTTTTTTAACCTTGAATTCACTATATTCAGAAAATTAATTTTATAATCCTACATATTGTGCTCACATTTTCAATTAACGTTTTAAATACACACCTAACACCATAAGACTTTTGTTTATATTATTAGCTTCTTCAAGTGTTTTCCCTTCACTGTGAGTTTTCTTAGTCATTTCACTACCTGCCAAATCCACAAAATTGATTTTTCCTTGTTTTGTTAAGAATACACCTCCTTCAACCTTAATAATCAAAAAGTATAAATTAACAATAGATAAAATAAAAAAATATTTAAGATTTGGGTTAACAATAGACAAAAATAATAATATAGTAGACAAAGGGGTGATAAATATATCTTTCGTAAAACAAAAAACTGTAAGATAATAAAGAGGACTATGTCTTATTCATAAAACAATCTTCAATGAGAGAACAATGGAGATGTAATAATATTGTTTCAATATCAAATGGTTTTTATAAAAACAAAGCTTCCTAATTTTACTTGTAACGTTGTCTCACTATACAATACTATCACAGTATTGATTAGTTACACATGATCTGTGTAAAATGTTGAAAAAGTATGCAGAGTAATAAAAATAAAATTGGTGGGATCATAGAGGAATATATAGTACTACCTAATCAGTGGGTGGGATATTCATGAAAGATTTTTATCCCCCCCCCCATTTTTTACTGGTCACACTGTAAGGTAAGTAAAAACACCGGCAATATAATATATTAAAAATGCTCCAAAAGTTGAATAAAGTCAAAAACAAAAACGCAGGCACTAACATGCATAGTACATATTATGGGGTTAATTACTTATTTCTCTTAAATTAAGTGTTATGAAACCTACATAATGAGATCAAAAACACAGAAAATTTTAAGTCTAAAGTATTAAAAAAATCTCAATGATAATAAATTCACCAGTTACCTGAGGTCACTATAAAAAGCTCCAGAGGAAAATATTTTAGGATAAGTTAAAAAGTAAATCAAAATGATATTCCTATTTTCCAAGAAAAGGAAATGATCTGTCCAAAAGGTTTGGACAACAGTTTGAAGAGGCCCTAAAAGAGAGAATTATGAACTGAATACTTACTTTTAGGAATATAAATGATGAAATTTAATAAATTGAAGAATTATTTATAACCCTAAGCTCTTTAAGACAAAAAATAGAAAAAAGTATAGACAGCCCCTACAGCCAAAACTTGTAGAGGGGGGAGGGGGCTATGTTTTACACACCTTTAAGGGTCTTCCTGTAATAACTGTTTGTTAGAGGGGGCAACATTTTTTCCAAGGGGGAGGCCCCCTTGTAACAGCCTTGAGTATTGAAGTCACAGTTTTGCACCAAAAGCTTGGAAGTTGCACTACATGGTGCTTCTACATATCCTATCAATCAAGCGTACAAAAAAAAGTAAGCCCCTCTTCAATATGTAAATAGGAAAACACAACTTAATGATCTACTTGTTGATACATTTAACATGATCAAATTATCATAAATGTTGCTCTGAATTACACTTAATTTTTGTCACTGGAGATAGCTTTACTAAATTTTAGGAGTAAAAACAGCATGGTGTATTAAAATGGCAGTAATTAATTAATGTATTTATAAATATAGGACTGTTCTGAGTCCATCAAGACCTCAATTACATTGGTGGCGATAATAATACCAGGTACATTTGAATTTAAAGTACAGGCCAGGCATCTGACAGTAATTGCTAAAATGTGAGACAGTAAACATAAACAGTTCCATATTTGAATCTGTTTATGTATTATTTTCCTTCACGTTACCTTCGTTTTTAATAGAATAAAAAAAATCAAACTTCAATTTTCTAATAATTATTTTTAATTTCTTTGTTTACATCCATTTTATTTTTATTTTAATTCATTATTAATATAATTTATTAAAAGAAGACTTTCTCTTAATTTCCACTAAATTAAAATTATATTTATACAAAATAAGGACAAGATAATTCATTAAATGAATAAATAAATTAAATTATAACAAACATGAAAATAATAACAATATATTTTAATGTTAAATATTATTCATTAAATTAAGTTTTTTTTAATTAATAATGGTAATGGTATAAAGCAAAATATCTTTTATAAAATAATTTTAGGTATAAATATAATATATTGCATTTTGTAATGATTGTAATTTTTTATTAAACTCAATATTTTTTTTTTAAATCAAAGGAATCAAATGTTGTGATGTAAAAATTACAAAAAGAATGTTAATACAATACAATTTTTGTTTTAGATTTCTAGACAATCAAGAAATTCAAGTAAAGGATTGAAGACCAATGTAAAAATTCAATGGTCATAACCATAAAAGAATATGACATACTAGCATTTTATTTCATAGTAATGTCAAGATAAAGAAGTAGAATTGTAAAACAGAATACTATTTCTTCTTAACTATTTTATAATAGCTATAAATGCTTTATAACCATACTGGTAAATTTGAAATATATTTTCACTTTAAACAAGAGAGCTTTTTAATGCTTTTAAATTAAACAAAATAAAAATTATTTAAATTTTATGACTAAATAAATTAGAATAATAAGGAAGGTTATTTTGATGAAATTAAAAATATGATGCAGTTGTAATATAGAAAATAGATAAAATACGATAAATACAAATAACATGTTTTTACTGAACAGCTCGAAAGTAACATTTAAGAAGGACAAAAAAGAAATATAATAACAATAAGTAAGAAATTATTTACATTTTAATAGTATTACAGTTAATTAAATCTGCTCCCTTCATTGTCTAGATTTAAATATTATAAAATTACTACGGGGTTGGGGAAAAGTACATAATTAAAATCATACTGCCTGGCTTTGAGTACAACCTAACCTAGCCAGTAAACTAGAAGAAGTTTCGCCTGATACAACTGGTGTCATAATCTATTAACTATTTATTTGAAGCCAAAATTTCTTGGAAAATATCCAAAGTAATCAAACATGACTGGGTAAATTAAACTTTACAACCAAGTTTTAATCATCTATCACAAATAAATTAAAAAATGAATATACGATAAAATTTTACATCAAAAATAAAATACTAAACTGAACTAACTGGAATAAAAATGAATTAATAGGCGTTCTAATAAATCGGGACAAGACAGATTTCTTTAACAAATTCTCCAAGGATATACAAAGACTTTATATCTTTCTTACTAAAATATCTTACTTCAGAAAAGAACACAGCTAAAAGGACCCATAATCATATAAGCATTTGATTATAGTGGAATAGAAAAATAAGTGAACCAACTCCCCTATAAAATGTATGTGAGTTCAAAAAAAGGATCGAGTATCTCAATATTTTTAAAAATGGTTGCCACTCAGTAATTGACAGAATAATGTCAAATGTCATAGTATTTGTCAACAACCCACCATGTTTTTTATGTGTGCCCGATAAATAAAAATTTTATGTTTTTGTTTTGTACAATTTTCTGTCACACAATGTAATCATTATCCATGACAGGCAACATGATATTAGGCATTGCCTCCTCTAAAATTACAATAGTCACTAAAAGTAGCTCTAGCAGTTAAACTTTTCTTAATTTGACATTACCAGCCATATCAAAAGCCCAAAAAACGTGAGTACAGTCACTTGTTATTTGTATTTCACTATAAATGTAATATAGTCAGAAACAGTCAAAAATATTTAAAGATAAGTCTTTACCCAGGATATAAAATTATAAGTTACACTTAGTGCAAAACCATGTTTCTTTCAATTTCAAGCAGATTATCAGAGAAAGGGAGAAGAGGATGTCATTTCTTAAAACTTGTTGTTATGGCAGATTGTATGTTGTTTCTGTTATACAACCACATTTATAAAGTGTGGATAGACTTTATTTATCTCCTTACTTAATAGAATCCATTGGGTCTGTTGCTAGGTGTATTTAATTCTGCTATTAAGTATTTTTCTGAAGTTAAAATTGAAATAAAAGAAGAAAAATTCTATAATACAATTATTTACATTAATATTTATATAAATTACAAATAAATATGATACTAAATACAAAAAATGGTTAAATTAATTTAAAATAGTTATTTTTTATTATTTATAATTTAGTATAATAACAATATAAAAAAATAACGCATTTGGTCTTAAATATAAACATATTTAGAAAGTTTTGAAAAATCAAATATTTTAGATGACTTAGGAGTTGAATAAATGGAAAAATATTTACAAGTTTATTATTGGAAATAAATAAATTTCTCTTTAAATGTCATTGGTGAGAGACAAACTACATTTTTAGGAAGGGTTAAAAGTAAAACTTTATTATGTAACACAAAAGACATTCTTAAATCTTGATTTTTATTATTTAATTACTCCCTATACGTTTCTAACAAAAGGAGAAACAGTACCTTAAAAACTGTTACAGGTGTTTTTCTTTAAAGGTTATACTCCTTACAATAGAGATAGGAGCACAGTATTTGGTTAATGAGTCTTCTTCAAATTATTAATTATTTTGATTTGGCACAAATAAAATAACAGAGCTTTGAGAGAGAGAGAAATAAATCTAATTAAATGGGAAGTTTTAATACACTTGTAAAATTAATCCAAATTCAACCACTTATAATATTGATTAAATTTAATTTTTTATTGCCAATAAATGCATTTTACACCACTATTCCATTAGAAAATAGCGGAAAAATAAATATTTCTCAAAAAATAAAATAAAACTTAAGAGGTATTTACAAATAATAAATGTAATTTAAATGTCTAACATTTCCTCAGTTCCATCAAAGTAAAATATAGCATTATACTAATGTATCAGTTGATATAAAAGGAAATGACTCATTTGAATGCTCACTACTAAATGGTTCAAAAGCTTTTATAACAAGAAGGAAAATATTTATTTTAAAAACAAACATATAACTATAGATGATCAGTTCACATAAGTCATTTGTTTTATTTTTAGAGAATTTTAATTAGAAAATGATGCTTTTTTTAATTTACACTGTACAACCTTTAGTCTTAGATACACCCTTTACTTGAAGAAACCATATCACAATACAAGAAACAATTAAGTATTCAAAACGGCATTAATGGTCAATAAGAAATTAAATTTTTATTATTTACACAAAAGCTTATACATTTTAGTAGCACAACAAACAAAACTAATAAAATTTGTTTAACTACAAAATTTAAATTAAATGAGAATAAGTTTCAACTATTCTATTAACAATTGTTATATTCTTAAATTATATATTTTATACAGTTATTTATTGGGTACCATTTAAAAGATAAATTAAGAAACTTAATATTTTTCAATTCAAACAATTAACATAGATTATAATAGATGCTACTATATTTATAAGAGTTCGCATTATTATTTATTTACACCACATTTGAAGAAATAGAAAAAACCAACTTAATTGTTTCACTAATTACTATTAAGAAAAACCAATATTTTGCTTTATTAGTAACAGTGTATCTCAAATACACATTTATTCAGAAGTTCAATATTATACATTAAAAATTCTATTAGAATATTGATCAACCAATCAAGAAGAGTATCGGGCTTAATAATTTTGCCGATATCATAGATTAATTTTTCATATGCAAATTTTTATTCCTCTTAAAAAATGGGTTTTAGAAACAGTGTACAGCTTTGAGCCATGACAGTACAGGTCGGAGCAAGCAGTAATGGAGTTAGTAACACCATTATATTTTTTTAATACAGGAACTTATTTGGTTTCTAACCAAGCATTCTTATCAAGCTTGTATTTGAAACTTTAAGTATAAAGTCACCTAAGTATGTACATAAACCTTTTTTTGTCTCCCAAAAATTTGTTGACAGTTAGTTAGTTACACCAACTAAGGGAGCACTCTGAGCATAAATAAAAATGGCTTCAGGTTACTTTTAAATTCAAATTTTCTTTAAATAATAATTATTTTTAAAAAAATAAATAATAATTACTGAAGTTATAATAAATTGTATTTTTTTATAACAAAAGATGCTTGGCTTTTATTTAAGTAAAATAATATTGGTCCAAATGTACAAATAAAAATTAATATAAAGCCTGAACTCATCAACCTTTGGCATACAACATTGTGGTGCTTTATCAAGCCATATATTTCTTTAAAATGGCTTCTTAAGAAGAGAGACAAAACTATTTAATAATATATAGAAAAATAGAACAACCAAATACATAACAAACTTACACTATTATTATTTTACTTTAGTAAATAAAATTTTAGGGCAACACAACAATTTATAATCAATTGCCAATAAGATTAAAACAATGATTAATAATGGAGTTCAAATTAAAAAAAATATTCACATGAGGCAAGTTATACAAACATATTATACTATTGAAGAAAAATGGCAATCAAAAAAGGTAAATATATATTTTCATCATTAGTTTATCAAAATTATGGAAATTACATTGGAACACACATGATTATCAAGGAAAGATCTGTCTGTTTCACAATAGTAGGAGTATACTTGTCCAAGAGTTCAAAAATTAAATTACATAAAAACATTATACATGTATGACCTCGGTGTCAGGTATGAGACGTAGGCGGGGGGTGGCCCGTCATATGCTGCATTTCCATGCCATCAGCCATTTCTAAAGCCCTTACAAAGGACATAGGTCTCCTTCCAGGAGTGTCATTAGGTGTAGCTGTACCTACAGTCTTCCTTTTAACTTGAGGAGACTGTTGTACTTGAACTCCAGGTGGGAAGACAGGCACTCCTCCTCTAGGTATAGCATAACTATAACCTCTTTGAGTAGGACTTGTAGGATTAGATCTATAATTATCGTAAATAGGAGGGCCAGAATGATGCGGACATGACGGAGAAGTGTCCTTCCACCTGTAAACACCTCTTTGAGGTGATCCAGCTAGCTCCCTGATATTGTCAACAGTGTGATTAGGACCTCCTCGGGGATAAATCGGGCCAAGTAGCTCTCCTTCACTCAAAAATCTCCTTTGAGGACTACCTTCTTCATAATGACCACCATTAGAAGGAGCAACTCCAATAAAATCAGGTCTTCTAACCCCAGTTGGAGTACCAGGATTACTTCTCCTAGCAGGAGAACTCATAGCTAAGGGAGTGGGCACACCTACTTGTTTGATTCGTTGATGAATGTTTGGAGAAGGCATTGCTAGTTCTACATCTGGAGTATGGCTCCTAGATTGTACCATCTCTGTCCTTGTACGTGGTCTAGGAGGATACATCTGCCTGGGAGAGTCTGAAAATGTGGGTCTATCCATTGCAGGAGGAAGATAAAAGTTGGTTTTAGATCCATGTCTGTTAAGAGGAGGCGTTGGTTCACAGTCTTGAGACTGTGAAGCAGCAGGTTCCATCAGATCATCACCCATGGGATCTCTCCCAGGAGATAGCTTGTTATATGCATTAGAGTTTGGATTTCTTACTCCATTGCTGGTATCTGTATAAGTTTTGACCTGTTGGTTATCATTAGCAATAGTCACTATTCGACTTGAACTATTGTCTTTTCTTCTTTTACTGTATCTGTAGGGATTAAGAAGACTAGGGAACTGTGGACCACAAAGGGAATAAAAACAATTTGTCCAGCAACCATGGGAAAATGGATTATAGCCACCTTTGAATTTTCCAGTAACCTGTTCATTTGTAGTCCTACCTCGAGCAACCAAAACTATATGGAATCCAGTAAGACCAAATATAGGGATAAAAAGAACAGTAATAATACCAATTATAACAATTGATATGATAGTAGCAACTTCAGTAAGTCTTTCCTTGTTGATAAGAACATAAATGAGACAAAATGCAAATATACAAGCCATATGTATACTGAGACTGACTAGGAAAAAGAAGAAGTATCTATAGTTTCGTCTTCCAATGCAGTTATTTACCCAGGGACAGTGGTGGTCAAATGTTTCGATACAATGGTTGCATACTGAACAATGTGAGCATCGAGGAGGTCGATAAAATTTACAAGTTACACACCACTTCATTCGTACAGTGATACCATTTATTTCTGTATTTTTATATAAGGGTGATCTTAAGTCATCATCTCTATCTTCATCAGGAGGAGCTTTAGGAATCACACCAGGATCCATAAACGTAGCTAATGTGAAATTTGCTATTACAAAGAATGTAATCACGCCTTGGCATGCAGGAACCCATGGAAACTGCATAATATAGTACTGACATGGAAAATAGAAAAACAAGAAAGTCGTTGATAAAAGGAGCGTCCATGCAAATGTAGCAGGGATGTACCTGGTCTTTAAATTGCATGGCATAATGATAAGTCAAATCTTGAATGCTTTTCAAAATAAATAAAACAATATTTTATAAACAAATAACTTATCACATTGATTAAGTGCAACCAGTCCTTGGAGCAATATCATTTAAATAAAACACAACAAAGTTTTAACACATACAACAATTTAAAAAATAAGTTAAAGCTTAAAACAATACCAACACTCCAAAGTAACTAAAATATTTAGGAGAAATAACTAACAAGAACCTCGGAGGAAACTCTTTAGCTTATGCCTATGAAAAGTATTTATCTTAAGTTTAACACAATTAAAATAAGCATATTTAAAAGTCCTCATAAATTTAATAATTTAACATAAAACCGACTGCATGAACAAAGGTAAGAAGTCCCCACTCATTACCACTTAAATTATGTTGGAATTCAATAAATTAAAGGTTTATTAAATATCCTCTCTGTTAGCATTACTTAATCTTATTACATTAAGTTGTAAAAATAAAAAAGAATAGTAATACACAGAAGACAGTTGACTCAGAACTAAAATTTTATTCGAACAGACTAGGAAGAGAACATTAGAAAATGGATGTTTTGATTCAACCGTAACCGAATTTTTAAACCAATATTTTCAAAAATAGCTCTCTTTTTTAATTTAAACACATCCATACCTATAATTTTTAACTGTTCCACATTAACAATTAACAAAATATAATAAAGTTTTAAGAAAAATTAAAATCATGTCAGTCCAAAACTAGACAAACACAAGTGTCCCCTTTTGATATGCTTCTTGTTCTACAAATGAAATGCACTCAAAAATAATCACTTTATTGATGTATATCGAAACAATATTATTAAATTATCAATATTAAATAATTAAAAACTAAAAATTTACCGCTAAATTCAATAAAACTCGATAAATTTCACTAATTTCTAATAAAATGTTTCTTTAGATATAACCTCCATGTCTGTTACAGAAACTTTCTACAAAATCGATTTTTTAAACCCGAGTTTATTCATACACCTATTGCAATGTTGGTTTGGCGAATAATCTTTAACATTACGTGACTCAGCAAAATTATTCGTGTAAATATCTTTCTAGAATCTCTGGCACGAAAGAACTTTTACAGAATTGATTATTTATAATTATTAATAGTTAATCTATAACCCATTTCAGATCTGAAGAGCTCTATTCCCTAATTTCCATGCAAAACTCTGCGTGTGATCGTTTAGTATTGAGAGAAGATTATAGATCATTTGATTAGCAGAAGCCTGTTTCTGTAAAATGTTTCAATATCGAAATATTTTTAACTGCGAATTATGTTAAAAGGGACCTCTTCTCATTAATTCCGTACTTGTAATTTCCTGCTAAAACAATTATGTCCGTCTCAGCTATGGCCAATGTGCAGGCCCATAGCCAGCCAAAACTCATAGAGAGGGGCGAAACCTATATATATATATATATATATATATATATATATATATATATATATATATATATATATATATATATATATATATATATATATATACAAACAAACACACACACACACACACACACACCCACACACACACACACACACACACACACACATATATATATATATATATATATATATATATTATATATATATATATATATATATATATATATATATATTATTTATACCATTGCTATGTACGGTATAAATGAGGAAAAGCAAAAAGCGAGCATAATTATACAACGTGTACTTTTACATTAACATTGGTTTTAAGAAAAATTACGTGAGTCCTCTAAGGAAAGGATTATTAGTTATATTTAAAATTTAATTTTCACTTTATAAACAAGAGATGTTTTTTCTACAGACTTGACAAACTATACTAAATTTTATCACAATTCTATTTGTGATTTACCGGTATGACAACGCAAAGGTAAATATAAATACGTATATAAATAATATACTGATACATAAATGTATGAACTTTAAAATAGATTTTTTTTATTTTGAGTAAAAAATATTCAAGTTGACTTTGATATGGTCAATTAAACTCTAATGAATGGAGTGTGATAATAAAAACTTTCTAATTAACTTTTAATTTACTTGTCCGTATACACATACTCTCATCAATATGAAAGTCAGTGAACAGTTTAATGCCATTTTATACTAAGCAGTTTCTTTTAGAGGCTTTTAACTTTAACTGATACATATTCAGTGGCGTACTGGGTTGGGTCTATAAGGGCCCCAAACTAGATCTCAAGGGGCCAAAAATGGGGAGGGGGTCCTATATTGCTTCCCAAGTAAAGGAGTTTACGTTTAGCTAGAGTAGTATTAATGATTACAGCATAGAGGTTACAGCAAACATATAATTTGATAATTTTATTTTTAATTTTGTATTCAATGAAATTAGATCAACTTGACTCTCATTAATTTATAATTCTCTGTAAGTGCTGGTTTTCTTACTTCAATTTCTGAAGCATTTTTTAGTTATGTGTTATCTTTGTTATTTTTTTTGTATTTATTGCCTTTTCGTATTATTATTTGTCTTCAAGTTGCCCAGATGAAGAGATGTTAATGTTCGAAACGTCGGCACAAGGGAAGTGAATGTGTTTTCTTAGCCTTATCCTGATTCTAAAGTAATATATAAACCAAGTAGGGAAACTTGGTTTATATTATAACTTCAAGGAACTTGAATAAAGGGGATAACGCATTAAGGAACATTTCTGTACCCCATGGAAGTTGTATGAGATAGAGAAATAGGAGCAAACTTACCTTCCCCATGGTTATAATGAAAAAAGGCGCCAAACGCAGGTTATGTAGCAAGGTTGTTGAGTTTGCTTCTCAACTTTCTTCTGCGCTTCTTGTGATTGTTACATTTGTGGTGCTTGTTAAGTCATTTGTGCTTATTTAATTTTAAATTTTGGACTATACTTAGCCACTTCAGTGAGTGATAAATTTATGTGTGTTTTGTTATAACCTTCTCAAGCAATAAACAATGGGAAACCATTGAGAGGTAAATTTGCCTCTAAAATTTAAAACCTGCGCTGTTATAAGAATAAAAAAAATAAAAAAAAAGCATGCGCTGTTTGTACCAAGCATGTGCAGTTGGTTTTTGACGTCGACTTAGTGCGTCATCCCCTTTATTCAAGATCCTTGGGAAACTCCTATACTAAGCTGTGTAAAAAATTCAGACAAGGGTTTACGTTTTTTTCTTACTTTTATTGGCAACCCTGATAACATAAGATGAGTTTTACTTTTTATCGTGTTTTCGTACTTTAATGATTTTTTATTAAATTCTGTGGAGTAATTGTTACAATATTTCAGTTAAAGAAAAAGAGAAACAATAGTAAAGGTAAACTAGATGCTTTTATTAAGATTTTAAAGAACATACAGACGACAATATATTTTCTTAAATATAACTTAAAATTATGATTGATTTTATTATATTAAAAAATTTTTGATTAAAGTTGATAAATTACTAATTAAAAATAATATTTGAAGAAGTAAATACATATATCACTCGTACAAATGTATTAAGTTAAAAAGTGCTCACGAAAAAAAGTTTAATTAGCCACTCGTTTGATGTAATTTAAACAAACCTAGTATTTAAAGATTCGTACTTAAACATCTATTGGATGTGACATAACGTACTTTTTACACAAATTATTAACATTTTATACTAAAATGTACAAATAAATGCAAAAAACAAAAATGTGAGCACCTTAAATAGTTTGTTTACATTTACAAGGGTAAAACAAAAATTGGGCTGCGCCCATAGAAAAATTAGAGCCAACTCCCTGCTGGACAAAATGTGAACTACATGCCAGGTCTGACAAATATCACATTTGTTTCCCTTCTTGGAATCTTTATTACCTATTTCTTATATACCTATGGTATAAATGAGGAAGAGTAAAATAATGTTTTGTTTTATTATTCCATAGAAAATTTAACTTACGTGAATAATATTATTATTTCACTTACCTTGGTACACCGTGAGACGTTATGAACGATGCCGTCAAATTTAGAGATATAAGAGCTAAAGCTACAGTACCTATTGACGTTAATCAGGAATTTGGTGTAATGCAAGGTTGTAGAGACTGATAGAGTACTCTACCTCTTTGGATGTGGCAGACCCAATAAAAAGACTTATCTACTTAGTAATTGTATAAGTACCAAGCCTGGTTTGTTTTAACCATCTATTCTCAATTGTAAAGGAGATGGGAAACGGAAAAGATTTATAGAAAAATGGCGAAAAACAGGAGCATAATTAGTCTATATAATAAATTTTAATCTTTAGCAATTACCCCAAACCTTTGGTTTGTTCTTTATTCACTTTTTCATTTTCCCCTCCCTTCAGACACGCAAAAAATCAATTGGGCAACACACAAAATTGCTGGATAAATCCTTATACAAATCTAAATCGAGCGAAGCGAAGGTTCTATTTGTAGCAAGTTCATATTTGGTCACTAATGTATTGTCATTGTGTACCATGTAAAAATGTAGAGTATGTAAACGATGTAAACATGAGAGCTATTTTCTTTATGGAGGATTAAATAAAACCAGCTACTAATCGTGTATCGAGGCTACCAGCCGTGGTTTTTGGATATAACTTTTTGGATATATAATTGTAAGATTATATGACATTGTACTCTATCTAGCATGGCTTATGCTAGATTAAATGATATTTATATTTGTATAAATATTTCGAAAACTGTGCCTCAACCTTCAGAAATGGTTGAGGCCTCATAGCATCAAACTTCAAAACATCATTAGAAGTACTTTATATCAAGCTAATATTTTTCCGTTTTTTTAAATAATAAAAAACGGAAAAATATTAGTTTGATATAAAGTAATTCTAATAATGTTTTGAAGTTTAAACGTTAAACTTTTAAGTTTAACGTTTGAAAAAATGACATTTTTCTCATTTATACCCTAGGTATATAGGAAAAGTATTGTGTTTACACAAAATTCGAAGCCGGGATGTCATCGGAATTGAGAGTTTTTTCCATTGAGATATATACTAGAGGGAGCATAGCCTATCTTAATACATTGAGAGACCTGAAACATTTTTAGTGGGGCTCTCAGGGGCTCTATGTAACCTCATTGAAACCTCCTCCAAGAGGGAGCAGAGGTTATAATTAATCAATTGTTTTGGGCTTCTCGCAGATTGTTTGTGTTGTGATTTGTATTTTAAACATTCTACTATATAATTTACTGTTTTTTTGTTCTGTTTATTTGATGATAATAGTAATCGAATGTGGTCAGGTTACTTTTTCGATGTTTCAAAATTCAACCAATTGGGCCCCTCTAGTAATAATATCTCTACGGTTTTTTCCATTTTCCTTTTAGTAGTAGCCCTACTTAAAGGTACGATTATTATCAGCATGTCCCATATTATCTATGTGGGACTACATGATAATATACGGCAGCATGCTTTTGAAAACAATAAATTTTTTTATTAATTCTTCCTTTTTGAGAAATCTATTCTTGTGTGTTCTTTATTTCCTGTAGTAAAATTTTGAGTCTTCTAAACAACCAACTTTTTTTAGAGGGAGGGGGGTATTTGACATAATCTGCTTCTAATGTATGATTAAAGATTATATTTTATGAAAGATACGATAATTTGCTTTTAAACTTGATTTTAAACTCTTGTGGTTTATTGTTTTTTTTTATATAATCTTTGATTGAGTATTATATTATATTCAACAACTTGAGCTGTGTCAAGTTAATAAGAAGTGTGCACATACATACAGACAAAACTTTTTTATTTCTGGTCTTTTATCTAACACAATGCTCCCCCTCCTTTTGGGAGGTAGGAAAGCAAAAATGTAAAATTTCCATCAAAATTTGCATCAAAGGTCATAAACTGTAAGGATTAAACATACAATATGTACTTAGTAGTAGGAAAGTGCCACTACCAATTACTTTTTTATAATTACGAATTTCCTAAAATGTTGAAATACCAATGTTAAAAAAAAAAACATTATTTCAGCTATTGTAACTGTATAAATATTTTTCAAGGAATCTGGGCGATAAGGAAAAATATCTTTAAAATAAAAAAAAACATTTTTAATTTATAAATCATGCTCACGTTTACTAAGCTTATCAGTTGTATGTAATACATTGGAGTGAATGCAACTACCCTCGTCATTATTATTGATAGCACATTATAATGAATAAGATTGTTAGAGATATCTAAAATATTAAAACAATGATGCCGTCAGTAATCAGTAATCATGGACTCAGTGATTCATGGCTATGATTTACTATCTTTTGCTTTCTAAATCTCTCACCTTGCTTTATGGTTACGAGCCAAGGGCATGTATTTTCAATTTCATTTGAAGCTGTCTTATTTATCATATGAACAAGCTCTGAACTTCTTTCTTTCTTCTTTTAGCTTCAATGAAAATGCTTCATGCATTGTATCGACCATGGGCGTCCGCAGGATTTTTTCCAGGGAGGTCAAAGCTGCCAAGTTCAGCTATCAATAATGTGCTGTGGGTTTAGTTTTCAGTACCCTTTTACTCAAGTCAGAGATAGGAGCCCAGCAAACCACAGGAGGGGGGCTCCTGCGGTGTGCTAAACTAAATGTTAATTTATTGACAAAAATTATTTATTTTATTTATTTTGGTTAAATAAATATTTCAATACATTTAGACCTTTATCGAGGGAAGCGAGTTCCTTCACAATATTAAATAAGGGTTTTATTAACAAGCCTCTAATTACTATACATAATTATTATTACTATTTCAACAATCTAGCAAGCGAAGCATACTCCTTTGAACGTATTTAATAATATACTTTAGCAATCTTGTGAACCATGTGAGCCTCTATACTGACATTAACTCATATATTTATAGCAATGTAGCGAGTGAAGCGAGCCACCTTTTCGACATTCACAGCAATCTAGCGAGCCCTTTTTAATGTGCCTAGAATTATATTTTAGCAATTTTGCGAACGAACCGAAACCGAGCCTCATTGCATATGTTTTCATATATATTTATGGCAATCAAGCAAAGGAAGCGAGTCTCTACAAATAAAGGGGCTTTATTAGGCCTTCATAGGGAATTTGCTAATAGGCTATTAGGAATTTGCATTGCAGGTCAATCTAACTTTTATGATTAGATTGGGGGGGGGGGGGGGGGTTAAGTTACCCGTTTGACCCGTTGGACTTTTGATTTTCATGTCGTTCAATAATTCAGGGGTATTCTTTTTATTTGAAGAAACGCCATTAATTTTTCAACGAATTTATGAATAAATCGCCAAAAAAAAGAAATAAATAATGCGTTTAAAAAAAATATTTTAATTATAAATATATAAATTTAAGGACCGGAGGCCCTAAAGGCCAAAGGGGGCAGCGTCTCTCGTCCCCCGGTCAGTCCGCCACTGAATGCAAAAAAATGACTTAAACGTAAATAAAGATTAAAGTTTGACTTTTTAGTCGACTTTTTTAACAGGAACAACTAACACTCAATACATACAATTATACACACGGTTATAATCAGTTGACAGCTTTGAAAAATAATGTTAAGGAATCAATGTGGTTGGACAGATATGAAATTGTGGCTGTGGTTAAACATCTAGGACTAACCTCATTAGCTCCCTCACAATTTCTGATTATAACCGTGTGTATCACTATAACCATTGTGATTAATTTTAACTAGGGGCGTTGTGATTGTTGTTGATTGTTGTGATTTTAATTAAGGCCCTTTAAAGGACATTTCCTTAAAGAAAATGTTAGGTTTACAGTTTAGGTAAGGAAAATGTTAGGTCTCCTTAAGGGATCCTTAAGGAGCCCTTAAGAAAAATGTTAGGTTTAGGTAAGTAAAATGTCTTTGAATACGGGCCTTAGTTTCATTAAATGAATATAATGAATCAAAATATTTATCATGTGTAGACCGACATGACAGTATGTAAATAATAATACCAATACCTAATAATAATTTTAATATTTTAAAATGTGTTATTGTCAGTTAGTAGACTTAACTCATAACGCATAAACTTGTGACAAAAGTCACTGGTGAATTTAATGATCATTATAGTATACTTTTGGAGATTATTGTAGTCTAATTAACAAACTGGTTTTTTGCGAAATTTTAAATTCTAAAATTTTATTTTGGGAATCAGCATTGTAAACAGATATCTGTTAACAAACTAACTGTGTTAGTAAACTGTCGGTAAACAAACTAAAATTTTCGTTTTGACGCGATCTTCTTCAGTATTTATTATAATACGACACTGGCGAAAATCAGTTGACAATGTGGGAAAATAATGCGAGGGAGCCATGAGATTATTCCTGGATGTTAAACCACGCCCTCAATTTCAAATCAGGTCCATAATATTGGTTCCTCAACACTATTTTCCCTCGCTGTCAACTGATTTTAGCCGTGTGTCGTACTATACCATAACTCAACAGTAAATCGATCCAACATTATGATTTTTGGATATGATGTAGACAACTGCAAAACGAGTTATTACCCCAAATTACAACTTTCAGTTTATTGTAGTCGCAAAGCACTGATCTGGTAAATTTTTCTTTTGACGAGAAATCAGAATTTCAATAGTATCTTTGACACGGTCATTGTCCCGACAAATAATGAAGAGATCAAAAAGAAAGAAGACATATTGGTTATCAAATGTTTTCATTTCCATTTTCTTCTAATACCAATGAAAAACAGTCCCTGACAATGAAAATGAAAATTTTCATTATCAGGAACAGATTCCCACTATAAATATTGTTTTTAAAACTCGATAAAAACCCCGTTCGTTGCCTATTGAAGACAAAAGAAACCAGCAGTACCTGGAATAGAATCAACATAAGCATGTCAAATGTTTATTGTAATACCTGTTGCTCTGATGTAATACTGACAGTCAGAATTGTATGACTTCTGCTGGAATGCTCATTCATACTGTGAGATCCGACAGCTCGATTTCTCATACCTTCAAAATCAATTAATCGTAAAATAATAAAATACTTAAAAGATATAAGATATATGTATGGCTTCAAAACTACCTAAGATGCTTCTTTATATAGTTACTCCCTTATACACGTTTATTCAACTTACTTCTTTAAGAAACAAATTTAGAATGTTGTAGTGAAAAAGTATACTAAGTTCCATTTCAATATGGCAAGTATATCCATAGTTTATGCTGGATTATAAAAGTTAAGCAGCATGAACCGAGGTCATTGCCTGAATGGCGACCACTAGGAAGTACGAATTTATTTACTGTCTGAGGATAAACAAAACGAGTCCGAAGGAGTGTCGCAGAATAAATTGGGGGATTGTTATATTCTCAGGACGAGTGAAGCGATTCCGAAGTAGTGAGTATTGACGAGAAAAAGTTCCAAAGTACTCGATTTTTTATAAATAAAGTCAAGTATAAATAAATATGATTTGCTCTATAGACCTAATTTACTCTTTTGATAATAATAAAAAAATCGAAGGGTTTCCTCTCGAGTCTTGGCGCGATTGATAATGCCAAATCTCAACAATAGGGCTGTAGTTAATTCCATACGTCCCTAAATATGTTCCTTCATTCTTTGGTATGTTATGTATAACTTACCAAAGAAGTATTCAGAAAGGATTTTTGACTAAGTGAAAAAATAAAATATAATAATTAAATATATTCAAGCATTCATAATGTATTAAATTATCATGCACAGTAAATATGATACTCGTGTTACGTTCATGTAATATACCTTCTTCTAAAACGGCGAGTAAGTCATCAAGCTCTTCACAATCCACAGTAAAAAGGTTCTCTACAAAGAATCTTGCAGACTTTTTCGACCATCTCACAGCCAGCGGTTTCCTGTGTGAACCAGGATTTAATAAATCTATTACCTATACATCAAACAAACATGAAGGAATTGATAAATAAAAGATAGGAATAATAAGTTATTGGTAAGTTATAAAGATTAAAAAGTCATTAAATAAGTTATTTACATTGTCGGTTGAAGCAGTTGTAAGCAATAAGTTTATAGTGTTGCAAACTTAGTTTACAAAGTAGATGATCATTTATTTATTATACTATCGAGATTTGAAAAACATGAATATTCATAAAAATTAATTTATCATTTTCAATGATTTTCAAAATCATTTTTAAAATGATTTTCAAAATGATTTTGAAAATGAGGTTCAGGTCTGGTTTTAAAATTAATCTTCATATTAAAACCTAAGTTATATTTCGCCGGAAATCAAATCTGTTCTTCTTCTCATAGGAAATACATTTTGGACTAAGCTTCGTTATAAAAATAGATTCAACCGCTTGACCTGAATCCTCAAGAAAATTGCTCTTGTTTTGTCTATCCTTGGGTACTAAAACATGTGAATATAATTAAAAAAGAGACATTTTTCTGAAATGAATACATCTCCCTACTATTATAGAAAATTAAATTAAATAAAACCTATGATATTTAACATTTATAAGGCCGCACAAGAATTAAAAAAAAATACCGTAGGATATAACTGTATACTGTAGATATAAATACTACTGTGCTATAAATACTACTGATAGATAAACTGTAGAATATAAATGTCATTCAATAATTTTCTATGCCATAGGTTTATAGGAAATGGTATTATGTTTGCATTAAATTCGGGATTTTAACCGAATTATCCGTTTTAGGTGTTTTAAGACCTTTACCGATTTGCCTGTCGGTATGTGAATGTGTGTCTGTAATCATCGAAGCTAGAGTTGAAAATTTAATCTTCAGGTATGGTTGTGCTTTTTGAAAAAATCATTTTCTCTGTAGTCATCAATCACGTAAACGTGATTGATTTAGTAAAACTTTATAAAATTCGGGGAATTAATGATTGCATCGTTTCATTCATTATTAAAATAATTCAATTTTTATAGAATGACATGTATAGGTTTTAAAAAAAATTGTTATAGATGAAAAAATGATAATTAAGTCGAAATTTGGTAAGAATGTACCTTTTATACATTGGACATTTACAGTCACTAATTGTGCTAAATTTAGGCAAAACATTAACTATTATTTTTTTTTAATTTTTAATGTTATAAATGATTTTGCGTTCTTAAGCAAAAAATAAGGCGTGTTTACTCTTGAAAAATTCTTTCCAATTTTTACAAATCGGGGACTTATTTTCGCCCATTTTATCCTAAGTCTTAGACAAAATGTCTTATATTCATCCCTGGAACACAAAAATCGTCCAATTTACTTTTTTATATTTTTGTGAAATCTGGTGTTGCATGGTGCTCCCGATGTTAACTACACTACCAAAAAGAAGTTCTTTTTACACAAAAAAGTATTTAAAGAGAAGGGAGACATTTGGTCCAGCCTTAATAATAAATAAGTTTCTAAAGATTTTTTTACAATGTATTAATAATAGTAGCTTGGGTTCCTGGATGCGTGACCGCTGGTTAAAAAGATGTTAGTACCAAACATAAACGTAAAAAGTAAGGACAAGCGAAGTGAGTCCGAAGACTACTGTACTATGAATTACGGAGCTACAAAGTAAGAGATTAGACTGCAAAGCGAGTCTAATGCGGAAAGATTTTACATAAAAATACTTTTACAAGCTTACTTATTAGCAAGTTCTCATTAAGAAATACAATGAGGATTACCTTTTCATTATAAATTTCGAGGAAAGAAGCTTTAAGTATAAAATGAATATCCGTTCTATCTTGTAATAATTTAAAAAGGTACATAAAAGATCTGAAGACGAGGCCATGATGTGGAGACATAGGATCAAATCTCTTGCTAAACTGAAAAATCAAATCAAAATTATTTAAAAGAAATTATATCATTTTAAGTCGTATTATTAAATCATAAGAAATTCGTCAATTCTTGTTCTAGTTCACTATAGTCTAAGAACCAGGCTTAAAAAATGTGACTCATCTTGAATTACTTCAAACCAATTTTTCTGAAAATATACCTTAAATCATTAAGGAAAAGCATAGTCTGCCTTCCAGAGTGGAGCCCTTCATATGAATGCATTCGTTCAAAATATTAGAAAATTTCACAAATTCCAGTTTTCTTGCTAGAAGTGGTTCCCTGTAGGTCGTGTGCAAAATATGAAGATAACATTTGCTAAAGCTGACAATTTTTTCTTTAAAACTTGTGTTTTTTCGTCAAAATCGGATAACTACAACTGAAGTTACGGCATTTGTAAAATAGTTTTTAAAAAAATGTTCAAAAAGACAATTTTTTTTAAAGAAATTTGCTGACTTTGCATAAATAAACCATTTTTTTAATAAAGAGCCATAACTTTGGTTGTAATCATCCGATTTTGATGATGAAACACTTATTTTATAGAACATCTTATCACTTTTAAAAAATGTTCTCTTCATGTTTTGCATACGACCCACACATTTCTTAAAATAAGTGGTTCCCTGTGGGTCGTATGCAAAACATGAAGAGAACATTTTTTAAAAGTGATAAAATGTTGTATAAAATAAGTGTTTAATCATCAAAATCTCTAAAAAAAATCAATCAATCAAAATCTCTCTTTCAAAAACACTAAAATAATAATGGTTTATTTAAGCAAAGTCGGCGAATTTCTTTGAAAAAATATTGTCTTTTCGTGCATTTTTGGGCCATTTTACAAAAGTCATAATTTAAGGTATATTCGACAGGGTAAGACATTTCAAATACAGTAACAATAAATCCTTTATAAATAAAGAGACTTTATCTTAAATTATCAAAGTTTTGTAAAGTTAGTAACAAAATTAACATATTTGGTTAATAGTTACCAGAAAGAATAATGGTAAAATACAATTTTGATCTTAACCCAATTTTGTTTGATAAGAGACACATTTTTACTATTAGGGGGTTATTTTTCACCCCAGCGAAGGGTTAAATTTAATTTGTCCTTCCGGGGAGTATCTTGGAAGCTCCAGGGGGGGGGAGATAATACCCCCGTGGGATCCATCCCCTTGAATGAAACCCTGCTAGGTAGAGCACCTAGTATTATTACTAGGTGCTGTACCAAGCATGTTTTCCACACACACACACTATATATATTACTAGATTATATAATTTTTCCTCGTTTATATTTGTTTTCCATAAGGAAAACAAAAATAAGGGGTCTTATGACTTGCTTTTGAAAACATTACTAACCAATCCAGGAGGTCCTGTAAGAGTATGAGTTTTGCCACTGCCAGTCTGACCATAGCAAAATGCTGTTGCTGAAAATCCCTCCACAGCCATTTCAATAAGTCTTTTAATACCACAATACTGGAAAACGTCGTCCTGTGTTGCCCCCGGCTCGAACACAACATTGTAAGAAAACAACTTTGTTTGTTTACTTGATTTACTTCCTGATACGTCGTTAACTCCGTGGACCTAAAATAAAGTGTTAAATTGATTTTAAACAAAAAATTTGGTCTCTTGGCTGCTTCGCACTGCTCTATGACCGCATCATCATAAGCTCAATTTTCCTTTAGATATTCGCTTAAACGAGATCTCATAGATAATTAAGGGTGTACTGGGGATGTTTTCGTATTTACTAAACTACTCTGTACCTATTTGACTTGGAGGCTTAAAATGTTGCTCAGGAGCCTAATTAAATGAGGACATCAGATTTTCCATTTCGTTACGAAGCTATTCTGTTCTTTATTCAAATATGACGTATATCAGCAAATGTTTGTACTGAGGTGCCACTCTTGAAAAGATTTTGACCGTATTTTTTTGGGAATAAAATATAATCTTTATATTAATATTAAGAATAAGAATTAAGAATTAAAATTGGAATCAGTAAGTTAATAGATTATATTTTTACTTTTCCTCATTTATACCGTAGGTATATAGGAAAAGTATTATTTCCAAATAAATCCGAAACCGGGATGAAACCGGAATTTTCCATTTCAGGCGTTTTTAAGGCCTCCTGAGTGGTTTTCGCAAAGTTGTCGGTCTGTATGTGTGTGTCTTTTATCGTCGTAGTGCCCAGTGTTGTAAGCAACTAGAGAATTGAAATTTTCTACAAAAATCAGTCTACCGCTGTAGTTGTGGCATTCGGAAAATATTTTTTTTATTTATTAATCCGCAATAATAACTCAGCGAAAATTTCTAAAAACCATAAAACTATTTAGCACGCATGTGTGCCAAGTTTCGTCTCATTATCAGCATTAGTTTAATTTTTATTGAATGACTTGTGTACGTTTTTTAAAAAAATGTAAAAAATTGGGAAATGGTTCAATTGAAATTTAGTAAAAGTGTATATTATTACCTAATAAATAAGTGTACTAATTTTCGTTATAATACAATAATTCTATCTATGATTTTTGTTGGATCATAAAAATTATGGGTGACCTTTATGGGTGACCGCTGAGAGTGATACGGATGCATTTACTATCTGAAACGAGCGAAGCGAGTACAAAGGCATGTTGCAGTATAAATTTGGCGAACTGTATTTCTAAAGACGAACGAAGCGAGTCCGAAGTAGGGAGGATGAGCGTAGCAAATTTGATGTAATGAGGAAAAGTTCCGAGGTACCCCGTATCCGTATTCTTTTAATTAAAGCACTTTCTCTTAAAATTAATTATTTTTTTGCTTCAATTAGAAGAAAAGAAAGCAGCTATAAGGGTTATGGAAAGGGTCAAGAGGAGAGTCTGGACAACACAGCTACCTTGGCTACGCCATTGACTATTTCAAAAATTTAGAAGGTTTGTGCTTGTTTTTGGAAAAATCTTAATAGCTGCACAAAATAATAAAGCTAGGAAAGAGCATGGATTACGGTTTCTGTGGAAAATTTGGTAACGAATTCTTTCTTAATGTGAGACATTTTTTTTTTTAATTTATTTCTGTCTATGATTTTTATCGAAACTGTTTGATTTCACAACAAAGATTGTATTGCAAATTAGATATACATATATAATATCTATGTTTGCAAAAACCAAATATAGATCTCGACAATTTTCTATCCGAAAGAGTTCGAAATATCAATTAAACATTTGGCTGAAAGAGAATCCAAATATTTTTGAAGGGAATGTTAATTTTATAAATATGAGGGTTTCATGGGAACATTTGTTTGGGGAATGTATAATTACAAAAGACTAGTATACTTACTATATAGTCTTGGGAGAGTGAGCATTCTTCTAGTTTAAACCACCTCATTTTTAGGTCGATCCCCCTTTGCTTGCTAATTCCAAAAAGTCAACTTACTTTATGTGTATGTGTACATACACTCTCTCTCTCACACACACACTACATCTCATATATATATATATATATATATATATATATATATATATATATATATATATATATATATATATATATAATATATATATGATATAATGCTATATTATAGTAATCATATAGAGGAGCAATAGTATAGAGTTACGCAAAGGTATAAACCTTTGCGTATTTTATACGTAAATAATTTATTATATACCCTTAGATAACATATTACCTATGTTATCTACGTGATACAACAGTATTAATATAGAGCAACTTACCAGGATTTGTCCATTTCCAGGAAATTCTGTAATAGCGTCATCATTAAGTTTATTTTCTCTTTGATTAAGGGGCCTTACTCTGAAACCATAATAAAACTAATGAAAGCATTTCTTATAATCTTATGTCTCACAAACGCTTGGGATCAACACGATAAATGTGTATTACGATCTTAAAGAGTTCTAATTGGGGGAAAACACTGTCAAAAGTACCTAGACTTCTAGGTACCTAAGTAGGAGCCTTATAAAAAATTAATAGCAATTACACGAAAAGATGCTGAAATGCCAAACACGGGACTAAGCTCAAAAATCACAAATAAAGAGCACTAACACGAGCTGCATTTAAGTTTTAGTTTGGTTGTATAGAGAAACATCTTATTTATAGAACGACACAATTGTTATAAAGAAAAAGGAAAGACTTCTAGTTCTATGAAGGGAATACATTTTAAGGTATAATTATTAGAGCTTATAGGGTACGACATAATTATAGCCTACAATATATTAGCTCTATAGAACTGAAGTCTTTCCTTCTTCTTTATAACAATTAAGTTATAGCATTATAGAGGACTTTGGCGGTATTACAGGAGGTGGGGGTGCAATCCCCCTCCCCCTTATCCACCAGGATCCAAAAATAGAAAGACAAAGAGGAGAAAATGTGTCGCTTTTGTTGAGAAGAAAAATATGAAATAGAATGAAAACTAAGGTCTTATAACAGCAATTTAAGATTTTCTTTGGACCCTCTGGGCCTTGTATAGTTTTGTTTTGTCCTTATATTTGCCTTATTATAGCTCAGACAACAACGCGTCCATTACAAGACACCAGAGCTTTGGGCTCAGACATTCTCCCCGGGGACAACCGACTGATATAAACTCAGTCAAGTTGCACTCATTGTGTAAACCGTAATCCTACGATTATGTAGCATGCTTACTATCCATTTAGTTGCGATCGACTTAGGTGTTGATTTTTTTTATTGTAGAGAGAAGGAATAGTAACCAGACAGCGATAAACAGCGAAACACCACCCGGTATTCCCCTTAATAGTAGACTACTACTACTACTACTACTAATACTGCTACTGCTAAAGTTATAAAGAATAAACCGAAAGAATAAGGAAGAAATGGATTTCAATGAAAATTTGCCCAGTAAGCGGACCTCCGAGCAAGAATTTTAATAACATTTTTAAAGTAAGTAGCGAAAATGGAGCCTCATTTTTCAATTGCAATATTGATCATGATTGCTATTGATCTATTGACCATAATCTTGCGAGCAAAGCAAACCGTTTTAATTTTTATTGAAGCTGTTACAAATTTTTGATGAGTGTTTCTGCTGCAATGCATTACTGGTAATTGAACGAACGTAAGTGAGTGCATCATTAGGGGGCCAATTGGTACGATATTTGATTTTTTTTGTACGTGTCCTGATAAAATCAACCCTTTCTTGCTGATATT
The DNA here is from genome assembly GCA_018340805.1 of Microvelia longipes. Taxonomy (NCBI): domain Eukaryota; kingdom Metazoa; phylum Arthropoda; class Insecta; order Hemiptera; family Veliidae; genus Microvelia; species Microvelia longipes. Next base: position 37,302,352 of record JACMZG010001911.1, on the reverse strand, counting down.
AGTAAAGCAGCAAGCCAAGCGAGACTGAATGAATTTTCTAAAATACGTAAATAAGTATTTTGTCCTTCTGTTGTGGGTGAGTTTTTTTAGTTGTTGACGCAGTACAGTTAAACTAGATATTATTTTAAAGAAGCATGTTTCCCAAAGAGTTTTGGCATTTTTGAAAATTCAACGTTTAGTTGCCACATTGCCTTTAGCCTAAAATCAGTTATTTCTTTTATAGGACTTAATGTTTTGTAGTTAGTTTGGTTAAAATGAGTTTAGTCAGGATCACGTTTTCAAAAAAGTGCGTATTCATGAAACCAACTTGTTTTTGAAATCTGTTGGAGTAGGTTACTTTAGTGTAGGTGCTGAAACGTGCGGAGATATGATAAGAAAAGTGTGTCATATTTTTTCTTAGAATGCAATACAATAATAAAATTTTATTAGAATGCAAAAGATACTTATACTACTGTAGAATTGTTACAGTGCTTTCCTCTTTTATTCTTTGTCAAAAACAGGGAAACTGTTGTTTTGTTGTTTACTTCTAAGTTTTGCGTCAACGGAGGCGACTCTTCTTTAGAGCCTTAAACTGAGTATTGCAGGCTTGTTTTGACTTGGTTGTAAATAATTATATTTCTTTGAAAGTAAAGTTAATATATGTGTTTGAGATAGTTTGATTGGAAGCAAGAACTAAAGAAAATAGAGTTTAGAATGTAGAGTTTAAACGAAAGATATGGCTCAGCTAATATGAAGTTCTTAAAACGAGCGGTAGAGATCAGCATAAACCACGCGCACCTCGATTTTATTTGTCAAAATCGATTTCTTTTGTCTAAAGAATTTTACATTTGTTGCTAACCTCTGAGAAAAACAATTCGTTTTGTTACGTATTTTAGAATTTTCCATTGAATAAATTTTAATTAAATATGTAAGTTATTTTTTTTAATCATATCTTAAATTAAATTGGCTAACCTGAGTTTAAAAGTTTTTGTGAAGGTTATATTATGGAAACACTGTTTTCTATTAAGTCTAAAGTTCTGCTTGCTTGAATAGAAGCATTTTGTTCGAAACTTCTTCTTTTATGTCTAAGAAAAAAGATTTAGAGAATATGTGTTAATGTATTAGACGTGTTTTAGTTAATTTTAAACGCGATAAGACGTTCTAAAGTTTTTATTTTGCTTTTGAGAATCTTACATAAGCAATGCCGCCAAAAATAAAAATTGAAATGTCTGATGATTCTTCGTCTGATTTTGATGAAGACGACGATCCTGACAAAATCCAGGTACCCGGGGGAGGTAAGGATTTAGCTACATCAGCTGCTTTGAACCATGATTCTCAAGTAAGTACCGTTGATTTGACTGGGGGCCCGAAGATGATGCCTTTCATGCAAGCCAGCAAAATGTTAGGAAACCTTCCTCATGGTTTAGTCATGAAGTCAGAAAATCCTGGTTTCGAAGTTCTTAATATGGGTGGTCAAGCAATTAGGAATAAATTACAGCAGATGATGGCTCTAGGATACTCCCCTCAACTGGCCATGTCTAATCCTCAATTTGGTAATATGGCTATGCTAAACAACATGATGAGCATGGGAAGCATGAATAGTGATATTTTCCCTCCTAAGCTTCAAATGTCCCAAAATAAAATGATAAATCAATTTTGGATGGGTGGCAATGATCCACTCACTGTTTTTGGGCAAGACGAGGACGAAAATGAAGATGAAGACATGGGTGTTGCCGAAACCTATGCTGACTATATGCCTACAAAACTTAAACTAGGACGCAAGCACCCTGATCCTGTCGTAGAAACAGCATCTCTATCTAGCGTTGAGCCTACAGATGTATGGTATGAACTTTCATTGCCTTCTGAAACTGTTAGAACAGGTGCATTGTCTGCTCTTCAGCTAGAAGCTATAACCTATGCTTGTCAACAACATGAACAGTACTTACCTGATGGTAGTAGAGCTGGGTTTCTTGTTGGAGATGGAGCTGGTGTTGGTAAGGGTCGTACTATAGCAGGTCTCATTTTTGAAAATTTTTTAAAAGGCAGGAAGAAAGCAATATGGGTATCAGTATCTAATGACTTAAAGTATGATTCTGAAAGGGATCTTAGGGACATAGGTGCCACCAATATAAATGTATATTCTTTAAGCAAGCTTAAGTATGCTAAAATATCTTCTTCTATCAACGGGCATATTAAAAAAGGTGTTATTTTTTCTACATATTCATCTTTAATAGGTGAATCCTCTCAAAGTGGAGGTAAATACAAAAGTCGATTGAAACAACTAGTTCAATGGTGTGGTGAAGATTTTGATGGTGTTATAGTTTTTGATGAGTGCCACAGAGCTAAGAATTTATGCCCTGTTGGTTCTTCCAAACCAACTAAGACTGGCTTAACTGTTTTAGAAATACAGAATAAATTACCTAAAGCAAGAGTTGTATATGCTTCAGCTACTGGGGCATCAGAACCTAAAAATATGGCTTACATGACCAGACTAGGTATGTGGGGTAAAGGAACTCCGTTTAATGAATTTAATGATTTTATTTCGGCAGTGGAAAAAAGAGGGGTTGGAGCTATGGAAATTGTTGCTATGGATATGAAGCTGCGTGGTATGTATATTGCTAGACAGTTAAGTTTTCATGGAGTTACTTTTAGAATAGAAGAAGTTGGACTGCCGTCAGACTTTATTCGAATGTATGACGATTCAGTTAAACTTTGGGTTGACGCTATGCATAAATTTAGTGATGCTATTGAAATTATGGATGTTGACAAAAAAATGAAGAAAACTATGTGGGGACAATTTTGGTCTGCTCATCAAAGGTTTTTTAAGTATTTATGTATTGCTGCAAAGGTTAGATGTGCTGTTTCTATTGCCAGAGAAGCAGTGAAATGTGGAAAATGTGTAGTCATTGGACTGCAGTCAACTGGTGAAGCAAGGACTTTAGATCAATTAGAAAGAGACGATGGTGAATTAAATGATTTTGTTTCAACTGCTAAGGGTGTATTTCAATCTCTTGTTGAAAAACATTTCCCTGCTCCTGACAGAACTAGGGCACTGAAGTTGATGGGAATCGATCTACCTAAGGAAGAGTTAGCTGACATTGATGGTAATGAAGGCTCTTCAAGTGGCAAGAGGAAAACTAGGCAAGCTGCAGTCAAAGCTTCTACTAATAAAAAAATGCGTTTGTCTGTCGACAGTGATTCTGATAGTGGTTCCAGTTCAGGGGATGAGTTTAAATTAGAATCGTCGGATGAGGGAGGAAGTGATGATGCATTATCTGTTGATAGCAATGCTAGTGGAAGTGATGACTTTAATCCTTTTGACAGCGATGGGGAAGATGATCCTTGGTTATCTAGGAAAAAAAAGAATTCAGGGAAGAAAAAGAACGGAACTAAAAAACCGTCTGTACCTGAAAAAGTTGTTGCTCCTGACTCAAAACCCAAAACTGTTGTGAATAATGGTAATGGTAGTATTGATGTTAATCCTCCTCCAAGAAAAGAAATGGTTTCCGAAGCTAGAGCTATGAAGCAAGAACTACTTGATAAAATAGAACAGCTTGGGAATCGACTGCCACCTAATACACTTGATCAGCTTATTGATGAATTAGGTGGGCCTGAAAATGTTGCAGAAATGACTGGTAGAAAAGGTCGTGTTGTGCAAACAGATGCTGGTATTCAGTATGAATCAAGATCTGAAGTTGATGTGCCTTTAGAAACACTGAATCTTACTGAAAAACAAAGGTTTATGGATGGCATTAAGGATGTTGCCATAATATCAGAGGCTGCCAGTTCAGGTATTTCTTTGCAGAGTGATAGAAGAGCTAAGAATCAAAGAAGAAGAGTTCACATAACTTTAGAGTTACCTTGGAGTGCTGACAGGGCTATTCAGCAGTTTGGTAGAACTCACAGAAGTAATCAAGTCAATGCTCCTGAATACATATTTATGATATCTGATTTGGCAGGAGAGAGGAGGTTTGCTTCAATTGTAGCAAAAAGGTTAGAAAGTCTCGGTGCTTTAACTCATGGTGATAGAAGAGCTACTGAAACTAGAGATTTATCTAAATTCAATATAGATAATAAATATGGTCGGGCAGCTTTAGAAGCAACCATGAAGGCAATCATGGGGTATGAAACTCCACTAGTTCCTCCTCCTGCTGATTATAAGGGTGATTTTATGAAAGATGTTACTAATGCACTTATTGGCGTTGGTCTTATTACATGTCAGGATAACTCTGATATACCTATGCTGGACAAAGATTATAATAATATGACTAAGTTTTTAAACAGAATTCTTGGAATGCCTGTTGATTTACAAAACAGGCTATTTAAGTATTTTACGGATACACTTCAAGCTATTATAACATCTGCAAAGAAAGCAGGGCGTTTTGATTTAGGAATATTAGATTTAGGAACATCTGGTGAAAATGTAAAAAGAATCAGAGTTATTAAATTTTGGAGGAAACATGTCACAGGAGTTGCTACAACTGAGTTGCACACTGTTCAAGTGGAAAGAGGTCTAAATTGGGACGATGCTGTTGATCTCTTATCTCAGCAAACAGATGATAATTCAGGATTCTATTTATCTCATCAGGTTAGAAATGGAAAACACACAGCAATGCTGGCGATTTGTTCCGATACATCTTATAAATTGCATACTAGTAATAAAGATAAAGCTAAAAAAGATGTATTATTCTCCGTCTACAGACCCAACACTGGGTTACAATTTAAGCAAGAAACTCTTCGAGAAATTGAAAAGAAATATACTAAAGAAACCATGGATGCCGTGGAACCTAGTTGGAAAGAGCAGTATGAAGCATCAGCTAAGACTTGTTCTCATGCTTACTGGAGAGGTAACTGTAAAAATGTTGTTTTAAAACTTGATTGTGATGTAGGTTTAAGGAAAAGAACATATTATATCCTTTCAGGATCAGTATTGTCAGTGTGGTCTAGAATAGAAAATGTATTTGCTTCTAGTGCTGGACATAATGCTAAAATGCAAGTTGTTAGATTAAGGACTACAGAAGGAATTAAAATTGTTGGTTCTATTATCCCTAAGAGCTGTGTTGAAGCATTAAGAAATGCTCTTTCCACTGATGCAGAAAAAGTCAAAACCGAAACTTTTGATGATTGATCTCCTAAATTTATTTTTGTGATTACTATTCCAGTTATTGTTTATTTCTACACCAAAGGACCAAAATTATCACTTTTTTCATTATGTAAATATGTACCTGCTGAGATTTTTTCTTTAGTCATATTATCGTTTTTTTAGATTTAATTTTGTGTAGTAGTTTATTTAACGACTTCTTAAAGTATAGTAAAGCATCGTACTAAAGAAGTAATTTTCTCCCTTGTATATAGTTTTAAAAAATATACGATTATAATTTTTGTTTATTAGAGCTAATATGTTTAGTATTAAATTAATAGTTTATCTTTAAGCCAAATTGAACTAAGGTAAATCAGGAGTTGATTGTAAATTTATTGCATGGGCATTGTAATATGGTCAAGGCTATTGATATTACGAGCTTCAAATAAAATATCTTTTAGATAATGATGCAGCGCATTACCTGTTCATATGAATTGCAAAAATAGCAAAAGCTGTCTTGCTCTTTCAAAGTGTTGGATAAACAAATGTATTCCACTAAAATTCATATAAAAACATTTCTTAAGTTAATATTAATAATAGAAAATAAGTTTTAAGTTTGATAATAATAATAATTTTTATGAATATACAATGCAACTAGTTTTTTTAAAAAATATTTATGATTATTTAATTTTAATATGACTGACTTTGTTAAAAAAAGCTACAATTATACTATAATCAAATTGACACATTTTTCATTAAGGTTTTTTTTTAGAGAGGGGTTCTTTTGAATTTAATTGAATGGAATTTATCCACCTAAACTGTAAATAAAATTTCTCTTTTGTGTTAAAAGACTTAAAAAATAACTTTGAAAGGTTGATGAGTTTGGATAAGTTAATGAGAATCAACTATGTCATTGTGTAATTTTCTTTTAAAAGTTACTTAAATTTAAAAAAAATACTTTCATGATCATATCACATTAATTTTTAGTTGTGATGATCTTATTTTAAATTAAATTTAAACGTGTAATACTTATGAATAAAGTTAGTCTTTATTTTCTTCTAATAAAATTAATATGAGGTAATAACACATGCATACAACAACACTACACTTACAACTTTTTATTGCTTTATTTCGTAAACTAGTTCTTTTTTGGTGTTATTTAATTTTCTTTATTTATTTTCTAAATAATTTTGAATTAAATATTTTTATGACAGTCTTAATATTTTGAGACAACATTGTCTATACTCATGGTAACCTTAAAGATATTGTTTATTTATTTAATTCTATTGGTCCATTTGTCTTATAGTCTACAAATTATAGACTATGATGGATTAAAATCTCTTTTTTATGAGCCAATATTTATTGTCTTACATCATACTCTACTACTGTATCAAATCAGCATCAAAATCTTGTAAGGGACATACATAGATTAACTTTGATCTATCTATCTGTTCAGAAAAAGTTTCTTTGTTTTTAATATGGCCGACTTTTACCACATTTTCCAAAATGAAGCAGCTTCTCTTGCTTGCGCTGCATCCTATTAACTCTGCAAGAAATTCAGTTACCTCATTTGAAAGGGAGGTTATAATATGTTTAATCCAAACCTTGTATTACCCAAGCTTGTGAGAATGGAAAAAAATTACATCTTAACAAATTTGTTAAAAAAACAGTAATAAAACATAATTTGTGCAACGGAATGGGTGCAGCATATAGAATATTTGCCTGATTTTGCTCTAGTGTTAGGATTCTAGCAGGTATATTGCTGCGAAGCTGCTTTATTTTGGAAGGCGTTAACATCAAGACTGTAATTGATACCTTCTTGACCTAGTTTTTTTATTTCCAATGGTTTATTCTGTATTTCCCCCCTTCTGAATGAAATTTCTGAAGTTTATTTCCAACTTATTTGGTAAAAACAAATATTTATTAATAACTTTTATTTAATGTTATTTGATGTGCTATCTTATTCTGTTAAATATATATATAGTGATATGAGGAAAAAGTTTTAAATGCAAATGAGTCAATATTAATGTAGTTGACATTTAATTTAGATGTATTAATCTCCATACCACCATAAATTGTATATGTATTTAAAGTTAAAATGAGTTACATGATTTAATGGCCGTTTAGTAAAACTTCTTGTCTGTAATTTTTAATTCAGCTGCTATTATCTTAACATGAGTAGTGAAATCAAATTGGCAGATATGAGGTTTCACTATTAGGCCAAACGTTATGACAAATTATGAGGCCAAAGTGTAATAATTTTTTTTATACTTTCATAAATTATATTTCCTTTATGATTTTCTCTTTCCTAACTTCCTAAAGTTTTATTAACTTTTGTATTAAAAAAAAATTGAATGTTGCCAAATAATTGTAGGTTTTTTTACTGTATTCTAATGTTATTTGGTACATGTCATACTAACATGTATATATTTTTTAATTATAATATTTTTATAGTTAGGTTTATTGTGTGATTAAAATACAAAAGAATCCTTACCAATGTTATTAAAAATCTTGGCAAATCTTTTTGTCTGTTATTTAAGACAAATCTATTGTCTGTTATTTTCCCAAAACTTGGCAATGCTTGTCTTGATTTACTGGTCAAATGAATCAATGAGCACTTAGTCATAAACAGACTGTTTAAAAACTTAAACAAACTTATAGATGAAAAAAAACTTATAGTTGAACCCCATCAATATTTATAGTAAAATTCACTCTTTTCGGATGTTTTATTAGTCGATTATTATTATTTTTTTTAAATACAAAATAATTTATTAAGAATATGATTTTTGGAGAAATTAGTTACAACCCCAATTTCTAAATGAGTATTTACTTTGATTAGTGACAAGTAGTAGTAGTTGTGATAGGGTGGTTAGGCATTAGCCTGGCTTTGCCAACTCCTTGTCTGATTTCTTAGCCTACACTGTCTCTACCAAGAGTCTCTTGGAAAGAGTTTATAAATTTGAGAATCCGAAAGCAGGTGAAAGGCTCTTTCTTTATAATGCCTACATGGTACAGTTAGTCTCTGAGTATATACCCAAAGTGTTAAGATGTTTTTTCAATTCACAATGGTGATCTGGACACTAAATTTATGAGTGCGGTTAAGCAGTCCATACAAGTGCAGACGTGCATATATTAGTGAGTAAGGACTATAATTTTTTATCATAAAAAAACTATTTTCCAGTTGCAAAGTATTTTCTAACTTAACAAATTATTTTAATTAATTTAAAAAATAATTTCACCCCTCTTGTGATTTTTTCTTAAAAATATGTTTTTACAAACAATATTTCTTTATAAATAAGTTGTTTTTTCTTAGTTCGTGATTTCTATTTACTAAAGGATTAACACATTGTATTAAGTTTAATTTTCGATGTAAGTAGGTATTAGGTGAATTTAATGAAAAAAAAATATATATTTTAAGTATTCTTGAGAACTTTGAAGCAAGGTAAGTTCACACTTTTCACTATTTTCACTTTTATTTGGTGAAAATATTGTTATTTATATTTTATACAAATTATATCTGTGTTCATGCATCTGTAAACTTTTGAATTACATCAGTAAAAAGTAATTAATTTAGTAATGTTTGTTTTAGTATATTTATGGGATTAATTCAAGTGTAAATAATAATAATTTTAAATTTAAAAAATAATACAATTGTTACTTTTTCTCACCTACTAACATAGGTATAAAGAGAAGTATTGTGTTCCCCTTATTCAAATGTAAGTTAACCTTTTTAAAATTCTATATAAAAATTGCATTAACATGACGCCTTTTTGTTGAATTAATTAGACAAGTGTTTACTACTCATTGTTATACTAAACGCATTATAATATATATATATATAATATATATATATATATTATATTATAATATATATAATATATATATATATATATATACATATTAACATACATACATATATACATACATACATACATAATATATATATATATATATATATATATATATATATATATATATATATATATAAAGTATATACAGAACACTAAATACCCTTGTAAACTTATTCATAAACATAATAAGTGTTAGTGAGACTACCAAGTTTTCCTCGGCATGACTAAATGCGTATTTCTTTATTTAGTACAGAAGTATCAAAGATTTTTGGTTTTAAATTTGCCAATGAATGTTAAAAGATTTTGGTTTCAAGAAATTTATAGTTTGTTCATGATAAAACGTGTAATTAGTTTTGGAACTGTTAATCAAGTTAAACTGATTGTTTGATAACATACAATGTTACAAATTCTGTTAATCTTCTTTGTCAGAAGATATATTTTTGTAATATCATATGATAATCTGTCATTACTACGTATAAATATTTTTAACATAAATGTAACAGATATTGTGCATAACTCTGTGTTTATAATGTATATTGACTTAGTAATTGTTTTTAGTAGTAAAATGTAACCTTAAACTAGTATATGTTGTTTGTAGTTTATTTTTCAATTTTGGCTTTGACTATAAATTTTCAATTTTTGTTCAATACTTTTTGTTGTTGTACCTTTGTTCATTATTTTTTTAATGTGAAGAATATATTAATAAAGGTATTCTTTGTTTTGTATTTATTCATGATTTTTGTTTTAATTCTGCTCACTCTGTTTATTTATGTGATTTCCTGATGGACTGTTTAGTTCCTGCTTAAGTGTCATCTCCATGTATATCAGTATATAATGAAATAAAAGTGTTGTGAGCTGTCAAGATTATTGATTAAAACGCCACTCATTGTTATTATTAGTGAATTTTTAAAGAAAATTATATTAAAGATCATCAGTATTTCAGTTGTGAGGAACGGGATCTATGAGGAACTTGAAATTAAAAGTATATTCTATTCTGATAATAGAACTACTGTACACATACCCTGCACACACACACACACACACACACACACACACACACACACACACACACACAACACACACAACAACAACACACACAACACACACACACACACATATATTATATATATATATAATATATATAATAATATACTTCATATATCATATATATATATATATATATATATATAATATATATATATATATATATATATATATATATAATATATATATATTACTATTTTTAGATCAGAAAAAACTACACTAGTAAAAAGTTCCACTACACTGTAGGATGAACTATGTAGCAACATTCCTTCTCATTCTAATATAAGAGTTAAAAATAACCAAAACATTATCGATCTATTTTATAATTATCATAAGTGCTGAGAAAATTTTATCAGTTTGCATTCAGCCATCACATAAACTAAACAATAATGAACGTGTTGTCTAAGCCTCGTCCATGCTGTCATTGTATTATATCTTGGTTATATATGGATATCTTGGTTTATAATGCATGTTAATTTGAAAGTTAAACTTTAACCATGAGTCATATAGTAAAGTGTAAGAAAGACTAATTTCCATAGGAAATTACTACACTACTGCAGTTGTATTATGTCTCAGTTTACATTAACATGGAGATTTTTTGAGAGACAGTTTAAAACCACTATAAATGTATTGTATTTAAATTATGGTATTTCATAGTAGAATAGAAAGGTCTTTTTTCTATTCTACTAAGGAGTAAGAGTAGTAGACATGAACGTGACATAGTATTGTTTGTTCATAAATCATAATGAAGGAAAAATTAAAAATAAAGTTAAATTAAAATTGATATTTACCTGATCACAACATTAATATTGTCTCCAGGAGTTTCTACCTTAGAGTCTGTGCTGCTTCCATCTGTAAATGAGCTGAAAAAAGAATAAATTAGGATTCAATTAATAAACTGATAGGTAATATTTATCTACTCATGGCAGGTAAATGAGTCATTACTTTTCTAATTATTGGCAGGGAGTAAAGATATTCCATTTTCCAGCCTATTAGCATTAAGTTATGAGGCTTTTGTCTTAATTTAAGAGTTTATCTTGTTACGGAAACTCTCAAACATAAAAATATTGTTGCGCAGACATATTAAGGCCATCTAGGAGACAGTAACCAAATTACCTGTTTTTATATATTGCTTAATACCTCTGTAAGGCCTTATGTATGGCACACAGTTATAATTAGTTAACAGTGTGGGGATATAGTGTTGAGGAACCAATGAGGTTTGCCTGATATGAAATTTTGGGTGTGCATTAACATCCAGGACTAACCTCATTGGCTCCCTCAATATTTTCCCAGGGAGTCAACTGGTTATAACCATGTGTTATACTATAGGGAATAACATCTTCAAGGCTTATTTGAAGATTTAATAATGAATCAAATGTTAAAATTTAAACATGTTTTAACTGTTCTCTAACTATGTGGTCAAATTTATATGTTGGTAGGATTAAATTTGAGATCAACTAAAACAAGTATTAATTTACTCACGATTGGTAAAAATTTCAACAGCACGTTCTCCAATTTAATAAAATTAAGTAATTAAACCAAATTTAGATTAAAATTATACATTTAATTTTATATATTTCAATTGGTTTAGTTGAGTTTAGTGCCTTGATGGAATTGAGTTATGCAATGATTGCAATACACTAATGTTAAGTTTGATATTATATAAGATATAAGATAAATGACTAGCACAATACATGCCTATACATTAAAATAAATCAATAACAACTTTAAGTTTCCCCCTTATACTGCATTTTTTACGACACGATAAAGGTATCCTTTGAAATTAAAGTTTAAATAAACAACTATGAGTAATCAAATTATATTTTTTTTAAACAACAATTCTTTATTAATACATAAATAAGTATAAATTTTCATTTTACAAAATATACCAAAAATCACCTCTGCTCTTAGATCAGGAGATCTGTGCTGCAGAGGCGAGTCTAATTGGTTTAGAATTTATACTCCCTAAATTAAAAAATGATTTCGGTATAAGTTACTTGAATTATTAACTAAATAACAGTTAGCAACTAAGCTCTAAGTGATTCAATTCTATGCTTTCATTAAAACACAAGCTTAGTCCGTGACCAGAAAGTTAAAAGAATACAATTTATAAATTTCTTTACCTTACTACCATATTACTCACCCCTAAATTTACATACTGTAATACAATTTGGATTTCAATTAAATTTTCTTTCAATTTACCTTTTTATTAATTTTGCAGCTTTCAGTTTGCTACTTTCATTATCTACTTAGTTTAGAATTAGCATTAGTTCAAGACTTCCGTAATAAACAATTATAAACTTATGTTACATAAATAATGAAAATATCAATAAAATATTATCGACCTTACCACCATTCGAACCTAGGTACCCTAGCATTGAATGAGTGCTTGTAACGACTTCTGACTATTTACATTTAACTCACAGGCTCAAAAACATAAAAACGACATCCTAGCAGGATATATACACACACACATATTCATACATACATAAATACCAGGTTGTTTTGACTTCAATAACCCGGTTTGTGTCAACTATGTTTTTGCCAAAACTCGTAGTATCAAATGATATTACATATATATATATATATATATAATATATATAATATATTATAATATATATATAATATATATTATACTCTGTGTGTGTGTGTGTGTCTTTCTAGACCTCTGCGGGCCATTCCATGGCCAAATATTTCCAAAAAATTTGGAAAAATTTGCTGTAAGACTTCGATGGTTTCATTTTGTTCCCAATGGAGTCTTACAATTGAAAAATTCATGTTTTTATTGACATATGTTTTTTTAAAATAGCATGCAAGTATTTTATTATGGTATTTTATAGAAACGTGGCAGTATTATCTTATTCATTAATTAACTTTTAAGATTTTTCTGGCAAAATAAACTTTTTATATTTTTGCCCATAAAGAACTTTAAGGCCAAAAAAAAGCTTTTTCTGTTATCTCAATTATGTCGTGAAATCCCATATAGTCTATCCTGTACAGTCTATTTGTTTATTGGTCTCCAGACCACATCTGGCGTAACTCTGAGAGAAGGTACTTGAATATTGTAAAATTTTAACACGTAAAACTACTAAAACTACTGTTCCCTAGAATTTTCCAAGAATCATTATCAATTCACATTTCCCATTCATTTTTCTTTAAATTTTTTTAAGGCATTCATATTCGAATAAAAATTTAACATTCACAAGTGTCTGTAAAGCAATGACACTAAGCTTCCATGCTAATTTCTATCATGCAAAGAATGATTATTGAACTGTGAAATTTACTATAAATTGTATTTAATTGAGAATATCTCAACACACAATAAAAATTTATCTACGTTTGCATATAATGTAATCATAATTTTTTTTGGAAATATATTTGTAAAACAGGCACTAAAAAGCATTCAAATTATCAGGAGAGGTGAGATGGCGCGAACAATACGCACCATAATTGTTTCATTTTTTTAAAATAAAGTTTAAAGTTTAGGAGAAAAATTTAAATTTGGTCTTAATTAGCACAATTGTCTCGAGAGAAGGGGGTTCACCCTTTGGTGTTACACGTATTATTGGCGATTCCAGAATCGAAGAAAGTTGATCAAAGACAAACAGTTAATCTGTTTATTTTGTAGTTTAGTTTTTGAACTTCAGATTTTATCTAAGTTTAAGTAATGAGTACCCAGATGGCTGATTAAGGCCAGGGACTTACTTGGTTTATCTTTTTTAAAAGCAGTATTTTTTAAAAAAAGGTCATTCAGTTAGTTAACTCATTTTTTGAAGCAGTATTATCCACAGAGGCGCGTTTAGTTTTTTGACGCCTAGACTCAAAGAGACTGTAGTATTAGTCTCTTTGCCTAGACTACATTCAAACTTCCTACCTTGGTAGGATAGGTAATCCCTATCCTTAAAATATAGGAAAATCCCTATATTTTAAATATCCCCAAATTTTAAATTCACTTTGTATGCTACTCTTTTATCTATGATTGCCCCTATTTCTAATGGATGAATTTATTATCTGTAATTGCTGGAGGTGTTGGTAAGTGATACTTTATTATATATTACCTTTGGTATCATTAGTAATTATGTTTATCATATTGTACATGATAACATGATAAGGTCTTTTCAACCCTTATAATCCCCTTAAAAGTGAGATGAATTTTCTCCTTGATGTATCTTAACTGTATAT
>JACMZG010001911.1:37277321-37287321 GCA_018340805.1 Microvelia longipes | reverse complement strand
CCAGGAATCCTAACCGCTAGACCATCAGGGATTGATAATTTTACAAGAATCAATGTATAAATTATTTTCAATTTTAGTTGTTTGTTTAGTAAACATTTTCAAAGACGGATGACAAATGTTTACGTAAAATGTTTTCTTTTTTCAGTTTTACCTACACGTAATTTTCGTTTTCAAATTACCATCAATTTCACACATGTCTGTCTCGTAATTTTGATTTATAAATAATTTCAAATGATAAACAGTATTTTGATTTTAATACAGTTGTGTAATTTGATTTTGAGTTATGAATAATAATTTTTCATCAAATACCAACTTTTACATTGTTGTCATGTTGATATAGTAAAAAATTGCAATTGAAAAAAAATATTCCCTGACCGGGAGTCGAACCCGGCCGCCTGGGTGAGAGCCAGGAATCCTAACCGCTAGACCATCAGGGATTGATAATTTTACAAGAATCAATGTATAAATTATTTTCAATTTTAGTTGTTTGTTTAGTAAACATTTTCAAAGACGGATGACAAATGTTTACGTAAAATGTTTTCTTTTTTCAGTTACCTACACGTAATTTTCGTTTTCAAATTACCATCAATTTCACACATGTCTGTCTCGTAATTTTGATTTTATAAATAATTTCAAATGAAACAGTATTTTGATTTTAATACAAGTTGTGTAATTTGATTTTGAGTTATGAATAATAATTTTTCATCAAATACCAACTTTTACATTGTTGTCATGTTGATATAGTAAAAAATTGCAATTGAAAAAAAATATTCCCTGACCGGGAGTCGAACCCGGGCCGCCTGGGTGAGAGCCAGGAATCCTAACCGCTAGACCATCAGGGATTGATAATTTTACAAGAATCAATGTATAAATTATTTTCAATTTTAGTTGTTTGTTTAGTAAACATTTTCAAAGACGGATGACAAATGTTTACGTAAAATGTTTTCTTTTTTCAGTTTTACCTACACGTAATTTTCGTTTTCAAATTACCATCAATTTCACACATGTCTGTCTCGTAATTTTGATTTTATAAATAATTTCAAATGATAAACAGTATTTTGATTTTAATACAAGTTGTGTAATTTGATTTTGAGTTATGAATAATAATTTTTCATCAAATACCAACTTTTACATTGTTGTCATGTTGATATAGTAAAAAATTGCAATTGAAAAAAAATATTCCCTGACCGGGAGTCGAACCCGGGCCGCCTGGGTGAGAGCCAGGAATCCTAACCGCTAGACCATCAGGGATTGATAATTTTACAAGAATCAATGTATAAATTATTTTCAATTTTAGTTGTTTGTTTAGTAAACATTTTCAAAGACGGATGACAAATGTTTACGTAAAATGTTTTCTTTTTTCAGTTTTACCTACACGTAATTTTCGTTTTCAAATTACCATCAATTTCACACATGTCTGTCTCGTAATTTTGATTTTATAAATAATTTCAAATGATAAACAGTATTTTGATTTTAATACAAGTTGTGTAATTTGATTTTGAGTTATGAATAATAATTTTTCATCAAATACCAACTTTTACATTGTTGTCATGTTGATATAGTAAAAAATTGCAATTGAAAAAAAATATTCCCTGACCGGGAGTCGAACCCGGGCCGCCTGGGTGAGAGCCAGGAATCCTAACCGCTAGACCATCAGGGATTGATAATTTTACAAGAATCAATGTATAAATTATTTTCAATTTTAGTTGTTTGTTTAGTAAACATTTTCAAAGACGGATGACAAATGTTTACGTAAAATGTTTTCTTTTTTCAGTTTTACCTACACGTAATTTTCGTTTTCAAATTACCATCAATTTCACACATGTCTGTCTCGTAATTTTGATTTTATAAATAATTTCAAATGATAAACAGTATTTTGATTTTAATACAAGTTGTGTAATTTGATTTTGAGTTATGAATAATAATTTTTCATCAAATACCAACTTTTACATTGTTGTCATGTTGATATAGTAAAAAATTGCAATTGAAAAAAAATATTCCCTGACCGGGGAGTCGAACCCGGGCCGCCTGGGTGAGAGCCAGGAATCCTAACCGCTAGACCATCAGGGATTGATAATTTTACAAGAATCAATGTATAAATTATTTTCAATTTTAGTTGTTTGTTTAGTAAACATTTTCAAAGACGGATGACAAATGTTTACGTAAAATGTTTTCTTTTTTCAGTTTTACCTACACGTAATTTTCGTTTTCAAATTACCATCAATTTCACACATGTCTGTCTCGTAATTTTGATTTTATAAATAATTTCAAATGATAAACAGTATTTTGATTTTAATACAAGTTGTGTAATTTGATTTTGAGTTATGAATAATAATTTTTCATCAAATACCAACTTTTACATTGTTGTCATGTTGATATAGTAAAAAATTGCAATTGAAAAAAAATATTCCCTGACCGGGAGTCGAACCCGGGCCGCCTGGGTGAGAGCCAGGAATCCTAACCGCTAGACCATCAGGGATTGATAATTTTACAAGAATCAATGTATAAATTATTTTCAATTTTAGTTGTTTGTTTAGTAAACATTTTCAAAGACGGATGACAAATGTTTACGTAAAATGTTTTCTTTTTTCAGTTTTACCTACACGTAATTTTCGTTTTCAAATTACCATCAATTTCACACATGTCTGTCTCGTAATTTTGATTTTATAAATAATTTCAAATGATAAACAGTATTTTGATTTTAATACAAGTTGTGTAATTTGATTTTGAGTTATGAATAATAATTTTTCATCAAATACCAACTTTTACATTGTTGTCATGTTGATATAGTAAAAAATTGCAATTGAAAAAAAATATTCCCTGACCGGGAGTCGAACCCGGGCCGCCTGGGTGAGAGCCAGGAATCCTAACCGCTAGACCATCAGGGATTGATAATTTTACAAGAATCAATGTATAAATTATTTTCAATTTTAGTTGTTTGTTTAGTAAACATTTTCAAAGACGGATGACAAATGTTTACGTAAAATGTTTTCTTTTTTCAGTTTTACCTACACGTAATTTTCGTTTTCAAATTACCATCAATTTCACACATGTCTGTCTCGTAATTTTGATTTTATAAATAATTTCAAATGATAAACAGTATTTTGATTTTAATACAAGTTGTGTAATTTGATTTTGAGTTATGAATAATAATTTTTCATCAAATACCAACTTTTACATTGTTGTCATGTTGATATAGTAAAAAATTGCAATTGAAAAAAAAATATTCCCTGACCGGGAGTCGAACCCGGGCCGCCTGGGTGAGAGCCAGGAATCCTAACCGCTAGACCATCAGGGATTGATAATTTTACAAGAATCAATGTATAAATTATTTTCAATTTTAGTTGTTTGTTTAGTAAACATTTTCAAAGACGGATGACAAATGTTTACGTAAAATGTTTTCTTTTTTCAGTTTTACCTACACGTAATTTTCGTTTTCAAATTACCATCAATTTCACACATGTCTGTCTCGTAATTTTGATTTTATAAATAATTTCAAATGATAAACAGTATTTTGATTTTAATACAAGTTGTGTAATTTGATTTTGAGTTATGAATAATAATTTTTCATCAAATACCAACTTTTACATTGTTGTCATGTTGATATAGTAAAAAATTGCAATTGAAAAAAAATATTCCCTGACCGGGAGTCGAACCCGGGCCGCCTGGGTGAGAGCCAGGAATCCTAACCGCTAGACCATCAGGGATTGATAATTTTACAAGAATCAATGTATAAATTATTTTCAATTTTAGTTGTTTGTTTAGTAAACATTTTCAAAGACGGATGACAAATGTTTACGTAAAATGTTTTCTTTTTTCAGTTTTACCTACACGTAATTTTCGTTTTCAAATTACCATCAATTTCACACATGTCTGTCTCGTAATTTTGATTTTATAAATAATTTCAAATGATAAACAGTATTTTGATTTTAATACAAGTTGTGTAATTTGATTTTGAGTTATGAATAATAATTTTTCATCAAATACCAACTTTTACATTGTTGTCATGTTGATATAGTAAAAAATTGCAATTGAAAAAAATATTCCCTGACCGGGAGTCGAACCCGGGCCGCCTGGGTGAGAGCCAGGAATCCTAACGCTAGACCATCAGGGATTGATAATTTTACAAGAATCAATGTATAAATTATTTTCAATTTTAGTTGTTTGTTTAGTAAACATTTTCAAAGACGGATGACAAATGTTTACGTAAAATGTTTTCTTTTTTCAGTTTTACCTACACGTAATTTTCGTTTTCAAATTACCATCAATTTCACACATGTCTGTCTCGTAATTTTGATTTTATAAATAATTTCAAATGATAAACAGTATTTTGATTTTAATACAAGTTGTGTAATTTGATTTTGAGTTATGAATAATAATTTTTCATCAAATACCAACTTTTACATTGTTGTCATGTTGATATAGTAAAAAATTGCAATTGAAAAAAAATATTCCCTGACCGGGAGTCGAACCCGGGCCGCCTGGGTGAGAGCCAGGAATCCTAACCGCTAGACCATCAGGGATTGATAATTTTACAAGAATCAATGTATAAATTATTTTCAATTTTAGTTGTTTGTTTAGTAAACATTTTCAAAGACGGATGACAAATGTTTACGTAAAATGTTTTTTTTTCAGTTTTACCTACACGTAATTTTCGTTTTCAAATTACCATCAATTTCACACATGTCTGTCTCGTAATTTTGATTTTATAAATAATTTCAAATGATAAACAGTATTTTGATTTTAATACAAGTTGTGTAATTTGATTTTGAGTTATGAATAATAATTTTTCATCAAATACCAACTTTTACATTGTTGTCATGTTGATATAGTAAAAAATTGCAATTGAAAAAAAATATTCCCTGACCGGGAGTCGAACCCGGGCCGCCTGGGTGAGAGCCAGGAATCCTAACCGCTAGACCATCAGGGATTGATAATTTTACAAGAATCAATGTATAAATTATTTTCAATTTTAGTTGTTTGTTTAGTAAACATTTTCAAAGACGGATGACAAATGTTTACGTAAAATGTTTTCTTTTTTCAGTTTTACCTACACGTAATTTTCGTTTTCAAATTACCATCAATTTCACACATGTCTGTCTCGTAATTTTGATTTTATAAATAATTTCAAATGATAAACAGTATTTTGATTTTAATACAAGTTGTGTAATTTGATTTTGAGTTATGAATAATAATTTTTCATCAAATACCAACTTTTACATTGTTGTCATGTTGATATAGTAAAAAATTGCAATTGAAAAAAAATATTCCCTGACCGGGAGTCGAACCCGGGCCGCCTGGGTGAGAGCCAGGAATCCTAACCGCTAGACCATCAGGGATTGATAATTTTACAAGAATCAATGTATAAATTATTTTCAATTTTAGTTGTTGTTTAGTAAACATTTTCAAAGACGGATGACAAATGTTTACGTAAAATGTTTTCTTTTTTCAGTTTTACCTACACGTAATTTTCGTTTTCAAATTACCATCAATTTCACACATGTCTGTCTCGTAATTTGATTTTATAAATAATTTCAAATGATAAACAGTATTTTGATTTTAATACAAGTTGTGTAATTTGATTTTGAGTTATGAATAATAATTTTTCATCAAATACCAACTTTTACATTGTTGTCATGTTGATATAGTAAAAAATTGCAATTGAAAAAAAATATTCCCTGACCGGGAGTCGAACCCGGGCCGCCTGGGTGAGAGCCAGGAATCCTAACCGCTAGACCATCAGGGATTGATAATTTTACAAGAATCAATGTATAAATTATTTTCAATTTTAGTTTGTTTAGTAAACATTTTCAAAGACGGATGACAAATGTTTACGTAAAATGTTTTCTTTTTTCAGTTTTACCTACACGTAATTTTCGTTTTCAAATTACCATCAATTTCACACATGTCTGTCTCGTAATTTTGATTTATAAATAATTTCAAATGATAAACAGTATTTTGATTTTAATACAAGTTGTGTAATTTGATTTTGAGTTATGAATAATAATTTTTCATCAAATACCAACTTTTACATTGTTGTCATGTTGATATAGTAAAAAATTGCAATTGAAAAAAAATATTCCCTGACCGGGAGTCGAACCCGGGCCGCCTGGGTGAGAGCCAGGAATCCTAACCGCTAGACCATCAGGGATTGATAATTTTACAAGAATCAATGTATAAATTATTTTCAATTTTAGTTGTTTGTTTAGTAAACATTTTCAAAGACGGATGACAAATGTTTACGTAAAATGTTTTCTTTTTTCAGTTTTACCTACACGTAATTTTCGTTTTCAAATTACCATCAATTTCACACATGTCTGTCTCGTAATTTTGATTTTATAAATAATTTCAAATGATAAACAGTATTTTGATTTTAATACAAGTTGTGTAATTTGATTTTGAGTTATGAATAATAATTTTTCATCAAATACCAACTTTTACATTGTTGTCATGTTGATATAGTAAAAAATTGCAATTGAAAAAAAATATTCCCTGACCGGGAGTCGAACCCGGGCCGCCTGGGTGAGAGCCAGGAATCCTAACCGCTAGACCATCAGGGATTGATAATTTTACAAGAATCAATGTATAAATTATTTTCAATTTTAGTTGTTTGTTTAGTAAACATTTTCAAAGACGGATGACAAATGTTTACGTAAAATGTTTTCTTTTTTCAGTTTTACCTACACGTAATTTTCGTTTTCAAATTACCATCAATTTCACACATGTCTGTCTCGTAATTTTGATTTTATAAATAATTTCAAATGATAAACAGTATTTTGATTTTAATACAAGTTGTGTAATTTGATTTTGAGTTATGAATAATAATTTTTCATCAAATACCAACTTTTACATTGTTGTCATGTTGATATAGTAAAAAATTGCAATTGAAAAAAAATATTCCCTGACCGGGAGTCGAACCCGGGCCGCCTGGGTGAGAGCCAGGAATCCTAACCGCTAGACCATCAGGGATTGATAATTTTACAAGAATCAATGTATAAATTATTTTCAAATTTTAGTTGTTTGTTTAAACATTTTCAAAGACGGATGACAAATGTTTACGTAAAATGTTTTCTTTTTTCAGTTTTACCTACACGTAATTTTCGTTTTCAAATTACCATCAATTTCACACATGTCTGTCTCGTAATTTTGATTTTATAAATAATTTCAAATGATAAACAGTTTTGATTTTAATACAAGTTGTGTAATTTGATTTTGAGTTATGAATAATAATTTTTCATCAAATACCAACTTTTACATTGTTGTCATGTTGATATAGTAAAAAATTGCAATTGAAAAAAAATATTTCCTGACCGGGAGTCGAACCCGGGCCGCCTGGGTGAGAGCCAGGAATCCTAACCGCTAGACCATCAGGGATTGATAATTTTACAAGAATCAATGTATAAATTATTTTCAATTTTAGTTGTTTGTTTAGTAAACATTTTCAAAGACGGATGACAAATGTTTACGTAAAATGTTTTCTTTTTTCAGTTTTACCTACACGTAATTTTCGTTTTCAAATTACCATCAATTTCACACATGTCTGTCTCGTAATTTTGATTTTATAAATAATTTCAAATGATAAACAGTATTTTGATTTTAATACAAGTTGTGTAATTTGATTTGAGTTATGAATAATAATTTTTCATCAAATACCAACTTTTACATTGTTGTCATGTTGATATAGTAAAAAATTGCAATTGAAAAAAAATATTCCCTGACCGGGAGTCGAACCCGGGCCGCCTGGGTGAGAGCCAGGAATCCTAACCGCTAGACCATCAGGGATTGATAATTTTACAAGAATCAATGTATAAATTATTTTCAATTTTAGTTGTTTGTTTAGTAAACATTTTCAAAGACGGATGACAAATGTTTACGTAAAATGTTTTCTTTTTTCAGTTTTACCTACACGTAATTTTCGTTTTCAAATTACCATCAATTTCACACATGTCTGTCTCGTAATTTTGATTTTATAAATAATTTCAAATGATAAACAGTATTTTGATTTTAAATACAAGTTGTGTAATTTGATTTTGAGTTATGAATAATAATTTTTCATCAAATACCAACTTTTACATTGTTGTCATGTTGATATAGTAAAAAATTGCAATTGAAAAAAAATATTCCCTGACCGGGAGTCGAACCCGGGCCGCCTGGGTGAGAGCCAGGAATCCTAACCGCTAGACCATCAGGGATTGATAATTTTACAAGAATCAATGTATAAATTATTTTCAATTTTAGTTGTTTGTTTAGTAAACATTTTCAAAGACGGATGACAAATGTTTACGTAAAATGTTTTCTTTTTTCAGTTTTACCTACACGTAATTTTCGTTTTCAAATTACCATCAATTTCACACATGTCTGTCTCGTAATTTTGATTTTATAAAAATAATTTCAAATGATAAACAGTATTTTGATTTTAATACAAGTTGTGTAATTTGATTTTGAGTTATGAATAATAATTTTTCATCAAATACCAACTTTTACATTGTTGTCATGTTGATATAGTAAAAAATTGCAATTGAAAAAAAAATTCCCTGACCGGGAGTCGAACCCGGGCCGCCTGGGTGAGAGCCAGGAATCCTAACCGCTAGACCATCAGGGATTGATAATTTTACAAGAATCAATGTATAAATTATTTTCAATTTTAGTTGTTTGTTTAGTAAACATTTTCAAAGACGGATGACAAATGTTTACGTAAAATGTTTTCTTTTTTCAGTTTTACCTACACGTAATTTTCGTTTTCAAATTACCATCAATTTCACACATGTCTGTCTCGTAATTTTGATTTTATAAATAATTTCAAATGATAAACAGTATTTTGATTTTAATACAAGTTGTGTAATTTGATTTTGAGTTATGAATAATAATTTTTCATCAAATACCAACTTTTACATTGTTGTCATGTTGATATAGTAAAAAATTGCAATTGAAAAAAAATATTCCCTGACCGGGAGTCGAACCCGGGCCGCCTGGGTGAGAGCCAGGAATCCTAACCGCTAGACCATCAGGGATTGATAATTTTACAAGAATCAATGTATAAATTATTTTCAATTTTAGTTGTTTGTTTAGTAAACATTTTCAAAGACGGATGACAAATGTTTACGTAAAATGTTTTCTTTTTTCAGTTTTACCTACACGTAATTTTCGTTTTCAAATTACCATCAATTTCACACATGTCTGTCTCGTAATTTTGATTTTATAAATAATTTCAAATGATAAACAGTATTTTGATTTTAATACAAGTTGTGTAATTTGATTTTGAGTTATGAATAATAATTTTTCATCAAATACCAACTTTTACATTGTTGTCATGTTGATATAGTAAAAAATTGCAATTGAAAAAAAATATTCCCTGACCGGGAGTCGAACCCGGGCCGCCTGGGTGAGAGCCAGGAATCCTAACCGCTAGACCATCAGGGATTGATAATTTTACAAGAATCAATGTATAAATTATTTTCAATTTTAGTTGTTTGTTTAGTAAACATTTTCAAAGACGGATGACAAATGTTTACGTAAAATGTTTTCTTTTTTCAGTTTTACCTACACGTAATTTTCGTTTTCAAATTACCATCAATTTCACACATGTCTGTCTCGTAATTTTGATTTTATAAATAATTTCAAATGATAAACAGTATTTTGATTTTAATACAAGTTGTGTAATTTGATTTTGAGTTATGAATAATAATTTTTCATCAAATACCAACTTTTACATTGTTGTCATGTTGATATAGTAAAAAATTGCAATTGAAAAAAAATATTCCCTGACCGGGAGTCGAACCCGGGCCGCCTGGGTGAGAGCCAGGAATCCTAACCGCTAGACCATCAGGGATTGATAATTTTACAAGAATCAATGTATAAATTATTTTCAATTTTAGTTGTTTGTTTAGTAAACATTTTCAAAGACGGATGACAAATGTTTACGTAAAATGTTTTCTTTTTTCAGTTTTACCTACACGTAATTTTCGTTTTCAAATTACCATCAATTTCACACATGTCTGTC